>CM058169.1:11342500-12542500 GCA_030254885.1 Vitis rotundifolia
AGATGATGGCTCGGCTGCAGAAGACTGAGGGCCTGGAGTGGGTGTGTCTATCTGTCCTGTAGTGGTCTCCTGAGGGGGCAAAGTCTGCTCAGCTATAAGAACATCCTGGGATGGATGTGTAGGCTCTGAAGGGTCAGGCATATCATGCTCAGGTGAGGGTAGAATACCCAAATGTTGCTGTATCTGCCTAAGGATGGCAGAATGCTGAGCCTGGGTAGCGATAAGCTAATCCATCTGCTGGGCAAGGATACTCTGAGTAGCGGTCAATGTCTGTAGAGTATGACATAAGCCTCTGAACTCGGAAGTAGATATGGTGATACCAGGCTCAGATGGAGCTAGGACTACTGGTGGAGTCCTGGGAGTGACAGGAGGAACAGTAGATGTGGCCTCAGATGTAAGTCCTGTAGAAGGCACGATAGGGGCAGGTGCTATGATCTCTACAGGTATCTCAACCTGCTGTGGCTGCTCTGGATGTGGCTGTGGCTGCTCGGGATGCTCCGGTCCAATTGGGGCTCCTGGCTGTGTATCATAAGCTGTCATGCTAGTCCATTTGTCGAGAGTGAATATCTCTCGACAAAAGCGTCTACGCTCGAGATGAGGCTCAGAAGGAAAGCCCAAGTGCTCTAATATCTGATAGAGCAGCCTCGGGAATAAGAGTGGAATTGCATCTGCTTGAAGTAGCTTCTTTCTGTGGACCTTCTCTTCAAAGTAAAGAAGAGCGGTCATGATCAAGTGATGAGGGCCAAAAGAAAAACCCTCTGATATCCTGAACAATGCCTCAAGTAAAGCTCCCTTCCTCTGCACCCAATGCTGAAGTGGAAAAATATTATTGCGCAAGAGCGCATCTAGAAGAAACATGCTAGGTGGGAGCTCCCTCCTGGCAAGATATGAGCGTGTGGATGTCCCTCTGGACAGTATACGAACCATATCACTCTGAGAAGGATGAGTCCATACTCTATAATCCTCTGCATGCAATGGCTCATATGGAATGCGCAGGGCCTCTGCTATATGTCTGGCGCCTATGATACCATGGCGCCCATCAATAGTGAAGTGGATGACAGTAGGATCATGGACGCGATGTGTAGTCATGGACTGATAGAAGTCCAATGCTACTCGGGGGTAGAAGAAATCCCGTGAAGTCATTAGATGCTCCAAATGATATCTCTGAAGTAAGTGAAATGACTCTCTGAGCTCTGGCTGGAGTCTGAAGGTGTCAATATCAAAACAAAGCTCAGAGTGGAATGGCCTATCCCGGCAATCCAAATTGCCTTCTATGGGTGGCTGAGTGATCATAGGCTGCTTGATAACCAACTCCAGAGTCATTCTAGATGGAATCCAAGACGCTGTAGATGGCTGAGGCTTTGACGGAGGCTGAGGTTGAGCTGAGACTTTAGCTTTCTTCTTAGGCGGCTGAGTAGCTTATTTCTTAGGACGTGAGGAGCTGGCGCCTGGTGTAAGGGGAGGTCTTCGAGTCTGATATCGCCGCTGAGGAGGGCTAGCTAGCGCTGCCTGTGTAGAAGGTGAAAAAGCAGGAGGTTGTGGAGGCTCAGTCATGGAGCCTCGCACAGGTGAGACTGTCGGAACGCGGTTTCGGGCTGTCGGAGATGGGGTCATGGCCCCTTGTGTTTTGGCCATGGCCGAAATGAAGAAGCTTCGGAGGGTGGACGGAGGTGCGCGAGGGTGCTTCTGTAGACGGACGCTCTCTGGACTTCTTCTAGAGGAGACCGATTCAACTTCTCAGTGGAGGAGGCGTTTCGCAGGGCTTAGTGGCTGTGCGAAATGAATTTGGGAAGTTAAAAGGTTTAAATAGTCTTTTAAGTGACGGTTAGGATTTCTGCAGCCGAAGGGTCATTTCGTAGCAGGAGGGCTTTTTCGCAGCAGGGGGGCCATTTTGTAGCCAGTAGGATTTTCACAGCCAAATGGCATTTTCGCAGTAGGGAGGCCTTTTCGCAGCAGGAGGCCCTTTTCGCAGTCATTTCGTAACTGCAAAATCGGGCTTGGAGGCTGTGAAATGGCACTCGTGTGCCAAGGGGTGGTTTCGCAGCTGCGAAAATTTTCGCAGGGGGGGCTAGCGGCTACGAAATGATTTCGCAGGAGAGGGCTGTTTTCGTAGCCGTTTCGCAGCCAAGTGGCATTTTCGCAGGGCAACAATTTTGGCTGCGAAATGATTTTGCAGGAGAAGACTGTTTTCGCAGGGGAGGTCGTTTGGCTACAAAATTTCGCAGGGCAATTGGCTCCTCTGTTTTTATGCTCCCTTAGGCTCCCTGAGGCTTCCCTCCACTTCTCTTCAATTTCCTCCTGATTTTGATCATTCAAAAAGTCTAAGTTATACCAAAATAACATTAATCTAGACAAAAATTAAAATTAAAACAATTAATAAAGCTTTAAAATTAATCAATTTAAACAAAAACATGGATCTTGGCAAGACCAAGTCCATCTAACCCCTTTTTGATCAAGCTTTCTGTGGCTCAAGGAGGTTGACTTCCTCCTTGTCTTGATTGAATGGCTCCATGAATGGCTTGAGACAATGGCCATTTACTTTAACGGTGCATGTACTGTTGGAATTCAGTAGTTCCACCACTCTATTGGGATGCACTTGATGAATAATGAAAGGGCCTATCCACCTTGACTTTAGCTTTCCAGAAAAGATATGGAGCCTAGAGTCATAGAGTAAGACTCTTTGTCCCTTCTTGAATTCTTTGTTGGAGATTAACTAATCATGCCACTTCTTCATCCTCTGTTTTGCAACTTTGGAATTGATGTAGGCATCATTTCTTAATTCCTTCATCTCAGTAAGGTCTAAGCACCTTTTTGCCTTGGCTTTGATCATATCCATGTTTAGCTTCTTAATTGCCCACCAAGCTTTATATTCAATTTCCACAAGGAGATGGCATGCTTTGCCATAGACTAGGCGATATGGAGACATGCCAAGAATAGTCTTGTAAGCTATTCTATACGCTCATAGTGAATCATAGAGCTTAATAGACCAATCTCTTCTACTCGTGTTTACCACCTTCATCAATATATTCTTGATTTCCCTGTTTGCTAACTCCACTTGCCCGGAAGTCTGAGGGTGATAAGGTGTAGCTACCTTGTGCTTCACCCCATACTTGGCTAGAAGGGTTTTAAAAGGCTTGTTGCAAAAATGAGTACCCCCATCACTGATTATGGCCTTGGGCACCCCAAATCTTGAGAAGATGTTCTCTTTGATAAACTTGAGAACAACTCTGTGATCATTTTGTTTACATGGGATAGCCTCAACCCATTTAGAAACATAGTCCACCCCCACCAAAATGTAAGAGTTACCAAAAGACATTGGGAATGGTCCCATGAAGTCAATACTCCAAACATCAAAGAGATCAACTATCATAATGGGGTTCATAGGCATTTGATTTCTTCGTGTTAGCTTTCCAAGCCTTTGGCATCTATCACAGCTCCTACACATGGTGTGGGCATCTTTAAAGAGTGATAGCCAACTAAACCTGATTGCAACACTTTTATGGCTGTCTTCTGAGAGGCAAAGTGGCCTCCACATGCATTCTCATGGCAATGGCTGAGGATTCCTTGTTGATCTTCTTCAGGGACACACTTCCTTATTATTTGATCTACACAATACTTGAAAAGGAAAGGTTCCTCCCAATAGTAGGCATGAATCTTTGCAAAGAAGTGCTTCCTATCTTGTGCTTTCCACTCACTTGGAACTTCACTAGTAACTAGATAGTTAGCAATATGAGCATACCAAGGAGTATTTTCTAGCAACATCAATGATTCCTCCGGAAAGTCATCATTAATAGGTAGAACATGGTAGTTATGTGCTATAGCCAACCTTGAAAGGTGATCAGCTACCACATTCTCCACTCCTTTCTTATCCCTGATTTGGAGATTGAACTCTTGTAATAAGAGAATCCACCTAATCAACCTTGCTTTTGCATCTTGCTTTGTTAATAAATACTTCTTCAAGGTTGAATGGTCAGTGAAAACCATGATGAAGGACCCTACCAGATAAGCACGAAACTTGTCTAAGGCAAACACTACGGCTAACAATTCTTTCTCTATGGTTGTGTAGTTCCTTTGTGCTTTGTTCAATGTCTTGCTTGCATAATAGATCACATAGGGCTTTCCATCTTCTTTTTGGCCAAGAACAGCTCCTATAGCAAAGTCACTGGCATCACGCATCACTTCAAAAGGTAGTTGCCAGTTAGGAGCCCTCACTATTAGAGTGGTTGTCAAAAATTGCTTCAGCTGCTCAAAACTCCTTCGACATCTCTCATCCCATACAAATTAAGCATCCTTAACCAATAGTTCACAAAGAGGTTTTGAAAGCTTAGAGAAATCTTTTATAAACCTCCTATAGAACCTTGCATGGCCAAGGAATTGCCTTACTCCTTTTACAGTTGTTGGGGATGGCAATTTGACAATTAGTTCCACCTTTGCTTTGTCAACTTCAATGCCTTTTTCGGAGATGATGTGGCCAAGGACAAATCCTTGCTATACCATAAAATGACATTTCTCCCAGTTGAGCACTAAATCATTTTCAATGCATCTGTTCAAAACCACTTCCAAGTTAACTAAGCATTCCTCAAATGTGCTTCCATATATGGTGATGTCATCCATGAAAACCTCTATAATTCGCTCCACCATATCACTGAAGATACTTAACATACATCGTTGGAATGTTGCAGGTGCATTGCATAACCCAAACGACATTCTTCTGTAGGCATATGTTCCAAATGGACATGTAAAAGTGGTCTTCTCCTGATCTTCAACATCAATTTCAATTTGAAAATACCCGGAGTAGTCGTCCAAGAAACAATAGAAAGGATGGCCTGAGACTCTCTCCAACACTTGATCAATAAATGGCAATGGAAAATGATCCTTCATGGTCACAACATTCAATTTTCTATAATCAATACACACCCTCCAACCTGAAGTGAGGCGTGTAGCAACTTCTTCTCCCTTTTCATTCTTTACTACTGTGATCCCTGACTTCTTTAGTACCACTTGAGTAGGACTCACCCATGGACTATCCGATATGGGGTAAATGATACCTGCTTGAAGTAGCTTCAGAACCTCAGCTCGCACCACCTCTTGCATATTAGGATTCAATCTTCTCTAAGGTTGCCGAATTGGTTTAGCCTCTTCTTCCATGTATATATGATGTGTACAAACCAAAGGACTAATGCCTTTCAAGCCAAATATTTGCCATCCTATTGCTTTCTTACACCTCTTGAGAACTTCAAGTAGACACACCTCCTACGGAGTAGTAAGAGATGAAGATATAACAACAGGGCATTCTTTATTCTCTTCCAGGTATGTGTATTTCAACTCCGTGGGCAGAGGCTTCAGATTGAACTTTGGGGTCTCCTCTTTAGCAGCTTCTTGTGCCTCTTCTTTGTTGAACAAAGGTAGAATTTCTTCTCTCCTCCTCCAACCTTGTTGGACAGCAAGCAATTCTGAGGGTTCAGGCAACCCTTCTTCAAGGCCCTCAAGACTTTCATTCAACTCCTCATGCATCTTTTGATTACAATGCTCCTCCACAAGAGTGTCAATGATGCACACCTCTTCTGGACCTTCTTCCTCTTCTGGATTGATTGGCTTTTTGGACATGTAGAAGATATTAAGCTCCAATGTCATGTTGCCAAATGTGAGTTGCATAAGCCCATTCCTACAATTTATAATTGCATTTGATGTAGCTAGGAATAGCCTTCCAAGGATGATAGGAACATAGTTAGTTTCCTTAACAATAGGGTTCGTATCAAGAACAACAAAGTCTACTGGATAGTAGAAGTTATCAACTTGAACTAAGACATCTTCAATTATCCCTCTTGGAACTTTCACTGATCTATCTGCTAGAGATAGGGTGATTGACGTTGGCTTCCACTCACCAAGCCCTAATTGCTTGTAAACAGAGTATGGTAGCAAATTCACACTTGCTCCCAAATTTAACAAAGCTTTCTCCACCACGGTTCCTCCAATCATGATTGAAATGGTGGGGCAACCCGGATCTTTGTACTTCAAAGGAGACTTGCATTGTATGATAGCACTTACTTGTTCAGTCAAGAAGGCTTTCTTATTCACATTCAACCCTCTTTTGATAGTACACAAGTCCTTTAGAAATTTTGCATATGTTGGCACTTGTTTAATCATATCTAGCAATGGGATGTTGACCTTCACCTGTCTCAGTACTTCAAGAATTTCTGATGCATTTCTGATTCCCTTCTTCTCATGCAAAGCTTGAGGAAAAGGTGGAATGTCGGTTGCTTCATCACATCGCCCTTGATAACTAGTTTCTCCAGAGGTGCCTTCATTGTTGAATCATGGTCCTCTTTCCCTTCATTGGTATCTTTCTTCTTCCCTTTCATTTGGTCCCTCTTCTCTGTCTCTTCTTCTTCTTCCTCTTTCTCAACATGTGGCTTGGGTGCGGGCATCTCAACCTTTTTACCACTCCTTAGAGTGATCAAGGCTTTAACATCTCTCACCTGTGAAAACTCTCCCTCATGAGTTTCCACTTCATGGATACCCTTGGGGTTTTGGTGAGGTTGAGAAGGAAATCTCCCCTTCTCTTGCACCGTGTTAAGGTTAGTAAGCCTTGAGATTGTCTATCTTCTGAGATAAATCATTTTGCATTCCATCCATCTTTTTGTTCAATGTGCTCTCTACACTGTCAATTCTTTGACTGAGTTGAGCATTGATGGCCTTCTGATCTCCAACAAAATCTCCCACAACCTTGCTTAGATTCACTATTGCTTGCTCAAGATTTGAAGCTTGTTGAGATGGTTGAGTTGGTTGTGTATACTGAGGTGCTCTTGCCTTCCAAGAGAAATTTGGATGGTTCCTCTAATTTGAGTTGTAAGTATTGCCATATGAAGCATTATTATTGGGTTTGAATTTTCCAATGACATTTGCTTGATCTCCAAACATTTCCCTAGCAGCTGGTATTGTAGGGCACTCCTCCACCAAGTGCTCATAAGATTGACAAATGGGACATGGCTTGAATTGCACTGGTGTCTCAGCAACAGCTTGCACTTCATGTATCTTTTTCAGTTCTAGCTCCTCCAATCTTCTTGTCATTGCCGCAACTTTAGCTTTCATATCAATATCTTCATTCAAGGTATACATCCCAGCCTTAGCATTAGAGGTATTTGGTTGAGACTTCATCTTTCCTACTTCTTCTTTGTTCGGTTCATCCCATCCCCTTGAAACTTCAGCCACATAACTCAAGAAGTCCATGGCTTCCTTCGGATTCTTACTCATGAAATCTCCTCCACACATAGTCTCTAGGAGTTGCTTCATTGAGGAAGACATTCCGTCATAAAAGTAGCCTACCAATAGCCATGTATCAAAGCCATGGTGAGGACAAGCATTGATGGCCTACATGTATCTCTCCCAACACTCATAGAATTTCTCATTCTCTTTAGCTGAGAAGTTTGAAATTTGCCTTTTCAAGCCATTTGTCCTATGAGTAGGGAAAAATTTCTTGAGAAATTCAGTCCAAGTTCGGATGCTCCTTGGCCTTAAAGAATTAAGCCAAATCTTGGCCTTATCCTTCAAAGTAAAAGGAAATAGCTTAAGCCTCATCAAGTCGATCGAAGCTCCTCCCTCTTGGAATGTATTACAGACTTCTTCAAATTCCTTGATATGTGCATAGGGATTCTCACTTTCCATCCCATGGAAAGTAGGTAGAAGTGGAACAATATGCGGTCTGATAACTAGCCGCTCTGTAGGGGGCACTATACATGATGGTGCACTCATACGAGGTGGATGCATGCGGTCCCTCATTGATTTGAATGCATTGGGATTGTCTTGATGACCATGGTGACTAAGCTGATCTTCAGGTGTAGCTTCCATGATGTTCAAGCTCAATTCCAACTCCTTTTTATGAGGTGTTTCAAGTTTCACAAGCCTTCCTCCACTGTCTTGTATCCAATTTGGCATACACAACTAGTATCAACTGTAACAAAAACAAAGAAACAAAAGAAAACAAAAGAAAACAAAACTATAAAGAGATTAAGATTATCTAAAACTAATTTATACGATATGCTAAAATATGAACAAGTAGAAAAATGATTAAAAAGGGTTAATAAAGTGAAAGAAAAATTACCAAACTTGTGATGAAAATCACAAGTACTTTGAAAAGATGATTTCATTGTAAAGTTGGCACCTTCCCCAGCAACGACGCCATTTGATTCCGTGCCTAGCTGGTGTATGCCCTGTTGATTGATGTTCAATCAACTAGTGAACCTTGATTGCGGTCCTCAGATAGGAGTAATCAACAAAATTTATAACCTATTGCACCATGTACTAGGATAGCCTCAACTAGTATAGCATAGTGGCTCTAGGATCATTCACTGGGAAGCGTTTTCAAATTACAACTGATATCAATTCAAAGCTGACTTGGTGCTTTTTCATTTCAAGGTTAGCTTTAAAAGAAAACATAATCTTTGGTTGGAAAAGGATTGGTTTTAAGCTAACCAAAAATAGCAACTGAATTTAACTTAGAAAGAAAGATGTTTCTTCGAGTTTTTGGATCACTGGGCTCAGGTGCCAAATACAAAAAGAGAGTTCTGGTCACTTGGATCTTTTCCTCGCATTCGGAATTTAACATATAGTTATTTCCCGAACCGGTGTGGTACAGATGCTTGCCATTAATGAAATCAAACACTAAATCCTCTCACTGATACACCTTGCAATGGCTCGTGCCTCTCACCTAGCATTTGCCATTCAAGGTGATCTTTAACCTTGGATTATCCTTCAAAAGCTCGCAAGAGATAACTAATGGATGTCTCCTTGGAGTCCAAAAGCTTACCAAGTGTTGGCTAGTCTAGAAAATCCTACCTTTGAATCACCTCCCAGAGGCTCGCAAGAGATAAACTAGTGAAACTCAATGGACGAAGTCGACTTGCCTTACCAAGTGTTGGCCCAGGTGATTCAAAGATGTTTTAAGTTAACTAAAAACATAGAAACCATAAATGGGTCACACTTTCTTTTTATTAAAAGCTGAAACAACAAAACTTCCAATTTTTGCATTCGGCACCTTATCCGGCTACCTCAACTCCAAGAGACAAAGAGTCTAGCCACTCATTCTCTGAGGAACCATCCTCAGAGCTTGTTTGGCTAGTAAGAAAAATACAATCAAAATAGGACGGTAAGGCAGAGCAAAGCTCTGTGTATTGCTTCCTTCAAAACTATACAAAAAGTTGTCTTTGAGAACAAGCTCCCGAGATATGTCTCTAAAAGAAAAATTACAATTTATATATAAGAGGCTATTCACCCTTTTCTTCTTACTTCCTAACTAAGGAATTCTATAATTGGTGGATTACAAGGAGAAAATGGGGACTTAAACAACAAATATCTGAAGAAAAATCTAAAAGAGTTGGTGCACAAATATTTGGAAGCACTCGGGTGGATTTCGCAGCATGCACATGGGCCGCGAAATTTCACAGGTTGAAAATCTCCATTTCGCACGAAAAGGCTGATTTCGCAGCCAATTTCGCAACTGCGAAATTGCCTTTTAGCTTTGGCGCAGTTGAATTCCAACGGCCATAACTTCCTCATTTCAGCTCCAATTTACACACCGTTTAAAGCATTGGACTCTTAACTTCCTGATCTTTGAAATGGTATATAGAATATAGAAAATGGACTCTAGAAAGTGCTCCAAAAGTGCAAAAGAAGACTATAGTTGTTGTCCCCTGTTTTTCTTCATGATTTCCTTCTCTCTGTTTTTCCTCCTTGCATACTTTGAACGACCTTGGCAAAGGGTTATGAAGCTCCAAAACTTGGTTCTTCATGAATTGGAGCTTCCAATTTCTTTGCCATGAACTATACAAAGGTCTCCCTCATTCTTGGATTGCTTTGGTGAGCAAAAAGCTATAAAAAACACCAAAACTTAACACAATTTGATTAGAAATGATTGCAAAGATCCTTAACATGCCAATTGAGTTAAAAGGTACTAACTACTACTCAAAAGTGTTTAAAAGAGTTAACTACAAGCTTACAAAATAGCACTTTTTGAGTAGTAATCAGCAATGAAATGACTCTGGGTCATAAATGAAAAATGACTCTAGGTCAAGAGCTCCAGGCTCTAAATAAAAATGAAATGACTCTAGGTCATAAATGAAAATCGACTATGGGTTGAGAGCTCTACGCTCTAAATGGAAAAGAAATGACTCTGGGTCATAAATGAAAAATGACTCTAGGTCGAGAGCTTCAGGCTCTTAATAAAAAAGAAATGACTCTGGGTCATAAATGAAAGTTGACTCTGGGTCGAGAGCTCTAGGCTTTAAATGGAAAAGAAATGACTCTGGGTCGAGAGCTCCAGGCTCTAAATAAAAAAGAAATGACTTTGGGTCATAAATGAAAATCAACTTTGGGTCGAGAGCTTTGGGTTCTAAATGGAAAGGAAATGACTTTGGGTCATAAATGAAAATCAACTCTGGGTCGAGAGCTCTTGGTTCTGAATGAAAAAGAAATGACTTTGGGTCGAGAGCTTTGGGTTCTAAATGGAAAGGAAATGACTTTGGGTCATAAATGAAAATCGACTCTAGGTCGAGAGCTCTTGGGTCTGAATTAAAAATAAATGACTTTGGGTCATATATAAAAAACGACTCTAGGTCGAGAGCTTCGGGCTCTAAATAAAAAAGAAATGACTCTAGGTCATATATGAAAAACGACTCTAGGTCGAGAGCTTTGAGCTTTAAATGGAAAAGAAATGACTCTGGATCATAAATGAAAATCAACTCTGGGATGAGAGCTCTGGGCTCTAAAAGGCACAAATAAAGAAAACCAACTTGAAAGTGGATGGGAAGCAAATGGGCTCAAATTCGTATACTCGAAATGTTGAGGGTCAGACTACTGAACTTAGGAAGAGAAATATGTCTCAGTATCCTGGGTGCTCTCACTACTCTAAAAAATCTAAATTGAATGAACTCTCTATGTCTCACAAGTTGTACTGGTGACAAACCTCAGCAAGTAAACCTCGAAATGTGTATCGCAACTCATTTAAAAGCATATCTCGAAGTGCACAAAAATATTGCTCATCTGGATAACCCAATCTACAAGGTAATCAATGACAAAAGAAATCTATCTCATGAGCATCTGGCTAAAGGATCCACCTATACTTCTGGATGAAACCTGATGCGATCCATCTCTGTCTCAACAAATCTATGTAAGAAGGTCCTAATACAGTCAATTGTCGGAAGCCCCATACTAGTACTCAATCTAAAACCAAGTTGGTTGTTGTCCCAATCTTAAGGATACTCAAAGAAAATGGGGAAATATGCCCCAGTATAAGATCGGATGTCAAAGTCATGAGATAAATAACCAACATCAATCATCTATCCTTGTACTATTGCACAAACAAAATCTCATTGATGAGAGGGGGAATATGCCCTAGTATGGATATCTAGTACACAATGAAGAATATGACATCATCAGCCAAACATCTGTCATCGTCAATCAACCATCTACTAACATCAATCAAACATCTCAATAATCAAGATTGAGAATAACCACACAACCCAACTACGATTAAGGATTTGAAAGCAAAGGGGAAATATGCCCCAGTGTGGATATCTGATGCATAGCAAAAAGATGAATCCAATATCATCAATGGACTATCTCCAAACTCTAAAATCCGTCAAACATCGATATGCCAAGCAAGAGAGAGAAACCAAATGCTTCCAAAAGTATTTCCCATAAGAGAAAACATAATAACGACTATACTTCAACCAATCTACATAAGCCCGTCCAAGTGAAGACTGTTGAAGATAACGTCTGATCTCGTGGCCTCAGGGTGGTCTTAAGACACGGGACATAACGTAGGCTAGGGTGATAAGGTGAAAGAAATGAAGGGAAACTAGGCTCAAATACCCAATGATCAAACCCATACCCTTGTGTACAAGATGTAATGCATAGAAGAATCTCATGAGCCATGGACCTAAAGGTAACCAAAGGAAATGTCGAAGGAGAAACAAGAGAAAAGATAAGTGGTCAAACCATCAATGAAACATGTGAATGATGTGAAGAAGGTATCAAATCAGAAACATGTATCAATATGTAGGAAATGGATAAAAGGTGGAACAAAGATCTGGATAGAGGTGATGACACACAATAGAAGGCAATGAGAAAATGAAATGAATGATGATCAACACATATTAGTGCAATAAAGGAAAGTCATATCACCAATGATGGAATGGTGGGTAAGACAATGACTTGGAGACCCTAGTAAAAGGTTACTCATCTCTCATACCCAATACATATCAACTATGATCCAAGAAGCATAGGATATCATAGACTTCTCATATGAACTCTCGACACTCCAAATGCATGACAAGAGTGGCTTGAGGAATGAAAAGTCCTCATGGAAAACTCGCATAAACTCTCAGTGATAAGCCTAATAAACCCTTAAATAACAACATATGCTCAATAAAGTAGGATGTCAAGTACAAACATATCATTTTTTTTTTGTTTTTTTGTTTTTTTGTTTTTGCATGCGCATAGTCATCACTACATCACACTCCAATGAGACACTATAAGAAATGAATAAACTCTCTCAAATAACTGACGAACACATGAAACCCCATCCCACGAGAAAACCTCTCAAGCTAAAACCTCTGAATCAATGCCAAATGATGGAATGAAGGGAGTGATACAACTACCCTATATGCATAAATATGTGAAGAATCATCACTCCAAGTGAAGAAAATATGAAATGTGATGACCAATGATAAAAAATCGGGATTGAGATGAAAATGTGAAAATAACGAAATGTAACAGGCAGAGTGGTGAGGTGATGATAGCAAGGATAAGGAAAATAAGCCTATAAGTCCAGAGCTCATGAGACTTTCCTAGCAAAGCATAACTATACATCAAGGGGCCCCAACTCGGGTGTAGAAATGATAAATAAGACTATAGAAAAGAAAAGTCTATAGCATACCACGTGAGACTCAATGGGTTAGCAACGGTCTAATATATCAATAAAGGTGATAAGGTGTAAGGCTAACCGAAATGATGGCCACCCATTCTGTGACCATAATCTCAAACATAATACTTCTTCAGCTGAACCACATTGGTAGGCTCTGAAAACTGGTTTCCATCTAAGTCGGTCAACCATGCAGCCCCTTCTAGAGTCAACTCGCGAATAACATAAGGCCCACTCCAACTAGGTCTGAACTTCCCTCTGGGGTCTCCAACTAAGCCTTTGAGAATCCTCTAAACCAAATCTCCTTTTTGTAATGGTCTAGGCTTAACCTGTTTCCTAAAAGCACGAGTCATCTTTCTTTGAAAGGCTTGAACATGATCTGTTGCTCTCAATCTCTTCTCATCTAAAAGTTTAAGCTGATCAAATATAACTTGAGCCCACTCTATCTCAGAAATCTACTGCTCGAGAGCTACTCTTAATGAACCCATCTCTGTCTCGACTGGCAAAACAGCCTCCATACCATACACCAGAGAGTAAGGTGTAGCTCCCATAGAGGTGTGAAAAGAGGTACGGTATGCCCATAATGCAAAAGGGAGTTTCTCTGACCAATCTTGAGAAGTCTCAACCATCTTCCTCAAAATCCTCTTAATGTTCTTATTTGTTGCCTCTACCGCCTCATTAGTCTGTGGACTGTATGCAGAAGATCTATGATGTCGGATGCTATATTTCTACAACAAAGTGTCAACCTCAGCTCGAAAGTGTACCCTTCTGTCTGAAATCAACTCATGCCGCACCCCATAACGACAGATAATGTGTGATCTGATGAAACTGGCGACTCTAGCAGATATCAACCTCGCATATGATGTAGCTTTCACCCACTTGGTGAAATAATCTATGGCAACTAGGATAAACTCATGACCATTAGAAGATTTCGGTGAAATCTTACCAATAATATCAATACCCCATACTGAGAACGGCTATGGCGAGGTCAATGCATGTAACTCTGATGGCGGTGCATGAATGAGATCACCATGAATTTGGCACTCGGGACATCTCTGAACAAACTGACAACAATCTATCTTCTTAGTCAACCAGAAGTAACCCGTCCTCATAATCTTACGGGTCTACATGTGTCCTCCCATGTGTGGACCATAAACTCCCGTATGAATCTCTCTCATCACTCAATTTGCAGAGGCTCAATCTAAACATAATAAAAGCATACCGTCAACTGATCGCCTATATAGAGTCTCTCCACAAATCACAAATCTAGTGGCCAATTGCCTCAATGCCCTCTGATCCTTGGTTGTGGAGGCCTTTGGGTATGTGCCAGATCTAAGAAACCGATAAATGTCATGATACCAAGGTAGATCATCCCACCACGAACAACATAGTTGAGTATGAAGCTTGCATGCTTGGTTTAGAGACTACAATGGAGCTTGGCATCAATTAGACAACAATAAGCGGGTTCAAACCTTGACTTAATCATCAATGGATGTATAAGCACATCAGAAGCTAAGGTAGCTAAGGCATCAACAAACTGGTTTTGCGCTCGAGGTAGACGAGTGTATCTCAAGTCATCAAATCTCCCAGCCAGTAACTCTAAATAAGCCTGATAAAACCTAAGCTTTACATCCCTAGTCCTCCAATCACCCTGAATCTGTCTAAGCACCAAATTGGAGTCATCGAATACCTTCATCTATTTGATGCCAAGCTCCAATGCAGTCGCTAAACCAAATATGCAAGCTTCATACTCAACTATGTTGTTTGTAGCGGGATGTCGATCTGAGAACATCAAACGAACTAACCTCGGAATATGGTTTCCTTAGGGAAATATAAAAAAAACGCCTATCCCAAACCATAATTGGTTGGTTCCACCATCGAAGTACATGCGCCAACCTAATAAGCTAGTCATAGCAATGAACTCCTCATCTAGAAAATCATCGTCAACTGGTCTACCCTCAGATATTAGTAATGAGGCTAAGTGATCAACGACAATGCTTTCCTTAATAAACTTCTGAGAAACATACTGAATATCAAACTCTGTCAAAAGTACAAGCCATCTTATCAAACTACCAGTCAATGCGGGTCTGTCAAATAAATACCTCAACGGATCTAGTCAAGAAATCAAACACACTAAATACTCAGTCATGTAATGCCTCAATCTCCTAGTGGCCTAAACTAACGCTAAGCAGAGGCGCTTAATCATAACATATCTCATCTCATACTCCATCATCCTCTTACTCAGATGGTAAATAGCTCGCTCCTTCCTTGAGTCATCAAGCTGAGCTAACATATATCCCAAGGCCATGTCTGAAACTGACAAATACAGAAGAAGTGGACTTCTTGTCATAAGAGGCACTAAAATAGGAGGAGAAAGAAGGTACTCCTTGATCTTCTCGAATGCAATCTGGTAATCATCATTTCAAACTCTTGGCGAGTTCTTCCTTAAAAGGTGAAAGATGAGCTCGCATATGTCTATCAATTTGGCTATGAAATGACTAATATGCTGTAACTTGCCTAGAAAACCCCTGATATCTTTCTTAGTCCTTGGCACAGGCATGTCAAGTATGGATTTGATCTTGTCTAGGTCAACCTCTATGCCCCGCTCACTAACCATATGCCCTAACAATTTCCCAGAAGTCACTCCAAAGGTGCACTTATTAGGATTCAACCACAATATGAATTTCTGAATCCTCTCAAAGAACCTCTCTAGAGCTACTAGGTGATCTGCTCTACTTCAGGATTTCACAATCATATCATCCACATAAACTTCCACATCCTTATGTATCATGTCATGAAACAAAGTGGTAACGGCTCTCTGATAAGTAGCTCCTGCATTTTTCAACCCAAATGGAATAACTCTATAACAGTAGGTACCCCACTCAGAAATGAAGGTTGTCTTCTCTATATCCTCTGGAGCCATCAGAATCTGATTATACCCCAAAAATCCATCCATGAAGAACAATATCGAATGGTTTGCAGTGCTATCAACTAGCAAATCAATATGTGGGACAGGAAAGTCATCCTTAGGGCTAGCTTTATTAAGGTCTCCGAAATCAACACAAACTCTAACTTTGCCATCATTTTTGGGAATAGGGATGACATTAGCCAACCACTCTAGATACTCAACCATTGATATAAATCCAACATTGAGCTATTTTTGAATCTCCTCTTTCACCTGTAGACTCCAACGTGGGTGTAATCGCCTTAATTTTTGCTTAACTGGTTTCACATGTGGCAAGATAGGCAGATGGTGTTGAACTATAGAGGGATCAAGACCTGACATGTCCTCATCAGACCATACAAAAACATCCAAGTATGACCTAAGTAAAAGAATAAGTTTATCCTTCTCATCTGTAGATAAGGGTGAACCAATCTTTAGCTCTCTAGGCTGATCCTTTATGCCAAAATCAATAGTCTCAACTTCTCCTATAGTAGGTGAAACTCTCTCATCTATGAGATCTAAGTCATGATCAGAAGAGTCTCTATCTAAATCAGGCTGCGCAATCTCATCACCTATATCAAGTATCTGTGGAGTGAGTGAGTAGGGTGCGGATATGCAAATACTATTACAAGAGATAGGCAAATACTCGAAAAGACTCAGATCCATAAATGCAAAATCATAAACATCGTCAAGACAGGAAATGAATCCCGATAAAATGCCAAATGAAAGAAGTGGGTCCACAAAGTTGAACGCTCCCTCAATAAGGCTAAAAGTGTCCTCAAACTCGTCATCACCAACTGTAACATCCTCCATAGGCTCTAAAGCATGAACTATCTGGATCTCCTCGGCGACCTCTATAGCAAACACCCTGAACAGATCGAATGGTGAAGCGGGCTCAGGCTGAACCATCTCGTTGATCTGACTCATGCTTATCATATCCATCTCATCCCGATACTCAGTAGGCTCAACATCTACTCCACAATCAGTAGTCTCCACTATAAAGCACAAAGATAAGAAGCTGGCTCGATCTGGTGACGAATGAGCAATCATCACTGAAACTGGTGCTCCAAAAGTCTCATCTCCTAACTATAAATGGTGAAACTAATGCTGAAACTCATCCACTCCCTCTATATTAGTCATAACGCCAAAATCCCTCATATGAGGATGAACCTTTGATCCTCTGATGAAGTAGTCTGCCAAGCTCATCCTATAAGGACAAACATGATAATCAGATGGTGTGCAAGTCAAATGGGCTCTCGCCTTTTCCTGGTGCAGATGTGCCATATACTTATAGTCAGCCCCTGTAGAAATAAACCCAAGCCCAAATGGTGTATCGTGATCGATAGTAGCCACAAACTCCATGGGTTCATGTTGATGTTGTCCCAACCCCAAACCAGGCATAAAAGACATACCCTTCATCATGTCGAGTACCACCGTACTACTATGTTGATCAAATGACATAGCTATGAAATCTCTGCAGAAGTCCCCAACCTCAAGAGTCTGCACCTCATCAAATGTAAACCCGGTCAAAAATAGGTCATCCTCACTATGACTGATCTGAAGCACTAGCTCGGAGGAGGCAAACATTTCTCTAGGAGACTGTACTGTGATGACTTGCCTGTCATGTATAAACTTCACCTTCTGATGAAGGGAAGATGGGATAGTCCTAGCCCTATGAATCTAAGGTTGGCCTAGAAGCAGGTTAAAGAACATGGGAATCCTCAAAACTTGGAATAGGATGGGGAATGTAGCTGGACCAATCAACAACTCTATCATCAAAGTACCCATGACCTCCCTCTTAGTACTATCATATGCTCTGATCGTATGTGTAAAGGGACCAAAGTCTGAAGGTGCATAACCAAGGGTGATAGCAGTAGCCAAAAGGCAAACGTTCAAGGCCAAGCCATTGTCCAACAGGACAGATGGAACTCTGTCGCCTGAACAACCAACTGTAATATATAGAGGGCTGTGTGGTCTGAACCCTCAGGTGGCAAGTTATCGTCTGAAAATGCAATACATGTGGCCTTGTCGGTCGTCATCATATGAATCAACTCCTCTGGAGTCGTGGTGGTCTCAATGCGGATCTAGCTCAAAGCCCGAATCAATGCATTTCTATGAGTACTAAAAGATGCTAGCAAACTCCAGATAGATATGCGGGCCTATGTATTTTGCAACTGCCTTAGTATCTCATCGTCCTCTCTCCTGACCTCCTCATGAGAGACCGCACCATCAAATGGCTTGGCTATTAGAGGTGGGGGCTGAGCTACTCTCCCACTACGGGTCACAATCTCTACATCTCTTCCCTCTGAATCATCATCATATGACTGCAAGATAAATGAGACTGAGGGGCCCTGACGTACTGTAGCCGACGGTGCAGTAGGAGTCAACTCAAATGGTACCCAATTTGAAATCAAACTGAATGGAGTAGAAGTTTGGGAACCCACTGTGTCAACCTCATAACCATCATCTAAAACAATTTGCTCTAGTGATTCGTTCCCAATTGGTGTTCTGATTGATTCAGATCAATCAACTGATGTACCTTTGATTCAATCCTCAAACGGGAGTTATCAACAAAATTTATAAACCTATTTCACCATATACTAGGGTAGCATAGCTAGCATAGCATAGTGGTTCTAGGATCGTCCACAGGGATGGGTTTTCATTTCACACATGATATTAGTTTAAAGCACTGAAATGATGATTTTTCTTTGAAAGGTTAGCTTTAAAAGAAAACATAATTTTCGGGTGGAAAAAGATTGATTTTAAAGTAAACTAAAAATATATTAACTGATATTAATTAAAAAGAAAACGGTTTCTTGGATTTTCAGGTCACTAGGTTCAGGCTCCTTATACAAAAGAGAAGATTCCGGATCTTTTCCTCGTATTGGGGATTTAACCTATAGTTATCCTCCCAACCGGAGTGTTACAGTTGCTTCCCATTAATGGTTTCAATGCTAAATCCCTCTCACTGATACACCTTGCAATGGCTCGTACCTCTCACCTAATATTTTCCATTCAAGGAGATCTTAACCTTGGATTACCCTTCAAAAGCGAACAAGAGATAACAAATGGATGTCTCCAGGGAGTCCATACGCTTACCAAGTATTAGCTATTCTAAATAACCCTACCTTTAAACCACCTCCCAGAGGCTCGCAAGAGATAACAATTGGATCTCTATGGACTGAGTCCAAAAGCTTACCAAGTGTTGGCCCAGGTGATTATAAGGGATTTTAAGTTAACTAAAAAGATAAAAACCATTAACGGGTCACAACTTCCTCTTCATTAAAAACTGAAACAAGGAAAACTCCTACCTTTGTATCCGGGTCCCTTACCTAGCTTCCTTCAATCCAAGAAACAAAAAGCCTAGCCACTCATCCTCTGAGGCCTTAGAGGATGTTTTGCTAGAAAGAAAATGAAAATGAAAATGAAAATAAAAATTGAGAAGCAAAAGCAGAGCAAGGCTCTGTATAATATATATTGATCGATTCTATCTCTGATCCTCGATATGTTTACAATCGGTGCAAAAGAATATATAGAGGAGTTTTTTTCCAACCTTCCTAACTAAGCAATCCTGTCATTGGCTGATTACAAGGAGAAAATAGGTAATTACACAAAATATCTTGAGCTAAAAATCTAATGGAGTTGGCGAGAAAATATCTGAAAATATCCCAGGAGGATTTCGCAAGTGAGAAATGGAGCTGCGAAAATTTCGCAAGAGAGAAAGGTGGCTGCGAAAATTTTCGCAAGTGGAAAAGTCACTTGCGAAAATTTCGCAAGTGGAAAATGCTGTTGTGAAAAAGTCTCTTATGAAAATTTCGCAAGTGGAAAATGCTGATGCGAAATTTTGCAAGTGGGAAAGCTGTTGCGAAAATTTTCACAAGTGGAAAGGCTGATGTGAAAATTTCACAAGTGGGATAGCTGCTGCAAAAATTTCGCAAGTGGAAAAGCTATTGCAAAAATTTTCGCAAGTGAAAAGTGCTGTTGCGAAATTTTCGCAATGCCTGGTGCAGCTATCTTCAAATGGCTATAACTTCTTCATTTCAGCTCCGATTTGCACACCGTTTGAAGTGTTAGATTCTTGACTTCCCGAGCTTCGAAATGATATATAGCATGCATAAAATAGACTTCAGGAAGTGATTCAAATTTGCAAAATAATACTGCAGCTAATCCCATCTTGAATTTCAGTATGCTGAATTTCACATAGCTATGCGAAATTGCTTCCTTTGAATTTCTCTCTCTGATTTTCTCCCTTGACTCTCTTGATTGGCTTGGAAACTTATTTCCAAGGGTTGAACAATGATTCTCCCTCATTCTTGGCTCGTTTTAGTGATCAAAAACTATCAAAAACACCAAAACTTTACACAATTTGATTAGAAACACTTGCAAGGGTCCTTAATGTGCCAATTGGGTTAAAAGGTATTAATTAATACTCAAAAGTGTTTAAGAGAGTTAATTAAAAGCTATAAAATAGCACTTTTTGAGTAGTAATCATCTAGCAATCCATCATCCCAACTCATCATGTGTATGTTGTCATCCTCTACAAAATCTACGTGATGGATACCGCCTGGGGGTGGTGGCATTGCATGCGTAGAGTGAGCCGGTAGAGGGTTTGTGGTTACACTTGGCTGCCCCAAGTTAACCAAACCCTAATTTATCAAGTCCTGTATAGCATGTCTCAAGGCGGCATAATGATCCGTGTCATGCCCTGGACCTTGATGGTAGGAACAATGCAGATCCATCTTGAAACGCAGTGGCACAAGTTGGGGTACAGGCTTGGGAGCCAACTGAGTCAACAAACCACCCTCCATGAGCTTCTGGAAAGCTCGGCTCAAAGGCATACCCAGTTGGGAGAACTAACGTGTCGACCTCTGTACGAGAGGAATAGTAGTCTGTGGGGCTCGGGGCTAAGGGTATAAGGTAGGAGGTCTCTCTAAGAACCATGCAACAAAAACAGACTTTAGGTTCTAGTGTAGGTATGTAGGAGTCATGGGTCTGGGCGGTCAATACTAAACATAACACTGTGGGTAATAGGCTCTTGAAGGTTGCCCAACTGTTTGATAACGCTTGGGAGATCTCAATCCTGCTGAACTAATAGTACCCACATTTCCTGGTCTCTGTCCTCCGGAGGGCTTCTTCCCCTTTGAATTAGAAGGGGAAGACTTGGGCCATAATTCTCTAGCAATGCCCTCCTCTATACCATATAGAGCCTATACCAAGGACCAAAAATCAGTATGAGGAAATCCCATCAAATGTCTGGCAAATCTGGGCTGTAAGCTCTTCAAAATCATACTAATATGGTCATTCTCTAAAGGACGATCAACAATCTATGTAATCTTCTCCCTCCATCCAGAGATAAATGAAGTCACTGACTCTTCTGGTCCCTGTCTCAAGGCCTCTAGCTCTCTCTTCGAGACGTTAATGATAGTATTAAATGCAAACTGACTCAAAAACTCTTGGGCCAAATCATCCCAAGTCCTATGGTGTGAGGTATCTAAGGAAGCAAACCAACGCTATGCTGCACCACTCAAGGACATGGGAAAAAGCATAATCAAGTGGGCCTCATCCAACTCGTGGGCCCTCATCACACTATTGTATAGCCTCAAATGAATCTTAGGGCAACCTATGCCCGTATACCTTTCAATCCTAGGTATCCTGAAATGGGCTGGCAAACTGACCACCGATGCTCCATCAAAATCATGCCAACTGATAGCTTCATCTAAAACCCTCATCTGTCTCATCCCCTGCTCGAGTTTATCCATACGAGCATGTGCATCCTCTAAGGCCTGAATGGGTGCTATGACAGGAAGTGGGGTAGCATCAATCTGACTATGTAAAACATACGATGCAGGGTGTGGAACCGACTGACTAAATGGAGAGGGTGGTGGTTTCATAGAGTCATATTGTGCACTATCTTGAGACGGGGCTTGCGGGGCCTGTTACCCATCTATCCTCTGGCCAAGGCTAGCTATAGCCTCCTATATCGAAGCCATGGTCACGGCAAACTGGTCAACAGTGACTACTTGGGAGTCCATATCTCTCTGATCTACTCTCTAGTTTGGTTGATCTGATACTCTTGTTAACCTACCTCTAACTCTAGTCCACGAAGGCGAATCCATACTGAGCACAAAAAATACTCTTATAAACACAGAAACACTGGATAAGACATTGTTCAAGGCTCTGTAGAAATCGACTAAAAGGTAATCAAGCATATAGCCCATGTATACTCAAACTGATACTCATATCTAATCATACCAAAATGAGACTATAAAGAGGGTAATTGAACCCAATTGTAACCAAGTCCACAAATGCACCCACATGTAGGAATGAAATCCTAACTGGGTCTAGGCTAACCTACAAGGTTGAGGTGGTTTTATAAGATAAAAATGGGTGGGTTAAAGGATCCATAGCAGAAGCGATCGTACTCTTTGGCGGTACACAACCCTTTGCATGCCTCCAAGGAGACTGGGTGCTTCTATGCAAGGTGGTCATCACCTCCACACATGCACTTCCTCGCTTTCCTAGGAGGTTTCTTAATGGTGAAGGCTCTCTCATCTCTTAACACTCAAGGATAATCTAAAGTGATCAGTGAAGGATGTGGGTGCATCCGAAAAACCTAAGATCTAAAGTGAGATAGTGAACAGAGACAAGCAATTATACAATCAATCATGCAAGAGCAAGGGTTGTCAGGCAACAAGCAGTCATACCAAATAGGTAGGTATCATACAAACTAAGTCCTATCTAGCATATGTGAGAGTGAATCATGCTGAAGTGAGCAAGCAATCAAGTGATCATTCAAGGCAATCAAACATGTTAAGATAACAAGCCAATCAAGCAAGCAACCCAAATCACCTTGCCTAAAAAAAAAATGAGGTACCCTCTAGTTGACCAATTAAATGCCACATTTTTCTCAACTAGTGTTCAAGCTTGATCCTCAAAATCCCTAGTGGAGTCGCCAATTTGTGGACCCGCATTTTTCACGTACGCCCCCACTCGATCGGCGAGACTCACTTTTATTTAGTAAAAAATTAGTTTTGGAAAAGTCGGAGTCGCCATTTATTTTATTTTATTTTAAAGAGAAAATAAAACAAGAAATAAAACCCTAAAATAAATTACTCCATAGTTTATGGAAAAACATGTCTTTGAAAAACCCGAGTCTAGGTCCGAGGATCAGGTTACCTATTGGGAAGGTACCTCTAAAAGGTAGCACTCCTCTAAGCCCTACCAAGGTCTTTATTGACTAAGTTTAGGGAAATGTGGCAATTAATTGATTAATTGAGGATACCTAGGTTGACTAAGGTGATTTAAAAAAAAAAAAAAAAAAAAAAAAATAGCATGCCAAACAAGATCAAATCATAATAAAGGAGAGTTAGGATGTGTACCTGAACCGCTTCTCAAGCGTTATCATAAAACATTAGAGTTAGTGTAGAAATATAACACATGACATGTATTTAATCATAACGAATCAAGCACACATCTAAGCACCTAAGGATCATATCAAGCATAAATAAGGCTCGTGACAACATGCATATTCATGGAATTCCGAAAAGTAATGATAGAGAGCATACTTGGATAGCATGCATAATTTATAAGATTCCTCTAAAAATGTTAGAATGGTTAGGACAAGTATAAATTATATAACATCTCTATTAGGTCTAATATAGAGTACCAAATCCAAAAGTGAACCAAGGTAAGTCAAATGACTCCAAAAGCAAATAACAAATTCAAGCAAATACTGAGTCATCAACATGCATATAGTAAAGGGAGCATTACAAAACAATTGCTAAAAAAAATGTCTTGGAGTGGAATTTAATTATGAAAAATTTCAAGAAACAACTCCTACATATCTGGATCAACATACCGAAATCCAACAGCTCATTCAAAGGACAGATTGTAGCAAAAACACCTAACTACGAAGTCTAGATTAGATAAGCAATAGTGACATGCATAAACAAATTTTTAAAAATAATAAATGATCACCTAAAATCATAAAAAAAAAATTCACACACATATTTCAAAGTATTTGTATCACATAAAAAAAAGAATTCAGGGTCAGAGAATACTCAAAAATATTTTTAAAACACTCAAGCTAATCAGATGTCCAGAATCTAACATGCATAGTAGGCACGACTTTGAAAAATCATATCTCCCTCAAAAAGGCATATATTTTTAATATTTTGTGTCTAAGATCAGTTTCAAGAAGCCTAGAATTGAGAAAAAAATATTGAATTAAATTTAAAAAGTCGTCTGATATTTTATTTTTGCAAAAAGGTCTTAGATGTCCAGAATTGGGTTAAAATGGAGCCCCCCTAAAGACTCGTTTATATCTTCTATTTCCAGAATGGCTTTCTAACTCAAATGAAACTTTAAATTCAAGTTCAAGAAGTGAAGAAAGTCATACTAGTTTTGGAAAATTTTTAAAAACATTCCATAGTTGCTAAAATGAATTTTAAATCTAAAGGGTCAGTGGCTAAGTGAAAACTGGTAGCAAGGAAGAGTTTTGAAAAATTTTCTTATGTAGGGGTTTGACCAATTCATCAATTAGTATACACAAATCTAGCCTAGAATCATCCCATTCATTTGGGACCACAAGCTTTGATTCGTGTTTTGTTCAAAACCAAAATTTTCATTGAAAACCGAGAAAAATGTGAACCGATCAAAAAATGGTTGCATGTTATTTGAAGAAAATGAGATTTTTTATTCTAAGGACTTTAAATGAATCTTTGTAAGATACTTTAAGGAGAAATATTTTCAAAGGGATCTTTTGAGAAAAGTATTTTATTTTAAAATAAGATAAATTAATTTGAAAACAATAAAACGTATGAGAAATAGAATACCAAGCAAAACCAACGGAAACAAAATCACAAAGTAAAATTTTTGGCAACCAAGCAAACTGAAATGGTGTGGATGGAGGCCAAACTTCACTATTTTCCAATGGCCTCTGAAAAGTAAATTTTACCGGAGACTACCTAAGCAATAAACTATTCAAACTTAAATCAATTAAAGTAATGACTAATATTCAAGAAACATATCAATTAAGAGTATTAATAACGAATTAGCACGTGATCGATTAAACACACAAACACATCTAGACTAATTAAAATGGACCAAATTAAATCAGGGCAAACATGAATTTTCAATCATAGAATTAATCTTATTAGTGAGCTAATATTACAAAAAATATCTAAACCGAATAGATGAGTGAAGTTAAATCAAATTAAACTAAACACAAGCACCTTCTAAATGTGGAATTGATTTTATTAATAACTTAGAATTATAAAGAAAAACCTAAAACAATTAAGATGAATCAAATGAAATGAAAGCAAGCTAAAACAAAATATGAATTCATGGAGTCAGCTTCTTAAATAAATTTACATATTTAAATTAAAATCTAAGCTCAAAATGAATTAAACACTAATTAAAACAAATTTAAAAATTAAATATTTAACACATAAGATCAATTATTTCAACAAACTAAAATTTTACTTTAACCTAAAGCCAATTCAAACCATCTACAACTTATTTCTTTTATTTTAAACTGAATTTTTAACCCATTGGTTGAATCTCATTAATAAATAAATAAATAAATAAGTTACAAAGCATTAAATTAGTAGCAAATAAATAAATAAACAATTAATAATTAAATGAATCGTAACTAAACTAAATAAAGATCAAACTCTATTTTATTTTTTCAAAAATAAAACTACATAAAATTGTATTTTATGAATTTAATATAACATACCAAAACTAACCCTAAACACAACTCTAATCTTTTATGTAATAAATAAAAAATTAAACAAAAAGTGAGATTATGCTGCCATATTAAAACGAGTACATGCTGGAGCCAATAATATAAGTCAAACCACCCAATATAATAATAATTCCACTTGAAAAAAACTAATCAAACTTTTGACTTTATTGAAAACCCATCCATATAAAAAAAAAAAAACGACTGACTCACCTAGCCGGCTTACCAAACAACCTGGTGGTGTGTAGCTGCTTTCACTTCTCCAATGGTGCTCGGGAACAATGGCATGCTGGTTGATGGGAAATGATCGAATTTTTGGTTCCTCAGCCAATACATTTTCAAGGATGTGTGGATGGATGGGTTGTTGTCCAGATGGTTTCGTCGGTGAGTTCAAATGTTGCCTCCCTTCGCTCTGAAAACTCTATGCCGATTCCTTCAAACAGCCGCCTTTCTCCGCTCTCAAAAACTCCTTGCGCCAATCCCTTCAAATAATCTCTCCATTCTCAAAAAAAATCCTTGCGTCGATCCCTTCAAACAACCTTTCTTCGCTCTAAAAAAAAAAAAGATCCTCTACCGATCACTACCAACAACAACTTCTATATCTTTTCCAAAAAAACGGACCCCTCCCATCTTTCCTTTTTCGGAACTTCAGATTTTTAGAGTAGTTCTTCGGAACTTTGATCGATCTACACCAGAAAAGCCGAAGAAGAAAGAAGCCTCCCAGCCGCCACTACGATGCTTGCTTGGAGTGGAGAGGGATGAAAGTGGAGGTGTGGTGTCGCTATGATGTTTGGTCTCTTAGAAAATGAGAGAAAACTTCCTTCGGCGTCCTCAGACGAAAACAATTTTTTCTTTTGTTTTCTTAATTTTTTTTCTTCTGGATGCACCATTACACACTTTCAACGCTGCACCCACCTCCTTTAACTTGCCAAAATCAGCCATGGTAATTTTCCTTTCAAAAGGAAAAATGATTCTATGCTCTGGACTGATTCTCCACCTTCCAAAAAATCAAAAATCACAACCCCTCATCACGTAATTTCCACTTAGTGCATTCATTGCTGTCTCTGCCATATCTCTATTAGGAAGCTTAACAAATCCACAACCACGACTTTGCTTCATGTCGTCCTGTATGATGAAAATACTTCAATGACGCCATTAGGAGAAAATATTTCCTCATCCCCTGTGAAATAGAAAGTAAATAGTAAAATAAAAAAATCATGTAGTTGAGAATTTAAAATTCAAAATTAAAATTATGCAATTAAAACTAAGATATCAAACACATTAAGAGAATTAAAATATGAAGCTCAAGCAATTTCCTACAATTAAAGTAAAGTAAATATATGAATATATATGAGATACCAATTCATGCAATTAGAAAAAACGAAAATCTCAATTCTCATGCAATTTTCCAAAAAAGTGAATAAGTAAATGAATAAAACTAATAAATAAATAAGTAAATAAAATAAGAAAATCAAACACATGCTAGTCATACCTAAACGGGGCCTAGAAAAAGTTAAAATATGCCTAAATGAGCCCAAGTGTATCTAAGTAGGCCTATGGTGCCTAAGTGGGCCTAAGGTGCCTAAATGGGCCTAGTGTGGTGCCTAAATGGGCCTAGTGTGGTGCTTAAGTGGGCCTAAGGTGGTGCCTAATGGGCCTAAGGTGGCTAAGTGGGCCTAGGGTGGCGCCTAAGTGGGCCTAAGGGGCCTAGGGTGGTGCCTAAGTGGGCCTAGAGTGCCTAAGTGGACCTACGGTGGTGCCTAAGTGGGCCTAAGGTGCCTAAGGGGGCTTAGGGTGCCTAAGTGGGCCAAAGTGTATCTAAGTGGGCCTAGGGTGCCTAAGTGGGCCTAAGGTGGTGCCTAAGTGGGCCTAAGGTGCCTAAGGGGGCCTAGGGTGCCTAAGTGGGCCTAGTGTGGTGCCTAAGTGGGCCTAAGTGTATCTAAGTGGGCCTAGTGTGCTATATGGGCCTAAGTCTAAACTAGGGTTGTCTAGAGTCACAATGGAGTTAGATAAATCCATCAACCGAAATCCTCAAGGTGACTTAGAAAAGATAGGCTACACGAGTAGTAATGGGCCACCAGGGAATTGCTGTAAAGTACAGGAAAAATGCCCTATAGGACATGTGCTAAGAGGACAAAATGGAGGGTCTATAGTTTGCTTTCATGTCAAGGTACCAAATACTTTTTTCCTAAAATTTTTCCTTTTTATGCAAATAATAAAGTGGGGTTTTTTCTTGATTCATTTTTTAACATAGTTTTCCATTCTATATTGTTAATATACCAACACTTCTAATTTTTTTCTTGAATTTTGGATGTTCCTTCATTGTTTGATGAACTATTTCCTTAGCCACAACCATGACCATGATTATTTTGGCTTCCTTCATACCAAATATTTTTTTCCCTCTTGTTGATATATTAAACTACGTTGACAAATTTCTTTTATTTATATATTGAGTTTGATACATCATACTTCCAATGGTCATATTGATGTCATTCAACTTCAAGCTACTTTTGAGTTAACTATATTACAAGGTATATGTGCAACATTAGGTTGAATTAGGGCACAAGGAATGTCTAATGGCTACCACATGTATGCTAGGTGAAATTTTAGAGTTTTTTTTTTTTTTTTTTTTTTGTCAAAGTTAAGGATTTGAGTAACTAAAGCCTCAATAAAGTCTTTGAGGTATCCACTAAGGAGCACAAGGAGTGTTGCATGGGGAGTGGAAGAAGAATGTAAGTTACGTGTATCTTGTTTTTAGATTTAGTAGATTGTTTGTGGTTGACAGACTATTCATGGATTTTTACACCCAAAAGGTTTTAAGTGGTTTTTTTATGTTACATTTTGTGTCATATGTTTGATTGATTATTCTTATTCAAGGAATTGATGAAAACTTAATTATAATTGATATAGCTAGGTGTTTAGGAATGTTTCTATTTAAAGTGCTTTTAATTGAATTGGTCTTTTAGAAGCATTTTTTAAAGAATCACCTCTCAAGTGCTTCTTCAAAAAGCATTATAAGTTGTTTTTAACTTTTTAAAGAATGCTTTCTAAGTTTTTCCAAGCATATAGTTTTTCTCTAAAAGCATTTTTTTTATATATACTAGAAGCATTTTCTAAAAGTAATTAAATGAATTCTTAATTTTTGAGGATATTTCACTTAGACAACCCATTCATCCCTCTCTCTATATAGTTTTGCATCTCAAGATAAAAGCTCTCTCCTTTATTTTAATATAATCTTTGTTGGAAGAATTGTTCTAATTTTTACTTGACTTTTGTTTTTAATGTCTTCCTAGGCTTTTAATGATCCCATAAATTGGTCAATGACTATAGAATCCAAATATTTAGGCTTTTCAATAACAAAAAATAAAAGATAAAAACTTTTTTTGTAGCTACACAAATATCATTAAACTTTCACCATTTATTTTTACTTTACATATGTCAATATTTTTGAAAAATAATCAAAGATTCTCTTATATTTAAACTTTAAAATTCACTTTTAAAAGTATGAAATTGAACTTTTTTTAAAAAAAAAACTTATCAACACTTTTATATTTATTTTTAATATTTTTAATGTTTCCTTTGACCTTGTTGCACTTAAAATCATTTCAAAGGTGTCTACATCTATTTCTTAATACATGAGGATAAAGTTTTCTTGTCTTTCTTTCTTATATCTTCAAAAAGTCTATTTAATTTTGGGATAGATTGGTTTTATCCTGCAACTCCTTGTAGTTTTTCTCTACAATCTTTGATATATCTTGCAACCAAATAAAACCTTTGTCTTGATATTCAAATCGTCAAAATTGTTAAAATTGTCTCTATTGAGTTAAGCAACTTAATTGAATTACACGTCTTTTGAAAAATAAAATAAAATAAGAATCTTATTATACACATAAATTTCGTGAAAGTCTTGCAACATATAGGGGGTAGGCCTTGAAGTTACAGTGATGATTTATTCCACTAAAAATTTGATCTCTACATTTAAATCATTTTTTTAGGAAGAACAGGGATAAATACACAAATAATAGTACTATTAAAAGAGATAAGTAGAGGAGGAAATTAAAAGAAATTTATTGTGTTTTTAAAACTTTAATTCAAGTATCATATACACAACTCCAATTACAATATGTTTTAATTCACTTTTAAAAACTAAATCAAATGTAATTTTTGAAAACTTCTCGAAACTCAAATTTAGATTTCAACATGTGATTGAATGATAGGGATGATAAAAAATAGGTAAATAAAATATATGTAATATTATTGTATATTATTAATCGTTTTCATACCATTAGCATATCAATGGCATCTTGCTAAGAGGAATAACCATCGACAACAGTCCATTATAATAGTTTCGGAATGAATGACATTTATTTGTTCATATTATATTGTTTTGCTATTTAGGCCATATTAACATGAATTGACTTTGGAGTAGTGTTTTAGTAGAGTATTCGTAGGACACCTAGATATAGCCTATGGGTTGCCTTAATTAATGGTTTTGGCACAACTTAACAAAATTCTATGCTATCATAAAGTAGTTGATTGCCCATGATTGCGCAATGCCATCATAAAGGAACTAAATGCCCAACACACGTACATGTGAGGTACCATATTTGCAATTGATGTTAATATCTTTCCAAGGCAGAAACATCATTTTGTAGGTATAATTGAATTAGTTAAACTTAAAGCCCAATTGACATTCTTTCAAGTAAAATCATTTTTAACCTATAATGCTCAACACTTTTATTATGAGAATCATAAAAGTATCAGAATCATAGAGAATTAGAGAAAGTGATTCTATAGTGTTGTTGATAATATGTCACATGACTATAAAAATGTTTTTAATATTAGTAAATTATCAAAACGGACATCAAATTTAATTACAACAAAGAAATATTATAATAAACTAATACTTTTTCATGATAAAAGAATATGTAAACATTTATAGTAAAAAACAATATATAAACATCTATATTACTAACAAAAACTAAAAAATAATAGTTCTTGTAATTACAATAAAATTTTAGAAAATATTTACAATATGATTTGGATTAATAAACAAACATCAATCATAATATAATAATTTTCAAAATAAAATAAATTATTTGATTATTTATTCACTTAAAAATAATTATTATTTATTACTAGAACAAAATTTTGAAAAATAATTACAAAAAATGTAGATTAATAATGAAAAATTGAATAAAAACATATTAGTTTAGTTTCTCAAAAAAAAAAAAAAAATAGTAATTAAAAGCAAATGAGAAGACAAATTTTCTCATAGTAAAAAAAAGGAGAAAATTATATATATTTTTCATATTAGTGTTGTAATAAAATATCAACAAGATATAAGAAGACTAGCAATTTGATCACATTCTTCTTACATCTCTCTTGCATGATAGAACTGTCTTTCTCAACTTGTGAATCCACTCTAGTCTCTTTTTTATTAATCAAATGTAACCCTTGATCATCATCATAAGGTTTAAATTTCATATCTATTCTAACATTAATCATTATTAAGTTGTAAAAATCATCAGAGTAATAACAATGTTGACTTATTTTTAAAGAGGAAAAACTATGCATTTCTCATATTGTTCCACATCTATTCTTCAAAAAGGCAAATGTTCAATTGTTCTCCTCAAATATGTGCATGGTTAAATATTTCCTTCTTACCTCTTGGTAAACTACTCCATTGAAATTTAAAAGATGGTAACACTCGCCCTCTAAGGGCCTAGTTATATATCCACTCATTTAAGGATAACCAACATTGAGTAAATAATATTTACCTACAAAACAAAAACAAAAAATTATATAAGATTATGAAAATTTAATCACAAAAGTAACTTTCATATTTTTAGTCACAAATCTCTAGATGGATGAGGAAAACCCAATTCTAGCATTCTTCAATGCCTCTAAAAAGACGCATCTATCATGAGCAATACCCCCCCCATCTAGCCAATGCAAATGTGAAATACATATTGAAATAATATATGACCATAATATTTTAGGTAGTTATGCTTTTTGTACCAATATATGATATTTGCCTATCTCTAAAAACCATTATGGGCATATGAGTTCCATCAATTACCCCTATACAATTCTAACATTTCTTATTTTATCAAAGATCTTCCTAAACTGTGAATCACTTGGTTTTATAATATCCATAACTATAAGACAAACAACATCTAATATAATCTCAAACCATCTAGAAATAAATTCATTGTAGGGCTAAAATCTTTCTTAGGTCATCATGTTGCCAAGTCTATGACCTATTATAGTGAGAAACATTGCTAAAGCCTCTATTAAGGGCATATCTAAACCTTCTCTTAGACCATGCCTTTTAATAAGTGTTTTTAATAATTAATGCATACTTGTTTTTCCATCCTAAATTGTTCAAAACTCTAATTTCGAAAAAGCTCTACAAGGGTTTTTATTTATTTATTTTTTTTGTAGTTAGTAAGTGTTACAGGTACAACACATCCAACCAACACCAATTGATAAAAATCATTTCACCATTGCTTTCATCTTTAATATTATGATTGCAACTATTATTATAATTAGAAAACATATATACAACAAATAAAAATAAGAAATACATTTAAAAAAACCAATAATGTATATTTTATGTTAATATAGCTTTAACTTATGCATGTTTACTAAAATAAAAGGATTTTTTATTTAAAAATTTATTTGAACATGCCAATTCAAAAGTAGTAGTAGTATGCAAAATAATAGCACTAAAAGTAATAAGAGCATAAATACATGTAATTATATAATTCTATTTTTCCAATAATAATAATAATAATAATAATAATAATAATAATAATCTAGCTCATGTGGGTCACCCTAGGATAGGACTCCTCCCATAACACCCCTATTTTCAATCCATTTTTATTCTTAATAGTTTGACTAAACAAAATTTTAAATTCAAAAGTGTTGTGTTGAGAAATCAAATACATTATAAAGCTCATCTAATTAACAACTTGACTGAAACAAAATTTTAGATTCAAAAGTGTTGTGTTGAGAAATCAAATACATTATAAAGCTCATCTAATGGTCACAACTTTTAGAGAAAGAAACAATTAAATATACCATGTGATAGGCAAATATGTCTTCCTCACTTAAAAAGTTCACTCAATATCAACATACAAATCTAATTTAAAACAATACTAGGTAGCAAAATATGTTTCAACATTAGAATAAAAAATAACTCAAATAGTCAAACATGTTTTTGCTTATGTCATGCGATTTGATCCATTGAGTTCTCTAATGCAAGAAACATCTCATTATTTTCCTTGACAACTTGAATAACTATGACTTTCACATACAACTTAAGGTCATTCTTCGCTTCAAGCATGCTACATATAACTTTTATTACTTTAACAATGCTACAACCAAACTTATCTACTCTAGATGTAACTTTAAAATGGGCTCTAACTGCATAGTAAAAACACAAGATTTGGTTCCATATCTTATCTTCTTTCTTCTTCTTTCAATTTGCCGTGAAATTTATTGCCTTGGGGTTCTCCTACAAAAGTATTCAATTTATTATATTTCACGACCAAAATATAAATTAACCAAATAAACTTAGTAAATAAATAAAAATGTATCTTCAATTTATTATCCCACCATTCATTTTTAGCAGTAGTAGTTTGCCTCATAGGTTCCACCCAAGGCCAATCTCTTTCTCAATCAAGGCATTCCAAAGTTGTCAATATTTCTTTAAGATAACTTAATATATTCTTAGATTGCTTATATTGGTAGGTTCTTCGAGTTAGATTGTTGAATACCTTTATTACATTTTTCCATCCAATTTACTAAAGTAACTATTTGGTCTATTTTTAGCCAAAATCTTAGTAACACAAACTGATGCATTAACAACAATATCATTCAATATACTTTGCTTTATTTATCATTTTCTTTACCACTTGTTTGTTGTAGTGGTTGAACAATACTGCTAGACATCTAATAACAAAGTAAAGAACAAAGAAGTATTAAAGCAAATGTTCTCAATGTACTTTTATATTTTATAGTTTAGACATCTAATGAGACCCATAAAAAAGTGAACCTTTAAGAAATGGGTCAACTAGAGGAAAATGAATCTCGGAATAGACTCACATTCATGGAATAAATTAATATACTATATCGCAATTTTATTAATTTCTTTTCATTAGGTTGCTAAAAGTTGAAAAAGAATTCCTCATGAAATGGATTATATAATTTCCTCATGAAAGAATCCAGTCATGGCCTCATTATGAAGTCTTGAATTAACTCAATGAACTTAAATATCATCTAATGAATTCTTTCATGGGTTATTTTTTTATTTTAATAACTTTAATGTTGTCAATATAGAAAGAAATGAAACATGTTTTAAATAATGTAAGAAACTATCGTAGAAAAGTGGAAAGATTTAAGGATAAGAGGCTTTACATGAACTTTAATATTGTTAGTAATAGAAAGGCAAATGAGATATCTCAATATTAAATTATGCCTAATTAGTATAATTTTTTAAACTAAATGGAAGAGAATTTAGGAGGAAAATAAGTAATTAGAGTATGAGATAACATGAATTGTTAAAATTGTCAATCATTAAATTTAAGATAAAGGTTAATATTTCACTACATTTTCCAACTCTATGAATTAAAGCAGAGAGAGGAAATGAGTTGGATTTCTTAATAGTATTAAGTGCTGGATTGACACAAAATTAGGGTTTTGGGTGGACACTTGAAATGAGGACCAAGTAACAATTGCAGATAGCATTTTACTCATCCAAAATAGTTAGGATTTGCAAAACCCACTTCTTATTTAGTACTTTAATTGAATATATGGGTATAGTTTAACTTCAAATCTAATATGAGTGTACTTTGAATTTCCTAAAGCTTACATATTTCTTCACATATTAAATCAAAGAGGAAAGATTAACGTTTTTACAATTACAATTTATCAGGACTCAAGGTTTAATTCCTAAACTTTTTAAGTGGGAAAAAAAGGTGTAAGGGAGAAAAAAGGAAAAGGAAAAGAATAAAAAAAAGAATAAAAAACTATTAAAAAACATTAGAAGCCTAAGATGGGCATATCCATGATTTGAGGTGCAAATGGGAGTGGCAATTCATGTTGTTGGATCGTGTTTGTGTTGTGTCAAAGCCTAGGTATTCTACCACATAGCTCAACCCAACCTCGACACTACTAATAATCATGTCAAAAAATATAAACCTAAATATTATCTAATTATTAAGCAAGTAACACATTGTACAACCTGTTTAATCCATTTAATATTCAGGTCCTCCTATTTAATAATCAAGTTAAGTTAGGTCTTCTATATATCTATATGATTAATGTCTCAAATAAAGATGTTTTTTACTCAATTGACCTATCTATTTAAAAACATATTTAAAATGAGTCAAATATGGGTCAAACATTTTAAAAATATAATTAAGTTAATAGCGGGATTATTAAATAGGTTAATTCGGGTCAAATTCGTGTTATGTAAGTTGACCAAAAAATTACTTATTTATTAAACAAGTTATGTAAGTCGACACAAATTTTACCTAAACTCATTTATACTTAACCCAAACCCATGAAAAGTATGTTAAGTTTGTGTCGTGTTGGGAATCGTATGAAACTTTGCCATCCCTAGGTGTAAACAACTCCAAGACCCTATTTTTAAGGAGATTATATATACTTGAGATTGCTACATTATTCAGACTAATCCACACCTACTTATTAAGGGGAAAAAAATAAAATAGCACAAAGATAGGGCACAGGATGATAGGACAAGGCACAAAATGACAAGACATAGAATGGTATAGGATGTAGGATGATAAGAATCCACTTCAATTAATATTTCTATAAATCAAGAGTAATCAAATATTAAAATATTTTATTCTCCTAATTTAGGACATAATATTTATTCTAAATAAATCAAGAGCAATCAAATATTAATAATATTTGATTCTCTTAATTTAAGAAATAATATTTATTTTCCTTAATTTTAGGATATTTATTATTTATTTCTTCTATAATTCACAATGCATTCTTGTATAAATTTATGAAAAGAAATAACAAAATCCATCACTTCTATTTTCAAATTATCAAATTCTTCTTGGTATTAGAGTTAGAAGAGGAGCTCAAACTTGGGTTTTCTCCAAAGATGGTTGAATACCCTAAAAGACTTGACCTATCCACACAAACCATGTCTTCCTCGTCATTCAAAAAAATTAAAATAAAAAATCCCGGGTGTTCTAGCTTTCCACCAATATTCTTTCTAATTTGATTTCAATCAAGCTAAACACAACAAATTTTCTACTACGGGGAAATCAAATCATCCTCTTAGGCTGTGGCTTCGGTGTTTGAACCTTTCATCAGTGTTCTACACTTTCATTGGTGTTATTTCTAGTTTGATTTCAATCAAATTTAACACCACAAATTTTCTCCTACAACAAAATCAAATCATCCTCTTAGTTCATGGTGTGTTCTTTGACATCTCTTAAGTGGAGAAAGACATGCTAAAGAATTAAAGATGATGAGGAAAGCAAAAGTTTTATCCTACAATACTAGTGATCAATCAATAATAACATATTTGTCACTTCATGAGTTATCAAAACCATGACAGAAGACATTTTCATTATGATCCTTAGGGCAAACAAGATATATAAGGTATAAACTTCTCTTAAGGAGTAATTGCTTCATGTTATAGTTGAAAAAAAAAAAAATGATCTCTTCAAGAATATTTAAGAGACTTCAAAAATACATATGATAATCTTGCGGCAATCAAAAGCTAATTTCAGACCAAGACAAAGTTTGTTGATTCACTCGTGGTTTAGGATAATGGAATAATTTTTTTTTTTTTTTTAAATCTACTATGCTTTTCTAGCCAATTCATAGTAACTCTTTAAGGACATAAGCAATCACTCACTATGAAAGAGATGGAAAGAAAATTTTCCTAGAGTATGCACAAGTTTTTATTTGGACAACATAGTTATGGTTATAATGGTTGAAAAGGCAGAAATTTTAATTTGAGGGAAAGAAGCTTTACACTTCCTAGTGTTACATTAAAAAAAAAAAAAAAAATACTTTTATGATTTTATCAAGTCCTTGTCAAAGGATGTCTTCACCATGTTTTGAGATAAGTCGGGTGTGCATATTCATTCCCACTTCAACTTGAGCGAGCATATTAAGGGAAAGAATAAAACAAGATAAAAAGAACATAAGATGGCAGCACGTAGGATGATAAAAATCCACTTCAATTAATATTTCCATAAATCAAGAGTAATCAAATATTAAAATATTTGATTCTCCTAATTTAGGATATAACAATTATTTTAAATAAATAAAGAACAATCAAATATTAATAATATTTTATTATCTTAATTTAGGAAATGATATTTAGTTTCCTTAATTTTAGGATACTTGGTATTTCTTTCTTTGTATAATTCACAATGCATTCTTGTATAAATTTTCTAAAATAAACAATAAAATTCATCATTTTCATTGCCAAATTATCAAATCCTTTACTAATAATGACCTTATGATTAAAATCTTGTTTGTTTGGTAAGATATGAATATTAGTGATATTCCATCATTTCTAGGCCTCTTAAATTAACCTTCAATTTAGTAGGGTTACAAAACATAATTTCTCAAACAACATTCTTTCCATAGTCATATCTCTAGCCTTGCTATAACCCAAGACCATCAAGGACCAAGACACAACATTCTTGTCTGGCATCTTCTCAAACAACTCAAATGTGGTATTTATCTCTCCTATTGTAACATACCCATCCAATATTATATTCCAATTAATAACATCTCTATTTGGCATTTCATCAGAAGCCTTGCTCACCTTTTCTTGATCCACATGGGTATAAATCACTTTCAACTATTAACACAAACAACATAGATTTTAGCTAATTACAAACCAAATTGATATATCACCCCCAGTAGTTGTAATTTCCTTCATTAATTGCCCTCCCATTTCCACATCTCTTTTTTGACACAACCCATAAAAAAATAAATAAATAAATAAATTCATGACATTTGACTCTAGGTAGGGAAAGCACAAATCTCAATGCACAAAAATTTGATTTCAATCATTCACAAAAATTTAATTTTATTCATGGTAAAACATTATAATAGTAAAATAACAATTTGAGAAGAACTTCCTACAAAAATATAATCAAAGGAAAACAAGGCAATCAAAAGATTCATAATTTTTTACTTCCATTTTCTAAGTAAATAAATAGAAATGTGGAAAGGAAAGTACCTCCAACTATGGATGTAAAGAGTCATTGTTAATGAGAAAGGGGTGTGAATTGGAATCATGAAAAGAGTAGAAGAAGACTGCTTGGACTATGGAGAGTGAAGGAGAAGGAGAATGCTTGTTGAAAAGGAAAGAGTGGGTTATTGGGTAACACGTAGGGTTATTTTAGGTATATTTGAAAATTTTAAAAGTATTTTTTAAATAATCACCTCTCAAGTGCTTTTCTAAAAATCACTTCAAGTGATTTTTTTCTTTTAAATGTTTTTGAAAATTTTTCCAAACATCTATTTTTCACCCAAAAATCTCTTTTAATTATTAAAAATACTAAACGCTCTTCTTATAAATACTACTAAACAAGTTCTTAATAGGATTTTATTTATTATCATATGTTTCTTAGTCTTTAACCAAGGATATGTCTATACTATATGACGTAAATTGAGAGAGCAGAATTGTGGAATAATTTCATCATATTGAAAACTACATTTGGTGTTAGCTTTATACAGAAAAATCCTAGCTATAGAAAAGGAAACTAATTACTAGGCTATATCAAATCCCATGATTTATGGGATACTCTAACAAAATAGGAAACTAACTAAATTAACCTAATTCTAGGAATTCTGGCTGTTACAAACAAACTCTCCTAAACTAGCATAATTACTATACACAGCAAAATACAAGCCATTAATTTACAACCATAATTCACGTTTTCCCACACTCCCCCTCAAGCTGGTGAATAGGTATTCACAATTCCCAGCTTGGATACAAAGCTTTGAAACACTGAACTACTTAGCCCTTGGTAAGTATATCGGCAAGTTGACCATGTGTAGACACATAAGGTGTACATATCAATCCACTATCCAACTTTTCTTTGATGAAGTGTCTGTCAATTTCAATGTGCTTTGTTCGATCATGCTGTAGTGGGTTGTGAGCTATGTTGATTGCAGATTTATGATCACAATAGAGTCTCATTGGGCCATCCCATTTAATCTTTAAGTCTTCTAAAATGATCTTCAACCATAGTAGTTCACACACACCCTGAGCCATTGCTCCGAATTCTGCCTCCACACTAGACTGCGCTACCACATTCTGTTTCTTACTCCTCCATGTCACAAGATTTCCACCAAGAAAGGTGCAATATCCAAAGGTTGACCTTCTGTCAATAATTGAGCCAGCATAGTCAGCATCTGTGTATGCCTCAAGTACTAACCCTCCATTCCTTTTGAACAGAATACCTTTATCTGGTGTCCCTTTGAGATATTGTAACACTCGATAAGCTGCCTGCAGATAAGCTTCCTTTTGACTATGCATGAATTGACTAATCACACTCACTGCATATGTTATATCTGGTCGTGTATGAGATAGATAAATGAGCCTTCCCACCAAGCGTTGATACATTTCTTTATCTACTGTGGCATCCTTTTCTGCCTCTCCGAGTCTAAGATTCGGATCTATCGAAGTATTTGCTAGTTTGTATGCGGTCTTACTAGTTTCTTTGAGAAGATCTATAACATACTTCTGTTAGGAGATAAAAATGCCTTACTTAGAGTGAGCCACCTCAATGCCAAGAAAATATTTCAACGTCCCTAACGCCTTGATCTCAAATTCCTTAGCCAAACATTGATTTAGAACCTGTCTCTCCTTGTCATCGTTTCCTGTCACTATTATGTCATCGACATACACCAAGAGAGCTGTGAGTCCCCCCGAAGATGAGTGTTTAATGAACAATGTTTGATCTCCTTGACTTTGCCTATATCTCATGGTTATCATCACTCTTGCGAATCTTCCAAACCATGCTCGTGGTGATTGCTTAAGTCCGTACAAGGCCTTTTTTAATTTACATACAATATGAACAGCTAAGTTATTGTCATAACCTGGCGGGACCTTCATATAAATTTCTTCCTTGAGTTCTCCATGCAAAAAAGCATTCTTGACATCAAATTGCTGCAAATCCCAATTATAATTAGCTATTAATGACAACAAGACTCTAACAGTGTTCATCTTTGCGACCGGAGCAAAAGTTTCTTGGTAATCAATCTCATAGGTTTGAGTATAACCCTTGGCAACCAATCTAGCCTTGTATCTTTCTATTGATCCATCTACTCTGTATTTCACAGTATAAACCCATTTACACCCCACGGGTTTCTTTCTTGTCAGCAATTTTACCAACTCCCAAGTTTTGGTTTTTTCTAATGCCTCCATCCCCGCATTCATAGCTTGTTTCCATTTTTCATTGGTCAAAGTCTCGGATACGGTGGTAGGGATAGAAATAGTGTTTAAGCTGACAAGGAAGGCTCTATGAGATGGTGAAAATTTTTTAAAGGATAGGAAGTGTGTAAGAGGGTATAGAGGTCGATTTGTGCATTCTCTAATCCCTTTCCTAACAGCAATAGGGAGGTCCTGGTCATCATTGTTCACATGAGATTCATATTGCAATGAAGGATTAGAAATTGTTACCTCATTCTCAGAATTTGGGTTAAAGTCTTGGACTTGCACAAATTCAGGGACAACCGTCTTCTTCCTCGAAAACACTTTGTCAAATCTCACATTCTCAGGGGCAGATTTTGGATTTTCAAGCACAAGTTCAGGCTGATCGGGCAATTTAGGTAAGGTTTCAATCAAAGGATTAGTGGGACGAGATTGTTTTGACAAGGGAAGTGATGGCGGATCAAGGAATAAAAAATCCCCCCTATCCTTATCTTCCATTACCAAATTCTCCCCCTGAAGATAAGAAATGGTGAAATAAGATTCTTGTTCATGGAAAGTAACATCTACCGAGACATAGAATCTTTTTTATGGAGGATGGTAACACTTATACCCTTTCTGAGTTGAAGAATAACCCACAAAAATACATTTCAATGCCCTTAGATCTAACTTCCCCCTGTTTTGATTATGAACATGGACAAATGCCACACACCCAAATAACCTAGGAACAAGATTATTTCTAGTGTGTAGGTTTGGAGAGAATGTTGAAAGTATGTCCATTGGACTCTTGAATCCCAAGATCCTAGAAGGCAATCTATTTATGAGATGAGCAGCTATAAGAACTGCTTCTCCCCAAAAGGATTTAGGCACATTTTTCTGAAACATGAAGGATCGAGTTGAGTCAAGAAGGTGACCATTTTTTCTTTCTGCCACTCCGTTTTGCTATGGAGTATTAACACAAGATGACTCATGTATTATTCTTTCCCTCTGAAAGTATGGAGTTAGGACTTGATTGAAATAATCCTTAGCATTATCCGACCTAAATCTTTTGACATTGACCACAAATTGAGTCTTAATCATAGAATAAAAATTTGGAAGGACAGTACTGACATCACATTTATGTTTAAGCAAAAAAATCCAAGTGACTCGAGTACAATCATCAATGAATGAAACAAACCATTTAGCCCCAGTAATGTTAGGAATAGGAGAAGGACCCCAAATGTCACTGTGTATGAGATAAAAAGGAATAGAACTTCTTTTATTGCTAATTGGAAAAGACACACGTTTGTGTTTAGCAAGTTCACACACTTCACAATGAAAATGTTCGACGTCTAGACCCTTAAATAAAGAAGGAAATAGAATTTTAATAACCTTAAATGATGGATGTCCAAGTCAGCGATGATGAAGCCAAACTTTTTCTTTGTTGAATGAAAAAACTTCTAAGACAAAAGAATGAGATGATTTGCCTTTGGTAATGTTTGATTGACTTGGTGCTTTGAGATAGTAGAGTCCATCCCGTTCTCTAGCATGTCCAATCATCCCCCTCGAATCCTCGTCCTGAAATACACAATGACTATGATAAAAAACCACATTGCAATGTAAATCTTGAGTGAGTTTTTTGATAGAAATGAGGTTCGTGGTTAACCTAGGGACGTGAAGAACATTTTTTAACATCAGTGATGGGCTTATTTTGACATCTCCTATACCTGCTATAGTGGTCAAGGAGCCATCGGCTGTGGCTATTTTTCTACTGCTTGAACATGGGAAATATGTGGAAAAAATGTTTGGTGAATGAGTCATATGGTCAGTAGCACCTGAGTCAATGACCCAAGAGTTGGAAAAGGTTATATCCGAGACATTTAATCCAATAGAGAATGGAAACTTACCTGAATACGCCAATGAACCAGTACCTACTGGTTTGTCAAGGTTGCAAATAAGAGACCTCACCCTCTTAACTTCTTATTGATTAGGATTGCCTATCTCTTGCGGTGTTGCTTCATTATGTTGTATTGTTGTAACATGGGCCTGACCATTATTACTTGGTTGTTATCCCTTTTGTCCCCACTCTCGACTTGGTGGTTTTCCATGTAGTTTCCATCACCGCTCACAAGTATGGCGTGCCTTCTTACAATAAGTGCACCATAAGTTGTCCTTGTAGTCACGATTTTGAGTCTTTGGTTGACTAGATCTTCCATTGCCAGAAACTAGTACTCTTTCCATATTTGTGGCTGAATTGTTACCACTGCCAGCCACCATAGCCGAGTTGTCCGTGTTCTGTGGATTAAGCATCAGGCATCTTCTGTTTTCCTCTCCTCGAATTAATGCCACCACCTCATTAAAGCACGGAACTTCTTACTTGCCAAGAATCTGGATTCACACTTGGTCAAATTCTGGATTGAGTCCAACAAGAAATTCATAGACTCAATCTTGTTTTATGAAATCCTTGAGAATAGTAGCATCTTCGGGACACTTGGTCTTTATCACCCGGTAATGATCAAGTTCTAGCCATAAAGATTTCAATTGATTAGTATACTCAGTAACAATTTTATCTCCCTGTTTAGCAGCAACAGTTTTCACCTTGACCTCGTATACTTGGGCCGCATCTCTCGCCTTAGAGTACGTTTGTTAGATTGCATCCCAAATGTCCTTGGCAGTAGCTAGGAACATGCATGTGTCACTGATTTCAGGAATCATAGAATTCCACAACCATGCCATAATCATGGAGTCTTCTTCATCCCATGCTTCAAAATAAGGATCTCCTAGTTTTGACCCTGTACCCATGAGATGGTTGATCTTTCCTTTCCCTTTCAACACGGTGCGAACAAGTTGGGACCATTTCAGATAATTTTTTCCAGTCAACCTATATGCAGTCTGGATATTCTGCAATTCTCCGGAATGTTGGGGTCGAATAAACTCCTCTGATTGGGCTGTAGCGGTTGTTTCTGCAATCTCTGACATTTTTTACGGAAAAAAAAAGGCAATTTCTAGGTGATTCAAGCGAAGCACATGGGTCAACAATAGACAACGTTGAAGGCCAAGAGATCAGATTGACAATGAAGGCAAAAAAAAAACAAATGAATGGCAATGAAGGCCAAGAAGAAAATGAAAATTCCAGGAGAGGAAACATATGCTCGGTTTTGAGTTTCAAAAACAGAAGAAAAATAGGGCACTATATTCAGCAATGAAGCCTGAAACAAAATAAATTCCAAGAATCCTAATTCGGCTCTGATACCATGACGTAAATTGAGAGAGTAGAATTGTGGAATAATTTCATCATATTGAAAACTACATTTGGTGTTAGCTTTATACAGAAAAATCCTAGCTATAGAAAAGGAAACTAATTACTAGGCTATATCAAATCCCATGATTTATGGGATACTCTAACAAAATAAGAAACAAACTAAATTAACCTAATTCTAGGAATTCTGGCTATTACAAACAAACTCTCCTAAACTAGCATAATTACTATACACAGCAAAATACAAGCCATTAATTTACAACCATAATTCACGTTTTCCCACACTATATAATAAATGTAGGGATACAATTTTATTCTAACTATTTTTCAACCTTATTTTCTTTAAATATCTACTAAAATGTCATTTTATTATTGTTCATTGATTAACCCATTAAGAATGGAATTCCTATGATTTCACTCCAACTCCAACTCTTTTTTCTACAAAAAAGAAAACTAATTTTTTTTTGGGAATACGTATGGAAAGGTAATGGCATAGATGAAGTTGTACATGGAGATTGATGGAAGTGATAGAAGTAGGATCATGCTAGGGTTTTAGAGCCAAAGAGGATGGGTTGGCAATGGTGGGTCTTAAGGGAAGAGATGGAGAAGTTGGGAATTGAGGTTAGATTTAAGGTTAAGGTTAGGGCTAGGGTTTCATCAATGGATGGTGATGAAGATGAAGATATGGACATCCTTTACAAAATCTACCAATATGATCATTTTTTACTATATAATCAACTGAAATTTGAATCAATTCTCCCTCTCAAACTATGATAATATGATTTTAGATGGTTTTTGATAATGATTTCTTTTCCTCTCAATGAAATTGTAGATCAATTCTATGTTACAACCCGAATAAAGGATCCTTAGGATCCCTCAATCTTTAGTTTCCATTTCTATTTAGTTTCTATTTAGATTAGGGAATAAAGGATCCCAAAGATCCTTCAATCTTTAATTTCTATTTAGTTTTCTATATAAAATAAGAAGAGTGTAATGGGGAAAGAAATGGAAAAATAATCTCAATAAGAAAATTTGTTCTCTCAATTTTGCATCTTCTCCGTGTGTCATAAGAATTGGTATTAGAACATGGTCTTGGCACTAGTCATGGTGGAGGGGACTAGAGCGTAAAAATAACATAGACTTAAAGATACTATTAAACAATTGAAAGAATCATTGGATAAACAAGCGATTACCTTATTAGAACTACCAAAGATGGTTGCAACCATAAACTTGAAATTCAAACACATGAATTCAAGAATAGAGAAGTCAAGTAATGGGTATAGTGCTTCAATCAATAGAAGCATGATAGACTATCACTCATATGTCATAAACTCCATTCAAACTAGGTTTTCCAAACTCAAATTTTCAAATTTTGAAGGTGAGAATTGGGAAATAGGAAAAGTTTGGATTGGCTTCCTTACATTTAAAACGAAGGGCCCTTAGAAAGGTTTCAAGGATACAAGGCTAGTAATAAGGAAATCAATTGGACACAATTTTATATAGATGTTGTTTCTAGGTTTAGCCCTAGTGTTTATGATAGCCTTATGGGGAAACTAACCAAATTGAAATAGGTTTCTATAGTTAGGGCATACCAAAATTAGTTTAAAGTATTGATGACCAAAACTAGTGGGTTATCGAAGAAATTTTTTGTCTAATGTTTCATTAGTAGCTTGAAAGAGGCAATTAAAAATCAAGTCACCATGTTTCAACCAATCACACTAGCCCAAACCATCGAGTTAGTCTTGTTGCAGAAATGAATAATGGAGGTAATTCTTAAGGAATTCAAGGTCTCTAACAAAAGTGGGGAGAGTACAGTGAACTTTACAAGAATCATAATGAATCATAATAAGAAATTACCACCCCTTAAGAAGATTTTAGTCATAGAAGAGCAAAAGAGATGAAAAAAAAAAAAGTTTTGTTATTATTGTGATGAGAAGTATGAGTCTAGCTAGCTATAAATATAAAATAAGACAAATTTTTCTATTAAATGGCCATAAAAGTGAAGGGAAAGCAACATCTAAAGCTAAAAATGATATCAAGAGGATGATCTTATGGTTTTAATCAATGCAATATTTGGTTCAACATCTCATCAAACCATGAGAATCCATGGCAACATAAAAAGGAAGGTTGTCACCATACTAATTGATTTAGGAAGCACCCATAACTTCCTTGATCTTGTAGTGGCTAAAAGAGCAAGATGCTCAATACAAATTACTAACCCCATGAAGATGGTAGCAACAGATAGAACTAGAATTACTAGTGATGCAATTTGTAGGCAATGTTAGGATAGAACCCTTAAAAGCATGACATAATGTAATAAATTTGGAATTCATTATTTATTTAATGATGTTCCAGTTTCACTTTTATCTATCCTTATTCCATGTATTATATACTTTATAAGCATTTTTGTCTACATTTTTTGCATTGTACGTGACTTAGGTGCATTAAGAGTTGTACAGAAGATCTAAGTCATGAGTTCCTTGCAAGTAGATGACTTATTCACAACCAATTCATGGGTCTAGGCAACCCATTAGAGGTTGTAGTGTACCGCATTTTAATTGAAAAGATGGTTGGTTTTGGCTATTGGGATGGGTTTCCTATGATGAGTGCACTAGTATGTATGAATGCACATTGGACAGAACCTATGGTGAGTTATGACTTAAGGCTATCAAGTAGTCATGATTTCACCAAGTTTCTTCATTATGTTGTTTCTCAACCTTGAGAGAATATTAAGCTTTTGTTGAAGTTAGTAGTGGCTTTGACCTACAGGTGAGATAGTAAGATGATCATATATTCCTTATGGATTGGATAATTGTTGATGGATGCCAATAGCAATAAGTATTCTCAATAGAGGCACCATGATATCTCTTGGGATTAAGACAATGTATCCTCTTGGGTGATCCCAAGAAGGTGTGTTCATGGAAACTATGGTCATAGTATTTCCTTAGGTGGAACTTGGCATAGGCTCTTTGAGAGCTAAGATATGTCAATTTAACACACAATAGGAGGATTTGTAACTCAAGGATGGTAGAGGTTGTCTTAAAAGAATGATAGCTTTCACCTTATTAGACTATAGACACCAATTCATGGGAAGACTAAACACAATGGATAGTAGGTGATGGACCCAAGCACTTGGTCTCTCATTGTTATTTACATAGGATATTAGAGTTCAGTTGATTCTCTGTAGTGGGATATTGAATCAACTTTAGAATTGGATTATGGGGGAATCAGTATTCTTATGGGTCCTAGTGGTCCCTACTTTGAGCTCATATAACTTGTTGGCATGGATTATGAGGGTCAGATTAGCTTTGGGTTCACTTTTGTATATAAGGACATTTTGGTAATTATGCAAGGTTGAACAAAGGTAAGTGAACAAGGTTTTGGATCGGCTAATTGATTAATTAGTAGGCCCTATTGGATTAACTAATCAATTATGACCCATTTTGGGCTAGATTAAGTGACCCAAGCCCTTAATGGACTCAAGTCACTTAAGCCTAGTAGGAAACCCTATAAATACCCCTTTAATGGTTAGGGTTCCTATTGCTTTTTCTAGAGATCCATCTTCCATTTCCACAGAGAGAGAGATTCATAGCCTCTACTCTTCCTTCTATCCCCACCGGAAGTGTGTCAATCAAGTTTCAAGTCATCGGGCGGAAGACTTTTGGTTTATGAGACTTCTATGATTTTTTTCTTCATCTTCACCATGTGGATTTGATTTGGAAACATCTGAATCTAAGGTATGGATTTCGTTAGCACTTTCTGAATCCCTTTAAAGTTAAAAAATGCTATTTTTCCATTGTGCATAGGATTTAGAAAAAGCCTAGGATAGTTATGCATGTTCCCAACCTAATCTGAGCTTAGGAAACAGAGAGATCCAAGTTTTTTCCCTTAGGCAATTGACATGGAACAGGCAAGGGAGGAAATTTTAGACAAATTTGAGGCTCATACCTTTGAGTTGGTGCGATATGGTATTAGGAATTCAATGGTTAGCTAAATCGGGACTCATATTATGGGATTTCAAGAATTTAAATATAGAATTTATTGTTGATGGAAGGAAATTCATGTTGAGAGGTACAACTATAGGTTCCAAGAAGTTAGTTTCAACAAATCAAATTCAAAAAGATTTAAGGCATATGCCTCAAGCATCTATGATTCAAATTTTCACTATACAAGGGAATGAGGAAAATAAAGTTGAAAAGGAACAACAGGGCAACTGTCCAACTCATTTCCAAAAAATGTAACATGGAAAGATGCTTACAAGATTCAACAAAAGTTTCCATAGTTTCAACCTTGAGGACAAGGCTTCTTTTGATGGGGGAGGGAATGTTACAACCCCAAATAAAGATCCCTAGGATCCCTCAATCTTTAGTTTCTATTTTTGCTCAGTTTCTATTTCTATATAGTTTCCATTTAATTAGGGAATAAAGTATCCCTAAGATCCCTCAATCTTTAGTTTCTATTTCTATTTAGTTTCCTATATAAAATAAGGAAAGTGTAATGGAGAAAAACATGAAAAATTAATCTCAATAAGAAAAATTTGTTCTCTCAATTTTGCATCTTTCCCTCATATCATAAAATTCTACATGTGGATTTTCTCTTTTTGAAGCTCTATATGATACAAAATCAATTCTCTTTTACTCCAATTCCAAGTATGTATTTACATAAATGGGTATGCTTTGACTCTCAATGAACACATTTTCTCAATTTTTCTTCCTACTTAAGTGGAAATAACATAAGGCAGTTAAACTTACTTCGAGATTAATTGTGGTTTTGACAAGCATTTCATCTATAATTCATTTATACAAAACTAGGTACAGTACAAGACCTCCTAAACAAAGTTTCTGGCATTAATGAATTGAAAAGAAGTTGGGCGAAACAAGTTTCTACTCACCATCCCAAACATTCCTTTAGATGTATTGTATGGTAGAGGATTATTTTTTTTATTTTTATTTTTATTCTTCTTTTTTTCTTTTCCCTTTTAATGGTTTGTAGTAGATTCAAATGGCATCATAGAAGTAGAATTTCCTAAATTAATTTCTTAGACAAATTTGCTTTGGTTTTGCTATATTTTGTGTTTTGAATACATAGAAATCGAAATATAATAAGATAACAATTATAATGTGTTTTTAAGGGGAAAATTTTTTTATCTTCTATAACTAAAAAAAAAAAAAAAAAAACCAACACCAATAACTACAATAATATAGACATTTGCAATTTTTTTAAAGTGTCTCTATTAGGACATTGAGTTTTATTTCTATGTTGGTAATTTTGTTCCAATTTATTTTTTGCCTTAGAAATCATTTTAGATAGTGGCTTACTCTCCATTGAAGATCAAGGATTGCTACTTGTCTAACTGGAAAGTCATGGACACGTTTAAAAGGTTTGACTTATGGCAAATTAGGGTTCTAAAGAATATAAATAGGAGCGCTATTCTTTTTCTGAAATAAAATTGATTTTTATTTAACTTTGTCAAAAAAGCAGGATTGCTCGAGCGGGGAATAGCACTCAAGAGTTGGGACCACTCAAGCGCTTGACTAGCACTCGAATGCCCAAGATGCTCAAGCGATGGATAAGTGTGCTCGGCCTTGAGCTCTCGAGTGTTCATGCCAATTCTACCAAAGATTAGCATAATATTTTCAAAGATTTCATGCAAATCCTATATGGAAACCTTGAGATACTGACTTTCTTTTGCCTCTAAGCCTATATATACCCCATTATGACCATTCTAAGGTTAGGAGATTGATTTATTGTTGCTGTTGAAAGAGAGTCTCCTAGAAAGAAAGCCTAATGCGCCACACGATTCCTAATTTCTCATTTGAAGGATTCATTCGATAATCTAGGGTTGAAAACTTGCATCCCTTCAATAAGGCTAAAGAGTATTCAATGGAGCAATTAGAGATTGTTGTATCATATACGTGGATGAAGTTGTAAGTATTGAAGGGTAAGCCTCTAGGATAAAAGGACCAGGAAAATTTGTGTAACTTGAGCTTATATAGTGGATTTTGATTAATAGTCTTAGACCTTGTGGTTTTTTATCTTCACAATAGTGTGTGGATTTTCCATGTAAAAATCATTTTGTCCATTGCTATATCTTGTGATTATCATGATTGTTTCGATTCTGTTTATCTCTAATATTATCTCACAGGGTAAAAATTGAGTATAACATATAATCTTTATTTTAGAATTCTTTTAATTACACCCATTCACCTCCCTCCTCTCTCTTTGGGTGTTATCCTACTAGACTTGGCTTTTTTAGTCTCAAATTCTACATTAGCATTTTTTTTACTTAAGTTATAAATGGAAAAAGTTGTAAACTTGAGATAACTTGTTAAAAAAATAAGAAATAATAAAGGACTCACGTTAGAGTATAAATAACTAATCTGTTCTAGGCTTAATATAGCTCCAATGTCAAATATGAATGCTTAATTATTTATTATATTTTGAAAATAAAGTAAGTATTTTTTATATAAAAAATAAAACAACTTTTCTAGAACAACACAAGGCACTAATGCATATAGTTGGTAACAAGTTGGAGAAAGAAAGTAATGTTGAGAAATAAAACAATGTGTAGAAAGAAAACAACTTGGAGAAAGAAAATGACTAACAGAAAAGGAAATAGAGAAATTATAGAATGTAAGGTAATTACACTTATTTTCATAAAAATAGAAAACTTCTTTCATATTCTCCTTTTCACTTATTTTAAAAATAAAAATAAAAATTAATATTTATCAAATGCAAATATTAATAATTATAAAATTAATATTTATCAAATATATAAGATTAAGATTAAGATATAAACTTTTTATAATCTAAACTATTACTTTCATTTTAAACGAGAAAGGTCGGTGTGACATAATAAAATTTGTACACATAATTTAAATTATCTCTATTCATATAGAATTATATATAGGTATAGATTCATTTCAAAATTCAAATGATTATTTGAATTTTACATTTAAATTTAAGACTTAATTATTTTGTAATTAGGGTACATGTCATAAAATTGAAGCTTATATATATATATATATATAAATGCCTCCACTTCCATACCTGTCATAAAATTGGAGCCTACTTTTTTTATTTTCTTTTGTGTGTCTATAAATGTCTCCAATTCCATATCTAGTTGTGATATATTTTTGTAGATGATTGTGATTGAAGTATAATTTCTTTTGATTTTAATTTTATAAGAATTAAAAATCTTATGTAAATTTGATTATTATTTTAGTTTTCCAAAAGTCCAGAGTATTACGAAGGTACTGTCGAACCGTGGCTTGATTAAAGGTATTATGGTCTAATAATAGGAAAATGTTAATGGTTTCTTAGGTAGAAAGATGTTTCCCTCCATACATATCTATTTAAAAATTAAAAAAAAAAAAAAAAAAAACACAAAGAAAGACAACAATAGATGAAATTATTATTCATCTGTTATGTCAGTGCAAAATATGAAAGAGAAGACAGAAGCGTGCGTCTTCACTGTGATTAAGGATCAAATTCTCTTTGAGATTGATATAAATTATTTATAGCTTCATTGTTTGTGGAGAGTTGATTTAGTAGTGTCTTCCATTTGAAGACATACAGAAATGGTTAGAATTATCTATTCATTTCAAGAGATAACTTGCATCTATGACCCTTATACTCCCATGAACTTTGATCCCATGAACATAGTGGGCATGTATTATTTATAAAATATGGATGAAAAGAGAATTTAAAAAAAAAATTATTTTCATGGGAAGTGTATTTTGGGAAAAATAATTCTCATTTGATATATTGGAAAAGTGTCTACCTCACATTACCCAAAAATATCATTATATGTGTACATGGGTCATCATCCATATTAGCCCAACTCACATGAGAATGGTACATCAATCAACCACAAAGGTACTTCAAGCTCAAAACAATGATACATTATAATCAACACAATGTTAATTTAATATCAAAACACATGTAAGGGTATTTTCGGGTAATGTTAGGTAAATACTATTCTAACACATTAAATAAGAATTATTTTCCCAAAAATATACTCCCCATGAAAATGACTTTTGTGGGTTTTCTTTTATTTATATTTTGTAAATAGTCTATGTTTACATAATTCCCTCATAAATATAATATAATAATCTATACCTGATAAATAAGGAAATAAAAAATATTTACATACTAAGCAAGGAAAATGGAAATTAAAGAGTATGTCAAAAGAGAAGAAAAACATTAAAGATAAATTAAAACTCTAAAATACAAGCCTTCATCTGCACATATAGGCCAATATCTTTGGAGGTATTTGATTAAATAATAATAATAATAATGATGATGATTAAAAAAAGGAAAAAATTATGGGTCCCATTTTTTAAGTGTTTTCAATAACATAATTATAAACCCCTTAAAATTTCAATTCATTTATTTAAACCACTTTATTCATTTAGCAACAAGGACTTAATCACTAAGATCAAACATAATGATTTATAATTTTTATAATTTTTTCTTCCATTACTAACAATTTTTTTTTTTAATAAAATGAAGATTTCTATTGATAATTTTTTTTTTTTATAATAAAACGTAACTTCTTTTAAATTAAAACCATTTATTATTTTAATTCATCTATGAGATTCTTTTAACGAATTCTTTTAGAATTTTTATAATTTTTTTATTTCATATTTAAAGATAAAAAAAATTATTATGAAATAATTTTATTCATTATAAAATTTATCTTTCTTTTCTAAATCAGAATTTTTGTCATGTCCATTCATATAATAAAATTAAAATTTATCTCCACGTGTTTGTGTTCTATTTTTATTTATTTATTTTATCTTGATTAGTAGTTCACAGAACAAGCATGACTAGGATATGAGTGGATATGTCATGGCTATGATCACTTCTAACTCTAAACCCTCTTAAGCCAAGTGAAGTATGAATGCATATACAAGTATAAATAATGGTGAAAGAATAAAAATAGAGGAGAATGCATGTAAGATGTATATATAAACTATAAATAAGGATTCAAAATGAAGGGAAAAATCATCGAGAAGGGTGCACCATGGGTGATAAGCCACTTTAAGGTTCATCCTCTGGATAAATATTAAAAGTTAAACAGTATAAAATGTCTACGTATGTTGTCATTTTTTTTTTACTTTTAAGTTAAATATGTTCTTATTGTTATAAATGAAGTAATGAATGCCACCACATTTATTATATTAAATGTTCATTGAAAGCCTATAAAAATGTTTCCTATCCCTTGTAAAATGTATTCCAAGCAAAGAAAGAAATTTTCTCTCTCTTATTCTTTTTTCTTTTTATTTTTTATTCTCCATATCTTTCATTCTTTCAACTCTCTTAATTCTCTTTTATGATTCCTTCCTTTCCATTATATATTATTATCAAAATAATATATAGTTGTTATCTACTTGTATTTGCATTGCATTTATCCTCCTTTTACAACACGTTATTAGAATGAATTGCTCTAAAGGTAACTCTCGTATCTTAAACTTGAAGTTAATTTATATAGAATAAAATTTTATATTTTTATATTGCTATTGTTAAATTCATTTAATTTGTGTTATATATTGTTAAAAGCTATAGGAAAATTATTTGATTTTGATTATAATCAAAAGTTATACCAATGCTATTAATTTATAACTAATTCTAGTAATATTGTTTAGTCATTATATCTAAAGTTATTTGACAATGCCATATCTCACAAAACTCGAATTTGTGGCACTTGACATTTCGGGAAAGAACTATCTATCTTGGATCCTTGATGTTGAAATACATCTTGATGCAATGAATTTTGGAGCTAAGATCAAAGAAGGAAATCAAGCATCCTTGTAAGATCATGGAAAAACGTTGATTTTCATTTGCCATCATCTCTAAGAAAGTTTTAAAAATGAGTATCTTATAGTAATAGACGCTTTTACTCTATGGAGTAATTTGAAGGAAAGATATGACCACTAGAAAATTGTGATTCTCCCAAAAGCTCGATATGATAGGATGCACTTGAGGTTGCAAGATTTTAAAACTATTAATGAATATAACTCTGCACTTTTCAAAATCAGCTCTCAATTAAAGTTGTGTGGAGAAAAAAATCACAAAAGAAGACATGTTAGAAAAAACTTTACTACATTTCATGCCTCAAATGTTCTCTTGTAGCAGTATTACCAAGAGTATAGATTTACAAAATACTCTAAATTAATATCATGTCTTCTTGTTGTTAAACAAAATAATGAGCTTTTGATGAGAAATCACTAGTCTCATTCAATTGGATCTGAACCATTCCCTTAAGTGAATGCAATATTGTCCCAAGCTCGTGGACGTGGACGAGGACGAGGACATGGTCGTGGTTGTGGAAGGAATCCCCGATATAATGGTTATTATGGTAATAATTCCTCAAATTCTCGTAAAAGGAAAGCTTCATTGCACCACCAGAAGTGGAATAATACTGAAGCAAAACAAGAAAATGGGAAGTGTTTACAAGATAAACCTCCTAAGAACCAGGAGAATAATTGTTATAAATATGGTATGAAAGGCCATTGGTCGTGTACCTGTCGTACACTCAAACATTTGGTCGACCTTTACCAATCATCAATAAAAGTAAAAGGAAAAGAGATAGAGATGAACTTTACCAATGGTGATGGATTGGACCTAACCTACTATGACATTGATTTCTTTGGAAGTCCTAGTGAAAAAACAGATCATTTAATAAATGATGAGAATACTAACATTGATTGGTGTTACTTTATATATCAAATAATATATTATTATGTCTTATATTTATATCTGATTATTATATTTTCTTTTATATTGTTATTTATATTATGCCTTGTTTTTTTAATATTAGTTGTATCTAAAATCCACGTGTTATTTGGTCTCAAGATGAATGAGGATGATGTATGTCTCGCAGATTGTGAAACCATGCACACAATTCTTTGAGACAAAAGATATTTCCTTGAATTGACATTGATAAAAGCTAATGTAAGTACCATATCTGGTACTACAAACTTAGTTGAAGGCTCTGGAAGAGCAAACATAATGCTACCAAATGGAACTAGATTTCATATAAATGATGCTTTATATTCTAGCAAGTCCAAAAGAAATTGCTCAATTTTAAAGATATCCACAAAAATGTATATCATATTGAAACTATGAATGAAGATAATGTAATTATCTTTACATTACTTTCATTATATCTGGCCAAAAGCTTATAATAGAAAAACTCTTGGCTTTCTCCTTTAGGTTGTATCATACAACTATAAAGCCTATTGAATCATATTTTTTCGTGAACCAAAAGTTCAACAACCCAAAAGTTTTTGTCATTTGGCATGACAAACTAGGTCACCTAAGGTTTTCAATGATACGTCAAACAATCGAACACTCACATGGGCATCCATTAAAGAACCAAAAGATTCTTTTACCGAAGGAATACTCATGTGTTGCTTGCTCACAAGGTAAATTGATAGTCAGACCATCTTTTACTAAAGTCATATCTGAGTCACCAGTCTTTTTAGAAAGAATACATGGGAACATATGTGGGCCTATCCATCCACCATGTGGACCAATTCGTTATTTTATGATCTTAATAGATGTTTCTACTATGTGGTCACATGTTTGTCTCCTTTTTACATGTAATGTTGCCTTTGCTAGACTCTTTTCACAAATGATCAAATTACGAGCACAATTCCAAGGTTATTCAATTAAGACAATATGTCTTGATAATGTTGGTGAATTTACTTCTCAAACATTCATTGACTACTGTTTATCGGTAAGGATAAATATTGAGCATCTTGTTGCTCATACTCATACCCAAAATAGTTTAGCAGAATCCTTCATCAAACGTCTCCAATTAATAGCTCGACCATTACTAATAAAAACCAAATTACCTAGTTCTGTCTGGGGACATGCTATTATGCATGTTGCAGCTTTAGATTGTATTTGACCTATAACTTACCATGAATACTCCCTTTCACAACTTGTACTTGGAAAACAACCAAATATCTCTCACTTATGAATCTTTGGTTGTGTAGTATATGTACTAATTACACCTACACAATGCACTAAAATGGGTCCTCAATGAAGACTTGGGATTTATTTAGGTTTTAACTCTCCATCTATCATAAGATATTGTTAGAAAAATTAGGCTAATCCAACCTAAGGTAATCACCCTAGAGGGAGAAGGGGGGGTGAATAGAGTGATGGTCTCTTTTTGCAAATTTAAATTATATGAATGCAAGAGAAAATTATCTGCAAATATATAATAAAATAATATAAAGACAATTGCATATAAAGTAAAAAAAGTAGGGCAGAGAGAATGCAAACACAAGATTTTTATAGTGGTTCAGCGTAACCAACCTACATCCACTCTCTTCTAACATCAATCCCAAGCTTGAGGTTCCACTATTTCAAGACTTCCAAACCAAGCCTTCAAGCAATATAATTGGATTATAGTTCCAATCCACCATCTTGGACTTTTGGCTCCAAGCACCCTTTACAATCCTCAAGAGATACCCCACTCTTGAACAACCCCTCAAGTGATACCCCACACTTGAGAATCCCTAAATGATATCACACACTTAGACTTTTCTTATCAAATATTTACAAATGAAGATAGCATTGAAAGGTGCACTAATGATATGCAAGTTTTATAACAATGGTGCATTAAAAAACACTCTCCCAAGGCTAAAATATATTCAAGAAGGGTTTTGGAAGGTTAAGCTCTTGAAACAATGAAGATTGAAGCCTTTTTGTAGAGGAAAATGACTAAACTAGCTAGCCATTGGGGGTTTGACCGATTGAGTTGGGGGTCGACCGGTTGACTAGTCGTTAGCATTTAATGCTTAGTAGGTGACCGTTGGACCTTGACCCCTCTTAATCGTACCTCGACCAATTGAACAAGCGTTCTAGAAGAAAGAGAAGGTTTTTGCACTTTTCGACTAGCTGAGCTAAACAGGTTGACTGGTTCCTCATCCGGTTCAACCGATTAAGTCATTTTTGGCTCAACAACCATCATTTTCAACTTAAAACCTTTTAAACAAGTTTGGAAAACATTTGACACAAGGTTTTAATTGAAAACATGAAATCATCCAATTTTAAAGGATTTAATACAAAATTACTTTTGGATGATTTTGGTGCATAAATTAATAATGTAATGCATAAAAGACCTAGTGCACCAACAACCTCACAAAGAGATCCCATAAAGTTTAGGTCTTGAAAAACACTTCTCTTTGAGGTCTTCTTCTTCTTATAGATTTCTCTTTGACTTGGTTTTGTCTTTTTGATTGCCACTTTGGAAATCTTCTTGCCTAATTACACTTGAAATATAATCATTAGTTCTAAACCTTGTTTTGTTATCATCAAAATTGAGATTAACCAAACCTTGGTTTCACAATTATCATGAACCTTTGACAAGCGATGTTTTTACAGCCTACTTTGCGGATTGTCATTTTAATGAGAGTGTTTTCCTTTCATTAAGGGAAAAAAAGTCAATTCCTGAAGAATTGTGAGAAATTACTTGGAATGCATCTACTATGTCCCATCTTGGTCCTTGTACAAATCAATGTGAACTAAAAGTTCAAAGGATCATTTATTTGCAAAATCTTACAAACCAATTACCATATGCATTCATTAATATAAAGAAAGTGACAAAGTCACATATCCCAGCTAGAAATAATCTATCACAAATTGATGTCCCTGTAGGACAATTAACAAATGAATCTAAGATACGCTTGAAGCGTGGTAGACCTATCGGCTCAAAGGATGTAACTCCCTAGAAGAGGAAAACACAAGAAAAACTTGGCACTTTAGAAGAGGTCGTTAAAATGACTGATCAGTCTAAAATTGATAAATCTATAGCCCCAAAAAAGGCACAAATAATGTAGAAAGCCCCTGAAGAGGCACAGATACTTGAAAATTGTTGTGAGATCTTAGTAAGTTATGTACACAAGGGAGAAAAATGGGATCCAAATAATATTGCTATTAACAATATTTTCGCTTTCGAAGTGGCCCTTGATATCATAAGAAATGATGATCCCGAACCACGAAATATGGAAAAATGCCAACATAGAAATGATTGACCAAAATGGAAAGAAACTATGCAAACAGTGTTAAACTTATTAACAAAATGAGAAGTTTTTGGACCTGAACTCCAAACACTTGAAGATGTAAAGCCTGTTGGGTAAAAATGGGTATTTGTACGAAAGCGTAAAGAGAATAATGAGATCATAAGATATAAAGTACGTTTAGTAGCATAAGGTTTCTTTTAAAGACCAAGTATTGACTACGAGGAAACATACTCTCTCGTCATGGATGTAATCACATTTCGTTTCTTAATTAGTTGGTAGTCTCATAAGGACTGGATATGTGTCTCTTGGATATTATTACAACATATTTATATAGATCCATAGATAATGATATATACATGACAATCCCTAAATGATTTAAATTCGCTCAAACAAATAATACAAAGACTTGTAACATGTACTCAATCAAGTTACAACAATCTTTGTATAGATTAAAGTAAGTTGGATGCATATGGTATAATCGCCTTAGCAAATACTTACTAAAAGAAGGGTATGTGAATAACCCTATCTGTCCATGCATCTTCATTAAGAAATCAGAAACTAGATTTGCAATTATTGTAGTGTATGTTGATGACCTAAATCTTTTTGGAACTCCTGAGAAGCTCATAAGAACAAAAAAATTACTTAAAAAAAGAATTTGAGATGAAGGATCTTGGAAAAACAAAATTTTCTATTGGTCTGCAAATCGAGGATTTTCTAAATGGAGTTTTAGCACATCAATCAACATACATTAAGAAAATTTTGAAGTGTTTTTATATGGATAAAGTGCATCCTTTAACTTCTCCAATAACTGTCTAATCACTTGATGTGAAAAAAGACCCATTTTGGCCTTGCAAAAAATGTGAAGAATTACTTGGTCCTGAAGGACCATATATTAGTGTTATTGGTGCACTTATATATCTTGCCAATTGTACATGTCTAAACATTGCTTTTTCTGTCAATTTATTAGCAAAATACAGTTCCACTCCAACTCGAAGACATTGAAATGGTATCAAACATATATTGCACTATCTTTGCGGAACTACTAATATGAGTCTATTTTACTCAAGGGAATCAAGCAACAATTACTTGGATATATAGATGCAGGATACCTTTTAGATCCACATAAAGGTAGGTCACAAACAAGGTATATGTTTAATTGCAATGGTACTTCTATTTCATGTAGATCTGTCAAATAAACAATGATGGCCACATTATCACATCATTCAGAAATACTTGCAATTCATGAAGCAAGTCGTGAATGTATATGGCTAAGATCTATGATCCAACAAATTCGGGAACCATGTGGACTCTCCTCTATCAAAAGTGATCCAAAAATATTATTTGAAGATAATGTTGCATGCATTGCACAAATAACAGGGGGTCATATTAAAAGAGATAGAACTAAACACATTTCATCAAAATTCTTTTATACACATGAACACCAGAAGAGTGGTGAAATTGATGTGCAACAAATATGCTCAAGTGATAATCTAACAGATTTATTCACAAAGTCATTGTCAACCTCAACATTCAAGAAGTTAATACAAAATATTGGAATACATCAACTCAAGGATATCGATATGAGAGGGAGTATGCTTGTAAAAGAGTGTTAGTGTACTGTATTTTTTTTCCCTTTGCCCAAGTTTTATCCCGTTGGATTTTACTAGCAAGGTTTTTAATGAGACAGTCCTAACATATCAAGAGCAACTTAAAGAATTATCATAATATTATACTCTTTTTTCCTTTGCTAGGTTTTTCCTATAAGGTTTTCACTAACAAGATTTTAATCAGACGTATTCTTCTAATGTGGTGGACATCCAAGGAAAAGTGTTATAAATGAAGTAATGAATACCACTACATTTATTATATTAAATATTCATTAATATTATTTATGACTTCTGTTAATATTCATTAATGGAAGCCAATTGGAAAGCCTATAAAATGGCTTCCCATCCCTTGTAAGATGCATCCTAAAAAAAGAAAGAAATTCTCTTTCTCTTATTCTCTATGTCTTTCATTCTTTCAACTCTGTTAATTCTCTTTTCTAATTCTTTCCTCCCTATTATATATTATTATTAAAATAATATATAGTTGTTCTCTACTTTTATTTGTGTTGCATTTATCCTCGTTTTACAACACTTATTTTTTTCTTTTCTCTATTTTATTTTATTTTTTTCTCTTCTAGTTATTATAATTGTAATTATTATTATTATTGTTATTTTATAAACATAATATAACCTATCAAAAAATAATAATAATAATAACACATATATAAATAATATAATAATTAATTTACAAATTATTGTTTCATTAGTTATTATTATTGTTATTATTATTATTATAATAATTATTTCAATTTTTTTTTAAATATTATATATAACTTATACAATAAGAATAATAATAAAATAATTTTACAAATATTGTTTCATTCATGTATTGAAGACAAAGTTTTCTTATATAAACTTTCATAAATTTTCAATTGTTTTTTACAATATGATTATTAAGAAAATATTACAATAAAAAATTAGTATTGATAATTATGAAAAAACAAAATTAAAGCATGTGTTGTCGTACTTTTAGTGTACATATATTGTAATTTCAATGCATAACTATGACACATACATTTTGGAACAAACTTAATAGTGTTAGAAGCATTGTCTTTATCCTACTATATTAATTTCTATATTAGTAAGGCATCCCAATGAATTAGCATCATATACTAGATGGATTCTTACTAGCAATAATTATTATAATGAAACTCATACACCTCATAAAAAAATGTCTTATAAGGTTAATTTATAGTAGATGAAATGTTAAAAAATATATAAAATATATTACGACCATTCATCAATGCTTGTTTAAAAGGAAAATTTGAAAATAAAGTTAGGTTATGCAGTAATGTATAAGACATTTAAAGTATTCATGTTGTAAGATCATTATATTTTTGTGGTATGTATACATTGGCTTTTATATTAATACATAATATTGGTGTATTAACATTATACATTTAATGAATCATTATTATGCATGATTTTTATAATAAAGCCTTTAAGTTTTAAGAATTAAATGAAAGAAAGATTATATTCTAAGATTGGTTTGTAATCAATGACATTATAATAATAAAAATATGAATAATGATACATATGGAATATTAATAATATGAATAATATAAAACTAATATCATAAATAATAATATTAATAATATGTTAATAATGATGATGATAATAAATAAATAATTGTAATTTTTTAAATAAATAATATAGTTAGTCTTAACATATAGTAAATAAAGCACAAAAGGTAGAAAAGAAAAGTAGAAAAGTAAAGTTATATGGGAGTAGGAGGAAAAGACAAAATGATGTAATTGGAATTATGGAATGATCAAATTATCAAACTATAACTAGTGAATTTGACAAGACTTTGAGACTTGGTGACCCTTAAGGGAGCTTATCATCACTTCGAGCTAGGTGACCATTTTTAAAAATTTTTGAAAATAAAGCCCATGAAAAATTTATTTATAAAGAATAATAATAATTTTTTTATTTTTTTATATAAATTAGATATTTAATTTATTAGAATAATTTTGATGGTAATGACAAACAAAATAACTCCTTAAATAGGTGAAATAATTCATTTTCTCAATTTTATATGCAAATTTATTTTAAAACAAAAGGGATAATACATTATTTATGTTCATCAATCCACATTTTGACTTTCATTTTAAAATCCATCTATAAAAATCTCTCTTTATATATATCTACCTAGATTGCCTAATCATCTATTCATTCATTGTTTATAACTTCTTGCCTGATTATCAATTTAGATGTTCATATTTGCATATATTTATTCATTCCACCATGTATTTTGTTGGCTTATTTGTAATGTATAGAATTTTGATTATTTCAAAACCGAATTTCCCCTAACCCACTAATAAAAAGCAAGTAAAAGTCCGACCAAGAGGGGTGTTCTTGGCCGGTGGCCTTCCTGATAAGTCACCGGCCTTAGCCATAGACTAGATTTAGATTTTGCAATTAGTACCTTTCTTTTCCTTCTAGGAATCACTATCATCTTGACCAATCTAGCCATGTACCAAAAAGTCAATTTTTCCAAGTTTAAAAAGTTTGCTTTAAGCCTGTTCATCATAGTTGACAGAAGTTAGAATTACAATGAAATATCTAGGAGAAAATGTCCGCAGGAGCAGAGAGAGAGAGTGAAGGCAATACATTCAGTCATGAATTTGATGCAAATCCCAAAGTACGTAATTGTGTCGAATACTCACCATGATTGTCGATCTATCGGATCAGACGATTACTATGTTTGCCAAAAATGCCTGGGCCGTATGTGGAATAAATCAATTCCACAAGGAGGGGAAACTGCAAAATTCCATACAAGGTCACTAGCAAACAGGCTAATGCGGCCAAGGTAATAAGAATCCACGCCTTCTTTTCACCAAAGAGAAGATAGATTGCACTACTGTAGGCTATCATCATAAATGTTACGGAGAGGAATAGAGTAACAAGGCCAAATATCAACCTCCTGGGAAGGGCAAAAAGAAAATCATCTTCTGCATATCGTGTTGTGAGAATGGATAGGCATATCAGCACCGAAGCAATGGATAGGAAGAAGGAAAGAGCATCCCAAACTGCAAAAACTTTGGAGAAATTTGGTATGCCAGTATCATCATGGTTGCCACCCGGGATGGTAATTGCTGCTACAAACACTACAATAGCAATAAGCGCTGCTACCAATGTGTAAAATTTTGTTGTGCCTTTCATCCATTTCTCCCCTTCTTTTATCAACTTTTCATGTTCCTTTATAAATACCATTTTCGGTTTATCTTCGTTATTGTTCTCAGATTCACTGAAGGCTCTCGGTGCATATTTTTCAATTTCCTGTGTAAAAATCAAAATGTTTCTAAAATACAGAAAAAGAGTGGATATGTATAAGAAAATTAATTCCCCTTCAAAAAAAAATTATTACCTTAAACCAATGTAACTCGTGTTGTATTTGTAGAGCTGCACCAGAAACGAGACTGAGCCGGTGCGGAGGGGCCAATTTTCCAGCCAAATGCAAGATGTTATTTGAATCATCTTTGGTTCGTATTATAAGTTGTCTATGCATACCGGTTTCGCAGATGAGGTTGAAAATCTTTTCATAACAATTTAATACTGCCAATTTGAATACATCCTCATCCAGATACTTGAGTGCAAAAGGAAATAACTTTACAATCTCTTCCAGAATCTCGGGAATCCCATATTTTGCCCCAGTAATGAATGATTGTCTAAATATTCCCTTTGCTCTTGATACTTTCATAACTTCAGTACATAGGTGGTTAAGCAATTGAAGAGTCAGAGTATGCATTGTTTTTGTTTCTTGGATGTGCTTGATGAGTGGTACTGCAATTAAAATTATATTAAGGACAACATAACATTGCATTCAAGACTTTTGCATGCTTTAGTGGTAGTTTTGTTGTGTTCCTTACCTAACCATCCAACTAGTTCCCAGAATATTCCGTTCAACTTTCGGAAAGTTGTGTGCAACGTAAAATTGAAGCAGTTCAGATGCAAAAGCAGGACTAACAGGAAAAAAAACAAAAAAACAACCCTGAACCAAGTACCAATTGAACACTAATCTAAATTAAAGTGATCGTGAGAAGTTGCCAACTCATATTGGCTAGTGTAAAGTTTTTTTGGGATTCAATAGGTTTCATATATTTCCCTTAAACCATCGCACTTGAATTTAAAGGCTAGAATCATGAAGCCTAATGAAATTTGGTACAAGCTCAATTACTGGACTTCTTATTAATTAACTAGGAGCATCAAGTGACAGGATATTCACAAAATCTATCAAAGCAATGAAAATTGTGTGTCCTACATAAATCTCGGAGTAGTAGAGTATTATCCAATGGAATTTGATTGTAGAGCTGATTTCAAATCCATTACTCGAACTTAAAAGGAAAAAAAATAAAGACAATTTTGTGAGGACAAATTAAAATTGAGAGGACCTCGAATTCAACAAATTTGCATTTCTTTATCGGGTGCAATTTGGCAAATTGGTTTGACCTAACTCGAATCTCGATGAAGTTGAGAAACCATTTTTAGTACTCAAGTTAGGATTTGGTCGAGTTTCTCAACCAAAAGTTAATTTTGGTTGAGCTCAATTTTGGGCTGAGTTCAGACCAATGCTTCAACAATCTAAGCTTAATTAAACTCCATTAATATTTTATAATATTTGTAGAATGTATTACTATATAATAATATCAAATTTTTTTATAAAATAAGTTTAAGGGAAAAATCATCAAAATATATTAAGCTAACTCTCAAAAATTTGCCTACCCCCTTGTGAACACTATTTGGAAGGAAAATTATTTAGAAAGCCTCTTAAGCAAGCTAGAAAGGTATCTTGTCCTTTGTAGCCTATGCATTCAAAAGTATAGGGCCTAATGAACATGAGACCCAAGCATGGTGCCTACTACTTCATCACATTTACGGATGGTTATATCTACAAGTCCAAAGAATTGCTTTGATTTAGATGTTATATGAATATTGTAAAAAATTGAAAAGAAAAAACTATTACAGCATTAAGGATAAATCATGGACATGAGTATCCATTGAAGAGTTTTAAAAATCTCTATGATGAAAAGGAAATCCAAAGAACAATCAATAGCTTCAAGGACTCCATAGTAAAATGGTTGAACTAAAAAAAGTAACCATAAACTTTTGGATATGGTTCACTCAAAAAGGCATAAGCCAACTATCTAACATCTTTTGGGGTGGGAAAGGAGGGTTACTATTTTGATTGCAACTTAAATCTTGAATAGAGTGCCCTCAAAATCAATTACTTCAAATCCATATAGTTAAGAAGCCAAACCTAACTCACTTGTGATTCTAAGGGTTATCAGGTTTAGTTTATGTAAATTCTCATAGATATTGTGCTATAAAGGAAACAAGTGCACTTTCATTAGATATTCTAATAAATCAAAGGTTGTGTGACGCTTAGTGAACAACTCAATGGGAGTATAATTGAAATTAAGTCATATGAAGTTAATTTCTTATAGGATGATATTTTGAGTAGAGGAGCATTTAACAGGAGTCTCAATTTATTTGAGGCAATTAAACCAAAGGAAAATACTATGATATCTCATATCGAAGAGGGGAAAAAGTTCTTGACATTATATATATATGAGCTTCTCTTAATTATTTAAACACATTTTAATGTTATGAGTGCTCTTTAAGCCCAAAGTGGATAGTATATATTTACGCCGTTGGGAGTGAGTCGTTACAAATGGTATCAAAGTATATCCTCAACCATGGTATGAGAGTTTGTTTGTTTGGTCCTGTAATCCTATGGGACACAATGAGGACTTTATATCTTCATGGGGGTGATTGTAATATCCCACATTGAATAGGGGAAAAAGTTCTTAGCATTATATATGTAAAAGCTCTTCTTAACCATGCAAATGTGTTTTAAATCTCTGAGGTCCCTTTAAGTTCAGAGTAAACAATATCTACTTGATTGGGAGTGAGTTGTTATAGATGTTAAAGATTTTTGCTAAGGATATGAGTGACTTGACAAGATAGTAACTTTGAGTAGTGACTTGCCACCTACTAGATTATGCCACTAAGTGGGATTTTACCATTACATATTAATTTACTAGATTTAGATGTGTGTGGAAAAAAACTTGGAACTATCTCATCATTGTAATTGTGGGCATTAAGGTGAAGCTTTCATGTTTGCATCATAAGATCATGATGTTGGGATAGATTCTTTAAAAGCATGATATGATATAACCATAAATGGAGTTCATTAATACTTACATTAGGACTTCGATTTTCTATTTACTATCCTATTTATGAATTATGTATGTTAAGCATTTAAACCTACATCACTTGCATGTACATGACTTGAGTGAATTAGAAGTTACATAGAAAATCTAAGTCATTGATTCCTTGCAAGTTAATGGCTCATTCACAACTGGTTCATGGACTTCAATAATCCATTTGAGGCTATAGTGCACTACCTCCTTATTGGAGGGATGACTTGCCCTAGTCATTAGGATGGGTTTCCCATGGTAAAGGTACTAGTGTGTTTAGTTATGTTGGGAAACCTAGAGCTCTCCATTCCCATAACCCTAGATTGTATAGGTGCATGCAAAATACCCTATAACTCTAAATCCTATGCAACAAAAGCAAAAATCAAAATTTTAACATTCTATAATCTAGAGAAAAGTCATTAAAAACTTTGAGAAAATAAAAGGCTAATCTTAATAGAGAAAACACCTAACAGGGGGGGGGGGGTGGTGAATTGGGTTTTAAAAAAATATTTTTCAAACACAACAAATTCAAGCAAAGGAAACACAAATATAAAGAGATAAGGTTAGAAAGAGCAAACTCGGATTTTATAGTGGTTCAACACTTCCTTGCCTACGTCCACTCTCCTTAACCTCCTAACTAAGTGAAGGTTCCACTATACTTGAAGCTTCAACCAAGCTTTTAATCACCTTTACACTTGGATTCCAACTGCAATGGGCTATTACACAATCCCTTCAAGTCTTAACTCACTTGAAACTTTTAACAGTCAAATAATAAGTTTGAATCTCTCAACCTAGCTGAACAAGGGCTTAAATACAACTTAAATGCTAGGAAGAATCACAAAGGTGCACTAAGAAATATGCAAATGGAGATTTAATGCACTAAGAAAAGAATGAGAGCTTTTGAGGCAAGAACAAGTAGGTAGACAAATAAATGCAAGTGTTCTCTACCTCATAAATGAAGTGGAGTTCTCAATTTATAGGTTTCTAGTCTCGGGAGCCAAAAATGCCAAAAAGTAGCCTTGATTAATCGAGTTGAGGGTCAACCGGTTTACTAGCAATTGGACAATAAATGCATGGTAGGTGACCATTACACCTCGATCGATCCTTGACCAAACCTTGATTGGATCTCAACTGAGAAGGCATATCCCTCGACCAGGAATACAAAGCTACAAGAAGAGAGAGAGGATTTTTTGCATTTCTCAACCGGACCTTGATCAAGAAGGTGTAATTAATCGATCGGTGTCCTAACCAATTGAGCCGGTTGACCATTGCCTTGACCAGTTCACCATTTTTGGCCTAGGCAAGGTATTTATGTAGATTAATATGCCAATTTTGAAACAATTTGCCTAAGGTTCATTTGATAAAACTCGGGTTTTGATGAAAATGTAACTTTAATGCCTAAACCGAGTTTTTAAAGAGCATGAAAAGATATGAAATCCTAAGTGCACCATGCATTCATCTTACATATGTTTCCTATTATTAAAAGGTCTTCCAATTGTCTTGATCTTGCATCCATTGGGTTATTTGATGAATTTTCAAACTAATATCTGAAATTCTTTATAATTCAAACCAATTAACAACTTAACCATGGTTTGTTATCATCAAAACGAGATTAGGAGAACCCTTGGGCTAACAAACTTTACCTTTGTTTTGAATGGTTCTCAAATCAATTCTGCTTAATGAAGATGAAGCCTAAAGAGTCTAGAGGTCTCATACACTGAAAATATTTTGCTTGATGACTTGATTCATGATCTTGTCACTCCAAAATGTGGGCTTTGGAAGAAAGAAATCCTAGGCTCTCTCTCTCTAGATGTAAAAGACGATTGTCTCTCAAAAAGTGTTGGAACCCTAACCCTTAAAGGGTATTTATAGCGTTTCCCTACTAGGCTTAAATGACTTGAGCCTACTAAGGCTTAGGTCACTTAATCTTATCTAAAATGGGTCCTAATTGATTAATTAATCATACAGGGTCATCTAATTAACCAATTCATGTCAATGAGATAATAAAGAGAAAGCAAAAAATATAAATAAATAAATTTATAAATAAATCTCTATCTGTTACATCATGTCATTCTTTTTAGGGCTCAATTCTAATAAGTTACACATTAGATAGGATTTACGGTGAGTCAGACATTGGTCATTAGGTAGTCTTAACTTTACCAAGCTGCTATGTTGTATAAGCTCTCAACCTTGAGAGAATATTGATCTAGTGCTAAGGTCTTCAATGGCTTTGACCCATGAGTGAGACCCTAAAGTGGTCATATATTCTCTATAGATTGGGTCACTATGATTGAGACATGTAATAATAGGTATTCTCAATATAAGCACCATGATATCTTAAGGGTTTGAGACATTATGTCCCCTTAGGTGATCCTAAGGACATGTGATCATGAAAATTATGGCCACAATAATTCCTTAAGTGGAATTTGACGTATGTTCTTAGAGAGGTATAGTATGTCAATTGATCACATAATAGGAGGATCTAAGACTCAAGGATTATAAAGGTAGTCTTGAGAGGTTGATAACATTCATCTTGTTAAATTATGAATACCAATTCATGGGGAGCCTACATGCAATTGTTAGTAGGTCACAAACTGAAGTTTTCTATCTCGATCTAATATCATGAGGATACTAAAGTGTAGTTGACTCTTTATAGTTAGATTTTGAGTCAACTTTAAAATTGGATTTTAAGGGAGCCAGTACTTCCCCATGGGTCCTAGTGGTTCCCACTCAAACTCATATTCCTTGGTAAAAAATTATTTAAGGAATAGTCGGATTCTTTATTTATATGTGTGTATAAAAGCATTTTGGTAAATATGGAAGATTACACTAGTACATATAAATAGTCTTTTTAGATTTGGATAATTAATTAATTGGAGCTCAATAGAGCAAATTAGTTAATTAGAACCCAATGAGTTAGATTAAGTAACCCAAACGTAAGATGAGCTCAAGTCACTCGAGCTAAGAGGTAAGCCTATATCAACTCCTTAAAGGGTTTAAGGCTTAGTACTTTTCATCCATTCAATCTTCTATCTTAATATCTATCCCCACAGAGAGGACTCTAACATCCTTATGTGTTAGGATATAGGAAAGAAAGCTATCAGGAAAAAGATCATGAGGTATTTGAGATCTAAATTAACCTTTTCACCAATTAGATTTAATTCCTTGAACAGTTAAATCTAATATTCATTGTTTTGAATTCTCCCATTACATAGTTCTAGCATTTCTATGAAGATAGTAGCATGCACCTAATGATCTACGGCTTGAAGTTAAGTAATCTAGATGTTCCAACACATGAGAAGCCTTAAATTTTTAATAAAGCTCTCTTATCCATACTTGTGAAATATGGAAAGCTACAATGAAATAGCAAATGAAGTTTATTAGCAAGAACTCTATTTGAGAATTAATTGAACTATTGTTAAGACATAAGACCTTAATGAATAAGTAGGTTTTTAAGGTCAAACTTAAGGTAAATGATGCAAGGTGTTAAACTTAACTCATGAAGAAAGGATACAACAAAAATGAGAGTGTAGAGTATAAAAATAAAAAAATAAAAAAAAACTTCTCATGAGAAGTGAGGTTTGCCTCAACTCTCCTTATTCAAACCATTATCACATCTTTGGATTTGAAATTATATCAAATAAACATTCAAATTGATTTTCTCAATGGAGAACTAAATAAGAAGATCTATATAGATCAACTAACTTGTTTTATGGCAACTAAATAGAAAGGCAAAGTTAACAACTACAAATGTCCATTTATAACCTACAATAATCATCTAAATAATGGTATATTACACTAATGGGTTTATGATGGTCTAAGAACACTATTGCATGTTTGTTAAATGATGTAAGGGTAGATTTTATATTCTATTTTTTGTATACAAATGAAATGTTGGTTAGGGATGATAATGAGATGGTTGCCTCTAAAGTGTGGTGGTTGTCAACTTTTAAAATGAACAACATACTTAAAGCAAACTATGTGTTCAAAGTTATGATCTTAATCAATCAATCAAGGAGAATTTTTGGTTTGTTTTACAAATCATACACAATGAATATTCTTGAAAAATTTCTAGATGTCAAATTGAAAATCTATTGGCATTCATATAGAGAAAGATAAGACCTTAAGCTTCAACATGTGTCGTAAGACTTTAGATGAATAGGAAAAGATCACTCAAGGTTCCTATATGCTAGCATTGTTAGTAGCTTAAAGTATCCAATGATGTGTACATGAACTAATATTTGTTATATAATTAGGTTAGTAGCTTCCAAATAGATCTAAACCTTGCTTACAAAAAAACAATGAATTGGATGCTTTCGTACCTCAAAGTCACCATAGGCTATATAATTTGCTATTGAGGATTGAATTTGGACTTGATTAGCTATAACAATGATAATTGAGGTAGCATCCTAAATGAACCCAAATCCACATATGGTTATAATTTTATATATGCTCTATGATGTTAGCATATATTGGTGAAATAGAAAACAATCATGTATAACACTGTCTACCATGCATGGAGTTAGGAGTACATTACTTGTCGTTTAGGAAAGTGACTAGTTTATGATGTTCATACATATTTTTCACAATATTGCTTGTTCTTTTGAGCATACTACTATTTATTGTGATAGCATGGAAACTTTAGCCTATGTCAAAGACTCCCCCAAGTATCATAGTTGAACCAAACACATCAATCTTAAATATTAGTTTATATGAGACATGGTTACATAGGAACATATTTCTACTTGATGCATGGTTAAAAATCCCAACCTCACCCCCCCTGTTGACTAAGCTAATACGTAAAGATGTTTATTAGGGTCAAGTTGAGAGCATTGGATTATGTAGATCATGATTACATAGGAGTTACGTTAAGAGCATTGGATTATGTAAATTATGATTACATATTGTATATTTCAATTAACCATTATACCTATGATTTATTCATTGTCCAATCTTGTTTGATGGTGGCATTTAATTATTTGTTTTACTTTATCGACATGCACTTTCATTACTTTGCACAACTGAAAGATAATGAGTCCAAACCACTTAGATAGTGTGTTAGGTCAATGATATTTATAATACTCTTTTTTGTATCCAATATGACTTACATGTTAGTAGTGACCAAGTATAGATAGTCCTGTAGTCCACATTTGTAATGGAGTCAATTACCAAATTTTGTTAATGTAGTGCTTGATTTAGTAAGCATGTGCAAAACTTGAGTTCTTTGCTTGATGCAATTAAACTAAGATTTGTATGATATAGAAGATCTAACGTACACTCATAATGAAGATCTCCATGTTAGCATGTATTTTCATACTATATCTTCTTGGCAATCAAACAAGAATGAATGAATATATTCCTAACTACTTCCTCATCCTGTGCATTAATCTTATAGGTCATTATATAGTATAATTTTTATGCCCTTGTGATTTTCAGTCATAAGTTACAAGTATGGTGTAGTTTGAAATATTTTTCTAAGGGGATTAACCATGTTTAACTCAATGTGAATAAATGTGTTTAAGATATAACGAGACAACTTTTAGGGATGAATTACACTGGTTAAGATGAAATTTAGTTTAATACTCTTACACCTTTCTTATCAATGTGTTCAATAGTTGTACAATCCATTAGTCAATATAAACATGGATGATAATGATATAGTTGAGAGAAATGCATGATGTTATTTTGCCTACTATGCATGAGTGGGAGACAATGGAGTTTCTATTTCATGAGCTACTCTTAGTAGGACTTCATCAACTAAGAACTTGAGAGTAAGTTGCATACTTACTAGTTAAGATTTCTCATGGGATGAAAGTTTAGTTAAGATTCCTTTTGTGGGAGGAGGTTCATATTTAGATTTGGTGAGAATCTGTAAGAGTTGTTTGTCTTTTTGCAATTCCAATTCTAGTCCTTTTGCATGTTTTCAATTTAGTTTGTGGCAATTGTTAAATACTTCTACTTTAGTTTTTAGCAATTATAATTTTTTAAAGCTTGCTATTTAGGTTTAGATTTACTATATGCTTATTAGATATCTTAATTCCTATTGTATTCTCCTTGGTTAATAATCTTCCAATTTGATTGTGGAGTTCAAAGATTTTTACTAAAATAGGGATCAAGGTTTTCAAAGTTAGGAAAAGTATTTAATAAAATTAATTTTTGAATAAGTTTGCAAGCTAAATCTTTCAATTGAACCTAATGAGTTTACATACTAAATCTCTCATTTTCAGCCTTGGTTGTTTCCACTCTTTGCAATTTAATTAGTTTTTTTTTAAATATATATAATTCATTTTTTGTACCTATATACTCGAGTTTTTGAGTAATTATGAGTTGTATTGTTATATTTAGTAGAATTTGACAAACTAAAAATGCTTACCTTTGAACAATTGAGTCCAACAGCACATTTGTGTGGATAGTTCATAGCTACCAACTTGATTCTCCATGCCTCCTCTATTAGGTTGACTAAGAAAATGGTTCAATTTCACAGGAGCACCTTAAGAATAAAAATGTCAAGAAAAGAGAAGGAAAATTACGCTTCGTCTAATTTGGCTGCAAGACTTAAAGGAAAAGACATAATAATATAATAGTTATTATAATGGATATAATAAAAAGAAAATTTGTCATGTTCTTCCCAATACTCATAAAACCCCTTTCAATGAAACTTTGTAAGCTCTACTAATGCAAAATAATGGTCCATATAGTAAAAGCTCAATAATGAATGTTTGATAAATTAATAATCTTCCTTATAAAACAAAATCTTCTAGTCTTAACTCAGGCTAATGTACTAAATTAGTAATCTCACTAAATACATAAGATAAAAATATTTTCAAAAATCTTAAAGGGCTCAAGAAATATAAACTAATAATTGATGAAGTATAAACAAAAATTCATAGTATAGCAAATAGAACTTCATAATATAGTATTAAGTAATTTTTTATAACTTTTATTTTTCTAAATTTACTTCTTTTAGAATTATCACATATTTGAAATAGCTTTATCTTTTACAACATTAAGTTTTGATGCCAAATATTTTTTTGGGAGTCTTTTTTTCTTTTACAATCAATAACTTTTTTTTTCTTCAATCTCTTAGGTTTCTATGTATTAACTTTTTACCACGTGTATTATTTTAAAATTTATAAGTCATACATGTACTAATAATGTACAGTAACAACATAATACTCTTCATTAATTAATAAATATTCATTTATCTATAAATCAATTACCTCGCTAAGATCATAATTTTTCTTGGTCCCAAAAGTATTATTTTATAAGAGTTTTTCTCTATATAGTTCCTTCATTGTAGGAATTTCTTTAGGTTAATATTACTAAAGTTGTAATTTAAAAAAACATATATAATGGAAACTAAGAGAAATTCAAAAGCTATAAATTAGTGTTTTATATCATTCTTTTTTCTTATGAATGCCAAAGCCATTGTCAAATAAAAAAAGTAAATAAAGTAATTAATCAAGTAATTAGTTGAAAGAGAAATAGGTGACTTAAAACTATTGCTTTGGTACATGTTTTTTTGAGGTATAGTAGATCATAAGAAATAAAATCCTCTAGCTATGTTTATTTGATAGAATAAAAAAGTGAGTGTGTGGTTGATCCATAGGAGAAGACCACACGTTGGCCAAAGAATAAGTAATTAGAAAGCTTACACAAGTGTTAAATGATCAATTTCTCGCCTAAGCACATTAATGAGAACTAAATGTTGAATTAAACCATACTCATGCGCCCATACTAAGGCCCATGCCTCCATGTAGGGAGACCCTAATTGCTCCCTTAAAGGGGAAGTTTAAAAGTGGCCACATCCTCTATGCCATGTTAATATTCCAAAAACTTAGAAAGTTAACCTTTGAGTTGATGCTAATTTGTTTGGTAGTTTCCTCATTCTTCTTACTAAATTGACCTTTGAAGGCTGTATGACCATAAGGAGCCTAGAGTGCTCACTTTAGGTTCCTTATGATTGTAAGGTCCTAAACATCCATTAAAGTAAGAAAGTGAACTAAGAGTTGGAAAAATGGTGTCATCTATCGTGAAGATACAAAAATTTAGCTCACTAAAAAATCAGAGTAAAGCTACTAAAAAACACCCCACCCCTAGGCAAGGACCTTCATTTGGGTACTCCTTGAGGTCTACCCAAATCAAAGACCTAACGTTGAAGAAATGAAGTCAACTAAACTTGGTTCCATGCATGATAAGGTTGAAAAGACTGCATAAAAATCTACAAAAAGCTTGCCTTTTTATAAGAATAACCTGAACTTACAAGGGAAGAAGACCTATAAAAGGAAATCATAAACAACAAAGAAAAAAAAGTCCCTCCCTCCTTTGAAAAAGCTTTCTTTGAATGCAGAAACCTATTTTTTTGTATCAAGAAACCTTCCTTTGTATCAAAAAATTGGTGGAATAAAAATTTTTGATTATCTATGAAGAATTTTAGCTTCTTCATAAGGGAATGCATTAAAAGCCTTGAAGACATTGTTTAGATCTAAAGCCACAATTGGGCAATGAAAGACTATGCAATAGAAACTTGGTAGGAAAAGACAATCATGATAGAAATGAAGTGGAGTAATGAGTGAGAGCAAACCCTTCAATAGATGGAGGAGGTCACTAAAATAAGCAACTAACTCACTCAAGAAAATGTTGCCTTCAAGGTAAGGGTAGACAAATACCAATGTGATTTTGACCAACAGCTCTCATTGGCAAGCACCAATAAGATGCAAATTAATGAATAATAGTTATCGAAGCAATTAGACCAACATATAAATTAAATTGGGAGAGAAAGGTGGGAGAAATCTTAATTAAACTAACCAAACAGACCACCTTACCAAAGGCCCCAATGCTCTAAGGGCTTCTTGCCACCAGAGCTACCACAAAATGCATAATCTTGGTGACTAAGGTGATTGAGCCCAAGTCCCTTTAGGAGGAGAAGGAGGCCATATGAGAGTTTTCCCTCCCTAAGTTCAATTTCTTTTAATGAAACTAAAGACACCCTAGACTACTCATGCATTTCTATGCATATGATGATCTTAGAGAAGGGAAATGATCGACTTTTATGCAAAATATTTCCCTCCATCCTCCAAGGACTAACTTTGTTTTGTCTTTATCAACTTACCTTAGGGTTTGTTCTTGATATTGAGACCCTAAGGGTGAAGTCTACCTCTTAGTACATGCACTTAAACAGACAAAAGAAAAGCCTCAAATAGCCTAAGGTAGTTATAGCTACCATCCATGGTGAATCATTTGCTAGATTTGAGCAACTAGGCAGGGTATCAAGACGTTACAGAAGCATATGGTGATTGAAGCAAAAGTCCTCACATCCTTGCATGAAGCAACTACCACTTGCCCAAATGTCATATGTTTCTCTAATAAAGACTTAAGAGGAGTCCAAACCCTACTCAAGATCCATTGGTTATTACTTTAAGAATTATTGACTACAACATGCACCCATTCTTAGTTGACCTAACAAGTTTAGTTAACTTACTAAATATATTAGCCCATATATGAACAAATGAATATGGACGAAGGAAAACTAGTGTCAAGTCTTGGGTCATTGGTGAGACTAGCCAAAGTCCTATGTGGCTCAACTAGGGAAGTTGCTCTAATGGTTCCAATTGGTTGTTGCCATATAATGACACAATTCTTTGTTATGGATATCCTTTTCCCAATAATGCCATTATGGGATGACCATGGAGATACAACCTAAGAGGAACACTATTCACATACCATCACACCATTAAATTCCTAATACTACAAGGAATATGGGAAATATATCGGGACCAGGTGGCAGCATGAGTATGCTACACCATAGCCCTTAAAGCGGTCAACAAGTGCATCAATCGGGACCCTTAGGAAGTTCATAAATCAAAAATCAAATACAAATTAGTAGGTGACCCGAGAAGGCAATTAGAGAACCTAAGGAGTCATTATTATATAGCCCCTAAACCTAGGAGGTTCTTTCTAGCCCATGCAAAAAAAAAAAAGGTTTTGGATGGCTACTAGAAAAGAACACATCTTTTCTAGGAAACTACAGGACATCGTGGGCATCAATCCCTAACTTACATGCCATTAACTCAACATAAACCCTAGTGGTTAGCTCCTTAAACACATTAGATTGTGAAAGAAAAGGTATCTAGGCTCTTAGATGCTAGATTTGGTCATCTAGGTCTTCTAACAACAAATAGATCAATATGCTAGTTTACATTAATAACATGTTAGTAACAAGTAAGAAAAGGAATGAGTACTTGATCGACCTCCTAAGAACATTTTAAACTCTTCGAAAGTACTAAATAAAGCTAAATCAGTGAAGTGCACCTTTAATGTAGGGTGTGGAAAGTTCCTTAGGTACTTGGTTACATACAAAGGAATAAAAGCTAACCCAAACCAAATAAAATCAACTTTGGAGATACTAATGACCAAAAGGGCTAGAGAAGTCCAAAAGCTCACTAACAAGATTGGTTCTTGAAATAGATTTATATATTGAACAATAGATATATGTCATCCTTTCTTCGACATTAGCAAGAAGGGAAAATGGACTAAAAGAACCAAAAATGCAACTAAGCCTATGAATCACTAAAGCATTACATGATGCTAACCCCCATTCTGGATAAACCATAGGAATAAGGAGGTCTTACAAGGTCTCAATAGCAGTAATAAGTGGAGTGTTATCTCAAAAAAAAAAAAAATGGAAAATAGGAGCAACCAATGTACTATGTCTAAAAGGCCCTCTTAGATGTGGAAACCTGAGATATATATAAATATTGAAAAACTGGTGCTTGCCCTTTAGATCGCCACATTGAAGCTTCAATGTTACTTCCAAGCGCATGTTATTAAGGTAAGGATTAAGTGATGAGAACTCAAACTTAATACTTTAATGACTTTAAAGAGCCCACTTTAGTGTGTTTAAGGTACTAAAAAATTAACCCAAGGTTTTTTTTTTTTTTATAATACCTTAGAAAATTATGTTTGATGCATTCTATGACCATTCTATATGCTTTAAGGTGTTTTTTTGTTAGGATAGAATCCTTAAAAGCATGACATGATGTAATAAATTTCGAATTCATTATTTATTTAATGATGTTCTAGTTTCACTTTTATCTATCCTTATTCCATGTATTGTACTTTATGAGCATTCTTGTTTGCATCTTTTGCATTATACGTGACTTAGGTGCATTAAGAGTTGCACAATGATTTAAGTCATGGGTTTCTTGCAAATAGATTATTTGTTCACAATTGGTTCATGAGCCTAGGCAAACCATTAGAGGTTGTAGTGCACCACCTCCTAATTGGAGGGATGGTTAGTCTTGGCTATGGGATGAGTTTCCCATGATAAGTACACTAGTGTGTATGGTTGCACATTGGATGGGACCTGTGGTGAGTTATGACTTAAGCCTATCGAGTAGTCATGACTCCACCGAGCTACTTCATTATATTATCTCTCAACCTTGAGAGAATATTGATTTTGTGCTGAAGTTAATAGTGGCTTTGACTTATGGGTGAGGTCGTAAGCTGATCATATATTCCCTATGGATTGGGTCAATGTTGATGGAAGTCAGTAGCAATAGGTATTCTTAATAAAGGCACCATGATATCTCTTAGGATTGAGACAGTGTGTCCCCTTAGATCCTAAGGAGGTGTGTTCATGGAAACTATGGCTATAGTAGTTCCTGAAGTGGAATTTGACATAGACTCTTTGCGATCTAAGATATGTTAATTGAACACACAATAGGAAGATATGTAGCTCAAGGATGGTAGAAGTAGTCTTGAAAGGTTGATAGCTTTCACCTTGTTAGACTATAGACACCAATTCATGGGGAGACTAAACACAATGGATAGTAGGTCACAGACCCGAGCACTTAGTGTCTTCGTTGTTATTTACATAGGATACCAGAGTTTAGTTGATTCTCTGTAGTGCGATGTTGAATCAACTTTAAAATTGGACTATGAAGGAGCCAGTATTCTTATAGGTCCCAGTGGCCCCTGCTATGAGCTTATATACCTTGTTGGCATGGGTAATGAGGGTTGGATTGACTCTAGGTTCATTTTTGTGCATAAGGGCATTTTGGTAATTATGCAAGGTTATATAGGAGTAAGTGAACAAGGCCTCTAGATTAGTCTAATTGATTAATTAGTAGGTCCTATTAGGTTAATTAATCAATTAGAACCCATTTTGGGCTAGATTAAGTGACCCAAGCCCATGTGGGCTCACCTCACTTAAGCCCACTTAGAAACCCTATAAATACCCCCTAGGGGTTAGGGTTTCCATAACTTTTGTCTTCCATCATCCAAAAAGATAGACAACCATTGCCTCCACCCTTTTTTCCTCCTCATCAAAAGTGTGCCAAGATCAAGGTTCGAGTCATCGGGCGGAAGACTTCGGGTTTACGAGACTTTTGGGATTTCAATTTTCATCTTCACCATGTGGATTTGATTTGGGAACACCCGAATCTAATGTATAATTTTTGTTAGCACTTTTTGAATTCTTTTAAAGTATAAAAATGCTATTTTTCTATTGTGCATAAGATTTAGAAAAAACCTAAGATAGTTATGCATGTTCCTAACCTGATTCGGACTTGGGAAATGGAGAGAGATTCAGGTTTTTCCCATTATTTTTGGTTCAATAGAACCTTGTTAAGAACTCATAGAGACAAAAATGCCCAAATAAGGAGGAAACATAGATTGCACACTTAAAAGGTGTGCAAGACTCAATCATGCACTTCTTTCTTTGTGTAGAGCCACATATTGCACCTACCATGTATACCTTAAAGACCAAACACACAAGACCTCTCTAATGCTTTGGACCAAATTTTACACCCGATTCAAGAAACTCAATCTGCAAACCTCTTAAGTGCTCTAAGCCAAGATGCTGTGCACCCTCTCACTTGAGTCAATAGGATGTGTAGTAGTGCAACCCCTTTATGTCATCTAAATTACAAACCATTCTTACCTTTACAATAGCTAAGTACTTAATAATTCTTCTAATGATTGGCTCAATCACCAAAATGGTATGTTGTTCATACCTTAAAGTCTTCAATTGTACTACCAAAATGTACCCAGACCAAATTACATAGAGAAAAAGGTGCAACTACCGACCATAAGCTAACACATCAAGAATGATGGTGGGTTGATTGCAATGACAAAGGAATTGACCCTTAGTATAAGAAGAGACAAGTCCAAATGGAGTGGTGTCGGAGTAGTTGGAATGACCGGGAAGGGGAGGGGGGACATTTTTTTGCCTATAAATGGAAGATTGTGAATATACAAGTGGAAGCAAATTATAGAAAGTGAAATTGTAGATAAGTTTTTTCTTCTTGTAGGAACAAAAGTAGGAATAAGAGTAACTTAATGTAATTTTACTTTTTAGTTTTCCATTGTAATATTTTCTTTTCATTATAAACTTTCCCTAATTTCTAGTTTAATGAATTTTCTAGTCTTTTTAATTAATCTTACATTTCAGTTTTTCAATTTCAACTTACAGATTTGCATTTTTAGTTCTTTACTTAATTTTTAACATGCTTAGATAACCTTTAACACTCTAAGGGGTGAGAGGAGCTCAAGTCTCCCATATCTTAGTTTAGCTGTCTATTGGTTTATCTATGCATTAGTTACAAACAATATGATTTCTATCAGTAGTTATAATGACCAAAATAAGTAACCATGGGGAGAAAAGTCTATGTTGCATTGGTTGTGAGCATTGTAAGTCAAGCAACCTTGGAAGCATACTTGGGCATTGTTTTAATGATTCTTTCAACTAAGTATAGGCCTATTGACATGAAAAGAATCTTATCTAAATCATTTGGTTGTAAGGATATATTAAAAAAAAAAAAAAAAGAAATTAGTGAGAGATGAACCTTAGTAAGGTGGTTCTTGTTCATTTGAAGCAGGAAACCTTTTTGGTATAAATCCTTGCTTTGACCCTAAATCTGAAAGCATAAGGTCAAAGCCTTGTTGGTGAGTTGTATTTGAAAGTGGTGATCCTAGTGAATCTCTAGGATTGAGGTTTTCTTTCCTTTAATTTTCTATCTTTTAAACTTTGTGTGTGTATGTCTTTTTTATTTATAAAATCATTTTTCTAATCTTTTAGCTGACATTCACACTCCTAAAGCTATTACCTCAGTTGCTACCAATTTAAAGTTCCTTGTGGAGGCAACCTAACAACTATACAACTATTAATTTTTTTTTTTCTTTTTTTTTTTTGGTTAAGGAGTTTAGAGTTTCAATGAATGATCTAGTTTAATTTCTCTTTATAAAACTTAACTGTTAAATATATTTCCAAGTTTTGATAAAAGAAATGAATTAGAGAATAACAAACCAAAAATTAGTGTCGTCACTTGGGAACTTTCAACATTGATGACTCTAAAGGTATTTTTGTGTATATGCTTGTTGTTTTAGAAGCTTAACAAGTATATTTCACCCATTCCCTGGCCACCTATCTTTTAGTTGGATTTTTTTCTTTTTTTACTTAATTTGTTTTATTTAGATTTTCTTTTTCTGCTCAATTTTCATTTTTAGTCGTTAAATCCAACATTTTAAACATTTTCTTTAAAGTGATATGATGTATTAGGGAAATGATTTTAAAGGAAGGGTACTAAGAGTGCATTTGGGAGTGATTCTACGAAGCGTTTCTAATATTTCTAACACTTAAGTGATAAAAATTTTCAAGTATTATGAATATTAAAAGTGTTTTCTAGAATCACTACCAAATGAATTCTAAGTAATCAACTAGAAGAAACAATTTTAGAGGAAGGACACTAAGTAATCAACCAAAAAAAAAAATGATTTTAGAGGAAGGACACTAAGTAATCAACCAACCCCTAGTTATCCTTTTCCTCAACACACCAGACCATCACAATCTCATATCTATTTTCCAAATTCAACTATTGGTAGTACTAATAGAAGTGTGATAAATGGGGGTTTTAACCCCAATAACTAGCCACCTAGGACCATGAGGGATTACCTACAGCCTAGTCGGGTCAATGCTCTTTCTTGCTTGATATTTCTTTTTGACGCTTTTCAAATAAACATTGAGCTTGAAATGATCTAATTGCTATCTCTATTTTATGGAAGGGAGGATGAAAATCCTTTTTCTTATTTAAAAGAATTTGAAGAGGTATGGTCTATTTTTGGCAGAGCCTTCGTGAAATATGGATCATTTGAAACTCAAGGTTTTCTTTTTTCATTAAAGAAAGAGGATAACCATTGGTGGTATAGCATGAGACTCTATAGTATAAGTTCTTAGGCTACTTTATAAAATATTTTTTTCACAAATTTATTTTGGTATATAAAATTGTTTCCTTTGAAAGACAAATTAAAAATTTTTCTTTTATAGAGAATGAGACTTTTCATCATTGTTATGATAAATTTAAAGCTTTGTTGTTTAACTTCCTTACCATAGTTTTGAAAACTCAAGGATTGCTTCTTCTTTTTAAAGGGGACCATCCCCTAAATGAAATAATTTGTTGAAAACATGACTGGTGGGTACTTTATACAGGAGGAACCAAAAGAAGCACTTAAGCATTTAAAATTGCTTGCTGAAAAATCAAGGGTTTGGGACCCCTTAGTCCTCAAGTGCATCTTCTAGAACGTGAAAGCCAACCCCAACAGCATCTAATCTCTCATCTCATCTCTCAATTTATCATTTCCCCTTAGAACAAGAGTTTTGACGAAGATGATTTCTGGATGCTGTAAGAGGACGAAACCACTGAGGTTAAGGAAAAGGAAACTGTGTACATAGCAGCTGAAAAGAATATGTTGAAAAAGAACCAGTTGAAGAAGAGAACTTCCAACAGGTTGCAAATAAGGTTATAAGCTGCATTTTTTCTTCTTTTAAAAAAAAAACCAAAAAAAAAAAAAAAAAACAAAAAAGAAAAAAACAAAACAAAGATAGAAAAAGAAACCCTTAAAGACCAAGAAACCATGAAGTGGAGAAATGGAGCAATGTATTGCATGATCACACCAACTTTATTTGTCTCTCAATTCCCTTTTCTTTGCAACCCAAAAATGTTGATCTTCAAGGTATCATCAGAGGGCTTCTCAATATCTCTTCTAATGAAAAATTTTTCTTAACTAAAAGTGGCTCTTAACTAGAGGGGAGGGCATCCCAAAAATTTCAGGAAACCATGAAGAAAAATTTATCAAAATGGATACTTCCAATCTACCTGTGGGAAGCAAGAAAAAGTGAAGAATCATTGGCTAGCTAGAAGCTAGCCAAAAACTTGTAAATAGCTTTCATTTTTTATTTTCTTTATTATTTATGTTTTTATTGCTTTGGCCAATTTAGTGTGTAGGAGCACCATCATTGTGAAGCCTATAATATTATGTTCTCAGTCCACTCAATACATTTGGGTAACATTTATCATCTCATGAGAACTCTATTGGTTTTATCATGCTTCAGAGTAGGTGTAAATTGTTAGCACCAGGAAGGTGCACGAAGTGTAGGACATATAGGAATTGCGCACTTTTGAGGTTCGCTAACCTAACTTGTATGATGACTTAAATTGCGTATCTGTAGAGCATAACTCAAATTGTACATTTTGAAAGCATGACTGAAATTCCACACCCTAAGAAAATAATTTAAATGGTGCATCCAAAGGAGCGCAACTAAAAATTGCACACCTTTAAGCAACCATTTATATTGCCCACCTTAAATTACACACCATAAGTGCGCAATCATTTCCCATGGGATGCCTACTTATTCTTTTGTGTTATTGTGCAAGCACACCGTCCATAATAAAAATCTTTATTCTCTTATGTAAACTTCTTGAAAGAAAAATGCCTTCCCAAATAAAACCATAATTGCTTAGAGACTTTTGTCCACCCCACCATTATATCAATTGAGGTGTGGGTAGGTAACCGAGAAGTCTTCTAAGTTTTATATAAAAGAAGTAATTTTCACAACCTTTTGCATGCACTCAAATAAGAACACACACAATAACGCAACATGAAAACTCTAAAGATGAGGAAGTGAGATAAAAATGAACAATCAAGCCGATTTGTTGAAGTCAAGGTAACTAAAGTAGTCACTGCAATAGCCACAATACTAAAATAATCCAACAAGCATTCAGTGGAATGAGCATTTGGACAGAAAGGGATCACATTAAATTTAAAAGCATTGACCACATTTTCAATTATTATTACTTTATCTTTGGGACGATATCACCATATAAAGAGCATTTGAAGCTAACAATGGGTGATATTGAACTTTATTGGTCAATCTCACCCTCAGTGCAGAATTCCAAATTGTTTCCAACTTTTCTGGGGAAAATGTAGAACTTTTTTTTTTTAAATTCCTCATGTATTTTTCTGTAATATTTTTCTTACATTTTTATATTAACCAAAGACAGAAAATTAATTATTCCTTTCAAGTTTTTTTTCTTTTTTATATATAGGACAGAGCTAAACAGGATTAACATAAAAGAAAATAATTTGACTTATAAACAAAAGCAAGGGAGATGCAATGACAAACACAAAGCAATTTAAAAAGGGCATGTGAGTAAAGAAACTAACAGTGATATATCATGAGTTGCCATAAGTTGAAGCAACTTCCACTTCGGAATGCCCAAGGCCTTTTAGCCAATAATGTCCAAGGGTCAAAATCCTCATCAGAATCATTAGCATCATCGTGGCGGGCGTAATTGAAATGGCATGTGGCAAGGTCAGGATAACGTTTAACCAAATACAGTGCTACATCTACATATTATAAAATTGTACATGGGAACCCGACAGTAATTCATATCAAGAAAATAGATAGGGGATGGTAAATATAGCTCACCATGAAACCCCACCACTAGTGCTCTGCGCAGAAGTTCGAATCCAGGCAAATTTGAGAAAGGATATGGATCTACGTCATCTCTGGTGGTGCTTAATAAATATAAAGTCAGCTCTTTATGACCATACTTAATAGCGGTGTGAAGTGGCGCTAAATCGTCTTTTTGGCAGATATTAGGCAAGCTTGGGTTTTTGTTCACTAACAACTTGACTGCTTTTATATTGCCAGCCCTTGCAGCATTGAAAAGGGCAGTGGCGCCATCAGAATCCCGCAGAGCCAGTGCCTCACTTGGCATAAACTCAACCAACTTCTCTACGAAACCCATTCTGGCCTCTCCTAACTCAACTGCTATGTGAAGCATTCGGGAATCATCTGTTCCGATCGGGGCGAAGAATGATTGTGGATCATCCTTCAATAATTTTGAAGCACTTTTCCAGTCACCATTGAGCACAGCTTTGTACAGTTCCAAGTAATAGAATCTGCAGTCACAAAACCAAAAGATGTATGGGTCAGCTTAGACTTCCCTGATATGCATATTTCTTCAACGTTCACAAGTCACAACATCCTAATACTAAAATTATTTTTTTTTTAAATAAATCATTTAAGTTATGTTTGGTTCTTAGAAAATTTGACAAAAAAATACAAGGGAAAGAAAGTAAATTGAAAAAACAAAAGGTAAGGAAAAGGTGAAATAAAATACATCTAAAATCAATAAATTAATTATTTTTTTCTTTGCTAATTATTTTCTTGGACTTCTTTGTTTACCTCTAATCAACATCTTTATATCTTTCAATGATAGTTGAAAACACTTCTACTTGTACTACTTGTATACTAATTATGCCCAAAAGTTGCAGAAGGACATCAAGCGGAAATGGACATGAACATGGTTTTTAGCATCTTACCGGGGCTGCTAATCCTTTGCAAAGATGAAGGGTAAGAGACTGGAGCATATTCATCAGTATTCTGGGCCATATTGATGCTACTACAGTTAGGATTGTTCGGGCTGTCATCAATTACCGAGATGATAATGAAGAGGAAGCCATTGCAGTAAACTCCTCATCATGCTCAGCAAAGTCGATGTCACTGTTTTTAGGACTGTTTGCGCTGTTGTCATTTCTAGGACGTAGTGAAGAAGAAGAAGAAGCCATTACAACAAATTCCTTATCGTGCATATAGTCATTGCCATGTTCCTAATCATTTTTTTAAAAGAAAAAAAAAAAACTATTTTCAAAGGTCTTCAATAGGCCCTCAGTCATGCTATTGGATCAAAAGATAAAAGTAAAATAAAATAAAATTGAAAGCAAACAAAACCAGAAAGAAAGTGTAGATGATAAAGGTGAAATCAAGGAACCGACCTAATTGGACCAAGGACCAAAAGTTTGGTGCTAGAAAAGATTTCAACTTTAAAACGATCAACTCACTATGCTGCTGTTCTGCGCATTCTTCGATACCTGAAGGGTACCCCTTTTCATGGCCTTTTCTACTCAGCTCAGTCTCCTCTTGTACTCCGAGCATTCTCTGATGCTGATTGGGCAGGAGATCCTACTGATCGCAGGTCCACTACAGGTTATTGCTTCCTCCTTGGTTCTTCTTTGATTTCTTGGAGAAGTAAGAAACAAACTTTTGTGGCCCGCTCCAGTACTGAAGCAGAATATCGTGCCCTTGCTGATACCACATCTGAGCTCCTTTGGCTAAGATGGCTTCTTAAGGATTTGGGTGTGTCCACCTCCTCTGCTACTCCTGTTTATTGTGACAACCAGAGTGCCATTCATATTGCTCACAATGATGTCTTTCATGAACAGACTAAACACATCGAGATTGATTGTCATTTTATCCGTTATCATCTTGCCCATGGTGCTCTTAAGCTTTTCTCCGTCTCCACCAAAGATCAACTTGCAGACATCTTCACCAAGTCACTTCCTACGAGACGCACTCGTGATTTAATTAACAACCTCAAGTTGGTCTCACATCCACCTTGAATTTGAGGGGGGCTGTTAATGTATATTATGTTATGGGTATATTATGTTATGGGCTTTAGGCCCAGTTAGGTTACTTGTACCGCACACATATGCCTCCTATATAAAGGCACGGGCTTTAGGCCCAGTTAGGTTACTTGTACCGCACACATATGCCTCCTATATAAAGGCACTGATGTATATTCTTTGATTCAGGAAATACAATACAATTATTCAGTATTTCTAACAAAATTAAATAAGATGGGTTTAGGGCCAAGCAGGGACAATTACATGGGTCAGTTAGGAGACTGCAATCATCACTTTGGTTTCATCTTTGACCCTAAAAAGTCCCCCCTACACCAGCATGTCTGCCACGTGATACTCTTCTCACTGGATTTTACGTGGAACTCATGATGCCCACATTCCACTTCTATAAATATTTATTTATATTTTCTATTTTTAGTTTCAAAAATAAAAATAAGACAACAACCTGAAATGAAAAGCAAAATATATATATATATATATATATGAAAAAAATTTGAAATTTTATATAAAATAATAAAATAAAATTATGGAAATAATACATGAAAAAATAAATAAAAAATAAAAAATAAAAAAGATGGGTATGGCTAGTCAAGAGAGAATGAAGGATTAAAAAAGGAAAAAGGGAATGGGAATTCTTGGGAGTGTACCCGACAACCCTGGGTAGCTCCAGAAGGGAAAAGCAATCAACTTTAGTATAGAGGAAAAGAAAAAGGCGAAGATGCAAAGTATTCAAACCTGGCGGATAGATGATATCCAGAAGATGATATATTTGGACTTTTAAATTTTTTACAGCTGGATTCACGTCATTCCATAAAACCAGTCGGATGAAGAACTGAAAACATTGAAAAGTGAAATCCAGGTATCTTCATTCCCTCACTGTTTTCTTGTGTTCTTGTTAGTATTAGGATATTGTATCTTTTCTTAGTACAGCTCTCATCCCTGTTGAGGCCTTACGTCCCTGTGATCCACGTTGCTGCCCGATGGGCGCACGATCTCAACCACTATTGAGTTCTTGTTCAGTTGTGCCTGCAAAAGATGCCCGGACAGGGCGTCCGGACACACCCTCTGATGGTTTTGTTAGTCATGGTTATGGAGAAGAAGAGAAGTTTGGCACAGTCGGCCTTTTACTAGGTATAGCCAGCTTACCTTCTTTCTTGTGTGAAGGTTTATATATATAGTGACAGAGGTTCTCTCTCCTCCTTTAATGATGGAAGACTTTTTGGTTTATCATGATGCTCCTAGGTGGTGGCAGGGACATCCTCGCCCTACAGGCGGCTGTCAGAGATCGTGGGATGTGACTAGCCATCATTCCTGTCTTTTCACTCTGCAAGCGTCGGAATGTGGACTGTGAGAGGATGTCAGAATAACGTATTGAGGCATGCTTTCTTTGGTCAACAATCCGAACAAATATATCCGGATAGAATATGGCGGTGGCCCGGATGTGGCGCCTGTAAGTGCTGTGTGCCTTTCTCTGAGGGAGTCCGGATAGGAGAAGCGCGCCATGTGTACTCTTGGGGGAGATCCGGATGTAGTTCATCCGGATAGAAATGCATGCCACGTGTTATCAGGGGGAGGGGTCCCTACAATGCCCCCTTTTTAACTTGCCTATTTTGTCCGGGCAAAAATGGGTAAGTTAAAAATGACTACTCGTTTTTGTAAACTGAGGCTTCCTCGTTCGCTCATTGGGCCACGTGGTGCGCGAGGGCGAAGAGACAGAAGAGCATTTATGATGAGCCGCCGTCTCGGGGAATTCCAAGGCGGCGTGTCGTTTCGGTGATAGTGTAGCTGAGCGGTTAGAATTCCAAGAGATTGTCTCTCATTCAAATAGTGGATTGAAGCTTTCCTTTTTGCATTTTGTCTTCTGCATTTTCGACTGCTAGTGCTTTCTCCTCAGCCATTTGCGTATCTCCGTCTGTGAGTGAGTTTCTAAAGTCTCCGCTGTCAAGGTTCGTGCCGTGACGGTGATTGTGCCGCGAAGTTCATCCTCTTTTTGCCATTCTACCTTTGGTACGTTCTCATTTGTTGTTTTCTGTCTTTTGCATTGGCTTTGCGGTTGCTTGTGGTTTTGCTTGGGGAGTACTTGACTGTGGGTTGGATTACAGTTCTCTGACTGTTGGTGCTCTTCCATGCAGGTTCTGCTTCAACGTTTCTCTAAAAATGTCTGCAAATCAGGAAGTTATCTCACCGGGCCCGGCCGGAGATGCTCAGGCGGAGAAATCTATTGAAAAACTGGACATGAAGGAGTTTCGCGAACGCTTCTGCATTCCCAATGGAGTTCTCATTGAGCTTATGGATGGAGAGGCTGTGTCGACCGATAAGGCTGACGACGGGTCTATTTGCTTCACCAAGGAACAATTTAACGCTGGGCTTCGGTTCCCCCTTCCGTCTATGTTCAAGGAGTTTCTCCATTTTACTCAAATCCCACCTGCTTACATTCATCCGAACATGGTCCGGGTGCTGATGGGGTGCAGCATCCTGAGCATGCTGTTCAATCTGGACCTGACGCTGTTAGAGGTCCTCTTTATCTACACCATTAAGAAGGCGAAGAATGACATTTTCAGCTTCGTCGCTAACCTGCCATCCCTACAGCTGGTGACTAGCCTTCCGGATTCGAATAAAGGGGCTGCCCAGGGAAGCGTGTTGGTCAAGGGCGTCTGGGCGGGCTTGACGGCGCATCCGGACATGCCCTTTACTCCCAACTACTCATTGGAGATCCCAAGTATGCATAAGTTACTCCCTGTCTGCTTTTGTTACGAATTAGATCAGCATTATCAAGCGGCTGATATGCTTTGCTTTCTGGGTGCAGGCAAGGATCATAGGGGGAAGCTTGTAGACTGGGTGGAGAAGGCCTCGTTCGACCGGTTGAAGAGGCTTTTTGAGACTTCGGTGGCTGAGAGGAGTTGTGAGGCACTTCTCTCCGTGCAGAATCTCAGCGCGGTCATCCGGGAGCCCCAGCCATTTGTCCTGAACATACTTCCGAGGCGGCTGCCTAAAAAAGCGGTATCTGGAGAACACTTTGTTCTCAAGGATCTCCCACTCTATAAGGAGGGGCAAAAGGCGGACGCTCAAGCACGCAAAGCTCGTTTGAAGGAACGGGAGGAAAAAAGAAAAGAGGGAAAGTTGCGCAAGGCTCCTAGAAAGAAACGCGCCGCATCCACTCCTGCTGCTGGTGCCCCAGCGAAGAAGAAGAAGCCTCTTAACAAGGGGAAGGAAATAAAGCTTCCCACTCCTAAAAAGGAAGTGGTAACACCACCTGTAACTTATGAAAAGGAGGTAGTAATAAGAACGCCGGATCCCCTCCCCTTGCCATCTGTTTCAAGCGGCTCCGGGCGCCTCGCATGTCTGCAGGGATCCGGACCTTCAGTGCCAGCGGCTAGACGGCTGCTCCTTTTAGCTGAGGAAGCGGACTCCGTGAACTAGCCTGGCACTTCCCAGCCGGAGTTGGATGCAGCCGGGGCCTCCTTTGCTAAGATGCTGCCTCCAATGGAAGAAACGGCTGTTGAAGGTTCGGGTGTGCCCCTTTGTGAGCAAAGTTCCCTTGCTATTGTACCAGTGAAGGGGCCTGCTACAAGGAGGTCTCGTCCGGCTCGGGACTTGAAGGCTAGCCTCTTTGGGCGGATTCAGGATCGCCTTCTGGAGACCATTGAAGTTAGCTGCTCATCCGTCCGGGAAGATCACCCGGAGGGTAGCGAGACGGAGATGGTAGAAGGGAACCTACCCGCTCCGGTTGTGGTCCTGGATGAGGATTCACCCGAAGAGGTCCAGGCGGCCGTGCACGACGGGGCCCCGGATCCGGGGGAGGAGTCATTCCCGTCCGCCTCATCAGGGGGGAGTCCTGTTAATGATGCAGCTTGCGTCTCCGCTAGCGTTTCTGGCTACGCGGAGTTGGAAGAAATGCTGAAACGAATTCCATCCGGCTCAGATGTAGCTGTGCCTTCAGCGAAGATGTTTGAATCGGCGAAGACGGTACAAACTTCCTTCCTTTTTCTTTTCTTGCCATGCTAGTGTGTCTTTCACATGACTGGTGTTTGAACTTGCTAATGTTTTGTTGCAGCTGGTGAGCGCGATCCGCGGCATAGTTCAACAACACGATCTCTTTATGGACCTGCTGCGGGTTTTTGATCACATGAAGGCCTTCGTCTCGCAGTGCATAAATAGCGAAGAGAAATTGCGCTTGAGACTGGAGCAGGCCGAAGCCAGCCTATCCGCCGCCCAGAGAGCTTCTGAGGAAAATGCTGAGGCACTGGAGAAGTGTCAAGAGGACAACGAGGCTCTCCGGATGGATCTTGCTGAGGCGAGGAGCCGGGAGGAATCCACAGACGCCCGCCTGCATGAGGTGGAGGGTGAAATGGACCAACTGAGGGGAGAGGTGAGGTATCTCCGAACCGAGGTGTCAATTGAGAAGAAACAAAGAGAGGATCAGCAGTTGCGCTTGTCAGCACAAAAGGAAGAGTTGGAGACTGAGTTTGCTGCGCAAAGAGAGGAACTCGAAGCGGACTACCAAAAGCAGGTAGATGAAATGTTCTTCTTCGGCTATCGCTGCTGCATGAAGAAACATGGTATCAAACGGGACGTCCCTTCGATTCCCCCGAGTGAGGAGGACAAGCTACGCGGCAAACTTAGCCAATGAGGGCTTTTTCTTTTTGTGAATTTTACTGTGATTCCTCTTTGTACTGTGTGGTCCGGAGAGCTTTTGTATGTAATTTCACAAGTATCAATAAAACATATATGTTTTTGACATTGTGTTTCTATCTTTCTTTCATTGATAATACTGCTTTAGATTAGATATATTCCATGGTCGGAGCAACGGGGTTCCGTCTGGCTTTTGTAGATGATAAGCTCCACTTTCGCTTGCCTTAGATACTATATAGGGGCCTTCCCAGTTGGCTTGGAATTTGCCTGCTCCTGCTTCAGCAGTATTTTCAAAAACTTTTCTAAGTACCATCGTGCCATTTTTAAAGCTTCTGGGTCTTACTTTACGATTATAGTGGGCAGCTGCTCTTTGTTGATAGTCAGCCATCCGAATGGATGCGGTCTCTCTTGTTTCGTCCGCCCAGTCCAAGTTTCGTCCTATCTCCGCATTTGAGTCATCTTGTTGTTCCGCTTCGGTCCGGATAGTAGGTAGCCCTATTTCAGTGGGAATGACAACGTCCATTCCGTATGCGAGGGCGAAGGGAGTGTTGCCTGTTGGACGTCCGGGTGTGGTTCGATAAGCCCACAGGACGCCGGGTAGCTCCTCCACCCACTTTCCTTTGGCTTGTTCAAGCCTCTTTTTTAAGGCGGCCATCAGGGTCTTGTTTGTGGCCTCCGCTTGCCCGTTACTTTGAGGATAGCGCGGCGTGGAGTATGAATTCCGGATGTTTAGTTCCGAGCAGAAATTCTGGAAAACTTTGCTATCAAACTGTGGACCATTGTCAGCTATTATGGTTTGGGGAATTCCAAAGTGGCAGATGATGTTCTTCCATACGAATTTGGTGACATCTTTGTCTTTGATGTTGGCGTATGCTTCAGCTTCCACCCATTTAGTGAAGTAATCCGTGGCGATAAGCAAGAATTTTTTCTGGGCAGCTGCAGCTGGTAGGGGTCCTACTATGTCCATGCCTCACTGTGCGAAGGGCCAGGGGCCTGAAATGGGTTTCAATGTCTCCGACGGTACATGTGGAATGGGAGCATGCCTTTGACATTTGTCGCATCTTTTGACATAAGCTGCCGCATCCTTTTTCATCGTAGGCCAATAATACCCTTGCGAATGGGCCCTATGCGCCAGGGATCGACCGCCGGTATGATTTCCACATATCCCCTCATGCAACTCAGCCAACACATATAGAACCTCTGAGTTTTTTAGGCATCTAAGGTAGGGGCCCGTAAAAGATCGCTTGTACAGGTGCCCCCCAATCAGGGTGAAGCAGGCGGCTTGCACCCGGACCTTGTGCGCCTGCTTGGGTTCTTTGGGAAGAACGCCTGTTCGGAGATATTCTATGATGACTTCCATCCAACTTTTATCGTCCGGTTGTTTTGCCTCGATGGCATTACAAGTGGAGGCTTCTGCAACTGAGGGGTTGGGTTGTAGATACACAGGCAATAATATGGCTTCTTTGATGGGGAGGGAAGCAGCTATGCCTGCCAAAGCGTCTGCGCGACCATTTTCAATTCGTCTAATTTTTTCAATCGTCCACTCGGTGAAGCGCTGTAAGGTGTCTCTTACTTTGGCTAAGTATCGCGCCATCCGCTCATCCTTAGCTTCGTATTCGTTTTGGACGTGCCTTACCACAAGTTGGGAATCACTATAGACTCGGAGCCTAGAGACGGATAGAGCCAATGTGAGGTCCAATCCGAATAGGATGGCCTCATACTCTGCTTCATTGTTGGAGGCTGGGAATCCCAGTCGGATGGCTTGCTCTAGATGTTCTCCTGTTGGTGATTGCAGCAGGAGCCCTACTCCTGATCCGGATGATCGGGAGGCTCAATCAACCTGCAAAGTCCACCATTCCTTTTCACTTGGATCTTCTTGTTGGACAGGCTTTCGGGAATATTCGAGCACGAAGTCAGCCATCACTTGGCCTTTCATAGATAGCCTGGGTTGGAACTCGATTCCAAATTCGCTCAACTCTATGGCCCATTGAAGCATTCTTCCGATCAGGTCCGGCTTGTGTAGTATGTTGCGAAGGGGTTGGTCGGTTAGCACGACCACCGGGTGGGCCTGGAAGTAAGGGCGGAGCTTTTGGGCGGCGCTTCGAAGTGACAAGGCCATTAGCTCCACCTTTGAATACCTTGTCTCTACGTCCGCCAACGCTCTGCTAACATAGTAAATAGGTTTCTGTTCCTTGGGTGAGGGGCAGCGGAATAGAACAGCACTCACTGCCCACTCTAATACAGCCAAGTACATATATAACTTTTCTCCAGAGAGGGGGCTGCTTAGAATGGGTGGTTGCATGAGGCAGTGTTTAATTTTCTCGAAGGCATTTTGGCAGCTGTCCGTCCACCCATTCGCTCCAGCTTTTTGTATTGCTAAAAAGAAGGGTTGTAGTTCGTCAGTGAAGCGGACTATAAAGCGTCCTAGCGCGACGAGTTTGCCTGTGAGGCGCTGTAATTCCTTTTTGTTTCTGGGGGGTGGTGTCTCCATGACTGCTTTCACTTGATCCGGGCTAACCTCTATCCCCCTTTGGCTGACCATGAAGCCTAGGAATCTGCCAGCACTTATGCCGAAGGCGCATTTGGAGGGGTTCAGCTTCATGTCATACTTCCTTAAGAGGTGGAAGACTTCCTGTAAGTGGAGGGTATGCTCCTCTCGTGTTTTGCTTTTGACAACGATGTCATCAATATATTCCTCTACTGTGCGGCCAATTAGAGGTTTGAAGATCTTTGTCATCAGTCTTTGATAAGTGGCGCCTGCGTTCTTGAGGCCAAATGGCATGACTTTGTAACAATAAAGTCCGTGTGGTGTTATGAAGGCTGTCTTTTCTTCGTCAGTTGGAGCCATGGGAATTTGGTGATATCCGGAGAAGGCATCTAAGAAGGAGAGCATCCCTTGTCCGGCAGTGGAGTCCACAATTTGATTTATGCGTGGTAGGGGGAAACTGTCTTTTGGGTATGCCTTATTGAGGTTGGTGTAGTCGACGCACACCCGCCATTTGCCTTCCTTTTTGGGTACCACTACTACATTCGCCAACCAGTCCGGATATTCCACCTCTCTGATGAATCCGGCTTCCAGCAGCTTGTCAACTTCGTCCCGAATAATCTTTTGTCTGTCAGGGTGAAAACGTCTGACCCTCTGCCGGACAGGCCTTGCTGTTGGAAAGACGTTAAGCCTATGAGAGGCGATGGAGGGGTGAATTCCTTTCATATCAGAATGCGCCCATGCGAAAACGTCATGGTTTTGTCGGAAGGCGTCTTGGATGTTCTGGGTTTCTTCAGGTGTAAGGAGGGAACTGATATGAGTAAGGTGAGCATCCTCTTTCGAGGTTTGGATTGTTTGCAAGGGATCTGCTGCCGGGGGATCTCTGTCCGCCGGACACAGTGATTGCTATTGATCGAGTGTATGAGTGGACTCAGGGAGGGGTTTATCCTCCTGACTGGTCCCGGCTTCTCTTGCTATCTGGTAGCATTGGCGAGCGGCTAACTGGCTGGCGTACATGTCAATTTGCCCATCCTCGGTAAGAAAGCTTACCATCTAATGATACGTGGAGGGGATGGCTTTCATATAGTGCAGCCATGTGCGTCCCAAGATAACGTTAAAGGGTGATAAATCTTGTACCACTGAAAACTGAACGTTGAGAGTGACTGGGCCAGCTTGAACTGACAGCACAATATCTCCTAAGGAAATAGTTGACGCCCCGTTGAACCCGGACAAGACTCTCCCAGGATTTTCGAGGCCAACTAAATTGTGTCCCATGTGGCTTATCACCGATGCTTGCATCAGATCGACTGAGCTGCCTGGATCAATTAAGATGCGTCTTACGTCGAACTTGTCGATTCCCAAGGATAAAATGAGGGCGTCGCGATGCGGCCGCAATATTCGTGTGGGGTCCGCTGGTGGGAAAATGATTGTTTCGTCCATGGGGCGAGGGCCCCCCCCATTATCCCGGGCCGGATGGAGTTGACACGTTCGCGCACCATTGCTTCTAGCAACAATTTCTATCTTTTTCGTTTGAAGTCGTGCTCCTCATCCGATGGGCCTCCATTGATGTAGTTTATGACGGCTTTGGGGGCGACTGGAACCGTGGGGGTTCCAGAGTTACGATTCCGGGAAGCGTCTCCCCCTCCGGCGTCCGAGCGGAGGTATTGCTTCAAATGCCCCGCCTTTATAAGTCTTTTCACCAAATACTGGAGGCTCCTGCATGTCTCCGTCGTATGGCCATGCTCCTTGTGGTAGGAGCATTTTTTAGTACGATCCCTTCTAGATGGATCCATTCCGAGGGGTCTAGGCCACCTGAAATCGGTCATACCTTGGATCATAGGAAGAAGCTTCTCATAGGATATGGAAAGGGGTGTGAGGGGTGGCATTTCCGGGCGACTTGGCCCTTCCTGCCTTCGATCGGATGGCCTTGACCTGTCCGGATGTTTGGTATTTCTCTCCGTACTATCTTTGGATACTCGTCCGACAACCAAGACTTGCTGCTGGGTGGCTGCTCGTACGTCATCTTCAAGCATTGAGTACTTGTTGGCACGCCGGAACAAGTCATCCATCGTCGTGGGAGGCTTTTTAGCGAGTGATTCGAAAAATGGGGTGCCTGGGCTGATGCTTCGTTTGAAGATTTGTAAGACAGCATCCATGCTGCAGGCCTCCACCTGCAAGACGGCCTGACCAAACCGCTTCACGAATTCCCTTAAGGACTCATTGTCCTTCATTTTTATGTTCTGCAGAGTGCTGATGTTCTGTTTATGCCGAGCGGAGCATAGGTATTGTCCCACGAAGACTTCCGATAGGTCTCTAAAATTATCAACAGAGTTGGGAGGTAGGCGGTGAAATCACGAGAGTGCCTGCCCTTGTAGGCTGGCGGGGAACACTTTGCATAGTAATGCATCGTTGCCTATATCGAGAGTCATGAGCTGTCGATAATGCATGATATGATCGAAGGGGTCGTTGGACCCATCGTACGTGGAGAATTTGGGCACGAGGAATCCCCTTGGGGGCTCGTAATGAATGATATGAGAGCAAAAGGGCGTGGAGAGCATGTCGTCCAGCCTTCTGCTGATGGAGCCAATGGGTGGCTCGCTTGGGGGATTTCTCCCAGCTCATCGTACCGCTTGGTGCGGGGGAACACTCTGCACCATGGGGGCGACCAAGGGGTCACGGTGCGGGGGAACGTTCTGTGGCATAGGGGTGACCGTAGGATCATGGTGCACTCCCCATGTGGTGGCTATTAGCGGGCTTGGCCTGCCAGGCTCCTGGGGACCCAGTCTCGCGCGCATCCCGCCCGACAACTGGGATCTTCTGTCATGCTGTCTCTTAGACGAGAAGCGAGTAGAGTCCGAGCTTTCCTCACGGGGAGCTCGAGGCATGGGTGTGTGTAGTTCATGTGGTCCAGCGTTGCGTGTTTCAGGGATTGGTCCCACAGTTCCGGGGTATACCGACTCTGGGTGAGGCCTTGAGTTGGCTACTTGGCCTCCTGAATGTTGGTGACGGGGAGGTCCCGTCGATGATGCCTAGATACGCAATATTGCGTTTTCCTCTCTTAATCTCGTTGTCTCTTGGAGGAGAGCTTGCAGTTGTCGCTCGCTTGCTAACTGTCTTCTTTCAATGGCTTCGCGCCATTCAGAGTTATCTTCCTCTCCTCTAACAGATGAATGGGTTTTGGAAGGTGTGGCCATCTTTGCCGGTGACTAACTCAGCGAAGATCTTCCCACAGACGGCGCCAATGTTGAGGCCTTGCGTCCCTGTGATCCACGTTGCTGCCAGATGGGCGCACGATCTCAACCACTATTGAGTTCTTGTTCAGTTGTGCCTGCAAAAGATGCCCGGACAGGGCGTCCGGACACACCCTCCGATGGTTTTGTCAGTCATGGTTATGGAGAAGAAGAGAAGTTTGGCACAGTCGGCCTTTTACTAGGTATAGCCAGCTTACCTTCTTTCTTGTGTGAAGGTTTATATATATAGTGACAGAGGTTCTCTCTCCTCCTTTAATGATGGAAGACTTTTTGGTTTATCATGATGCTCCTAGGTGGTGGCAGGGACATCCTCGCCCTACAGGCGGCTGTCAGAGATCGTGGGATGTGACCAGCCATCATTCCTGTCTTTTCACTCTGCAAGCGTCGAAATGTGGACTATGAGAGGATGTCAGAATGACGTATTGAGGCATGCTTTCTTTGGTCAACAATCCGAACAAATATATCCGGATAGAATATGGCGGTGGCCCGGATGTGGCGCCTGTAAGTGCCGTGTGCCTTTCTCTGAGGGAGTCTGGATAGGAGAAGCGCGCCATGTGTACTCTTGGGGGAGATCCGGATGTAGTTCATCCGGATAGAAATGCATGCCACGTGTTATCAGGGGGAGGGGTCCCTACAATCCCCATTAATTTTTCTGGGAAGACGATGGCCATTCCGATCGATTTTCTGAATTTTCTTCTGTCTTTATACGTTCTTTGTGGGTCTTCTTGAGTCTTGACTAAGAATATTTTTATGATCACAATCTTGGAAGATGAATGAAGAAAAGAAGAAAAGAGTCTTGAAAAAAATTATTTTCTACACGTTGAGATATGGTAATACATGATCGTTTTCTGAGTTTTTGAAAGATTTCTAAACCTAATTTTGATTATTCATATCCATGTAAAAGTTCTAAATCTCAATCTATGAAGAAAACTATGATCGTAACTTTTAGGGTCTGTTTGGATGGCGGTAAATGCCAAGAAAAGTAGAGAACAAAGAAAACAAAGATGAAAAAGGAAAGAAAAATAAAAATTGGTTTAAATTCAATACATGTTTCTTGCATGCTTTTATGAATTTAGCATGAGTGAAACTTAGTAGTAACCGTGTAATGGCCCAAACCCAATTTAGGGGTAAAATCGAAATTTAGAACTTAATAATTAGTTAAAGTAATTTAATAAGGGTAAAAAAGTCTTTTTGTATTTAAAATCCCTAGATATAAATTAGATTTTTTCTATCTTCTCTATTCAGAAAACCCTTTGACATAGAGATCAGAAATATCGGAGAGCATAGGGCTGAAGATTTGGAGGTTTAGGGTTTGAAGATCAAATTTTTCAAGTAAGATTTTAATTCTTAAATTAATATTTTATATTCGTTAATTAGTTTAAAAAAAAAAACTTTAGATATTCTTTGGAAGATCTCAATTTAGATTAGGGTTTGTTAAATTAATTTTTAGATCAAAAGACTGGAAATTTATGAATGTGAATTAATTTGTGATGAAAATAGGAAAATTTAGAAATTTTCTATTAAATAGAAAACAAAATCAATGAAAAGAAAATAAATTTTAGATTTAGAAAATAAATAAATAAATCGTTTTTGTAGGCTTTAGATTTGAAATAAATAAATAAATAAGTAAAATTTGGAGTACGCAAGAAAAGATGGTATATGCAAATATATTTTATAATAATAAATAATGAGAAGAAACATGAGGTTTACTGTTCTATTCTTAGGGCTTTGTGCGTATAATGAAGATAGGAAGGTAATGGGTTGGTTATATATTGAATTTGGAAATTTATAAAAATTATAATATTAAGTTTTAAGCTAAAAAAGGAAATATTAATAATAATAATAATAGTTTCCTGTATATGTTTTAATTTAAGTAAGAATATAAAGAAATAAATAGTAAGGGTAAGATTAGGAAAGAAAATAAATTTTATAATAATTTGGAAACTCAGTAAATTAATTTATTAATAAAATATTTTTAGGTTTTTCAAATTTATATGTTTGGATAGATAATCAATAATCAATATTGTGTATGATATTATGTTAGGTGAGGAGGAAATTCTTTAGAGTTAAATACTTCAAGATTTTGAGTGCTTTTCAAGGTAAGGGAAATTAATGCAGATCTTTATAAAAGAAAAATAATTTCCTTTTTATATTGTATTTTGAAATGTGTAAAAACATTATTTTTATCTTTTTGCATGGATCAAATATGTGTTTTGTATGGAAAGTTTTTTTTTTTTTTTTTTTGAGAATTTTCTTTGTTTATTTATGAAAAGTGAAAAATTGAGGAGATATGATATTGTAAGTTTGAATGAACAAAATAAAGTGTTTAACTCTGGATTATACGGCCCTAGTCAACGGGTTATAATAGTTGACCTTATGGCCCTAATCAACGGGTTATAATAGTTGATATTATACGGCCCCTAGTCAAAGGGTTATAATAGTTGAACTTATGGTCCTTAGTCAACGGGTTATAATAGTTGACCTTATGGCCCCTAGTCAACGGGTTATAATTGTTGACTTTTGCTTTGTGAAGTTCTACCTAAATAGGCACCATTTGTTATTTGATAACCAGAGTAAAGATATTTTGAATGTATTTGATTTGTTTTTTTTTTTGAGAAATTGTTTGGAAATGGATATGAGAAAGTTTTGTTGAAAAGTTTGAATGTATTAGTATTTTGAACTCAAAAGTTTTTATGAAAAGAAGTATATGTTATATCTCCTATTTGCAAGCATGATTGAAAACATTTGATCCATGAAACTGTATTAATGTTCCTTATTGAGCTTTAAGCTCATGCCCCTTGGTTGATAATTTTTCAGGTACTCTTAGTTCGGGCGAGGAGTGATGGCTAGGCTGGGGATTTTTTTTTTTTTCATTGTTAGGATTTTGGTTCAAACTTTATTTTGGACATTGTTTAGATGTTAAAATTTAATTCTCGTCTAAATTATTTGAATTTGGAGTTATTTGGACAATAACACTCTAGTTGATGTGTTAGTTTTCTTTAAAGTTGATACTTGGATATTTTAGAATTTTGTCCTACTACTCTAGACAGGAATTTGGTAATTGGTAAATTTTCAATTACTATACGAATGTTTGTGTCGTTTCCACTTTGAGCCTTTGGGTTTGAGGTGTGAAATGACCGTCATGCCCTTGGAGTAGGTTTTGGGGCGTGACAAACCGACTTAGTGGCTTTTGTGAAAATTGAAGAATCAAATGGTAAAGAAAATCTTGTTTTGTCTTGTTCTAACTTCTAACACTCGCCTGCCATTAATGATATCCTAACCATATGGTTTGTATGGGATTATGATATATACAGTCGCCAGCAGCAATGTTGGTGCCACCATGGGTGGAGCGTTTCTTGTCTACTCGGTTCTACAGCAACTGCACTAAGCATACCGATGCCGCACACAAGGAATGCAACATGTACTGCATCGACTGCAGGAGCGACGCCTTTTGCAGCCACTGCCGAATCTCACTACACTCGGGTAATGTCGTAATTCAAGTACGTTCTTTCATTAATATCAATGAAAATTTTGATTTGAATATTACATTAGTTAATGAAGAAAGTTAATTAATTTGCAGATACGACAATCGTCACATCATAATGCTGTGAAGGTGATAGAAGTTGAGAAGCTTTTGGATGTAAGTGGTGTTCAGTCGTGCGTGGTCAACAAGTTTAAAGTAGTATATCTGGACCGGAATACACAGGTGAAGCCTAGTAATGGTAATGCCTCTTGATTACTACCCAAAAAGTGCATTTTTACACCTTTAAGTCATTACGTTTTAAGCACTTTTGTGTAGTAGTTCTCCATCTTTATTCCAATTGGCATGTTAAGGACCTAGCAATGACTTCTAATCATATTTGTGGCTAGTTTTAGTGTTTTGACAACTTTTTGGATCATTAAGACAAGCCAAGTAAAGGAGAGAAGCAAAGAGGAAAATCAAGCAAAGAGGAAAACGAGTGAAGCTGAAACAGAGGACTGCAACTGCAGTCTTCCTTCACACTTTTGGAGCACTTCCCGACGTCCATTTTCTACATGCTATATACCGTTGGAAAGCTCTGGAAGTCAAGAATCCAACGCTTCAAACTGTATACAATTTGGAGCTGAAATGAGGAAGATATGGCCTTCGGAAGACAACTGTGTCAAGCTGAGTGCGAATTTCGCACCAGCTTCGCACAAGAGCAGGCTTGTGCGAATTTCGCACAAGCTTCGCACAGCCCATGCGTGGTGCGAAATTTTCCCCTGTTCTGCCGACTCCATTTTAGATCTTTTCTTTTGTATTTTTTTGATGTAAATTCCTTTCCTATCCTTGTAACTAGCCAATTACAAGCTTGGCTTTTGTAAAGACTATAAGAGGGGTGGTAATCACCTCTCGGATGATGTATGTAAAAATTTTACACTTAGAAAAATTCCTCTCGGGGAGAAAAATACAGGGCTCTCTTTGCTTTCCTTTTCTCTTTTCTATTTTCTCTTTCTCGGAAGCCAAATAACCTCTGAGGATGATTTCCCGGAGGATGAGAGGCTAAACCTTTAGTTTCTTGGAGTGAAGGAAGCTAGGTGAAGAGTCCAGATGCAAAGGTGGAAAACTCCCGTGCCTTAAATACCGGTAGTTGGAGTTCATTAATGGCTTTCCAATCCAAAGTTTTGCTTTAACTCCCTTAGAATCACTTTGAATGGCCAATACATGGTAAGCTTCAGGTCTCTATGGATGCTTATTGCTAGATCCAGATCAGTCCATTAGTTATCATGTACGAGCCATTGGAAAGTGGCTCAAGGTGAAGACCCATAGTGTTTAAAGCCATTAATGGACCTTGACTTCCATTTCTATCGACTTTTTATGGATTAAATCTTCATTGTTAAACCTATACCGGTTCAGGAAATAACTATAGGTTAAATCCCCAATGCGAGGAGAAAAATCCGGAATTTTCCACTTTGCATTCTGAACTTGATCCTAGCAACCCTTAGCTCCGGGAGACTTTCTTTCTTCCATTTTTATTTAGTTCTATGTTAGTTTAGTTTCAAAAACCACTTTCAAAACAAATTTTATTTTCTTTTAAACTTTGAGTTTTTGACAAAGGAAATCATCAAATTCAATTTCTAATCTTGAGTCTATCACTGGTAGAGTGAAAACCCATCCCAGAGTTCGACCCTAGAGCCGCTATACTATAGTAGCTTTGCTACGCCAGTATGAGGTCATAGGTTTTATAAATGTTTTTGATTAAAAGACCCGACTGGGTTCCCGCGAATCACCTCTCATGCATGTTAAGTCTGTTGTCGAGGTCTCTTGACCAACTTCCGTTTCTGTTCACTAAGATGCAAGGTTTGTTAATTAATTTTATATATGACCCTTCTTGTTAATTAATTAATATAGGTATGGTATATGAATTATGGTCTGCGGGCAAGTTGAACATAGACTTAAATTTCACTTAGAATGATAAACATTCATAGAGCCAAATGTAAATCCGCACTCTTGGGCATGATATTATCGAGCCATGCTTGGTTACCGAAATTTACTCTAAGCTATCATACCCACCTTTTAGGCCAATAAAATTAAGAAAACCAATTCTCCAGGTTTAGCACGAGGGAATTAATCCTATGCAACACACATTGCTATGATCATTTACAATAACCAATTATATAAAATCTGTTGAAATATTTTATATAATTAACTTTTTGAAATTTTTTTTTATCAAGTAGCAAAATAAAGAAAATTTAGGTAAAAATATTTTTTGTAAAATGTAGAAAAGGATACAAGGCTATTAATTCATAATTGTATGATAACGTTTTAGTATTTCAATCTTTAAATTTTTTTTGGGGATTATTTTCATAAATTCCACATTCCAAAAACAATGATAATCTTTACACAATATTAGTTTCATTTAAAGTGAGAAAAAATATAAAAATAAAAATTTCAAAAAAATTAGAGATTAGAAAGAATATAAGGATACGAAGAATGTGAGGATTGTCATATTTACTTTAATTGCAAGTGTAATTAGTGTTTTTACACAATATTATTGTCAAATGAAGTAGAAAAAAAAAATTCAAAATTAAAATTTTCAAAAAATTTAGAGGGTACAAAAATGTGAAAAGGGTACAACAAATGTGAAGTCTCGTACCCTCCTCACATTCTTCATACCTATTTTAATTTTTAAATTTTTAATCTTTCAATTTTTTCAAACATTATTTGCTTCAATTTCAAGTGTAATTAAGATTTTTACCCAATATTATCATCAAGTGATGTGAAGAAAAACTTAAAATTTTAAAATTTTAAAATTTTAGAGGGCATAAAAAATGTGAGAATGGTATGATGAATGTGAGGAATGTAAAAAGGGTATAAGAAATGTGAGGGTACAAGAAATAAAAAAAATTAAAAAAAAAAAAAATCTCATACCCTCCTCACTTTCTTTGTACTACTACAAATTTTTTAATATTTTAATCTTTTAAAAAAAATTTAACATTATTTGCTTCGATTTCAAGTGTAATTAGTCTTTTTACAATATGTTATTATCAAGTTAATTAAAAAAATTTAAAATTTAAAATTTAAAACAATTTAGAGGGTACAACAAATGTGAGGAGGGTGCGAGAAATGTGAAGAGAGTACAAGAAATATAAAGGTACAAGAAATGAAAAAAAATAAAAAATAAATTTCTCGTACCCTCTTCACATTTCTTGTACTCTCCTCACATTCTTTGTATTCCCACCAATTTTTTAATATTTTAAATTTTTTTCAAATATTATTTGCTTCAATTTCAACAAAATTCTTGTACCCTCCTCACATTTTTTGTAGCCCACCAATTTTGTAATATTTTAATATTTTAATTTTTTTAACATTATTTGTTTCAATTTTAAGTGTATTTAGTCTTTTTACACAATATTATTGTCGAGTGAAGTGAAAAAAAAAACATAAAATTAAAATTTTCAAAAAAATTTAAAGGGTACAAAAATGTCAAAAGAGTATGAAGAATGTGAAGATGGTGCATGAAATGTGAGGGTATAAGAAATGAAAAAACAAAATTCTCATACCCTCTTCACATTTCTCGTACCCCCCTCACATTCTTTGTACCTTCACCAACTTTTGAATATTTTAATCTTTTAATTTTAACTCATCTAACCCTTATAAACCATGTCATCAAGGAATATGAGGTCAAAACAAGAACCATTGGGATTCATAGGAGTACTGGCTCTTTTAGAATCAAAATTTTGAAATTGATTCAACATGTCATTACAAAGAGTCAACTGCACTTTAGTACCCTATGTATATTACAACAAGACACCAAGTACTTGGGTTTGTGATCTACTATCTATTGCATGCAACTATTTTCCCCATTTACTGCATGTTTTTGTCTTAGTTACTAACTTTGATACTTATAGCTATCTAGAGCATTGGTTTAAATTTAACAATGAGTCCATATGTGTGTCCTATGTGATAGTTGTTGTTTCTTTGGGCTCATACCATTTCATTTGAGTTTTGTATATACCATGTATATTAGGGTTTATTGTCATAGTCAGTTGTTATTACTTGTGAGCTAACCTTCTCTAGCCACATGCAAGCGCATTGTAAGTTATGCATGCTATCCAGGTACATCCCATACACCCTTTCTCTTTTTAATTTTATAAATATGCAAAGTTTGTTTGTGAATACTCTCGTGTTTGATATTGTCTTGATTGCTTTGATTTATTGCTTGATTATTTGAATGGATTGAATGCATGAGGTATGTTGTACTATATTGTCAAACTAACTTTGATGTCTTGTGATAGCGCCTAAGAAGCAATCCAAGTACACACCCTAACTCTTCTTTATGATTGTGATTGGCTTTCTTGTTTGGCATGTTAATTTTGAAATCACCTTAGCTTATCTAGGTATCCATAATTAACTGATTAATTACCATATTTCCCTTGACTCAGCCAATAGAGACCTCTTTAGAGTTCAGAGGAGTTCTACCTCTTTGAGGTACCTCCCAATAGGTAACCTAATGATTACTACTCAAAAATGCTATTTTGTAACCTTTTAATTAACTCTTTTAAACACTTTTGAGTAGTAGTTATCACCTTTTAACCCAATTAACATATTAAGGACCTTTGCAATCAATTCTAATCAAAATGTGAAAGTTTTGGTGTTTTTGATAGCTTTTTGCTCACCAAAGCAATCCGAGATTGAGGAGAGTTCTTTGGAATCCATGGCAAAGCTTTTGGAAAGCTCAAAAACATGAAGAACCAAAGCTTTGAAGCTTTAAAGTCCTTTGCCATAAGCAAATCCGGAATGCAAGGAGGGAAGCAAAGAGGAATCTGCCATGAAGCAAAACAGGGGACAGCAGTTGCAGTCTTCTTGGCCACTTTTGGAGCACTTCCCGAAGTCCAATTCATGAATTCTATATACCATTTCAAAGCTCAGGAAGTCAAGAATCCAATGCTTCAAACGGTGCATGATTCCGAGTTCAAATGAAGAAGTTACAGCCATTGGAATCCGATCGCTCCAAGCTGAAGGAGAATTTCGCAGGGCTGCGAAATTTTGGCCTTTGGCAGCGAAATTTCGCAGCGCTACAGTGCCGGCTGCGAAATGCCTCCTGAAGCCACCCGATAGCTGCAACCGACATCCTGAGATATTTTTGCTTTAGATATTTGATGTCTAAATTCCCAAACTCTCCTTGTAACCCTCCTATCACATGATTCCTTAGTCTTTAAGCAAGAAGAAAAGGGTGAATAACCCCTTGTATATATTGTAATTTTCCCTTTGAAGAACAATTAGAACGGGAGACAACTTTTGTATAATTTTGAAGGAAGTAAAGTTCATAGTTTTTCTACCTTACCTTCCCAATTTGTTTGTATTTTCTTTATAGCCAAACAAGCACTGAGGAAGTTTCCTCAGAGGATGGGTGGCTAAGCTTTTAATTCCTTGGAGCTAAGGTGGCCGGGGATGGTTCAAATTGCAAGAATGGGTAGTTTTGTGGTTTCAGCCATTAGTGAAGAATAAGTGTGACCCATTAATGATTTCTATGTTTTTAGTTAACTTCAAACACCTTGCAAGTCACCTGAGCCAACACTTGGTAAGGCAAGTGATCTCCGTCCGTGGAGATGCACTAGTTTACCTCTTGCGAGCTTCTGGGAGGTGACTTGAAGGTGGGATTTTCTTGAATTGCCAACACTTGGTAAGCTTTTGGACTCCAAAGGAGACATCCATTAGTTATCTCTTGCGAGCTTGGGACGGGAAGTCCCAGGTTAATGATCACCTTGAATGGCAACTGCCAGTGAGAAGCACGAGCCATTCCAAGTTGCATCAGTGAGAAGGATTTAGTGCTAGTTAATCCTCTAATGCGAGGAGGTGAACCAAGTGACCGGAGCCCTGTTTTTGCATGAGGAACCTCCCCTGTGAACCTGAACCTCCAAGGAATGTTGTTCTCCATAAGTAATTTCCATCACTTTCCTTTTAATTAGCTTGGAACTAAACATTTTACAACCAAAGTTTACGTTTTCTTCTTTAGCTAACCTTGAAATGAAAAAGCACCAAATTAGCTAAGAAGTGGTATCAGTTGTGAGTTGAAAACCCTTCCCAGTGAACGATCCTAGAGCCACTATGCTACATTAGCTAAAAGCTAACCCAATGCATGGTGATATAGGTTATAAATTTTGTTGATTATTCCCTCAATCAAGGAGCACCAGCTGGACGTGAATCAGCTGAGACACCAATTGGGCAAGAGTCAAATGGCGCCGTTGCCGGGGAAGGTGCCAACCTCACAGTGATAATATTTCAGCATACTTGTGGTCTTCATCACAAGTTCGGTGAATTTTCTTTCACTTTACTAACTCTTTTAGTTGTTTCTTTTACTTATTCATATTCTAACATAGCTTTTAAATTAGTTTCAGTTAATCTAAGTTTTTGGTAGTTGTTTTGCTCTGTTTTTCTTTTCCCCTGTTTTCGTTTTTTTTTCTTAGTCACAGTCGATACTAGTTGTGTATGCCACATTGGGTACGAGATAGTGGAGGAAGGCTTGTGAAACTTGAAACACCTCATAACAAGGAGTTGGAATTGAGCTTGAATATCATGGAAGCTACGCCCGAGGATCAGCATAGTCACCATGTCCATTAAGACAATCCAAATGAATTCAGATCAATGAGGGACCGCATGCATCCACCTCGTATGAGTGCACCATCATGTATAGTGCCCCCTACTGAGTAGCTAGTTATCAGACCGCATATTGTTCCACTTCTACCAACTTTCCATGGAATGGAAAGTGAGAATCCCTATGCACATATCAAGGAATTTGAAGAAGTTTGTAACACATTCCGAGAGGGAGGAGCTTCAATCGATTTGATGAGGCTTAAGCTATTTCCTTTTACTTTAAAGGATAAGGCCAAGATTTGGCTTAATTCTTTAAGGCCAAGGAGTATCCGTTCTTGGACTGATTTACAAGCTGAGTTCCTCAAGAAGTTTTTTCCCACCCACAGAACAAACGGCTTGAAGAGGCAAATTTCAAACTTCTCAGCTAAAGAGAATGAGAAATTCTATGAGTGTTGGGAAAGATACATGGAGGCCATCAATGCTTGTCCTCACCACGGCTTTGATACATGGCTGTTGGTGAGTTATTTTTATGATGGGATGTCTTCCTCAATGAAGCAGCTCCTCGAAACAATGTGTGGAGGAGATTTCATGAGTAAGAATCCTGAGGAAGCTATGGATTTCTTGAGTTATGTAGCTGAAGTCTCAAGGGGATGGGATGAACCGAATAGAGGAGAAGTGGGGAAAATGAAGTCTCAACCAATTGTCTAGAGTGCTAAGGCTGGGATGTACACCTTGAATGAAGATGTTGATATGAAAGCAAAATTTGCAGCCATGACGAGAAGATTGGAGGAGTTAGAATTGAAAAAGATGCATGAAGTGCAAGCTGTTGCTAAAACACCAGTGCAAGTGAAGCCATGCTCTATCTGTCAGTCGTATGAGCATTTGGTGGAGGAGTGCCCTACAATTCCAGTTGCTAGAGAAATGTTTGGAGATCAAGCAAATGCTATTGGACAATTCAAGCCCAATAGCAATGCTTCGTATGGCAATACTTACAATTCAAGTTGGAGGAATCATCCAAATTTTTCATGGAAGCCAAGAGCACCTCAGTATCAACAGCCGGCTCAACCATCTCAACCATCTCAACAAGCTTCAAATCTTGAGCAAGCAATCGTGAATCTAAGCAAGGTTGTGGGAGATTTTGTTGGAGACCAAAAATCCATCAATGCTCAGCTCAGTCAAAGAATTGACAGTGTTGAGAGCACTTTGAATAAAAGGATGGATGGGATGCAAAATGAATTATCTCAGAAAATTGACAATCTCCAATACTCAATTTCAAGGCTCACTAATTTGAACACAGTGCAAGAGAAGGGTAGATTTCCTTCTCAACCTCACCAAAACCCCAAGGGTATTCATGAAGTGGAAGCTCTTGAGGGAGAGACTTCACAGGTGAGAGATGTTAAAGCCTTGATCACTCTAAGGAGTGGTAAAAAGATTGAGCCGCCAACACCCAAGCCGCATGCTAAAGAGAAAGAAGAAGAAGAGACAAAGAAGAGGGAGGAAATGAAAGGAAAGAAGAAAGATATCAGTGAAGAGAAGGAAGATCAAGATTCCACAGTCAATTCAAATCCGGAGAAAGAGCTTACTAAGGAAGAACTGATGAAGAAGCACACATCTCCACCTTTTCCTCAAGCTTTGCATGGGAAAAAGGGGATCAAAAATGCATCAGAAATCCTTGAGGTATTGAGGCAAGTGAAGGTCAATATCCCATTGTTGGATATGATTAAGCAAGTTCCCACGTATGCAAAATTCCTAAAGGACCTGTGTACTATCAAAAGAGGGTTGAATGTGAACAAGAAAGCCTTCTTGACTGAGCAAGTAAGTGCCATCATCCAATGCAAGACTCCTTTGAAGTACAAAGATCCAGGAAGTCCTACCATTTCAGTCATGATTGGAGGAAAGGTAGTAGAAAAAGCTTTATTGGATTTGGGAGCAAGTGTAAATTTGTTACCATACCCTGTCTACAAGCAATTGGGACTTGGTGAATTGAAGCCAACCTCAATCACTCTGTCCTTAGCTGATAGATCAGTAAAAATTCCAAGGGGGGTAATTGAAGATGTTTTAGTTCAAGTTGATAATTTCTACTATCCAGTAGACTTTGTTGTTCTTGATACTGATCCTTTTGTTAAGGAAGCCAATTATGTTCCTATCATCCTTGGAAGGCCATTTCTTGCTACTTCAAATGCAATCATCAATTGTAGGAATGGACTTATGCAACTTACTTTTGGCAACATGACACTTGAGCTTAATATTTTCTATATGTCTAAGAAGCTCACTGCTCCGGAAGAAGAGGAAGGTCCTGAAGAGGTATGCATTATTGACACTCTAGTGGAGGAGCACTGTAATCAGAATATGCAAGACAAGTTGAATGAAAGTCTTGAGGATCTTGTAGAAGGGTTGTCTGAACCCACTGATGTGCTTGCTACTCTACAAGGTTGGATGAGGAAAGAAGAGATTCTACCCTTATTCAATCCAGAGGAGGCACAAGAAGCTGTTAAGGAGGAGATCCCAAAGCTCAATTTGAAACCTCTACCCATGGAGTTGAAATATATGTACCTGGAAGGGAATGACCAATGTCCTGTTGTTATATCTTCATCTCTTACCACTCATCAGGAGACTTCTCTACTTGAAGTTCTTAAGAGGTGTAAGAAAGCAATCGGATGACAAATATCTGACTTGAAAGGAATCAGTCCTTTGGTTTGTACACATCACATATATATGGAGGAGGAAGCCAAGCCAATTCGTCAACCTCAAAGGAGACTGAATCCTCATTTACAAGAAGTGGTACAAGCTGAGGTGCTGAAGTTACTTCAAGCTGGGATTATTTATCCCATATCTGACAACCCTTGGGTGAGTCCTACTCAAGTGGTCCCAAAGAAGTCAGGGATTACTGTAATTCAAAATGAAAAAGGAGAAGAAATTGCTACACGCCTCACTTCAGGTTGGAGGGTGTGTATTGATTATAGGAAGCTGAATTCAGTGACAAGGAAATATCATTTTCCACTCCCATTTATTGATCAAGTGCTGGAGAGAGTCTCTGGCCATCCATTTTATTGTTTTTTGGATGGATATTCAGGGTACTTCCAAATTGAAATTGATGTGGAAGATCAGGAGAAGACCACTTTCACATGTCCATTTGGAACATACGCCTACAGAAGGATGCCTTTTGGTTTATGCAATGCACCTGCAACATTCCAAAGGTGTATGCTTAGTATCTTCAGTGATATGGTGGAGCGAATTATGGAGGTTTTCATGGATGATATCACCGTATATGGAGGTACTTTTGAAGAATGCTTGATTAATTTGGAAGTAGTTCTTAACAGATACATTGAGAAAGACTTGGTGCTCAACTGGGAGAAATGCCATTTTATGGTACATCAAGGAATTGTCCTTGGTCATATCATCTCCGAGAAAGGCATTGAAGTTGACAAAGCAAAGGTGGAACTTATTGTCAAATTGCCATCCCCAACCACTGTAAAAGGAGTAAGGCAATTCCTTGGCCATGCTGGGTTCTATCGGAGATTTATAAAAGACTTCTCTAAGCTTTCAAAGCCCCTTTGTGAACTTTTAGTCAAGGATGCTAAGTTTATATGGGATGAAAGATGTCAAAAAAGTTTTGATCAATTGAAGCAATTTTTGACAACAGCTCCAATAGTGAGAGCTCCTAACTGGCAACTACCCTTTGAAGTCATGTGTGATGCCAGTGACTTTGCTATAGGAGCTGTGCTTGGCCAAAGAGAAGATGGGAAGCCCTATGTGATCTACTATGCAAGCAAGACATTGAATGAAGCTCAAAGGAACTACACAACTACAGAGAAAGAGTTGTTAGCTGTGGTGTTTGCCTTAGACAAATTTCGTGCATATTTGGTGGGGTCTTTCATCATTGTTTTTACTGACCATTCAGCCTTGAAGTATTTATTGACAAAGCAAGATGCAAAAGCAAGGTTGATTAGATGGATTCTTTTGTTACAAGAGTTTGATCTCCAAATCCGGGACAAGAAAGGAGTGGAGAATGTGGTAGCTGACCACCTTTCAAGGTTGGCTATAGCACACAATTCCCATGTCCTGCCTATTAATGATGACTTCCCAGAGGAATCACTCATGTTGCTAGAAAAAGCTCCTTGGTATGCTCACATTGCTAACTATTTGGTTACGGGTGAAGTTCCAAGTGAGTGGAAAGCCCAAGACAGGAAGCACTTCTTTGCAAAGATTCATGCTTATTATTGGGAAGAGCCCTTTCTTTTCAAGTATTGTGCTGATCAGATCATAAGGAAGTGTGTCCCTGAGCAAGAGCAACAAGGAATCCTCAGCCATTGCCATGAGAATGCATGTGGAGGCCACTTTGCCTCTCAAAAAACAGCCATGAAGGTCTTGCAATCAGGTTTTACTTGGCCATCACTTTTCAAAGATTCCTACATCATGTGTAGGAGTTGTGACAAATGCCAAAGACTTGGGAAGCTTACAAAAAGAAATCAAATGCCCATGAACCCTATCCTCATAGTTGATCTTTTTGACGTTTGGGGTATTGACTTCATGGGACCTTTCCCAATGTCTTTTGGTAACTCCTATATATTGGTGGGGGTGGACTATGTTTCAAAATGGGTTGAGGCAATCCCCTGTAAACACAATGATCACAGGGTGGTTCTCAAATTTCTTAAGGAGAATATCTTCTCAATGTTTGGGGTGCCCAAGGCCATAATCAGTGATGGAGGTACTCATTTTTGCAACAAACCCTTTGAGGCCCTCCTAGCCAAGTATGGAGTGAAGCATAAGGTAGCTACACCTTATCACCCTCAAACTTCCGGCCAAGTGGAGCTAGCAAATAGGGAAATCAAGAACATACTGATGAAAGTGGTGATAACAAGCCGGAAGGATTGGTCTACCAAGCTCCATGATTCATTATGGGCCTATAGAACAGCTTATAAGACTATCCTTGGCATGTCTCCCTATCGATTAGTCTATGGCAAAACATGCCATCTCCTTGTGGAAGTTGAATATAAGGCTTGGTGGGCAATCAAGAGGCTGAACATGGACTTGATCAAAGCTGGAGCAAAGAGGTGCTTAGACCTTAATGAGATGGAGGAATTAAGAAATGATGCCTACATCAATTCCAAAGTTGCAAAGCAGAGGATGAAGAGGTGGCATGATCAACTAATCTCCAACAAGGAATTCCGGGAAGGCCAAAGAGTTCTATTCTATGACTCAAGGCTTCATATCTTTCCAGGGAAGCTCAAATCAAGGTGGATTGGTCCTTTCATTATTCACCATGTGCATCTCAATGGAGTGGTGGAATTGTTGAATTCCAATGGCATAGACACCTTTAAAGTCAATGGTCATCGCCTCAAGCCATTCATTGAGCGTTCAAGCCAGAAAAGGAGGAGATCAACCTCCTTGAGCCACAAAAAGCCTGATCAGAAAAGGGTTAGATGGACTTGGTTTCACCAAAGTCCATATTTTTTGTTTAAGTATATTAATTTCTAAGTTTTGTAAATGGTTTTGATTTTTATTTTAGTCTTAATTTATGTTATTTATATGTAACTTAATCTTTTTGAATGATTAAAATCAGGTGGGAATGGAAGAAAATAGAAGAAAGGTCTCTAGAAATCAAGAGGAGCTCAAAAGCATGGAAAAAATGAGGTCTGCGAAATTTCGCAGCCAAAGGAGGTCGGCTGCGAAAATGGGCTCTCGCTGCGAAATATTTTCGCAGCGCTACAGTACCGCTGCGAAAAATGGCCAACCCGCTGCGAAATCAACCTCCCGCTGCGAAATGATTTCGCAGCGCTACAGTACCCTTTGCGAAAATTTTTGCAGCTGCGAAATGGGTCCTTGGCACACGAGTGCCATTTCGCAGCACAGTAACCTCATTTCGCAGCTGCGAAATGGCTGCGAAATCCCCAAAGCGTAAACACTCCCAATTTCGCAGCCGAAGCTCCATTTCGCAGGGTGTTTCGCAGCTGCGAAACACCCCTTTGGCACACGAGTGCCATTTCGCAGCACAGTGACCATGTTTTCGCAGCTGGGAAATGGCTGCGAAATCCACACCAAAAATTTCTCCCGCTGCGAAACCATTTCGCAGCGCTACAGTGCCGCTGCGAAAATGCCCCTCCGCTGCGAAAATTTTTCCATGCTGCGAAAATGAATAGTGACTTTTGGTATCCTTTTTAACGGTATAAATTCCATTTTTCCTATTTATAAACCGTCATTTGAACTTCCAAAAGGAACTAAGAGCCCTCACGCCCGAGCACCCTCCCGTCGGCCTCCTCCGCCTGAGCAACCCGAGTGTATTTTCCTGCCATTCTCGCCGCCACCATGGCCAGAACACGGGGAGCGAAGTCTTCTTCTCTGTCAGTTCGCCTGAGACCCCCGAGAGGCACTGCCGTCACAGGCTCCACATCTGAGCCGCTGCGGCCACGCGTAGCCCCACCTCCAGTTGAAGCCACGCCCGTCAGTCCTCCGGCCAGGCGCTACAACACAAGAAGATCAGGTGCGAGCTCTTCCAGAGGGCCACCACAGAAGAAAGCTAAGGCCTCTGAGCCAATTGATTTGACCGAGTCCTCTTCGGAGACCGAATCTGAGCCTACACCCTCTCCACTGCCACCTACACCGCCTCCGCCGCCAGCTAAGAAGTCTTCGCCACCGGTCAAGAAGACTCAGCCATCTCGCACGTCGGGCAGAGACTCCCAACTCCCCTCAGGCATGACTCCTGAGGCAGTGATCAAGCGGCCTATGGTTACACAGCCCCCAATAGAAGGGAACTTGGACTGCAGGGCACGGCCATTTCATTCAGAGCTCTGCTTCGACATTGCCACATTCCATCTTCAGCCCGAGCTCAGAGACTCCTTCCACCTGCTCCAAAGGTATCACTTGGAGCAATTGCTAACCCCAAGAGATTTTTTCTACCCGCGGGTGGCATTGGACTTCTACCAGTCCATGACCACCAACCAGGTCCGTGAGCTCACTGTCATCCACTTCACCATAGATGGACGGCATGGTATTCTGGGAGCTCGCCATATAGCAGAGGCACTCCATATCCCCTATGAGCCAGCTCGTCCAGAGGATTTCAGAGCTTGGACCCATCCCTCACAGAGCGATATTGTCCATACTCTGTCCAGAGGGGCATCCTCTCGCCATTACATTCAGAGGAGGGAGCTTCCCCCCAGCATGTTCTTCATTGATGCACTCCTCCGCCACAACATATTCCCACTCCAGCATTGGGTCCAGAGGAGAGGAGTATTGTTGGAGGCCCTCTATCGGATCTCTGAGGGATACTTTTTTGGCCCTCACCACCTCATCATGGCTGCCCTTCTCTACTTTGAAGAGAAGGTGCATCGAAAGAAGCTGCTTCGAGCGGATGCCATTCCACTCCTCTTCCCCAGACTGTTATGCCAGATCTTGGAGCACCTGGGATATCCATCAGAGCCTCATTTGGACCGTAGACGTCTATGTCGAGAGATTTTCACTCTCGACAAATGGACCAGCATGACTGCCTATCGTGGTGCAGATCAGGGAGCACCAGAGCATCTGGAGCAGCCAGAGGAGCCGGTTGATATGCCTGCTGATACTCAGCCACCTGCCCCTGCAGTGGTTTCTAGAGAGCCTTCACCAGAGGTTCCACCCCCTGCTCCTCAGGCTACACCACAGACTCCCCCTGTTATTCCACCTGCAGCAGAGCCAGCTCCATCAGCTGAGCCAAGGATAGCTATACCCATTACTGAGCATGGAGGCCTAGCCCACACTCTTCAGGCATTGGCCACTTCCCAGAGCATCCTTGCTCAGCAGATAGCAGCTCTTCATGCTCATCAGGAGCAGATCATAGCCACTCAGGCCCATCACACTATTCTCCTGAGCCAGATTCACCATCATCTTGGCATCTCAGCTCCTGAGCCTACCATTCCTACCCCATCAGAGCCTACTACAGGAGAGGCAGAGGCAGCTGAGCCATCATCTCCACCCACCAGCTGATCATTTTGATAGTTTACCCTTATATATTTCCATTATGTATTTTGTTTATGCATTTCCTTTTTGAAATCCCATGTTTTTGGTAGTATATATTGGGATTGCTTGGACTACTTGTATTACTTGCTTTCATTTTGTACCTACATGAATTGCAGTAATACAAATCTATTATCTTTTTTATCACTCTTAGCATTATTCTATTCTTATTTCCTCTACTCACATCTTTTATTCTTTTTGAAACATGTGGTTTCTCCAATCACTATTTGAAATTGATATCATTCAGGAGGTACCACTTCCTCCCTTTAATCTCAATCGCTCATGCCACATTGAGGACAATGTTCAGCTCGGTTGGGGGGAGAATTGAGGAAGGAAGTCTTTTGTTATTTATGCTAAGATTATTTTGGTAATTTAGTTGTTTTTTGTTTAATTTTAAAATTTTTTCTACTCTCTATGGTTATTAAGGAAAAATTCTCAAAAATTGAAATGGGAGAAAATGAATTTTTGTTTTTCACTTGACTTAGAGTTTGTATTATGCTTACTAAAGTTGATGAATTGTTGAATCTTCTTTTGAATTCAAGCTTAGTTCTTCCACCTTGAGCTATACACACATTGTGCACTAGCTTCCAAGTATAAGATGAAAAACTATTTCCCTCTTGACTTAGGAAAATTTAGACTTGGTACTTTTGACCTCATTTAATAGTGTTGGGACACCTAAAAAAAAAAAAAAAAAAAAAAAAAAAAAAAAAAAAAAGAGGCCAATGAGCCTTTGAAAAAAAAGAAAAAAAATGTGTTTGCTTGCCTTGAAACCCGAGTAAGGTCCGAGGGGTATATGATGAAAATCTTTAAAGCCTGGTGCCCTAAGCCTTCATTGGTTGGGAGCCACCGACCTCAATGCTCGTTATATGGGTGGATAGGTGGAGTTTAGCATGTTGTAGGTGCTTGGGTATTTTAAATTCATTCTCAAAAGTCCGGGGTGAAATCCGAGGAGTTAGTGGTTGAAAAATCCTTAAAGCTTGATGCCCTAAACCATGATTGGTTGGGAGTCATCGATGGACCCCCGTTACATGGACAATTTAGAAAAGAATACCCTTAAGCTTTGCATTCCTACAAGAAAAAAAAAGTGAAACAAAAGGGTGCGTTCTTAGCCTATTGAATTTGGTCAGTTTGCTAAGTGTTGAAAAAGAGCTAGGTTGAGGGGTGAGATTAGTTTAGCATACTATATTTGGAAGCTATCAACTCACACTTAGATTTTTGTGGAAGAATAAGGCTTGGTCCTTTGGAAGTGGAAATGATTTGAAAGCTTCAATTTGCATAATACCTTCTCTTTAAGAATTGTGATTAGACAATTTTTATTTGATAACTCTTGTTGAAGTTTGAGTTTTATTTCTTTAATATTCCATGTGAGAGTTAGATCATCATGCCACTTAAACATTTTTTGAAGTGATCAGCATGATTTTGTAAATTATATTACCTTTTATTCTATTTTTCTCTCCTTCATTGCTAAGGGACTAGCAATATGTCGGTTGGGGGGAGTGATTACTACTCAAAAATGCTATTTTGTAAGCTTGTAATTAACTCTTTTAAACACTTTTGAGTAGTAGTTATCACCTTTTAACCCAATTAACATATTAAGGACCTTTGCAATCAATTCTAATCAAAATGTGAAAGTTTTGGTGTTTTTGATAGCTTTTTGCTCACCAAAGCAATCCGAGATTGAGGAGAGTTCTTTGGAATCCATGGCAAAGCTTTTGGAAAGCTCAAAAACATGAAGAACCAAAGCTTTGAAGCTTTAAAGTCCTTTGCCATAAGCAAATCCGGAATGCAAGGAGGGAAGCAAAGAGGAATCTGCCATGAAGCAAAACAGGGGACAGCAGTTGCAGTCTTCTTGGCCACTTTTGGAGAACTTCCCGAAGTCCAATTCATGCATGCTATATACCATTTCAAAGCTCAGGAAGTCAAGAATCCAATGCTTCAAACGGTGCACGATTCCGAGTTCAAATGAAGAAGTTACAGCCATTGGAATCCGATCGCTCCAAGCTGAAGGAGAATTTCGCAGGGCTGCGAAATTTTGGCCTTTGGCAGCGAAATTTCGCAGCGCTACAGTGCCGGCTGCGAAATGCCTCCTGAAGCCACCCGATAGCTGCAACCGACATCCTGAGATATTTTTGCTTTAGATATTTGATGTCTAAATTCCCAAACTCTCCTTGTAACCCTCCTATCACATGATTCCTTAGTCTTTAAGCAAGAAGAAAAGGGTGAATAACCCCTTGTATATATTGTAATTTTCCCTTTGAAGAACAATCAGAACGGGAGACAACTTTTGTATAATTTTGAAGGAAGTAAAGTTCATAGTTTTTCTACCTTACCTTCCCAATTTGTTTGTATTTTCTTTATAGCCAAACAAGCTCTGAGGAAGTTTCCTCAGAGGATGGGTGGCTAAGCTTTTAATTCCTTGGAGCTAAGGTGGCCGGGGATGGTTCAAATTGCAAGAATGGGTAGTTTTGTGGTTTCAGCCATTAGTGAAGAATAAGTGTGACCCATTAATGATTTCTATGTTTTTAGTTAACTTCAAACACCTTGCAAGTCACCTGAGCCAACACTTGGTAAGGCAAGTGATCTCCGTCCGTGGAGATGCACTAGTTTACCTCTTGCGAGCTTCTGGGAGGTGACTTGAAGGTGGGATTTTCTTGAATTGCCAACACTTGGTAAGCTTTTGGACTCCAAAGGAGACATCCATTAGTTATCTCTTGCGAGCTTGGGACGGGAAGTCCCAGGTTAATGATCACCTTGAATGGCAACTGCCAGTGAGAAGCACGAGCCATTCCAAGTTGCATCAGTGAGAAGGATTTAGTGCTAGTTAATCCTCTAATGCGAGGAGGTGAACCAAGTGACCGGAGCCCTGTTTTTGCATGAGGAACCTCCCCTGTGAACCTGAACCTCCAAGGAATGTTGTTCTCCATAAGTAATTTCCATCACTTTCCTTTTAATTAGCTTGGAACTAAACATTTTACAACCAAAGTTTACGTTTTCTTCTTTAGCTAACCTTGAAATGAAAAAGCACCAAATTAGCTAAGAAGTGGTATCAGTTGTGAGTTGAAAACCCTTCCCAGTGAACGATCCTAGAGCCACTATGCTACATTAGCTAAAAGCTAACCCAATGCATGGTGATATAGGTTATAAATTTTGTTGATTATTCCCTCAATCAAGGAGCACCAGCTGGACGTGAATCAGCTGAGACACCAATTGGGCAAGAGTCACCTAATCCCTAGACTTAGACTTGGGCTTTTTGAAGACATGTTTTTCCAAAACTATGGAGTCACATTTTATTAGAGTTTTTCTTTCTTATTTTATTTTCCCTTTTAAAATAAAATAAAATAAATGGTTACTCCAATTTTACTAAAACTAATTTTTCACCATTAAAAAACGAGTCTCGCTGACAAGTAAGGGTGCATGTAAAAAATGTGGGTCCACAAAAACATTGGGTATAAAATGTGTTTAACCTAAATATGATTTATTATTAATTAATAGATATGTTACAATTTTGATCCTCATTTTTATTTTCCAAAACAAATTGATAACTACTTGTATGTGTATATATACACGTCTTCTAAAAAATTGAAACCCATGTAAGACTTCCCAAGCAAAGAAAAAGAGAGGGATATTTGGTTAAAAGGACTAAAATAAGTTTGAAATCAGAAAATGACCTCCCCCACCCCTCTCCTCTTTCTTCTTTATGTAAGTGACCCATTTTAGACATTTTTACCCTTCTTTAAACCCTTGAAAACACCAATTCTCTCTCACTTCCTATCCATTTTCCTCTCGTTTCTACTACCTCCTGAATATGAAAAGTCTTACCCATGTAAAAAAATTATAGAGTGAAGTTCTTGCATATATCTTTCTTCTCTAATATTCTTCTCATCTTTCATTTTTCTCTTTGTTCTTCATTAGGGATTTCATATGAAGTTCAATAATATTGAAGATGAGGTTGAATAAAAAGTTGTCATGAGCAAGATTTTAGTTAGTGTTGTTGGATTTTTTTTGTTTATTTTAAATATGTTGATTTTTAATAGGTTCTTTAATGAAAACCTTGAATCACACTCAATTAGTTGAAGAATCGGGGCTTTGACCTTAATATCTCACGATTTCATAAATGAAACTTAACCATTTTTACATTCATACAAACACTCTAGCTAAAAACATAACTTTTTTTTTTTTTTGTTATTGAAACAAAATTTAACCCTAATAAAAAATAAATAAATGAACTTAACCATTGTATATTGTGAAATTTTTTTTTCTTAATTTATATTAAATTTATGAACTGATAATATCTTGAATGAGAAAAAAAATGAGTACTCTTTCAACTTTTAAAATTATTTATTTAGTTTTTTTTAATAGTTAGACCATGATTTGTGAGAAAAAGAATCATTAAAAAAAAATGAAGAAAGTTTTGATGTTGAGAGACTAAGTGAATGATAGAGTTATCTTTGGTCTTTCAACAGAGTTTCAGGAAAGCTAGAGATACAAACAAGGATTAAAATGTGGTGATATTTTGACAATATATCGAGTTTTGGTGTGTTGGCATCTTAGATCTAAGCAACAAAAGTAATACCAATTTTTTAAAAAATTGTTCTTTTAGAGTTAAAGTACTAACCTTTAGGTTTCGATGTTTCCAAACCTTAAATTCCAAGTGTTGAAGATGATCTTGAAGTTGTTGAAAGTTTCATAAACCCAAACCTTCGTTTTGATGACTCAACCTTGTTCTTAGCACACTTTCAGTGGAGAGGAAATGAGGATGGAGTCTATGACTCTCTTTCTCTCTAGATGGTGGAATACAAAAGTTGTAGAAATTCTAACCCCTATGGGGTATTTAAAGGGATCTTAACTGGGTTTAAGTGACTTGAGCCCATATGGGCTTGGGCCACTTAATGTAGCCCAAAATGGGTCCTAATTGATTAATTAACCCAATAGGGTCATTCAATTAATCAATTAGTCCAATCAAGTGACCTTGTTCACTTATCTCTGCATAATCTTACATAATTACTAAAATGCCCTTATGCACAAAAGTGAACTTAAAGCCAAGCCAACCCTTATAATTCGTGCCACAACGTATATGAGCTTAAAACGGGGACCATTAGGACCTATAGGAATACTAGCTCCAAAATCCAATTTTGAAGTTGATTAAACATCCCATTATAGAGAATCAACTAAACTCCAATACCATATATAAATAACAATGGGACACTAAGTGCTTGGGTTAATGACCTTCACTGTATGTAGACTCCTTATGAACTAGTGTCTGTAATCTAACAAGGTAGTGCTATCACCTATCAAGATTATCTCTTAAATCTTTAAGTTACAGATCTCACTTATTATGTGGTCAACTAGCATACTCTACCTCCAAGGAGCATATGTCAAATTTCACTAAAAGAATTACTGTGACCATAGATTTCATGATCACATGTCCTTTAGATCACCCAAGGGGACACACTATTTCAGTTTCATTTTTATATATCCTTATTCCATGTATTATACTTTATGAGCATTCTTGCCTGCATCTTTTGCATTGTACGTGACTTAGGTGCATTAGGAGTTGCACAGAAGATCTAAGTTATGGGTTCCTTGCAAATAGATGACTTGGTCACAACTAGTTCATGGGTTTAGGCAACCCATTAGAGTTTGTAGTGCACTCTTCCTAATTGGAGGGATGGTTGGTCTTAGTTATTGAGAGAGGTTTCCCATGGTGAGTGCACTAGTGTGTATGGTTACACATTAGACAGGACCTATGGTGATTCATGACTTAAGGCTATTAAGTAGTCATGAACTTCTCAAGCCGTTTCATTGTGTTGTCTCTCAACCTTGAGAGAATATTGAGTTTGTACTAAAGTTAGCAATGGCTTTGACCTACAAGTGAAATATTAAGCTGATCATATATTCCCTATCGATTAGGTCATTATTGATGGAAGTCAATAGTAATAGGTATTCTCAATAGAGGCACCATGATATCTCATAGGATTGAGACTATGAGTACCCTTGGGTGATCCTAAAGAGGTATGTTGATGAAACTATGGTCATAGTAGTTCCTTAAATGGAACTTGACATAGGCTCTTTGAGAGTTAAGACATATTAGTTGAATACTAATAGGAATATCTATAACTCAAGGATAGTAGAGATAGTCATGAAAGGCTGGTAGCTTTCACCTTGTTAGACTACAAACACTAGTTCATTGGGAGATTGAACACAATGCATAGCAAGTCATAAACCCAAGCACTTTGTGTCTCATTGTTATTTACATAGGAAGCCAGTATTCCTATGGGTCCTAGTGGTCTTTGCTTTGAGCTCATATACCTTATTAGCATGGGTTATGAGTGTTGGATTGGCTCTAGGTTCACTTTTATGCATAAGGGTGTTTTGGTAATTACATAAGGTTGCATAGGGGTAAGTGAATAAGGTCTCTAGATTGGGCTAATCGATTAATTAGTAGCCCCTGTTAGGTTAATTAATCAATTAGGACCTATTTTTGGTTAGATTAAGTGACCTAAGCCCTTAGTGACCTCAAGTCACTTAAGCCTAATATGAAAACCTATAAATACCCCCTTAAGGGTTAGGGTTCTCATAACTTCTTCTAGAGAGTCGTCTTCCATCTCCACACAGAGAAAGAGTCATAGCCTCCACTCTTCCTTCCATCATCATCGGAAGTGTGTCAAGATCAAGGTTTAAGTCATCTGGCAAAAGACTTTGGGCTCACGAGACTTCTTTGATTTTGTTCTTCATCTTCACCATGTGGATTTGATTCAAGAACATCTTAATCTGAGGCATGGTTTTCGTTAACACTTTTTAAATCCCTTTAAAGTTTTAAAAATTTTATTTTTCTGTTTTGCATAGGATTTAGAAAAAGCCTAGGATAGTTATGTCTATTCCTAGCCTAATTCAGGCTTAGGAAATAAAAAGATTTGGGTTTTTCTCTTCACATGAAATATCATGGTGCCTATGTTTAGAATACCTATTGTCACTAGCCTCCATCAATAGTGACTTAGTCCATAGGAATATATGACCACTTTAGGGTCTCATCTAAAAGTCAAAGCCTCCTGTTGATTTTGGCATAGGCTCAATATCCTTTTAAGGTTGAGAGTCCATGCAGTATAGTAGTTTGGTGAATCATGATAATTGATAGCCTTGCATCATGATTTACCATAGGTTCTTTCCATTGTGCATCACATACACTAGTGCACTCACCATAGGAAACTCATCCCAACGGCCAAGATAAGTCATCCCTCTAATTAAGAGGTGGTACACTATAGTCTCTACTGGACTGCCCAAATCCATGAACCAACAACTTATCTACTTATAAGGAACCCATGAGTTGTATCTTTTGTGCAACTCGTAATACACCCAAGTTACGTACAATGTAAAAGACATGGACTAAATGCTCAAATCAATGTCAATACACCAAAAGGATAACAAGAGGATGGTTAAGTCTAACTTTGTTACATCATGTCTTGCTTTTTTAGGGGCTCAATCCCAACATAGTGGACCTCAAAACAATATATAAGGTAAAAATATCGATATATTGATAATTATTAGATTTTTTAACAATTTTTTAGCATTTAACCGATTTTTTGTTGATATTTCTTGATATTTATGTTAGCATCTTAGATCTAAGCATCGAAAGCAATACCAATTTTTTAAAAAATTGATCTTTTAGGGTTAAAAAATTGAATGTTCCCAAACCTTAAATTCCAATTGTTGAAAATAACCTTGAATTTGTTGGAAGTCTTGTAAATCCACGATTTTCTGCTCGATGGCTCAATCTTGTTCTTGGCACACTTCCGGTGAGGAGGAAAAAATGGTAAGGGCTATAACTCTCTTTCTCTCTAAATGGTAGAAGACAAAAAGTTATAGAAACTTTAACCCCTATAGGGTATTTATAAGGTTCCTAATTGGGCTTAAGTGACTTGAGCCCACATAGGCTTAGGTCACTTAATCTAGCCCAAAATGGGTCCCAATTGATTAATTAACCCAATAAGGCCTACTAATTAATCAATTAGCCCAATCCAAAGACCTCATTCACTTACTCATGTGCAACCTTGCTTAATTACCAAAACACTCTTATGCACAAAGTGAATCTAAAGCCAATCCGACCTTTATAATTTGTGTTAACGAGGTATATGAGCTCAAAATGTGGACCACCGGGACCCATAGAAGTACTAGCTCCCTTACAATCCAATTATAAAGTTGCTTCGACATCCCACTATAGAGAATCAACTGAACTCCAGTATCCTATGTAAACAACAATGAGGCACTATGTACTCGGGTTCCTGACTTGATATCCATTATGTTCAGTCTCCATGAACTGGTGTTTGTAGTCTAACTAGGTGAAAGCTATTAGCCTTTCAAGACTACCTCTACTATCATTGAGTTACAAATCCTCATATTATGTATTCAACTGACATGTCTTAACTCTCAAAGAGCCTATGTCAAGTTCCACTTAAGGAACTACTATGGCCATAGTTTCCATGAACATACTTCCTTAAGATCACCTAAGGGGACACACTGTCTCAATCCCATGAGATATCATGGTGCCTCTATTAATAATATCTATTGCTACCAACTTCCATCAATAGTAACCTAATCCATAGGGAATATATGATTAGCTTACAATCTCATCCATAGGTCAAAGCCACTACTAACTTTAGTACAAACTCAATATTCTCTTAAGGTGGAAAGACAATAAAATGAAATAGCTTAGTAAAGTCACGGCTACTTGATAGCCTTAAGTCATGACTCACTGTAGGTCATGTCCAATGTGTAACCATATACACTAGTTCACTCACCATGGGAAACCATCCCGATACCCAAGACTAGCCATCCTTCCAATTAGGAGGTGGTGCACTACAACCTCTAATGGGTTGCCTAGACACATGAACTGGCTATGAACAAGTCAACTATTATAAGGAACCCATGATTTAGATCTTTCGTGCAATTCCTAATGCCCCTAAGTCACGTATAATGCAAAAAATGTATACAAGAATGCTAATAAAGTATAATACATGGAATAAGGATAGATAAAAGTGAAATTGGAACATTATTAAATAAATAACAAATTCCAAATTTATTACATTAGTCATGCTTTTAAGGGTTCTATCCCAACTTTTTCCCACTAGTCCTTAAGGCATCATGCCTATAAAGCATGCTAGATACTCATTTGAAACTTATATTATCCTTGTGAGCAACAAAGACTCTCCCAATCAATGTCTTGGTGGAGGGATCCACTAAGTTCTCCATAGAAGGCATCATGTCAACCATCACATCACCTTCTAAACTATTGCAACACTTTAGAGCACAAATAAATAATCCCTTGTTCTCAAAAGTACTTGAGTATATGCTTAACATAGCATAATTGTCCTATTCTTATAATCCCTAAGGACTTCAAACCCAAGAATATATTATGCCCCTTCTAGATTTTCATCTAGAACCAAGTAGACAACCAGATCTTAATTGATAAAAATATCTCCACATCATTCTGAATGAGTAGATTTTCATCTAAATATAGGATCCTAGAACACCACCATGCTTCCCTGTAGTTTCTTGTACACACAAGGCCCTTTGATATGAAAATATCTGGTTACATCATATAGATGTTAATATCAAGATAATCATTTAAGAACACTATCTTGACATCCTATTGTAATATCTCATAAATGAGATACAGTGCAACCGATAAGAGTACTGTAATGGATTTGAGTATGGCTACTAGTGAAAAGATTTCCTATAGTTGAAATAATGTTTCAAACTATAACCTTTAGCTACAACCTAGCCATATAAATCTCAACTTTTCTATCTACTCCTTTGTTCCTCTTGTAGACCAAATTATACCCATGTGTTTTATCCCTTCAGGTGCTTCTATAGGAACCTAGACTACATTAGAATCACAAGAATTCTAACTCTGCCTCCATAGCATTTTGCCAAAGATGTGCATCCACATCACTTATTGCTTCATTGTAATTTATGGGATCAATCTCAAGTTCCTCTAGAATGGCTCGAAAGACTAACCCTAATACATGAATCGGTTTGGTTATATAACAACCCTCCCACTACGACAAGGCATCAATGTACTAGAAGCAGGAATGGTTGGTACTAGATCCATATTATCTTATGTATAGTGGGACTATCTTCTAGTATTCTTTAATCTATATCATTGTTTGCCTTATTATATATCATATAGTCTTAAAAAAAAATATGGTATTTGTAGCAACAAACACCTTCTAATAATCTTGATTATAAAGTAATAACCTTAAAATTCTCTTAGATATGCTATAAACTAATGCACCTTGTAGACCCTCAATTTTGTCCCTCGACACTGACATTTATCCTGTGGGTGTCACCTGCACCCATCGTTCTTATATGGCACCACTAGGGCCCCTTTTGGGCTTAGTCGGTGTCCGAGCCTCGTGTGGGCTTGTTTGTGGTCCATTGTGGTGTGTATGTGGTTCATTTTGGAGGGTCATCCTGGCCATTTTCCTAGTCGTTCACATCACCCTATAGGAAGGAAGTGGGGTCATCCCGATGTTTTAGCTTAGTTGGAGTTTATAGGGGCATGTTGAGGGTCGGAGCACTCGGGCTTGTTTTGATCATATCTCCCTTTTCCGAACTCGGAATTGCGCATCGTTTTTTTTCATGGATTCCTCACTCTTCCAGAAACATTTTGTCAAAATTTCAAAATTTTTTGCAACCGGTTTGACCTGTTGGAATCCGGTTCAGCCAGTTCAGCCGGTTCATCGAGTCAGCCGATGTAAAACACTGATTTTGGTAATTTTGGGACCCAAATCCTACATGGCTCAGGCCCATAAGCTCCAGATCGGTTTTGGGCAATGTTGTGGGCCTATTTTGGGCCTTGGTTTGGGTTCCTTGCAGCCCACCACGAATCCATATGGATTCTTGGTGGTGAAGCAAGCTAGAAACTGAAGGGAGTGAGCTGGCCTCGTAAGTGCAAGAGAAATAATGGGGGGTGTGTTTTCCATGCTGATGGAGGGGAGAGGGGATACTTTGCTGGTGAGAAAAACAGAAGGTTAGGGGACCTTCTGAGTAAAGAGCGTGGGGGAAAGATTCAGCACTGCGGTTATTTCGAAGAGGAGGGCTACAGCATCTCATTTTTTGGAAGTCATCATCGGCATACACGGATCATATCTGGTGGAGATTCTGAGGTAAGTAGGCTGAATTTTTTTTTTACCTGCAGTTTATCTTCATTTTCTTCATATGCGTTTTCTCCTTCCGCATCATCTTTTATTTCCTTTGATGTGAAGATTGTATTGCTTGGGGGTGGGTAATAAAGGCCACACATGGTTGTTGTTGATTGGTTGTGAATGGTTTAGAAACTTTCTGACCAAATTTAGGATTTTTCATCAACCGGCTAAACCGGTTCAACTGGTTCAACCGGTTCAGCGCTATAGCTGGCTGCCTCTGTCAGCCATGAGGAACCCCTGACCTTTCTTTGTCTGGTTCTCATTCATCCGGCCTCGGAATTGAGAACCGTTTCTTTTGTTTATTTCCTTATTCAGTTAGAAACTTCCTAGCCAAATTTGGGATTTTTCATCAACCGGTTCAGCGCCATAGCTGGCTGCCTCTGTCAGCCATGAGGAACCCCTGACCGTTCTTTGTCCGATTCTCACTCATCCGGGCTCGGAATTGAGAACCGTTTTTTTGTTTATTTTCTTATTCAGTTAGAAACTTCCTGAAGAAATTTGGGATTTTTTATCAACCGTCTGAACTGGTTGGGAACAGGTTCAACCGGTTCAGCGCCATAGCTGGCTGCCTCTGTCAGCCATGAGGAACCTCTAACCTTTCTTTGTCCGGTTCTCACTCATCCGGGCTCAGAATTGAGAACCGTTTCTTTTTTTTATTTCCTTATTCAGCTAGAAACTTCCTGGCCAAATTTGGGATTTTTTATCAACCGTCTGCACCGGTTGGGAACCGGTTCAACCGGTTCAGCACCATAGCTGGCTGCCTCTGTCAGCCATGAGGAACCCCTGACCTTTCTTTGTCTGGTTCTCACTCATCCGGGTTTGGAATTGAGAACCGTTTCTTTTTTTTGCTTCCTTATTCAGTTAGAAACTTTCTAGCCAAATTTAGGATTTTTTATCAACTGTCTGAGCCGGTTGGGAACCAGTTCAACCGGTTCAGCACCATAGCTGGCTGCCTCTGTTAGCCATGAGGAACCCCTGACCTTTCTTTGCCTGGTTCTCACTCATCCGGGTTCGGAATTGAGAACCATTCCTTTTGTTTGCTTCCTTATTCAGTTAGAAACTTCCTAGCCAAATTTGGGATTTTTTATCAACCGTCTGAACTAGTTGGGAACCGGTTCAACCGGTTCAGCACCATAGCTGGCTGCCTCTGTCAGCCATGAGGAACCCCTGACCTTTCTTTGTCCGGTTCTCACTCATCTGGGCTCGGAATTGAGAATCGTTTCTTTTGTTTGAATCCTCATTCATTTAGGAGTTTTCTAGAAAAATTTGGGAATTCTTCTCAATAGGTTGTACCAGTTAAGAACTAGTTCAACTTGTTCTGCTGGAGGACTTTAGGTAGCCCTCGTTTTGGCATTTTTCAAGCCCTTATCCATTGGGGCTCAAACCCATTTGCTATAGGGCACTTGTGAGCCATCTTGAAGGTTTAAGTCAGTGTTTGATTTCAGTTAGTATGGGTAATTTTGAAGTTATGGGTGGTGTGGTCTAGATGAGTCTAGTTCGATTTGTATGACATTTGGGGAGTTCCTTACCTCATTTCAACCAGCTATCTTCCTTTTTGGCACAAGCTTTGATGCTTGATTTTGAATACATGTTGCATGGCTGACTCACCCTCTGCTATAGCACATGGCTAGGGACCACAGGTATGCATCGTTTTGATTGTTGAATCATATGCATGCATGGTGCTTAATCTTGAATGTTTGTTATGTGTTTATCTGTGTTTGGCTGACCTTTTATGCAGCGCATGGCTGGGGACCACAGGTACGCACCCATTGTTTTGGTTGGTTGAATTCATATGCATGCCAAATACCAATTAGGATTGTGTGATTCATGACATCTATTTAGCCTAGGGTTTCATCTTTGGCCCATATGCTCCCACATACCCAATTCATTAGTAGAAACCGAGTTCCGGGCCTAGAGGGGTGCTACCTCGCATGAGGTACCTTTCTAATGGGTAACTTGATCCCCGGACCCAAAATCTGGTTTTTGCAGACCGCTTTTTCCATACTAAGGTCATTAGGGGTTTTGTTCTTACTTAATTTTCCCCATTTTAAAAATAAAATAAAAAGTAAGTGGCGACTCCATACAACACCGTTCCTCACCGGGGGCGGGTTTTTCAAAACTGGAAAACTCAACTTTTTCATTCTTTCTTTTCTTTTAAAAGCGAGTCGCGCCGGTCCGGTGGATCGGGTGAGGGTCCACACACCTCTTTACAAAAAGAGGTATTACATATTCTCTAAGATATATTCCCAAAGATTATGGGAAGTAATGAGAAACCAATCATCGATTAGTCTATGTCTATCAAAGTTTGATATCTTCTTTCCATTACTCCATTTAATAGAGTCCCTAGAGCACATAATTGAGATATTATCATGTGCTACTTATAGAAGGAATCAAACTTACTAGACACACTACCTTGATTTAATCGAAGTGCCTTGATATGTTTGCCTAATAAGTTATCCAATTCTACCTAAAATTCAATGATTGTATCCAAGGCATCAAATTTCCTATCTACGTATCCAAACCTAGAGTATTTATCAATAAAAATGATCAAATACCCATATTTTCCATGCATAAACACAAAAAGAATCATACACATCAATATGCACTAACTACAAAAATTTCTTGGTTCCATGTCCTCTAAAAATAACCTCTTGGTCATTTTAGGATCTATATAGGATTCACAAACTAAAATATTCTTTGGAATAAGAAGGTCCAAACTTAATTTGTCTTTGGATCTTATTTAGATTAATATGACTAAGGCATTAGAAGTCAAATGTTTGACTAGTGCTAGGTTTTTTCTTTTAGTAAGATCTGATTTTTCTCATTATTTGGCAAAGTGATAATGGAGTCTCACATAAAATAGGTAATACCTTCTACTAACTTGAACAACTAACCTTGTAACTAAAGCTAAGGTAAGTATAATCCCATCATGTGACCTTCTCAATTGTTGAAAACTCTGTAAAGAACTATAGATAATGGGCTTGGAATCTATCCACCACAATTGGTGAGATCCACCATTATGTATTCAATAATGAGAACATGATGTGTCCTTATCTATCCTTAGGCACTCCAAGCATTCCTTTTTTAGTGTCTTAAAAGGTCACAAAGGAATTACTACCCATGAGTTTATTCTCTCATTCCTTTTCTTGAACTTTCCTTATTTGATGTAGTTATTCTTCTTCTTGGTAGAAAAGCCTGAAGAACCTTGACTTCCATATGAACACTCTTCCGCTCTTTGAGAATCTTCTTATTCTTACTTATTAGAGCCAAAATATTTGCTTTAATGACACATATTCAATATGATTTGTGCACCAAAGGTAACTCAAATCACCCAACTTGACCTAAATTGATGCTAAGAACCCTAGCCATAAGTTTAACTTGTATTTTGGAGATTTATCTCAAGTTCAAGGGAAGAAAAGGATGAAAATTGACTCACTTTAGATTTTGAAAGATTAAGAAAGGGTTTCATGAGGAAATAAGTGAGTCAAGACTCATGGATCATGGAGAAAAGCAAGACGAGGATATCATAAGATTAGGAGATGAGAAATGACCATTATAAAGTAAGAAAGAAGGCAAAAAAACATGGGAAATGAGGCATGAAGCAAGATTCATCAAGCTGTATGGAAATTTAGAACTCAAAATCTAGTTGTAACATTTACTCTAATTTCGAGGAAAATTTTGGAGTACTTTTTGAAGTCCATTTTAGACATACTATATATCATTTTGAAGCTTGGGAAGTCAGGAGTCCAACTCTTCAAACAGTGTGCAAATTGGAGCTGAAATGAAGAAGTTGTGGCCATTTGAAGACAACTGCACAAAGTTGAAGGGTAATTTTAAAATGATTTCGAAATCTATTTCGAATTCACCCACTGCCACTTTTATGTTCGCATCCTCTACCTCAAGAATTGCTTCTAAGGCACTCTATATGCCCTAAATGGACCCCACACGACTAGAAATCACCATTTTATTATTTTTTTAGTCATTTTTAGGTAATTATTTTGTAATAAGTGGCCAATGAGAATGTGCCACATGTTAGGTAATTGATGATATTATATAAACTCTAGGGTTTAGGTATCTTGGATCTTTTTCCAGAGAATTTGACATTAGAAATGGAAAAAAATGAGAACTTTGGTTTGTTTGTTTTTTTTTCTTTTTTATTAAATATATTGTTTTTAGTATCTTTTTATTCAAATTATGGATTTTTAACCTATTATGGATTTTGAATGTGACATCACCCACATGAGAGGCTAAAAATCCAACTTGGGGCTTGAAGCATGAAAACCTAAGGGCTAGAAACTTATAGGAATAATGGGTAAACTATTATAACAATGAGATTAATTATTGATTGGGTGACAATTTATCAATTTTTTATCCTATCCTTGTGAGTTAGTTTAGGGAATGATACAGTAGGTTATTACCTGATACTAGTGATTCTTTGTAACTTTTGATCATTAGTTATCTTGGTCTTCCCTATCGTTATTTGATGGTTTTAGGAATATATTTTAAAAAGGAAAAATGAGATTTCAGATGCAATTTTGAGTTATAGAACTCAAGTTGATTGCGAATGGCCAAAGACCTTAAAACCTTAAGATCACTTTACTTAAAAGACCCTTGTTTTTTCTAATTTCTATACCCTAAGTTGAATTGTGGAAAATCTCAAACTTGAATAAATCAAATGTAAAATCAATATTCATTGTGCTATTAATTTAATTTCTTTTACTTAGTTTGACTTTACTCGCATATTGTTTTCCACTCTAGGATTCAAACAAAAGCAATTCATTTACCATAGTATTAACAAAACCTATAAGCTAGTCCCTGAGGACGATAACCGAAATACTACAAAAGTCATAGTAGTTTTTTCTTTGAATTTTCTTGGTCGGAGCTACTACATATTTTGGTACAATAGAGAAGATTGGTCACTTAACAATCCCAAAGGAATCTGGTAAGATCTCTAAGATAACATGAATCCTAATGTTCATAATAGTCTTAAGAACAACTTGTCTAGTTGACTTGCCCTTATCACCAAATAACTCTTGCAACTTTAAAAAGAATATCATAAACCACGGCAATAGACATGTGTTGCTTTTGCAACACATTATATAAAGACCCAAGTATGGGAGACTTAGTCTTTTGATCCATCTTATGCCACCTTTGATATGCTTCTCTTACTTTATGATAAGTTTGTTAAAAGAAAATAGCAAACTCTACCTAAATCAACTTTTATGTAATTAATACTATATCCAGATTATTTTCAATCTATAATTAAGTACAATTTAAACATAAAATAAGAGGTAACAGGTTAAACACATGGTATTTGTAATAAATATAATAATTTCATGCATTAATAAAAAGAATTGAACATTCAATGTAAGTTGATAATTAATTTAGCAAAAATATAGTGCTCTTAAACTACATGTCTTTTTGCAAGGTATCCTAGTATTATAAGAATCAAACCTTCTTTAGGCAGGTTATGACTCTTATTACTAGGAGTAGAGACCCTCTCTAATTGATCAACTTGCCTTAAACTTTAAAAGTTATCCTAAGGCATTGATCAACATACCCTTTTTGTTTAGCCCTTACCCCATGCAAGTGTGACCACTTTAGGTGATACTACTACTTCATGTCTAAGTTAAGTGTGTAACCAAGATCCTTACATCAATGTTACCAAGTGAAGAATTTCATTTTTAGGATTGACCACTCCCACTGCAAGCATATATAGTTTTGTCCATAAAGGATAGTTCATATCCCTTGATTCCTTGGGTCGCCCTATCTTTAGGATGATGATGCACCCAAAATCAAGATGAGCTCAATCTTGGAGGCTATGGGCTTGCCTATGGCCCTCTCCTACTTAACCTTTCGTAAAAGAGCTTTTAAAACATTAATAATTATCTTGATGAATAAATTATCTTCTTTGAGAATTTAAAAAAATATTTATTTCCTAATTGGAAATCCAGAGTTATAGGATAATGTCTATATGCAAAATTCAAAATTCCTATGAGAGTATTTTATTTTAAAAAAATGAATTTTGATCAACTGTCCATTCTCAAATGTAAAAAAAAATAAAAAAATAAAAAATAAAAAAACTATTTTCATAAAAATTCTCCTCCTTCACACAATTTCAATTAATAAATATTGTCTAGGAAATGTTGTGAAAGGAATTTATTTCCATCAAATCATTAAATATCCTTTTGGTGATAACTTAATGCTTATCTTGATAAATAAATTATCTTCTTTGAGAATTTTCAAAAATATTTATTTCCTAATTGGAAATCTAATGTTACAGGATAATGTCTATATGCAAAATTCAAAATTCCTATGAGAGTATTTTATTTTAAAAAAATTAATTTTAATAAAATGTCCATTCTCAAATTTAAAAAAAAAAAAAAAAAAAAACCATTTTCATAAAAATTCTCCTTCTTCACACAATTCCAATTAATAAATATTTTATCTAAGAAATGTTGTCAAAGATATGCCCTTGGAGGTGTCTAAGCAAAATTTTGGTGGTAATTGTCCTGCAGCTTGTAGATTTGCAAGGTCTTGGCAACAATTGCTCAATGAAGCTCATGAGAGCTTAGAGAAGGCATTTAGTAGAATGAAAAAGTATGCAAACAAGGGTTGAAGACCCTTAGAATTTTAGATTGGGGATAAGGTATTTCTAAAATTAACCCCTTATATATGGAAGAAAATTAGCAACAAGACTATGTAGAGGGGGTTGATTCCCAAATATGATAGACCTTTTGAGGTGATGCAGAGGGGGATAGGTAGCTTACAAATTAAAGTTACCGAACAGGCTAAAGATACACCTCACGATCCATGTGAGCTTCTTAAAGCCTTATCATGAAAACCTAGTCTCGAGAAGGATATAGGCAATGTGAGTGATTAGAAAGCAATTTGATTGTGAGGTAGAAAAGATATTAGATCATTGAACTATGGGAATGAGCAAGAAAAATTAAAGAATTGATTTTCTAGTTTAGTGGAAGGATAGTCTTGAATTAGAAGCTAATTCAGAATGAAATGTGATTCTATGGCAATTTGAAAAGGTAGTCCAAGCCTATCCATGGTCCAAGTTGATGAGGGCATCAACTACATCAAGTTGGAGTGGTTTGTTAGCCCCTTGACATGGACCATACGATCCCATGGCCTCATGGGATGACACCTTGGCGTCATGAGTGACGAATAACAACAACAAGGTGGTACAAAGGCACAATGCCTTGTGCAGGGAGATGACTTGGTGAGCCATAGGCACAATGCCATGGTAAGTATAACACTAAGAGAGACTTGAATGGGCATATCAATGCGGGGAAACGATGCCAACTTAGATGCAATACATAAGAGTGTAATGCCTTAAGCATGGGAAGTCATGGGTGCAATGCCATGACATGTTGTCGCACTAAAAAGAGGGCTTGGGTAAGGCATGGAGTTACAACAGCAACAAAGTGGATGCAAGAGCATGTTTGCCTAACACAAATGCAATATGGATGTACAAGCAAAAAGAGGGCTTATCCTACACAAGAGCCTTATATATAGATGCATGCGATAGCAACATGAAGAGTTGGACTTGAATGGGATTGCAAATCAAGCATTAGTAAAAGTCTTGATGCCTAACATAATTATAGTCTAAGTAGGACTAGAATTTAAAGTCCAAGTAGGAGTGGTTACTGGCACAACTTATTAGGAAAATTCCTAGTAGAACTAGGAGTAGCACTCCTAGTCTAACAAGGAGTAGGCGGTGCCACTTTATAAATAGAAAAGGGTGGAGAAAATCTTGAGAGGGATCTAGAGAGGGAGATCATGTGGGAAGTTTGAACTCACCGAAGCTATTACAGAAGTTTGGTTAAAGTCTTATATTCTTATTTAGTAGGTTAATAAAATACATGTTGGGGTTGGTGCCCTATAAACCTCATGTATTGCCTTGCATGTTGTTGCCATCTCATAGGGGAAGGTGTAGACTGGCTTAGAGAGCTTCTAAATGCCACATAGACATGAAAATTTATGTGGGAATTTTGCGCTTGTGATAAACCTTTAAAAGTTTGTTCAAGGGGGAGCCTTCATCTCCCTTCATATATTTAATTATTTGCTTGTTTTTTCAACCCTATTATTAATGCAACACAAGTGAATTTGCCCAAAGGTTTATAAGAAAATTCATATCAGTTGTGTTCAACCTGTTAAATTCTACTAGGCTTATGTGCCAGTATGTAAATTATAGCTTCTTCCCTAAAGCCCAAATTTTTCTTTGGTTTCATGGTGTCAACATTTCATGAAAGTAAATGATGCATTGAAGAGTAAATTTACCTAAAATTGAATATGGTGTGCTAGAACATAGAGATTTATTAAACATCAACTAAACTCTAGGAAAATGTAAGGATGACTTGAAACCTAAATTTGAGCAAATAAAGAATCCTTTTGACAGTGCTTTTAGAAAACACTTATACTAGTACCATAGAATAAAAACATTTTTGAAGAAAAATCAAGCGTTTGATAAAATTTAGAAAATACTTTTAAAAAGTTCAAAATTAAATTATTTGTAATGCTTCTTGGAGAAACACTTTACAGTTTATTCTCCCAAAAATACTTTTAGAGAAAACCCTTCCACTAAAAGCACTTAAAATAGAAACTCAAGCAAATCTACTCTAAATCTGCCAAAGCACTGCTAAAAAAAAGAAAAAAAAAAGGAAAAAGAAAAAAGGAAAAACAAGCAGAGTTGTGTATATTCATAAAACTGAGCAGCATAATTTCTTGAAATATTATATGATTTTATGCATACCTCCATCCTGGGATATAGACTGACGTTGCAACCTTGATTGCAAGATATGTCTGTTCTTTCTGGAGTTGGAAGATTCTTCTTCCTTCTTCGTAGCTACTGCCAAATGCTGTCTGAGCAATCACATCCGATGTCAAATTTTCGAGATAGGGCCAAACATCCAACTCTCGTGATCCCTCCACCGAAAGCTACAACTCAAATGAAATGTCGGTAACATATGAGTAAGTGAAAAAGAAAGGGAAAAAGAAAGGAAAAGGTAGGACACTTGGTATGTGAAAAACTAGTCACCAGTTCTTTTTGGATTAAAAATAATTTTTCAACAACTTCCATATTTAAAAATAAAAATAAAAATTAGAAAGTTTTCTGGATGGAAAGCTGGGTTGATGATCTTTTTGGAAACCAAGGTGAAATATTCTCGTTTAAAAACTGGGCATTGAAAATTACCTTCAACTTTTCTAGATGGAAAACTGGGTTGATGATGTTTCTACGTTTGGCCCATTGTTCACCTTCCTGGGCCACTAGACCAGAAACCAGCAACTTGACCAATGGGTGTGAGGGAGTCTTTCGAAAGATATTGGACTTCAACAAAACATCCCTCATTAGCTCAGTCTTCATAATGTTTACCCTTGGATTTGGACCCACCCATGTTAAGGAATTTTTACCTGCATGTTTATGCCATTATTGGATAGCAGCCTTGGTTAGTATTTCCCAAACATCTTCAAAATATGACAATCATCAATTTTGATTTTTCATTATAGATATTCGCATCCTTGTCGTAACTTTTTTCATACAGTTATGAAGTATGGTAATTTTGAACAACGTATGGAAACAACCTATTTCCCGACCTTGAAGGGGACTGAATATTGCTATTTAATAAGTTTAGGGGGCAAGTTTTAGTTCTTTTAACAAGTTGGAGGTTAGATTTGGAATATGAATGGGTAAATTGTAAACAAACGCAAACGGTAGGGTTAAATTGATAACTACTTTTATGTGAATAAAATACACGTCTTCCAAAAAATGGAAACCCACGTTAGACTTCCCAAATGAAGAAGGGAGAATTACCCTTAAGGGTGGGCTGGGGAAAAAAATGATGGGAAAGGGTGGGTAAATTTTATAATTCTTGTGAAGGGTAGGGTGAAATTATGATAATTCTTCTAAAGACCTTATTTTGTTTAAATGTCAAGATTGCCCTTAATGAGTGAAAAGTAACAGCAAAAGGAAAAAGTCTTCTTCAACCTACTGTCGGTGTTGTAGCAGAAAAACTGGAAAGAGGAAAAATGTCCAACACTTCTGAAACTGTTTCCACAAAGCTTATATTTTGTGTGAATTTAGTAAGAAATTCATTAAAGGTAAGTTTTTTTTTTTTAAATGCCAAAAAAACAAAAATACGTTAGTTTATGCAAAAAATAAATCAATAATTTAAAAATCGGAATGAAGGAATGAAAAGTTAATAATTTATAAATATAGATCTAAGATATTATATCTGAAATATTGAAAGAAGTTTTGAGAAAGAAATTACATTTTTTGTGTAAAATGTTATTTAAATTTATTATTTTAATTTTTTTATATTATTTTGGTCATATTGATGATGTGTTTTTATTTTTAATTTATTTTTCGGGTGGGTTATTTGATATGATTATTATTGATTTCCATGAAAAATGTTTGCACTTTAGTTTTGTTGTTAAGACTTCTTTGACATGGTAAAAGAAAAACAAATTTGAATTGTTTCATGCTTGTTTGGAACCACTTTATTTGGGTATTTATGAACATATTTGGATTTTCATTAAAAATTGAAAATTATAATCAATTGATACATATTTTATATAATAAAGAACAATGTTTGTTGTATATTAGACATGCATATGCCAAAAAACCCACAATTGCCCAGTTTCATAAGAAATTTAAAATTTTCAAAATTTTACCTTATCGTAATGTATCGTAATGTTATTGTATTTATATTATAATTGTAGTGTATTTTTATTGTACATTTATATTTTTATATAAAAAAACCCACAATTGCCCAGTTTTGTAAGAAATTTGAAATTTTCAAAATTTTACTTTATCGTAATGTATCGTAATGTTATTATATTTATACTGTAATTATAGTGTATTTTTATTGTACATTTATATTTTTATATAAAAAAAACCCACAATTGCCCAGTTTCATAAGAAATTTGAAATTTTTTAAATTTTACTTTATTGTAATATATCGTAATGTTATTGTATTTATATTGTAATTGTAGTATATTTTTATTGTACATTTATATTTTTATATAAAAAAATTAATTTTATAGATTTTTTTATTTATACATAATTGGATTACCATCAACAACTTTATGTGTTAAAATTACAATAATGTATTTTTATTGTCTTTTTATAATTTTGACTTGCAAGGATGCTTTATGATAGGAATACAACAGATAGCCTAGAAATGCTAGTTCAGTAAAAAAATGAATTCAATATTTTATCATTTTGGTATATTGTAATATATCGTAATGTTAATATTTTTTCATTGTAACTATATTGCATTTGTATTGTACTTATATTTTATAATTGTCAAAAAAGAAGATGTACTTCTCAACTGGTAAATAGACTTGAAAAATTCAGGGTAAATTGGTCTAATAAAAGTGTTAGGCCTTCATAAGAATTATTAAATTTACCCACCCTTTTTAGTAATTTTTTTTCCCAGCCTACCCTTAAGAGTAATTCTCCCAATAAAGAAAGGGAAATTGGGCAAATCTCGGGAGAGATTCTAGCGAGTAAGTATGCTGTTTGGGAGAAATGTCTCCCTAAAGATAGCTTACAATCCTACGTGCTTTTAATAATCCATTTTCAAGGGTTGTTTGAAAATGTCGGAAGAATTTTTAGAGTTTCTGAGGAATAAATTCATTGATGGCTTAGCGGAAGTAGAGGATCAAGGGAGGCTACTGCCTATGCATCGTCAATTTCAAGGGATTCGGGACGTTTTGCTTGGAAAGGACATCACCTCATCCACGCCTATCCAAATGACGGATCAAGAAATGATCCAAATGAGGAATACGCTCTACCGGCTCCTTGCTGTGTACACCGACTGCCTCATCTTCTCGGAGAAGCACCCAATCCAAAGCACCAAGTTTCTCTTGCCTTTCTACAATCTCTTCCACTTCTTGTTTCTCAAAAGAACCAAGGAGGTGCTGTTGCGAATCAAGGGAGAGCTTGGTCTCTATCCGTGCATAGAAGACTCCAATGGCTCACCCGATCATCGTCAGGATCAAGAAAGTCAAAGTCATGATCCAGAAAATCAAAGTCAGGGTCCGGAAATTTGGTATCCTTATGTGTTGGAGATACGAGGTTTTGATGGACAAGTCTCAAAAATCCGAGGTTGGCTTCTGCAATCTGATGAGGGATTTAAGGACATTGCAATTGTTGGGATTGGAGGTTCAGGCAAGACAGCTCTTGCCCGACAACTTTTTTATGACGAAGGTATTCAGGGTGCCTTTTTCCCCACACTTTGGATCAGCTTATCAGGAAAGATTGATGCAGGCATAGACTTCAAGCAAGTTGTGGAAGACATGTTAGTGGAGTTGACTACTGAGCATGGACATGAAAAGTTAAGGAGTTGTAGCACTGAGGAGCTGTTGTCCTCCCTTGGCCGTCAGTTGTTGGGTAAAAAGTACTTGATTGTGCCTGATGGCATATGGGATGAAACCAGAGATTGGTATTTCAGGCTAGGCCAGGCATTGAACTGGCCTGATAAGGACTGCAATATCCAATTTGGTAGAGACCAGAAAAGAATTGGGAATGCAGTTATCATTACTACTAGACTTGAGGATGTGGCAAAAGGGATGGTGGGTGATAAGTATTTGCATAGCATAGAAGGCATTGGTGAGGATGAGATTTGGTCCATGTTCGATGATGCAGTTGATAAAAGCAAATTGAATCCTCAACAGAATGATAAATTGAAGAAATTGTAAAACGAAATTGTGAAACAGTGTGATGGCTTCCAGTGTCAACGCAGAACCAGAGAGGGGACACATTGACTGAGATCATTCCAATGGAGGTCCAGATTGATGGAGGGAGGTCATTTTCTTAGCTTTCCAACTGTTCTTGCTTTTTATCTATATTCATGGCTTCACATTTAACTTTGCATCAAATGCCATCAGACGTGGAGGTTGGTTTTGTAGTTAAATTTGATGCAAGTATTAATCTTGCCTGTCTGCAAGGGCAAAACCCCTTATGTGGAATTTTGTTGTTTCAATGCCACGTCATTTATTTGCTTATTTGTCCATCAGGTTTATTGATATTGGAAGTTCTTTAAATTATTGTTCTGGGTGTGTTATAAATATACCTTTCTTCGCCATGATCAGCTAGCTATGAGTAGCATGAGTTATATGATGAGATTCATCAATGATCAGCTAGCTATGTGGCACAATTGTGTTGAAAGGGATCCCTCAGGCTTCACTGTCCAACATGCAAGGTTTGTCCAAAAACCCTGAGACATCCATTGGCTTCTAAGGTTGCTGGTAGGTTGGGCAGCAAGCAATCTTGGGCCAAGAAGAGAAGGAGCCCAATAACATCATGGCTTTCATCCATTGGCTTGCAAGCTTGCGCCCAGAAGAGAAGGGAGCCCAATTTCATTTCGTTGAGTTCAACAACTCATAAGCCGGTCACACGGTTCACTTCCGCCAACCGGACCGGAAAACTGGTGATTCTTACCTAAATGTTGACTATGAATGGGCCATGACCATGATGCAGCATGAATATTTAGGGGAAAAAACCAACATTTTGTTTTCTTTATGTTGTAATATTAGAAAATTTTGTACTTGTATTTAAAAAAATACCAAAAAAAAAAAAAAAGAAAGAAAAAAAAAGGTGTGACTGAGGTAATGAAGGTCAATTTTTTGGTATCTACAGCACAGCTCTCTCCAATACCCAAGTGACAAGTCACCAAAAGAAATAAAATATATATATATATATATATATATATATATATATATATATATATATTTATAAAAAATAATTTATCAAGATAGATACAAATGATTTAAAATTTGGATTACAAGGTAAAATTAATTGGTGAAATAAAATATTATCTTAAAAAAAAAATTAAAAATATTTGTTTGGATAGACTATTATAAAAATTATTTAGTATGAACAATATATAAACAAATAAATACTTTATTATGATCATTAATTTTTTAGTTAATTTGATGCATATGACAACTAATAGGAAAAAAAATGGAATCTTTAAAAATATGTTTATACAAAAAAAATTAAAATAATAAATGTATAAATAAATTAAATTGAATTCTAGGTAATTAAAGAGAATATTGACTTGTGTTGCCAACTATTCATTTTTAACAAGTTATAATCGATTCGTATGCAAACCATAGTTTTTTCTAAGCTTAAAAAATAACATGTTATGGAGCAAAAACATACAAATTACTCAACTTTATCCTATAGTTAAGCCATGTCTTTTTTGAGAATAATTGTTGAGAAATTATGTAGAAATAGAGTAAGAAATATTGGATTAGTATTTCAGAGGTATAGAAATGCAGAGGGGATTTTGATATTGGAATCATGCTAGCTATATTTCAACATTCAAGAGGCTTTGTTGAATTTATTTTGATATGCAATTTTTCATGTCAATTTATGCTAAGGAGTTAAGGAAGTGGATGCTAACTATTTTGATACTTGGGTTTTGTGTCTAAATAAGATCAATGACTAGCTAAATTGACAAAGGCTAATAGCTATTGAGTTGGAGGAGTTTGTCAATTCAATTATAATATGCAGATTTCGATACCTGTTTGTTAAAGGGATTAACATGATGAATGCTTATCGATTTTTATTGATATGATGATTAATATTGGTGGCTTAAGAGATATCTAGTTGTTGTGTCAGAGTGTATTGAATTTTTTAATACTTAGTGTTAGAACCAAAAGTGGTCTTAATAACCCCATTATTTATTTTTATTTTTTTTTAAGTTTTCTTTTCTTAACTATTTTGATTCATTTTCCTAGCATAAATTAGATTCATTTTTTAAATTCTTAATATTTCTTAAGTATGTGTTCCAATTATATAATAATAAATAAAAGTCAAAACTATTTTTGGAAGACCAATAATACATTTTTGGAAAGAACAATAATACACCTATAAATAGAAGAGCTTTTGGTCTCTCTCTCCACTCTTACTATTTTTGGAAGCATGTCCATACCTATCATTAAAAGTGCATAAAAGGAGACTAAGATAGTAGAGATCAAGGATAAAAGAGTTTAAGATGGTTACTTGAAGAACTTTGAGTTATATAGAAGTTAGGAGTATAGATCAAGGTATGCTTTATTCTTTATATCCTATATGATATTTTTAAAGTGTGATATTAATCACTAAATGAAACATTTTCCAAGACTTAGTCATTAAAATTTTGATGTTGGCTATTGAAGTGCTCTTGATTTTTACTCTTTTATTATGTTTATGATTTAGGATTTGTAACTTTAGATTATTAGCTTTAGGTGATGTGATATAATCCTATTAGGCCACTTGGTATCTAATTCACAATAAATGGGTTGTTTGTTTGTTAAAGAGGAGGATTTAGGACTTCAATAATGTTAGGATAAGGTCTGTAAAAACAAGACATAATTTAACAAAGTTAGACTTGACTTTCCACTCCCTTATCCATTAATGGCATTTAGGTTTTATTCAAGCATTCAAGCCTACATCTCTTATATTGTATATGATTTGAGTATATTAGGAGTTGCATGAAAGATTTAAGTCAAAGGTTCCTTACAAGTTGATGAGTTGTTCACAACCAGTTCAAGGACTTAGGCAATCCATCTAAGGTTGTGGTGAATTATCTCTTAATTTGAGGGTTGACTTATCTTAGCCATCGGGATGGTTTTCCCATGATAAGTGCACCAATATATATTATTATAATTGGACATGATCTATGGTGAATCATAACATTGGCTATTGGGTAGTCGTGATCACAAACCTACTATGTTGCATAGAGTCTTAACCTTAAGAGAATATTGAGTTAGTGTTGAGGTCTTTAGTGGCTTTAACCTATATGTGAGACCCTAAGGTGAACATATATTCTTTATGGATTAGACTACTACTGATTAAAATAGGTGACAATAGATATTCTTAATATATGCACCATGATATCTCATAGGTTTGAGATATTGTATCGCCTTAAGTGATCCTAAGGGTTTGTGATCATGAAATCTATGATACGTAGTGATTTCGTGTGGAATTTGGCAAATGTCCTTTAGGAACTACAATATGTCAGTTGATCACATAATAAGCGGATTTGAGATTCAAGGATGGTAGAAGTAATCTTGAGAGGATGATAACATCTACCTCGTTAAATTCTAAACACCACCAGAGTTCATAGGAAGTCCATATGCAGTGGCTAGTAGGTCAAGAACTGAATGAATTAATTAAATTGGATTTGATCAATTCTTATCTCAATGTAATAAAATAGGATACTAGAGTGTAGAGAACCTTCTAAATTTTTTGGATTGAGACCCTATGATAGGAGCATAAGGAAACCTTGGATCACTTTGTTTCTCAAGGTCGGATCAGGTTAGGAACATGCAAAACTATCCTAGTCTTTTCTAAACCCTATGCATAATGGAAAAGTTGTATTTTTACACTTTAACAGGATTCAAAAGCTTTAAAGAAAACCATACCTAAGATTTGGACGTTCCCAAATATGTTTCACGTGGTGAAGACAAAGATTACTATTGTAGGAAGTCTCGTAAACTCGAAGTCTTTTATCCTATGACTCAAACCTTGATCTTGGTACACTTCCTCAATGATGAAAATATCAGTAATCACGGATAGATCAGTAACTTGATTTTACAAATATATTGAAGAAATATCAGCGGATATTTTGGAAAAAAATTTCAATAGGCCAAAAATTGATCAAAACTCATGGAAATCTAAGAAAAACCTCATAGCAATGTAATTAGAAGTATAATAGACAATTTAAAGTTGTTTTGTTGAAGAATTTGATATATGTATGATATGATTTGCGATATTAGATGTAATTATATCATGTCGGTCGATAAGAAATGTGAATTTTGTAATTGTACACTCATTATGAAGCTTCATGAAAGATTGATTTCATTAAATATCAATAATTTGTACATATTACATTACAATGACCCTTTAGTACCAAAATGAGGATTGATGTGGTTCAATGGAATTGGTAGATGAAGGAACCTTGTCTTGCTGTTGGAGACAATATTGGTACCAACTCATTGAGCCTCGATAATATTGGTTAAAAATTCTAACATGCCATGCATATATCTCCTGGGTCCTGCCTACTACCTCTACACGGATAAGATACTCGAGATTGACCCATGTGTTCATGTCAAATCCTTCTTGCATTTGATATGGAACTTGGTATGACATTTGTGCAATAGAGGGGTAGCTCAGCATACCATACTCTTCATCAGTTGAACTTGAAGGTTGACCATAACCCATCACATAAGGAGAGTAAACGTTAGCCTCATTTGAGGAGTCATTAAATTGAGTTCCTATACTCATAGATTCAAAACTCCCTAAAAGTAACTCCTCATTATATGGAGTCATCGTCCATTCTCTTCTTTTGTATGGCTTCCTAATAGCTCTTATACCTGTGTAGACCCTCCATTTTGTCCTCTTAGCACATGTGACACTAAGTGTCTTTCTGTGTTTCTCTCTTGACTCATAGTCATCTCTTGGTTGCCTTTCGAGCTTAATTTAGGCTCATTTAGATGCACTTGGCCCATTAGGCACACTTTTAAGTCACTTGACACATTTCTGATCACCCTACATCACTTAGACACCTCCTTAGTTTAATTTCCACCTATTCACCTTGGCCCTTTCCACTTAGGTCACTTAGGCACTTTTCACTTAGATCACTTGGATGCTTTTTTAGGCTTAATTCCCTTAGGTTTGATTTATTGATTGCTTGATTTTTTAGATTAGGTGAGTATTTGGCTTGATTTTGATTTTTGATTGTTTTAGATGAATTTTTGATATTTAATTGTGTTAGTTTGATATTTTGTTTTTCATTTTTTATTGTGTTTTAGTTTAATAGTTAGATTATTGATTATATGTATTTGATATTTATTTATTTTCTTGTTTTATTTATTTATTCATCTACTTATTTATTTTCAAGAAATTACATGAGATAGGTGACTTTATTTTTAATTTGCAATGAAATACTTTCCTTTTTAAATTTGCATGATTTCTATTTATTTTATTTTATTTTATTATGTTACAAATTTCTAACTCATATTTCTTGTTTTTTTTTTATATATGAGATTTTTCAACAAGGAGATCTCCACACACACGGGGGTCACATAAAAAAAAAAAAAAAAAAGGTAGAGAGGAGACTTTCTAAAGATGGCACCTATACTATTTTTGGAAGGAGAAGAGAAAGGTATAACTGCCATGGGTCCTTTGTTTTTCTTCGTTGGAATATAGTCTTTTTCTCTCTTCTCGATATTTTCTGTGGATTGCTTGACTAGGTGTTTAGTTTTATGATTCCTGTTTGGTTTATGGGTTTATTGTTGTTATCTTTTTCATTTACTTTAGAGTGATTTGAGAGCAACACAACTCTGTTTTAGCTTCACTGCGCATCACGTGGAAGTCTTGCTTTTATTTTCATTTCCATGGGATGTATTCTGGTTCACTCACCCACATCTCAGCCCATGAATCGAAACATGAAACGTGGCTTCCACTGGTTCATTCTGGTTTCCATTGGTTCATTCTGGTTTCATCCTTCATACTTTGTTTTTCTTGGTTGTCTTCCTCTATTCCTTTGTGTATTTTGGGTGCATGACATTATGTGTCTCATCAGTTGATGATATTAGAGATTGGCTTTTGGATGCTGTTGGAACTTGGTACCCAAGTTTAGAAAAAGAGAGCAGGCTCAGTAATTTCTAATGAGATTATTGTTTCATGGAATGATCGACTGGTATTGAGGCATGAGTTACTCGAGAATAATGAATATATGGTTTGGGTTTTCATTGAGGTTTTCAGCAAGTGTGGATGGATGGTAAAAGTGGTTGAACTATTGTCTATTCTTGAAGCTCCAAATGATACCTGAATACTCCCAGTCCGTAAAATGGTACTCTGTAGCCCGGCATGGTGGTGACTTTTGGCCCCTTGGACTGACAACCGAAGTCGAGTCTGTTGAGATGCACTATCAGTCTCTCCCAGAGGCTTTGCTTGGTGACAATTTCGGTTTCAACGTGAAAAACATTACTGTGAATGATTTCAAGCGTGGGTTTATTGCATCCAATTCCAAGGATGACACTACCAAGGATGCAACCAGCTTCACCACCTAAGCTATCATCATACACCACCCTGGATAGATCAGAAATGGCTATGCCCCTACTTTGGATTGCTACTTCTTCCACCACTCGTATCCTCATCCATCATGCTCACCATTCCCCCATCTATCATACCCATTGAACCCATCTTCACACCCAACACAGTTAACCTACTCGACATCATTAAACCCGTCCTCACCCAGATTTTTCTCTACAAGCTCTACAAGGGTGTTGTGCACTGCCACAGCCATCCACACTACCACATACCCCCTCACAACCATCCCATAACTCCCACACAGCTCACCCATGGCCATCCTATAGCTCATGGCTCACTCACAGCCTCTCCAACCACTGTACACCCTCCACATACAGCCCACATGTAGTTCACATGCACCCCATGGCCACCACATACCTCACCTCACAGCTCACCCATGCAGCCCACGATTCACCTATGGCCACACATGCTTACCCACGGCTCACCTATACCCCAACACACCTCTTTCACAGCTCACCCAAACAGCCCACACCTCCACCATGTAGCCGCACCTCTCTCCTATCTCACCCATATGCAGCCCGCACATCCCATAGCTTCTTATGCAGCCAGCACATCCCACAGCTCACCCATATTCAGTCTACACATCTCACAACTCCCTATGGCCTCCACACTACCACATACACCCTCACAACTCACCCATGGCCACCCTTACAGCTCACACCTCACCCTCACATGCACCTACGACCTCCACACCATCACCTACAACCCACACATGCACCTCATAGCTCACCTATGCAGCCCACACCTCACCACATGCACCCCATGGCTTCCACACTACCACATACACCCTCACAGCTCACCTATGGCCACCCTTCCAACCCACACCTCACCACCATCACCTACGACCCACACATGCACCTCACAGCTCACCCATGCAGCCCGCACCTCACAACATGCTCACACAGCCACCACAAAGCCCCCTATGACCTCCACACCATCACCTACAACCCACACCTCACCACATAGCTCACCCATGGCTACAATGTGGCCATTTCTTAGCTCCCATGCAGTCCACACTCCTCTCACACGTCCACACCTTCCATAAGCAACCCATACCTCTTAAGTTCAGCCTATATGCCTCCCTTGTGCAACCTACATCTTCCATAGGCAGCTCATACTTCTCATGTTCAGCCCATATGCCTCCCATGTTTAGTCCATACCCTCCTTATGTAGCCCATGTGGTCATCACACACAGCCCACATGCATTCTCATTTTAAAATCATTTTAAAAAAATTTATTTTTTTTAAGTAATCTCATTTTCAAATAATTATTCAGATTAAAATTTCCAAAATTCCAAACTTAATTTTTAAAATTTCATTTCCAAAATTTCCAACATTCCAAACTTAATTTTTAAAATTACATTTCCAAAATTTCCAAATTTAATTTTTTAAATACCATTCTCAAACAATTTTCCAAAATTCAATTTTTTAAAAATATCATTCGCAAACAATTTTCCAAGATTCCATTTTTTTTTTTTAAAAAAATATCATCTTCAAATTTTTTTTTTTCCAAAATTCTAATTTTCAAATTTAATTTTTAAAAATACCATATTCAAATAAAATTTTCCAAAATTCCAATTTTTAAAATACCATCTTCAAATAAATTTTTTCCAAAATTCCAAATTCCAATTTTAATTTTTTAAATACCATTCTCAAATAAATTTTTCGAAATTCCAATTTCCAAATTTATTTTTTTAAAATGTCATCTTCAAATAATTTTTCAAAATTCCAAATTTCAAATTTAATTTTCAAAACTCCCATTTTCAGTTTTTTTTTTTTTTTATAAAAAATGAATACATTTTCACGATTCCAAAATGATGGAATTTATGAGAATTAATTCATGACAAAAATAAATTGGGCTTTGGTGGGGGCCCAACATTCATAACTTTTCTTTCGAAAATAATTCAAGTGAACTGTGCGATTGATTTTGTTTGATTTTGATTTAGTTTTATGTGAGATTTTTTACACTTGTCATTATACACTAACCTTGTTTTCATGACAACGCTTTATTACCTGCTACCAAAGTACGCTCCCATCCTCACTTTGTTTATTATTTCGTTATCGTGACTTGTTTTTAAACTATGATCATTTTGATATCCATTGATCTCATAATTAATTGTCATGTCTGCTTCACCTTATTTAATAAAGACCCATTTTTAGGGGCTTAGAGGGGTACATACAATCTTTACCGTACCTTTCCAATAAGTAACTTGATCCTCGAACCCAGTCTTGGTTCTTCACAGACCGTCTTTTCCAAATAAGGAGTCACACTTAAAGTTTTTTTTCTTATTTTTTTTCCCTTCAAAAATAAAACAAAAATAAGTGGCAACTCCAAGTCTTTTCTAAAAATCATATTTTTACTAAATAAATGAAAAGTGAGCCACGCCATCAAGTGGGAATGCATCGAGCTAAAAATATGGGGTTCACAACCTGGACCAGCTCTTCTAGAGCCATGGTCTTCATCTTGTGTGCAATGCATGAAATCATTTTCATAGGTGAATTGACTCAATTGATATTGACTTTGTTGGCGTACCCCAATATGTCCTCCTACGTTATCACTTTCATCATCAGTTCTACCTTTTAAACCATCGTAACTAGAAGCAGAAGTACCAACATCACTAGTCTACTACTTTGGCCAACACTTGTGGAGTCAACCTCTTGGTGGGAATTCAATGCCCTTTGAAATGAATCCTTAGTATCTTTGATAAAACTTTCATTGTGAACTTCTTCGAATAGCACACGTTCAACATCAACTTTAAATTCTCGAGCATGAGTGGCAATTCGTGGATCAGGATTACCAATTTCATCATCCAAGTGTATAGGCCTGACCCATTGGAATAAATGATTATCTTCTTCTTCACCCACCTCGAATGAAATGTTAAGAAGATCAAGGTAATCTTTCTCAGCAACTCGATCATTTTCTACCTCTATATCGCGTAACTTTAGCTTTATATTATAGTAACAGAAAACTAATTATTGCAGCCAAGAGTAAGCCAAACGATTGCGTTGCTTTTTGTGGATTAGAGCAAACGTGCTCCAATTTCTCTCACAAGAAAAAGATGAGGCAGTTTGTGAGAGAACTTTAATGGCCAAATTTCTCAATGTAGGTGTGTGGTTCCCATACATGAGCCATCATTCAACTGCAAGAGGATTCATAATTATATAAATACTTATGTGATGAATTTACAATAATGATAATCAAATTTTTTTCTATCAAGAAATAGTACTCATCGGGCACCATGGTTGACCTTGATGCAACCGCCGCTCAATCACCAAATCCTCTCTTTGCATCTCAAAAAGGCACAAGCTATGTATTCATAATTTAATTTTTTAATATCATATTTGTTAGTAAATGTTCAAATAAAATGATGAATGAAATAAGAGATTTTAGTAAAATAAGAGTTTCTTATTTACCTCATTTCCAAATTGACCAATCGATACAGCATTTGGGTCTAATTTAGCAAATACGTCATGGACTGCTTGAATTAAATTTGGATCACTACCAACTCCACACCTATATTGAAACCTTGGATTCAAGAAGTATGCTACAATAAAATTATGTAGATTTAGTATTGTGTAAGAGAAAATAAAATAAAATCAAAGTAACAATTGATGAAATTAAGTACCTGCTGAATGAAGTGGGTGTTTTAGTGTTTTCTTTTAATGATTTTTGAGTATTTTGAAGATCCAATCGCCAACTTGTTGACAAATGAGATTATCTTTCATCACTTGCATAAGCTCGTACACAAATGGCATTGTTGGAACAACTATTGAATCCATGATTCGAAGCACCACGTATAGTGGCTCAAAATATGAAACATGTTTCACTCTATCCGAATACGGATGATCAAACATTAGTTTCTCTATATCGCATCCAATGTTTGTCCGACTAAGCTTGTGTAGTGTCCATTCATCACTCATAAACAATTTCTTCAAATGAGCCATTTTTTTAAGAAGACTTTCAAGATCAATATAGTTTGTAGCAAACCTTGTAACTCCTAGTCGAACAATTTCTCCACCACAGTTCTTTCTCATTTCTGCAAGTAACCAACCATGATTGTAAATGAAGTTAGTTATCTTGTGGGCATTGCGTATTACCTCTACAATACTAGGTTTTTTCTCAATGTCTTCAAACATTAAGTCGATACAGTGTGCCGCACATGGGGTCCAATATAAGTTAAACTTCTTCATCAACAGCTTCCCTACTTTCACGAACGCTGACCCGTTATCTGTGACAATTTGGACCACATTATCTACCTCAACTTCTTTGATAATATTCTTCAATAGCTTGTATATGTATTTGTGGTCTTTGATATTGTTGGATGCATCGACTGACTTAAGGAACACCGTACTCTCTTTTGAATAGACCATGAAATTAATTATGCTTAATCTCATGGGCCCTGTCCATCGTTCTGACATTATGGTGCAACCATATGTCTTCCATTTTTCTCTTTGCTGGTTCACATAAGCTTCTATATTTTTGTACTCCATATCCAAGTACTTATTCTTTATTTCATATGGAGATGGAGGTTCAATTCCCATTCCTACAAATCATATGTAAGAAATATTTAAAACATGACACAAAGACTACACCTACTCAAGGAATGAAACAATATAAATTTTGTGAACTTAAAAATTACTTGCTTGTTGTGCACCAATAATCATATTCTTGAAGTGGTGAGAGTTTTCTTTATTTGGCTTGATGCTATCATAAATGAAGAATTTGCTTATTAAGCATCCCATCATTTCTTTAATTGAACCACCTTTTAATATATCTTTAATATTTTTTTGTTTTGTTGTAGAAGACTTGTAAAGGGAGGGTGCAATAGGTGGTGATGGGTCTGAATGTCACATACTTTGAGATTTTCGCATTGTCGGTGCACCACTAGGGTGTGACGACTCCCCTGTTTTACACTTGCTTCCTACAAGAGTTTCATATTGTTGTCATTCCCATTTTGTTGCCTTGGATGCATGACCTGCTTCTCGATAAGCATCTCACTCATCCAAGTCCATATCTGCTGGATACATGTACACTTCTTCATCTTCATCTTCATTATCATCCTCGTCCATGACATGTGTATGCCTAACCCCCATAGTGCCACGTAATTAAGCTCGGATCTCTTCAATATGTGCAGTTTTCTTTGCTTTTGCTTTACTTTTTTCATGTAACATCTCTTGTATCTCTTCTTTCACTTCAGGTGGCATTGAAAGACACTTTTTGGTGTTTTTATTCAGGTCTCTATGTGCTAAATGATACTTAAATCGACTAATGCCTTCACTCTTCATCACCAACCCAAAAAATTACAATTGTCCCACTTCGGTTTCCCTCTAATGGTGACCAATACTTCCAAGCTAAATCTCGACTGAACTTGCCACTCCCATCACCTCCACTTCCACCTCCACTAGCCATTGCAAATCTATTGAACATATACTATTTCATTACAATTGAATAAAAATTTAAATTAAACAAGTAATTAAAAATAAAATTATTGAAAATCTAGTAATCATGTCAATCAAACTTATTGCGAATGTACTAGTTAATTACAATTGAAAAGAAAAAAAAAATGAAGAAATTGGAAAACTACTAATATTATTAAGTAAGTTAATAAATTAACTAAGCCAAATTAATTCTATGAAAATCTACAAATTCATTCAAGAGTTAAAAAAATGTACTAATTAATTCAAATGTACTAATTAATTACGATTGAAAAGAAAAAAAAATGAAGAAATTGGGAAGCTACTAATATTGTGAATTAAGTTAATAAATTAACTAAGCTAAATTAATTCTATGAAAATCTACTAATTCATTCAAGGGTTAAAAAATGTACTAATTAATTCAAATATACTAATTAATTACGATTGAAAAGAAAAAAAAAATTGAAGAAATATTGTTAATTAAGTTAATGAATTAACTAAACTAAATTAGTTATATGAAAATCTACTAATTCACTCAAGAGTTAAAAAATGTACTAATTAATTCAAATATACTAATTAATTATGATTGAAAAGAAAAAAAAATTGAAGAAATTAGGAAGCTACTAATATTGTTAATTAAATTAATAAATTAACTAAGCTAAATTAATTCTATGAAAATATACTAATTCATTTAAGAGTTAAAAAATGTACTAATTAATTCCAATGTACTAATTAATTACGATTGAAAAGAAAAAAAAATTGAAGAAATTGGAAAACTACTAATATTATTAAGTAAGTTAATAAATTAACTAAGCCAAATTAATTCTATGAAAATCTACAAATTCATTCAAGAGTTAAAAAAATGTACTAATTAATTCAAATGTACTAATTAATTACGATTGAAAAGAAAAAAAAATGAAGAAATTGGGAAGCTACTAATATTGTTAATTAAGTTAATAAATTAACTAAGCTAAATTAATTCTATGAAAATCTACTAATTCATTCGAGGGTTAAAAAATGTACTAATTAATTCAAATATACTAATTAATTACGATTGAAAAGAAAAAAAATTGAAGAAATTGGGAAGCTACTAATATTGTTAATTAAGTTAATAAATTAACTAAGCTAAATTAATTCTATGAAAATCTACTAATTCATTCAAGAGTTAAAAAATCTACTAATTAATTCAAATATACTAATTAATTACGATTGAAAAGAAAAAAAAATTGAAGAAATATTGTTAATTAAGTTAATGAATTAACTAAACTAAATTAGTTATATGAAAATCTACTAATTCACTCAAGAGTTAAAAAATGTACTAATTAATTCAAATATACTAATTAATTATGATTGAAAAGAAAAAAAAAATTGAAGAAATTAGGAAGCTACTAATATTGTTAATTAAATTAATAAATTAACTAAGCTAAATTAATTCTATGAAAATATACTAATTCATTTAAGAGTTAAAAAATGTACTAATTAATTCCAATGTACTAATTAATTACGATTGAAAAGAAAAAAAAAATTGAAAAATTGGGAAGCTACTAATATTGTTTATTAAGTTAATAAATTAAATAAGCTAAATTAATTCTATGAAAATCTACTAATTCATTCAAGAGTTAAAAAATGTACTAATTAATTACGATTGAAAAGAAAAAAAATTTGAAGAAATTAGGAAGCTACTAATATTGCTAATTAAGTTAATAAATTAACTAAGCTAAATTAATTTGATGAAAATCTACTAATTCATTTAAGAGTTAAAAAATGTACTAATTAATTACAAATGAAAAGAAAAAAAATATTGATGTACTAATTAATGACAATTGAAAAGAAAACAAATAAAATTGAAGAATTAAATAATATACTAATTAATTACACTTCAATACAAAAAAATAATTAAAATTTAAAACATACCTTAAAAAAAAAAATGAGTAACCTTGGGAGCAATAAGAGATCAAATATGAAATGTGAATGAAATTGGAGAAAAATGAGCTATTTATAGAAAAAAGTTGGGCCAAAATAGCTTTTGGGATCTCATTTTACCGTTGCAAAACAAAATTTGTTGTTGGATCGAAATCTAGGTGAAATATGACCATTAGATCATCACATAGCTATTGGGGTTCAATTCTGGCCATTAGATCACATCTAGCTTCAATTTGGACCATCAAATACACATGAAATTGACTATTGGAGCTCAGATCAAATTTGGACTATCAGATCAACCCGGGGAAGCTGGGAGCCGTCGGATCAACAACAGGGGGAGGCGTTGATTTTCTAAAAAAATCGACAAAAAATTGACAAAATATACGGAAATATCGTCGATTTTTTGCAACAGGCAGCGATTTCTTTAAAAAAAATCTCTGATTTTTCTGCTCCAACCGATTTTTGGCGAATTTTTTGGATATTTCTTATGTCAACATTTCACCCCCCTCTTTCGTATTGCCAACACTCGAAACATGAAATTTCGAAGAAAAAAATTGACATTTTCAACCATGCACTTCCTATGAAGGGCATCGGGAGAGCGGGGGAGGAAAGGGGGGGAAGGGGAGAGGGAGAGGGTAGATGCTATGGCTCTCTCTTTCTTTGGAGGTGGAAGATGACTTTATGGAAAAGCTAAAGAGACCCTAACCCATAAGAGGAGGTATTTATAGGGTTGCTAACTAGATTTAAATGACTTGAGCCTACTAAAGGTTTGGTTTACTTAATCTAACCCAAAATGAGTTCTAATTGATTAATTAACCTAATAGGACCTACTAATTAATCAATTAACCCAACCAGAGATTGTTCACTAACCCTCATGTAATCTTGTGTAATTCTCAAAAGGCCTTTATGCACAAAAGTTAACCTATAGCTAACTAATCCTCATAAATCCATGCCAATAAGGTGTATGAGCTCAAAGTAGGGACCACTGAGACCCATAGGAGTATTAGCTCCATCAAAATCTAATTCCAAAATTGATTCAACATTCAATTATAGAGAATCAACTATACTTTGATACCTTATGTAAATAATGATGAGACACCATGTGCTCAGGTTTGTGACTTGCTATTCATTACATTCAGTCTCCCTATCAAATGGTGTCTATAGTCTAATACGGTAAAAACTATAAGTCTTTCAAGACTACCTCTTCTATCCTTAAGTTATATATTCTTCTATTATGTGTTCAACTGACATGTCTTAACTCTCAAACAACATATGTCAAGTTTCACTTAAGGAGCTACTTTAACAATAGTTTTCATGAACACACCTCCTTAGGATCACCTAAGGAGACACTCTATCTCAATCCCATGAGATATCATAGTGCCTCTATTGAGAATACTTATTTCTATTGGCCTTCATCAACAATACCCAATCCATAGGGAATATATGATTAACTTACAATCTCACTTGTAGGTTAAAGCCACTGCTAACTTTAGCACAAGCTTAATATTCTCTCAAGGTGGAGAGACAACACAATGAAGTAGCTTGGTGAAGTCATGGCTATTTGATAACCTTAAGTCATGATTCATCGTAGATCTTGTCCAGTGTGTAACCATACACACTAGCGCACCCACTATGGGAAACTTATCCTGATGACTAAGACCAACCATTCCTCTAAGAAGGAGGTAGTGTACTACAACGTTTAACAGGTTGCCTAAGCCCATGAACCAGATGCAAACAAGTGATTTATTTGCAAAGAACCCTTGACTTGGATTTTCCATGCAACTTTTAATGCACTTAAGTCATATACAATGCAAAAGATGCAAGTCAGAATGCTTACAGGTATAATGCATGGAATTAGGATAGATAAAAGTGACTTGGAATTTTCTTAATAAATAATAAAATCCAAAAATTTATTACATTATGTCATGCTTTTAAGGGCTCTATCCTAACAATCTTTTCCTAGTCCTTAAAGCATCATGCCTCTAACACATACTACATACATAATTGACACCTAAGCTATCCCAATGATTATTGAAAACTCTTAATGTCAATGTATTGGTGAAATAACCCACCAGGTTATTCCTAGATGAGAAAATAAAGGCTAATCTTAATAAAGAAAACACCCAAGAGGGGGGGGGGGGGGGGGGTGAATTGGAGTTAAATTTTTTTTTTAAAAAAACACAATAAATTTAAGCACAAGAAACACAAATATAAAGAGATAAGGTTAAAGAAAGCAAGCTCAAATTTTATTGTGGTTTGGCACTTCCTTGCCTACATCCACTCTCCTCAAGCTCCTAACCAAGTGAGGGTTCCATTATACTTGAAGCTTTAGTCAAGCTTCTAATCACTTTCACTTGGATTTCGGCTCCAATGGGCTCTTACACAATCTCTTCAAGTCTCTACTCACTTGAAGGTTTTAACACTTAAATAATAAGTTTGAATCTCTCAACGTAGCTCAACAATGGCTCAAATACAACTCAAGCCTAGGATGAATCACAAAAGTGCACTAAAGAATATGCAAATGGAGATTTAATGCACCACGAAAAGAATGAGAGCTTTTAAGGTAAGAACAAGTAGGTAAACGAATAAATGCAGGTGTTCTCTTTTTCATAAATAAAATGGAGCTCTCAATTTATAGATTTCTAACCTCGGGAGCAAGAATGCCAAAAAGCATCCTCGATTGGTCAAGTTGGGGGTTGACCGCTTCACTAGCCGTTAGAGCATTTAATGTTTGGTAAGTGACCATTACCCTTAATCGGACCTCGACCTGACCTCAATCGGGAAAACATATCCCTCGATTGGGAATGAAAGGCTACTGGAAGAGAGAGAAGGTTTTTTGCATCTCTCAATTAGACCTCGACTGAGAAGGAGTAACCGGTCAACCTTTACCCCAGCCCAATTGAGCCAGCTAGCCAATACCTCGACTAGTTCACCATTTTTAGCCCAAAAACCTATCTTTTTTGGTCTTTTTTCTTTTAACACTAAGGCAAGGTCCTTAAGTAAATTAATATGTCAATTTTGAAACGTTTTACCTAAGGTTCATTTGATAGAACTCGGATTTAGATGAAAATGTTACTTTAATGCCTAAATCAAGTTTTTAAAGATGCATGAAAAGATATGAAAATCTTAAGTGCACCCATGCATTCATCTTACATATGTTTTCTATGATTAAAGGTGTTTCGATTGTCTTGATTGTGCATCCATTAGGTCCTTTGATGAATTTCCAAATTAACACTTGAAATTCTTTTTAATTCAAACCAATTAGTAACTTAACCATGGTTTGTTATCATCAAAACACGATTAGGAGAACCCTTGGGCTAACAATCTCCCCATTTTTTAGAATGACAAACCTTGGTTATCTATGAGAAAAAGAATCTTCCCCTCAAACCAATCATGGATCAACAATTAATATTTAAGAATTTAAAACCACGATGATCAAGACATATTAGAGAGAATTTGCAAGAAGAAAACAATGTAAGTCATCAAATATATAGGCATATCATATATCGTAAGTCAAATGTATCAATCAGTACATCATATGTCCAATATGTACAATACAAAAAATGATATGCATGTATGAGTCTCCTATATCTAGCCTTCTAGATCCTAAAATATCTCTTCCTTTAGCAACATAAGAAAAGAACAAAGAAGGTCTCCAACGAATCAAGGTTGAGGAGGTGGAGATGGAAGCACAAAATGCAGATAGGCCATCATCTCCTCATGCTGACGCTCCAAGCGATCCTCAATATGATCAATCCTCTGTTGGAGATACTCAAACTATGAAGTGAAGCTAGCGTGATACTGATCTATACGATCCTCCATGGAGTAAAAATGTGTATCACTAACCATAGCAAGCTCCTCCATGTGAGTGCCAAGAGAGCTTATTTGAGTGAATAAGTCCATCCATGGAGCATGGTTAGGAGCGGGAGAAGCTTGAGGAAGTGGTATCTCGGTATGGGTTGGCACGATGAATGTAGGTCCAAAGAAGGAAGGCTCACTATATGACAACTCGGAAAAGGTAGTCTCAAACTGAGCACCCTCGATCTGTAAAGGAGTCTCTATCTAGAGTGGGGGAATGTCAAGCTCAAGCCCTATCTGCTAATGACCACTCTAAGGGTTTACTCCATTCTCCATCTCTTGAATCTCTGCCTCCTTCTCAACTCCAGGATGTGATTGTCCTTGTCCTTGGGCCTGTGCTAGTGCTCTCTTTTCTTTTCTCACCTAAGAACCATCTGGGGCCTTCTCAAATTTCATCATCCTTATGGAATGATCATCTTACGTATCATATGTATTGAGGGCCTTAAAATCTGTCTCTCTCCTCAGGTCAACACTAGCATCCTTGACTACTCGGGTAAGGAAGTGGCCATAGGGGAGTACATGAGTCGTGCTCTCGTAACATGCAATCATGTGCATCATCATCAAATATCCCAAATGGATCTGTCTCCCAGTCAAAATAGAATCTATAAGGAATGCCTCATAATAGGAGACCTCATCTCGGTGTCCACCCCGTGGTAAAAAATAAAACACAACATATGATGTAGTACTGTATTGATGATCGTCAAGTGTGCTAAGGGTTTGCCCATCCTGTGGACATTTGGAAGTCCACAAATCCTTTAAATAGCCTCTTTAGGCTCAAAATCAGGCACAATGGGCCACATCTTGGACTCATATACTCTGAGTCCAATTGGAACAACATCATAGATACGAAAGATGCTCTCTAGGTCCAGACGAATCTCAACTCCTCTAATAGTAGATGTGATTGGGCCACCAATGTCGTAAGTCGCCTTGGAGTAGAATGCTCATACCAATGTCGAAAAAACTGACTCAAAATAGTAGTAACTGACAACCAGCCCATCCTCATGAACAATCCTTCCAATCCAAAGTGCTGAAGCTAGGGAAAATTGATGTTTCTCCCAAGAACTACTTGTCTTTTAGCAAAATCCTACTTGTACCGTTGGTAGCCTTCTACGGTATTGAACAAGGCGGTGTCAAACCGCACCTTCCTATGTGCCTCAGGCTAAGATGGCTCAACTAGGCCCTTGCCCTGTGCCCTAGTTGCAATTGACTTTCTTCTAGGAGCCATGGAAGTCCAAGAAAAGTAGGAAAAATGCAATGAGGCTCACACCTGAAACCCTAACGATCGAAAATGGAGAGGGATCAGTGCCAAAGCTAACTATGACGCATTGAAGAAAGAGAGGACGACCCAAAACAGAAACCCTAGCTTTCAAAGCCCTTAATATCTCCAAATATAAGGTTAATCGGTCTTAAATGCACTGAAATAAGTCTCTAGAAGCCAAAACCAATGAAAACCCTTAAAGAACAAAGGCGAACAGTGCATAAAAAAGAGCGCATGAGCCTCTTAAAATTCCTAGCCCTGACAAACCAATCGACCGGTCCTCAAACGGTCGATCGCCTGGTCAAAATGGTCAACGATTTTTGACTTTCTAATTTTTTATGCGTTTTTTCATTTTTTGATCCTTTCCTACCTTTTTCAGTTGAATTCCCTAATTTTTTATGCTCAATGCTAATGGAATTTGGTCAAGAATTGACAATTTTCTAAGTAAATGTTTATATGGTGCATACGACATGAAATTTATGCAATCAAAAGGTATATTCATCAACAATTCATTAAGAAAACATTAGATCATGATGAAATTACCCCTAGTTGTCTTCTAATATCAACAAATTGTTTTTCATTTAGAGGTTTTGTAAAGATATCGGCAAGTTAATCTTTAGTGCTTACAAATTCAAGTGTTATGTCACCCTTTTGTGCATGATCTCTAAGAAAGTGATGTCTAATCTTTATATGTATAGTCCTAGAGTGTTGCATGTGATTTTTTGATATACTTGTGGCACTAGTGTTATCACATTTAGTAGGCACATGCTCAAAAGATAAATCAAAATCATTAAGTGTTTGTTTCATCCAAAGGATTTATGCACAACATAATTCGATTGCTATGTATTCGACTTCCGCCGTTGACAAAGCTACCGAATTTTGCTTCTTACTATGCCATGAAACAAGTGTCCTAAGAAATGACAAGTGTCACTAGTGCTTTTTCTTTCAACCTTACAACTGGCAAAATGGGCATCCGAAAAACCAATTAATTCAAAGTTATCACTTTTAGGATACCATAAGCCTATGTCCATTGTCCCTTTCAAATATTTGAGGATTCTTTTTACTGCACTTAAGTGAGATTCTTTAGGATTAGATTGAAATCTAGCACACAAACATACACTATACATAATGTTGAGTCTACTAATGGTCAAGTATAGCAAAGAACCTATCATGCCTCTATACATAGTACAGTCGATGGGTTTACCTTTCTCATCTTTATCAAGCTTGGTGGATGAGCTCATTGGAGTCCTCATTGCTTTGGCTTCCTCCATGTTGAACCTTTTGAGAAGATCTCTTATATACTTTGTTTGATTGATGAAGGTTTTTTCCTTTAGTTGCTTGATTTGAAGTCCAAGAAAGAAGTTGAGCTCCCCCATCATGCTCATTTCAAACTCATTATGCATGCACTTAGAAAATTCTTCACAAAAAGAGACATTAGTAGCACCAAAAATGATATCATCAACATATATTTGAACTAAGAGCATATCATTTTCTTTGGTTTTTATGAAAATAGTTGTGTCAATATTTCCCATTTTAAAACCATTTTCCAAAAGAAATTTGTTCAATCTTTCACACCATGCTCTAGATGCTTGTTTCAAACCTCAAAGTGCATTTTTAAGTTTAAAAACATGATTAGGAAAGTTGAAACTTTGAAATCCGGGTGGTTGTTCAACATACACTTCTACATTAATAAAACCATTTAAAAATGCATTTTTCACATCCATTTGATATAAAACAAAGTCTTTAAAACATGCAAAGGCAAGTAGCATCCTAATGGCTTCCAACCTAGCTACGGGGGCAAAGGTTTCTTTATAATCTATCCCTTCTTCTTGATTAAAACCTTGGGCTACTAATCTTGCTTTGTTTCTAACAATTATACCATTTTCATCCATTTTATTTCTAAAGACACATCTAGTTCCAATAATACTTTGATTTGAAGGTCTTGATACTAATCCCATACTTCACTTCTTTCAAATTGATTTAACTCTTCTTGCATAGCAATCATCCAATTTTCATCATCTAAAGCATCATTTATATTTTTAGGCTTAATTTGAGAGATAAAAGTTAAATTATTGCAAATGTTTCTAAGAGAGGATCTAGTTCTTACCCCACTAGATGGATTACCTATAATTTAATCTTGTGGGTGATTGATGACAAACTTCCATTCTTTAGGAAGGTCTTAGCTTGAGTCACCTTGCACTTGCTGAGAAGGGGGTGGTGCCAATGATGATCCTTCTTCCTTGGGATCCTCTTCATTTTCTTATTGTTGTCTTCTATCTTCAATTTGCAATCTTCTCATGTAGGTCTCCTAACCTAAATCATCGTCAACACTCTTTCTTTCTTAGAGAGAATTTTTAGATTCACCAACAATAACAGGGATGGACTCCTCTACAACCATGGTTCTTTTGTTGAAAAATCTAAAAGCTTTACTTGAAGTTGAGTAACCAAGGAAAATTCCAACATCCAATTTTGCATCAAATATTCCAAGATTGTCTTTGGTGTTTAATATAAAACATTTGCATCCAAATATTTTAAAATAGCTAATGTTGGGTTTTTTGTTTTTCTAAAACTCATAGGGAGTTTTCTTAAGTAAGGGCCTTAATAAAACTCTATTTAAAACATAGAAAGAAGTGTTAACTGCTTCAACCCATAAATATTTTGGTAGATTGTTTTCATTTAGCATGGCTTTTGCCATCTCTTGAAGGGTTCTATTTTTCTTTTCAACTGCCTCATTTTTTATTTATTTCTAAGAACCAAAAAAATTGTGGTCAATTCAATGCTCATTGCAATAATTTTCAAAATCAACATTTTCAAATTCTCTCCCATGATCACTTCTTATACAAGTAATTGTAAAACCTTTTCATTTTGAACCTTATTGCAAAACTTTGAACACTCATAAAAGGCTTCATTATTTTGACTTAAAAATAAGACCCATGTGTATCTAGAGAAGTCGTCCACAATAACATACGCATAAGACTTTCCTCCAAGACTTGGTGTCCTAGAAGGACCAAATAAATCTATATGCAATAACTCAAGTGGCCTAGATCTGGAAATGAAATATTTGTTTTTTAAAGAGTTTTTTATTTGCTTTCCCACTTGACAAGCTTCACAAACTTTATCTTTTTGAAAATTTATTTTGGGAAGGCCTCTAACAAGTTCATCTTTGTTGAGTTAGGAAATGAGGTCCATGTTAGCATGTCCCAACCTCTTATGCCACAACCAACTTTGATCATGCATGCTTGAAAATCATCTATCATGGCCATCATATTTTGAAATATTTATAGCATAAACATTGTCACATCTATGGCCCATGAATATGGTTTTATCATTTTAAATATCCTTGACAATGCAATGAGATGCTTCAAAAATCACTTAAAAACCTTTGTCACAAAGTTGACTAATGCTTAAAAGGTTATGTTTTAAACCATCTACTAATAAAACACTTTCAATGAGAGAGGATGTGTCATTAACAATGTTGCCTTGAATAATGATCTTTCCTTTTGCATTGTCTCCAAAAGTAACATATCCTCTCTTTTTCTTTGTAAGAAAAGCAAACTTGGATTCATCTCCGATCATGTGTCTTGTGCATCTACTATCCAAGAACCACTTATCCTTCTTTGAACCCTACAACACATAACTCAATTTGATTTAGGTAACCATACCTTTTTGGGTCCTTGAGGGTTAGTGACCTTGGATTTTTCAACCCAAATCTTTTTAGCTTTTGCATTAGAATTCTTTTATAAACCATTTCTTAAAGGGCATGTACTACTAATGTGTCCTCTTCCACAAAATTTGCAAGTAGTGGAAGGACTTGCACTTGTGGATTCCTTTACAAAATAGTTTTTAAAATATTTATGATTCTTTGAAAATTTGAATCCTAGCCCTTGTTTGTCAAAAACACATTTTTGGTTTGCTAGAATCATTTTAAAAGATTTTTGTCCATAAGAAAAGATTAAAAGAGAGAAGGTCAACCATTCATTTTTCTTTCTTAAAATCTCATTCTTTTTTTCAAGATGACTTTTAAAAACTTCAACATTTGAAAATTTTTCTTTTACTTCTCCAAGTTCTTTTTCAAGTTGTTGAACTTTCTTTTTTAGAGAAACATTTTTCAAACCAAGTTTTTCAAGATCTTCATACAATTCTTGAAAAGCATCATGTATATTTTCATCACTAATGTTAGATGTTACTTTATAAAGTTCATCTATTGCCATGAAGCACATGTTTGCTACTTCTTTCTCATTTTCTTCTTTGGAGGATTCATCATCACTTTCACTCCAAGTGGCCATCATTGCCTTCTTCTTTCTCCTCTTGGATTCACTATTGTAAAGAGGACAATTATATTTAATGTGTCCTGGTTTCTTGCACTTGAAGCACACCAAGTCCCTTTTCTTTTCCCTTCTCTCATTGTCACCATAAGATGAAAATTCCTTTTTAGAGAAGTCTCTTCTAGAAGTGAACCTTCTTCCTTTAAACCTTTCACCCCTCATGAATTTGTTGAACTTTCTTGTGATGAGGGCTAAGTCTTCATCTTCTTCACTTTGTTTTTCTTCTTCAACTTCTTGTTCTTCCTTAGTTGTAGCTTTGAGAGCTATGCTCTTCTTCTTTTTGTCTTCCCCTTCTTGTTGCTTCTTTGCCAAATTGATCTCATATATCATCAATGATCCTATGAGCTTCTTCAAAGGTAGCATAGTTAAGTCTTTGGCTTCTTGAATTACGATGACCTTTGTATGCCACTTTGATGGAAGTAACCTCAAGATCTTCATCACCTTCTCCGATTCCTTGTAGATCTTTCCCAAAGCTTCAAGACCATTGACAATGTCGGTGAACCTAGTGATCATCTCAACAATCATTTGATTATCTTTCATAAAAAACAATTCATAACTATGAACAAGTAAATTTATTTTTTGACTTTTTAACTTGATTTGTTCCTTCATGAGTTATTTGAAGTAATTTCCAAATTTCTTTAGCCGATTTGCATTGAAAAGTTCTATTATATTCATTTCTATCCGTAGAACATTGCAAAGTATAAACGACCTTAACATTTAATTGGAAGTTTCTTCTATCATGTTCATCCCATTCTTGCTTGGGTTTTGGAACCATGACTCCATCAACTAGTTTTGAAGGAAAAGTTGGGTCATCTTCAATGACATCCCATACATCTAAATCGGTTGATTGTAAAAACCAAATCATTTTAGTTTTCCAATATGGATAATTGGTTCCCGAAAAAAATAGATTCTATTGGTTGCAAAACTTTCAATATAAGATGAGCTTGATTGGTTTGTCATTTCCTCTTAGACAATTAAGTCCTAACAAAAGGCCTAGCACTGATACCAATTGAGAAAATAAATGCTAATCTTAATAGAGAAAACACCTAAGAGGGGGAGAGGGGTGAATTAGAGTTTAAAAAATTCTTTTTCAAACACAATAAATTTAAGCGCAAGAAGCACAAATATAAAGAAATAAGGTTAAAGAAAGCAAACTTAGATTTTTATAGTGGTTCGACACTTCCTTGCCTACATCCACTCTCCTCATGCTCCTAACTGAGTGAGGGTTCCACTATACTTGAAACTTCAACCAAGCTTCTAATCATTTTTACACTTGGATTCTGGCTCCAATGGGCTCTTAAACAATCTCAATAAGTCTCTACTCACTTGAAGGTTTTAATATTCAAATAATAAATTTGAATCTCTCAACCTAGCTCAACAATGGCTCAAATACAACTTAAGCCTAGAATGAATCACAAAAGTACACTAAAGAATATACAAATGGAGATTTAATGCACCAAGAAAAGAATGAGAGCTTTTAAGGCAAGAACAAGTAGGTAAACAAATAAATACAAGTGTTCTCTTTTTCATAAATGAAGTGGAGCTCTCAATTTATAGGTTTCTAACCTCTAGAGCCAAAATGCCAAAAAGCAGCCTCGACCGATCGAGTTGGGGGTTGACCGGTTCACTAGCCGTTAGAGCATTTAATGCTTTGCAGGTGACCGTTACCCTCAACCAGACCTCGACCAGGAAGGCATATCCCTCGACTAGGAATGAAAGGCTACTGAAAGAGAGAGAAGGTTTTTTTTATCTCTTGACCAGACCTCAACTGGGAAGGAGTAACCGATCGACCTATACCCTAGCCCGGTTGAGCTAGTTGGCCAGTGCCTCGACCGATTCACCATTTTTGGCCCGAAAACCTATCTTTTTCTAGTCTTTTTGCTTCTAACACTTAGGCAAGGTCTTTAAGTAAATTAATATTCCAATTTTGAAATGTTTTGCCTAAGGTTCATTTGATAGAACTCAAATTTAGATGGAAATGTTACTGTAATACATAAACCGAGTTTTTAAAAATGTATGAAAAGATATGAAAATCCTAAGTGCACCCATGCATTCTTCTTACATATGTTTCCTATGATTAAAGGTCTTCCAATTGTCTTGATCATGCATCGTTTGGGTCCTTTGATGAATTTCCAAATTAACAGCCGAAATTCTTTATAATCCAAACCAATTATTAGTAACTTAACAATAGTTTGTTATCATCAAAACATGATTAGGAGAACCCTTGGGCTAATAGTAGAAAATATCTTCTCAACCACTATATGACCCTTCTGAACTATGTCATGAATTAAGTTGTACTTCCTCTTAATTGATTACATTTCTGGTGATTTCTTGGTTCCTTAGACAATGCCACAACCCCACTTTTGTCACAAAATAGTATCATGGATTGTACGACCAAGGGAACAACCCTAAGTTCCATGAGGAACTTCATAAGCCAAATGACTTCCTTTGCTACTTTAGAAGCTACAACATACTCAACCTCCATAGTGGAGTCAACGATGCAAGATTGCTTTACACTTCTTCAATTAATAGTTTGTTAGGACATTGAATCTTGTTTATATGTTGGCAATTTTGTTCCAATTTATGTTTGGTCATAGAAGTCTTTTTATATAGTGACTTACTCTCCATTAAAGATCAAGGGTTGTTCATCCAACTAGGAAGTCACAAGTACGTCTAAAAAGGTTTGGTTTATGACATATAAGGCTTATTTGAGGTATAAAAGGTTCAATATCATTTTTGGACTTAAAAAATGTTTTAAATGATTTTTCAAAAAAAGTAGGGGCCACTCAAGCAGTCAGCCCGCTTAAGCGATAAGAATCGCTTAAGTGGTCTAAGTCCACTGAAGTAGTCATGATAGTCTTGTTGAGTTTAAAAATAGATTTTGGATGAATTTCACTCAAATTCTAATTTGAAAACTTAAGATACTGAATTCCTTATGGATTTTGCCTATAAATACTTCTCTTGTAACCCTGAGGGTTAAAGATTTGGGTTTATTGATTTGGGTTTAGAGATTCCAGCTAATAGATTAAAGATTGTAGAGATCGAAGAATTTAGAGACCTTTTATTCTATATAATGACTCCTTATTGCCATACCATTCCTGATCTCTCATTTAAGGATTCAATTCTTTGAATTTGGGTTAAGGACCTTAATCCCTTCGGAGGGACCAAAAGATCTACTAGGGAGGAACAAAGAGTTGTTGCATCACGGATGTGGATCAAGTTGTAGGTACTTGAGAGTAAGTCTTTAGGGTAAAACGACCAAGTAAATTTGTGTAACTTGATTTCAAATAGTGGATTTAGATTGGTAGGTCTTAGACCTTATGGTTTTTTATCTCCACAAGTTTGTGGGGGTTTTCCACATAAAAATCTTATGCCTCATTGTCTATATCTTTTATATTTGATATTCTGTTTGAATTGCCTATAATAAGTCAAATTGATAAATCCTAATATATTGTAGGACTTTCTTAAAAAGGTGCATATCTTTTTATTCCTATTTATATTTTGGTTGATGACATTGGTCATCATGAATTGATTATTGAGATTGTTTGATTGGTTATCTTGGTGGTTATACCTATAAGCAATTATTGATTGATTTGTTGGGATTATTGTTAAGTTTGTTAGGTTAGTTATTTTGGTGGCTATTGTTATCCCTAACATATCTCAACATATATTTTAGATATTAATAATTATATTATCTTTATCATTAACCAACTGTAGGGTATCCCTAAAAGTCAAAAAAATCATATTTTTGTATGCCTAAAGAATTTAGGTACAACCATTTATTTATTCAGGACATCCCCATTATCTCTTAGGATAAAAAGTTGGTTAAAATTTGCATATATTGTTTTAAAATTTTAAATCACCCATTCAGCTTTTATTGCATCTGTTGAATTTGTGCATGATAGTGATTGTGATTGTGATAGTCATGATGATGAGTTTCCAGTGAACAAAGAGTTACATGAAAAATCATGATGTTTGATTCGTCCCCATATAGTGCCAAATTGATTCTGGTTCCCGGTCTGGTGTTATCAATAAAATTTATAAAACCTAAATCACCTTACACTAGGGTAGCATGGCTAACATAGTATAGTGGCTCTAGGATCGTCCATAGGGATGGGTTTTCTTCGTACACGTGACTTAAGTGAATTTAATGAAATGGTGTTTTTCCTTATGAAAATTAGCTTTAAAAGAAAATGGAATTTAGCTGAAAAGGTTGATTTATAGTTAAGCAAAAATAGTAATTGAAGTTAATTAGAAAGAAAAAGTCTCTTGGAGCTTTAGGTCACTAGGATCGGGTTCCTTAGGCAAAGGGGGAGATTCCGGATCTTCTCCTCGCTTTGGGGACAATAACATAAAGGATGGTTATCTCCCAAACCAGTTTTGTATTTAGCAATTAAGACTTGATCCAAAGGGTTCATGAAAAAGTGGTAGTTACTTTCCATTAATGGCTTCAAACACTAAAGACCCTCACCTTGAACCACTTTTCAATGGCTCGTACTTGATAACTAATAGGCATCCATGGATCTAGCAATAAGCATCCATAGAACCCAAAAAGCTTACCAAGTATTGGCCATTCAAGGTGATTCTAAGGGATTTAAACTAAACTTTGAAATAAAGACCATTAATGGTTACCAACAACCCTCATTTAAAGCAAGGAAAACTCCCACCTTTACATTTGGGTCCCTCACCTAGCTTCCATTACTCCAAGAAACAAGAAACTTAGCCACTCATCCCCTGAGAAATCATCCTTAGAGGATGTTTGGCCAACAAGAAAATGAAAATAAAATGAGAAGGAAAGGCAGAGCAAAGGCTCTGTATATTTCTTACTGCAGGAATTTACAAGTGAATTGTATCAAGTGTAAAAAAGTATCCTTACAAAAAATGCAAAAGAATATATAGAGAGGTTTTTCCAACTTCCTAACCAAGAAATCCTATCATTGGTGGATTACAAGGAGAAAATAGGAAATTACACAAATATCTGGAGATAAAAATCTAACTGAGTCGGTGCACAGGAATATTTTGCATACCATGCTAAATTTCGCATGGTGTGCGAAATTCCTTAAGTTGCTGCAGCTTGTGGCTTCGCATGGTGTGTGAAATTTCGCACCCTGTGCGAAATTGGCTTTCCTGCAGCGTCTCTCCTCTTGATTTCGCAAAGCATGCGAAGATTTCGCATAACCATGCGAAGATTTCGCATAACCATGCGAAATTGCTTCATGTTAGATTTCTCTCTCTGTTTTTCTTCCTTGCATCTCTGATTGGCTTGGCAACCAATTGCCAAGCTTGGCAAAGGCTATGAAGTGCTCCAAAGCTCGGAATTTTCGTGCATTTGAGCTTCAACTTGCATTGCCATTGATTGCCCAAAATTCTTCCTCATTCTTGGCTTGTTTCAATGATAAAAAAGCTACCAAAAACACCAAAACTTGCCAAAAACTAATTAGTAACCCTTACTAGGTTCCTTAATGTGCCAATTGGATTAAAAGGTATTAACTACTACTCAAAAGTGTTTAAGAGAGTTAATTTCAAGCTATAAAAGAGCACTTTTTGAGTAGTAATCAATGTTCTTGAAGCTCATAAAAACAAGATTGATGTGCTTAATGTTGAAAAATATAATTTGATTGAAAGGATTAGATTTCTTGAATCTAAGCATCATTTTCTCCTTGAGAAGAATAATTCTCTCACTCAAGAGATCAAGAATAATAAACCTTCTCCATCAGTGAATGAAAATTTTCACCATGTAACTAAAGTGCTTAATGAAATTCTTAATGAATGCAAAACCCATGGTTATAAAAGAGCTTTGAGGTACATTAACAAAGATGAAACTCCCTTTAGTGGAGAAACTGTGTTTGCCAAAGGTAAAGATGACACCCCTAACCAAGTAGAATCTCCTAAAAAAACATCACTATGCACACACTGTAAGAAAATTGGACACTCTCAATTTAGATACTACAATAAGTTTCTTGAAAGGTTTGAAACTCAAATGAATAGACTTATGAATGACTTTAATTCCCTTTGAATAGTGGGAAAGGGAATAAAACCAATCAAAAACCTAGAAGTCAATCTAGTTCCTCCAAGTCACCACCTAGGAGTAAGAAAATTTGGCTGAGAAAGGATAGGTTAAAATGTCAAGTTGCGTTCAATGCTCTTAAAGCTAAATCTTCTAGTAAGTGGTACCTCGATAGTGGGTGCTCTAGACACATGATAGGAGACAAATCCTCTCTTACTTCTTTTGAAAACTATGATGGTGGAATTATTACTTTTGGAGATGGAAGCCTAGCTTGAGTAAAAGGCAAGGGTAGTATAGTTATCACTAGTTGTCCTAAACTAGATGGAGTTCTATATGTTGAAAGGACGCAAGGCAAATCTCTTAAGCATTAGTCAAATGTGCGACAAAGACCATAAAGTTAATTTTTACTAAGACTTATGCGAGGTAGTTAATAAAGAGAGAAAGGTAGTCATCATAGGACATAAGACAACTGATAATTATTATGCCATAAATCCTAACTCTAAAACACCTCTTATGTGTAGTAAGGCTAAGCTTAATCCTACTGAACTTTGGCATAGAAGACTAGGTCACATAAATATAGGGATCTTGTGCACGTAGCGAATACTAAAAAAATTAGAGGTATCCCTAAACTTGGTGGTGAACCTAAACCCATTTGTGGTGGGTGCATGAAAGGAAAACAAACTAACAGTTCACACAAAAAGGTTGAGGAGATAAGGACCACTAGACCTTTAGACTTCTTCACATGGATATTGGGGATCCAATGCGAACTAAAAGCAGAGGTGGCAAGAGATATGTCCTTATGGTTGTAGTTGATTTTTCGAGATACTCTTTTGTGAGTTTTCTTAGGGAGAAATCAAAGGTCATGGAGCATTTGAAGTCTTTATTCAATAGAATACAAGGGGATATTGGTCATCCAATTGTAAGGATTAGGAGTGATAGGGTTCAAACAACAACCTTGTGATAAAAAAGAAATTAAGAAAACAACAAGCTCTAAGGCACAATTAATGGAATTAAATAAGATTAAAAAAAAATCTCATATCACATATATTAATCACAAATTTTTCTTTGAAACATAGAACATAACTTTTAGTCTTGGAACATAGTCTCATATGCCTATAATAGAATTTTCCATACAAAAATAAACATTAAATTAATCTTCCTTTCTTCCTTTCAACATTTCTTAGTTGTTTCCATCATGTAAATTATTTAAAAGAAAATATAATAGTGAAATACAACTTGGCAAGCATATTTCAGTTAGTCCTTTAATGAGTTTGAGAGAACGGAATAAAGCTATGAAGAGAAAAAGGAAAAAAAAAAAAAAAACACATCACCACATCTACCTCATAGGGAGAATTAGCTCCATAGAATAGAGCTCGACACATTCCTTGGAACAATTAATAAATTTTAATTTTTTCTTTCTAATTTAATTTTGTTATGGTGCTTTTAGTCCAGTTGGAGCCATTTTCCCCTTTCTTCTATATCTAACCTATATTAGTTAGGTTCTCTGTTTAGCAACACAGAAGCCCTTATTTCTTCCTGGTAATAGTAACACTTCTTCCTTTGTGATGAACTTTTTCAGGTGTATTCTGTTGGGATGAGAATGATGGTGTTTTTGGTCATGATACCAATTACAACTGTTGTAAGTAAGACGTCTATGTTGCCAATTACAAGCTAATACAATGAATAATTTTGATACGATCAAAATTCTTGATACAATCTCCACGACAAGCCATACATGATCAGCAAAGGAACATATAATAAACAAAGTATTTCATCGATATCAATAATCAAACCCACAGTCACATACAAAAAGCGAATTTAATTCATCCATTGGCTTTATATATAGAGGACACATTTCAAGGAAAAGGGAGCGTGGACCATTTAAATTCGACGCTAGCTTGGTTCAAAGGTCTTGCTAATTAACAGCAACTGATACCAGGAACACTGACACTAAAGTCCATGTAAAATCAGGTGTGCACCATATTGGGGTTGTACAGTTATAATATTAAGAGGTGCATGAGCATAAGATGGGGAAAGTTCAAATGAGAAACGCTGTAAGATCATTGCCAAAGCCATTTTTGCTTCCATCATTGCAAAATTTTGTCCAATGCACACCCGAGGACCATAACCAAATGGAAAAAAGGCAAATTGGCCCTTTGTTGCCTTAGAAACTCCTCCAGAAAATCTCTCCGGGTTGAAATCTTTAGCGTCGTCTCCCCAAATTTCATGATCATGATGAAGTAGGAGGATTGGCAATGAGACCTGCACTCCGTCTGGTAAATACATTCCTCCTACTTGGATGTCAGCATAAACAGATCGAATAAGCATGGATGCTGGTGGATATAACCTAAGGACCTCATGAAAAATCATTGTAACCTGCAATATAGAAAATAGTTTTATCATGAGAATTCATTATTGAAATACACTAAATCATTCAGAAGAATGCATCAAACTAGGAAGGAATTCTTAGAATGCAGCTATGTAAGAGATTGTTTAAATTTGCACACCAAATATACTTTCATCTACATATGGAACCGTACAGTAACTGCGCATACAAATAGGTTTTAATTAAAACAAATGTTTGGAACAAGATACAGAGAACATATTTTTCCTCAAGATTGCAAGAAAAAATACAAGTAACATATTATTACCAAGTAGAGCTAAACTGAATATTGGGTTGATACTCACAATTTTAAGGTGATTTAAACCATCACCATCTGGTTTTTTATCGCCAAAAACTTGTAAAACCTCTTCTCTTGCACGAGCTTGCCAGTTTGAATGCTTGCTTAATAGAACCATAGTCCACAGAAGTAAAACCGAGGTAGTCTCTTGGCCAGCTAAGTAGAATAGCTTACACTCCTCGATGACATCCTTGTTGCTCATTCCAACATTCTTCCTTTTATCATGTTCTTGCATTTCTTTGTAGTTGGATTCCATCAGTAGACCCAATAAATCATCATTAGCAGTTTCTCCAACCTTCATTGCCTTCTCTCTTCTCTCAATGATGCCTTTTAACAATGCATTGACTTCATTGCTAATTTGCTTCATTCTCTTGTTTGTCTTTGTTGGAAAAAACCTGCTTGGAAGTAATCCTAGGAAATGAAGATCAATGAAATACAGGAAGACACTAATGCATTTTCATCAATGACTTTTTATTTGTTCAATTTCTCGGAATATCTATGGTGTTTCAAAGATGAAATTATCCAGACATTAATTGACCATTGGATCCACACGTATAGCAGTATTTCACCATGCATCTTGCTAAGATGTTCTGCCAATTAAAGAACACGGGATACTTTAATTTGATAGTTTTTTTTGGTAGCATGAAGTTAGCATGTAACAATGTGTGAAATTTTGGTAATTGTACTGAGCTTCATATTTCTTGAAATATTTGATGCTTACCTCCATCCCGGAATATATATTGACTGCCAAACCTGGACTGCAAGATGTGCTTGCTCTTTCTGGAGTTGGAATATCCTTCTTCCTTCCTCATAGCTACTACCAAATGCTGTTCTAGAAATCACATCACCCGCCAAATTTTCAAGATCAGGCCAAATGTCCAATTCACATGAGCTGTCCTTGGAGAGCTTCTCCCATTTATTTACCATTTCACTACAACTCAATTGGAATGCAGGTACCATGTGCTATAACAAGTTCAAATTCAAACATAATTAATAAATTTAAAAGCCCGGAATCCAATTTCAAGGTACAGTGACATATTAGTAAACATTGGAGATAAGCCTTAAACTAGTTTCTAAATTGGCTTAAAATGATCGACCAGGTTCACAGTGAAGTGAATTTTCAATAAATTTAGAAAAGAAAATTTGTTTTCAACAGAGATGGAATGAAGAATAGTCAGTTTCATATTTGCACAATGGATTATTGTCTGGCGAGCTTATGAACATCAAAATATGCACATGCAAAAATTATGAATAACATTAAGAAATGTATTGTCTTTCCTATTAGAAGAGGGCTATGCAGGGAAACCAGACAAGAAGTTGGGGTATGGCTGCATAACCAAAAAAATAGCGCCTCAAAAAGTTTATCATAACCATTCTTTAATGTATTTATAAAGGAAATATAATTCAATCCCAGAGGAAATACCGTTTCTACATATGTAATCATTATTCTGCTCTCACAATTTCTAAAAACATAAAGAAAGAATGGGAATTAGGGTCACATTTTTTGGTTGGAAAATTAGCATCATAAAATTACCTTCAACTTTTCTAGATGGAAAGCTGGGTTTATGATCTTTCTACGTTTAGTCCATTGTTCACCTTCCAGTGCAATAACACCAGTAGCCAGCAGCTTGCCAAGCGGGTGCAGAGGTGGTTTTTGAAAGGCATTATGCTTTAAGAAAACATCCCTTATCAGCTGAGGCTCCATAATGTTTACCACTGGTTGTGGGCCCATCCATATAAAACAATTGTTACCTGCATTTTTAATGGCCATTATTGTTGGATATATAAATGTTACAAAAGATCTGAAGTACCAGGCTAGTCAAGGCCCTCTGATTGAAGAAGCGTTAAATATCTAAGAAAATATTAAACAGAAGTGGTTAATAGACTTGTAAAGCTAAAGTAAAGTTTCTTAATGGTTTTCAATAAGAGGCACTTGCAGGTGCAGCCTGGAGAATACTAACATATTCATTAAATACCTCTATTGTTTTGAATCAAATTGGAGGTGAATGAAAATAACAAAGAAGAAAGGTATGAGAGGTACTTGACGAAATTTAAAGCTAATATTGGAGAGGAAATGAAATTAACGTTTAAAGATATTCTGATCAATTAATATCTTTTCTCATTCACATTTGCATCATATCACTTTAACAAATTTGAATTTCAAATAGTGAAATTTTATATAGTAAGTATGAGAGCAAATGTATAATGATAAATATGCTGGTAGTGATCTTTTATATACCATTCAGCTTTGAGGAGAAACAGACTAGGAGCTCACAAGGTCTCTAATATTTTAATAGTTTAAGCTGCCATAAGTTTGAGCTTGTGGATATGGCCATTTACCCACCTCTTGCATGTGCATCGAGAAAGAGCTCCAATTGCTATCTATATGTATGCAATTTAGCAATTCAAGATTGGTTTGATTATCAAAAGTCAAAAGTTCATGCAAATTTTGAAAAGATGTGAAACAATTGGCATAAATTTTAAAACTATTCACAATTCCCCAAGAGTAAACAAAGCTCTTTATCAAAGTTGAAACGCATATATACCTTGTTGGGGAAAAGATAATTAAGGAAAAAATTTTAGAGGTACCATTGAAATTTCATTGAGCAGTAACTTCTTTCATAAAAAAAAAAAAAAAAAATCAGAAAACCGGCTATACCATATTTCTTAATGGAATGATAATGAAAGGGTAGAACTCGCTGCACAATATCATCGGATAAGCTGATGGGTCTTGACTTTGCTTCGTCAACCATCCTTGACATCTCTCTAAAATCCCCATGACACAATCTGTAGGAATTTCCAGTCAGACCTTGTTGCCTGAGGTACCTCTCTAGCTTCTTTGGTCTCAACCACACCCAATTTAATAATCTCCATGCATATATTAGGAGAGTAACAAAAGCAAAGGAAATTGCAACTGATCTAAGCTTCATTTCCAGTTTGGAAGAGACTTCCAGGAGCGATTTGTGAATTACTTCACCGTAAGGAAAATTAATTTAGATGAGTGGCCCCGTCACTTCTTATACAAGTATTTTTTGTTGCATCAAGGTAAGAACAAATGTTTTTAAATTCTTCAGTCATATCTATCAATGTCAGCTTTCCAACGTCTCAATAATTTATAATATTTCAAACCTTTTCATAGTACCATCATTTTTGCTGACATCATGGTTTCTACTCATATCAGCCTATTGAAACACAAGTTTCTCCATTCATTTTGTCAGTATGATGTGGGTTGTTGACCTAATGATTTATTGGCTGATGTGGGTTGTTCACCCAAATTATTGGCTGATGTGGGTTGTTCACCTAATGAATTATTGGCATTTAAAGAGAATCATTGTCCTTTAAAATAAGGGTTATGCTAGGGTACCAAAAAACACTTTTCGGTACTATATCCATTTTTTTGGGCTAATAGGATTAAGACACATGGCATACAAAATAATAAAAAATTAAAAAAACCAATTCTTCATGTTACCCAACCGGTTGCCATGGGAATTAATCCCATGCAACACACATTTTTATACTTATTACAATAACCAATTATATTTCAATGACCAATTATAAAATCATGTTTAACGTAATTATTTCGTTTGGGGAATTTCTTTTATGAAACAGAAACATAAAGAAAATTTTGGAAAAAGATAAAAAATATAATTTGGTGATATATAAATTAAGGAAAAGTAAATTTAATTTATTTTAACATCAAATAATTTGTTGACAAAATTTGATGAATATTTAAAGTGTGAAAAGCAATATAATTGGTTTATGAAGTGAAAAAAATGGGAAGAAATAAAAAGAAATTTTATAAAATATATATTAATTTAAAATTAAATTAGTTATGTACTAATTATTAATTGAGAATATATGACTAAATTATTTCTTAGTATTTAAATTGAACTACACAACAAAATTGGTTGAAATATTGAAAATACGAAAAAAGTATAATTACTAACAATATAGAAATCCAAAACCCTCGCTGATTGTTTTCATAAATTTCCATTTTGAATTTTTCAAGGATCAATTTAACACCGTCAAAATGTACTGAACTTATCTAAACAATATCTAAGTCATACGAAATTCGAATTTAAAAAAAAAAAAAAAAACAAAGAAGTGGATAGTAGGGAGGGCACGAAGAATGTGAGATTCCCTCATTAATTTGTTAGTATTTATAAATTTTGATTTTTTCAGGCATCATTTAAATATCCACTAAGTGTAATGAACGAATTTAAACAATGTCTAAGTCATACGAAGTCCCTAAACATTTTTAACACATCATATAAGCGGAGAATGGAGAGGGTTCCTCACATTCTTCGTACCCTTGCTAATTTTTTAGTATTTCTAAATTTTTATTCTTCCGAAAATCGTTTGACCATTTCCTAAGTGTAATGAACCTATTTAAACAGTATCAAAGCCATATGAAGTCCCCAAAATTTTAAAGAAGTTCAAAGAAGTGAAGAAATGGGAAAGTACGAAGAATGTAAGGATTCCTCACATTCTTCGTACCCTTCCTAATTTTTTAGTATTTTTGGATTTAGGTTTTTTCGGAGATCATTTGACCACCTCCTAAGTGTAACGAACCTATTTAAACATTATCCAAACCATATGAAGTCCCCAAAATTTTTAAAAAGTTCAAAGAAGTAGAGAATGGGAAGGATACGAAGAATGTAAGGATTTCTCACATTCTTCGTTCCCTTCCTAACTTTTTAGTATTTTTGGATTTTGATTTTTTTGGAGATCATTTGACCACCTCCTAAGTGTAATGAACTTATTTAAACATTATCCAAGACATATGAAGTCCCCAAAATTTTGACAAAGTTCAAAGAAGTGAAGAAATGGGAGAGAAAGAAGAATATAAGGATTCCTTACATTCTTCGTACCCTTCCTAATTTTTTAGTATTTTTGGATTTAGATTTTTTTGGAGATCATTTGACCACCTTCTAAGTGTAATGAATCCAAAATTTGGATATGAGAGTTTTTAAAGTCAATGACGCACAGATACCAATGACCAGACAATCGTCATGCATTGGAATAAATAGCTGTAAAGTTAGAAAAACAATATATTGAGTTGGGGCACAAAATATCTACTATATTATAGGTGAAAACAATATCTACTCTAAATTTGATATATGCAAGTAAACATTACAAACAATTACTAACCTTCTCGCAATCATCCAATTCGCTAATGTACTTACTCACGATGGATGTTTTTCTATCAAAAAAAGGATGAGGACTCCCACACAAAATCATTTGCTAATAATAAAACATAATGCAAACATTAGTATATTATACTTAATATGTAAGTAAACAACAAGAGAAATATGAGCTTATTGAAAATGTCGTGGGAAGGTAGCATCTTATACTTCGTATGCCTATGAATTGTCTCTTAAAATAATTTAGCTTTGAGGCTTCTAGATTTATTGCTTGTTGTTAAACAATAACTTCAATAAATTTATTTAAGCTGATGGGTGTTGACTTTGCTTCGTCAACCATCCTTGACATCTCTCTAAAATCCCCATGTAACAATCTATAGGAATTTCCAGTCAGACCTTGTTGCCTGAGGTACCTCTCTAGCTTCTTTGGTCTCAACCACACCCAATTTAATAATCTCCATGCATATATTAGGAGAGTAACAAAAGCAAAGGAAATTGCAACTGAACTAAGCTTCATTTCCAGTTTGGAAGAGACTTCCAGGAGCGGTTTGTGAATTACTTCACAGTAGAGAAAATTAATTTAGATGAGTGGCCCCATCACTTCTTATACAAGTATTTTTTGTTGCATCAAGGTAAGAACAAATGTTTTTAAATTCTTTAGTCGTATCTATCAATGTCAGCTTTCCAACGTCTTAATAATTTATAATATTTCAAACTTTTTCTCAGTACCACCATTTTTGCTGACGTCATTACTTTCTAGAAATTATTTTTTGTTGCATCAAGGTAAGAACAAATGTTTTTAAATTCTTCAATCGTATCTATCAATGTCAGCTTTCCAACGTCTCAATAATTTATAATATTTCAAACTTTTTCACAGTACCATCATTTTTGCTGACGTCATTACTTTCTAGAAATTAATGAGGTTCCTATTCATATCAGCCTATTGAAACACAAGTTTCTTCATTCATTTTGTCAGTATGATGTGGGTTGTTCACCTAATAAATTATTGTAAAGAGAATCATTGTGGGTTGTTCACCTAATGAATTATATTTTGTCAGTATGATGTGGGTTGTTCACCTAATAAATTATTGTAAAAAGAATCATTGTGGGTTGTTCAGCTAATGAGTTGTTCACCTAATGAATTATTGTAAAGAGAATCGTTGTCCTTTAAAGTAAGGGTTATGCCATACTCACCTTTTTTGGTTAATAGGATTAAGACATATGGCATGCAAAATAAAAAAAAATTAAAGAAATCAATTCTTTAGGTTACCCAACCGGTTGCCATGGGAATTAATCCCATGCAACACACATTTTTATACTTATTACAATAACCAATTATATTTCAATGACTTATAAAATCATTTTTAATGTAATTATTTCATTTGGAGAATTTCTTTTATGAAACAGAAACATAAAGAAAAATTTGGAAAAAGATAAAAAAATATAATTTAGTGATATAATTTATAAATTAAGGAAAAGTAAATTTAATTTATTTTAACATCAAATAATTTGTTGACAAAATTTAATGAATATTTGAAGTGTGAAAAGCAATATAATTGGTTTATGAAGTAAAAAAAGGGAAGAAATAGAAAGAAATTTTATAAAATATATATTAATCTAAAATTAAATTAGTTGTGTACTAACTATTAATTGAGAATATATGACTAAATTACTTCTTAGTGTTTAAATTGAATTACACAACAAAATTGGTTGAAATATTGAAAATACGGAAAATGTATAATTACTAACAATATGAAAATCCAAACCCCTCGCTGATTTTTTTCATAAATTTCCATTTTGAATTTTTCAAGGATCCATTTAACACCCTCAAAATGTACTGAACTTATCTAAACAATATCTAAGTCATATGAAATCCGAATTTTTTAAAAAAAACAAACAAACAAACAAACAAAGAAGTGGATAGTAGGGAGGGCACGAAGAATGTGAGATTCCCTCATTAATTTGTTAGTATTTATAGATTTTGATTTTTTTCGGGCATCATTTAAACACCCACTAATTGTAATGAACGAATTTAAACAATGTCTAAGTCATACGAAGTTCCTAAACATTTTTAACACATCATATAAGTGGAGAATGGAGAGGGTTCCTCACATTTTTTGTACCCTTGCTAATTTTTTAGTATTTCTAGATTTTTATTCTTCCTAAAATCATTTGACCATTTTCTAAGTGTAATGAACCTATTTAAACAGTATCAAAGCCATATGAAGTCCCCAAAATTTTAAAAAAGTTCAAAGAAGTGAAGAAATGGGAGGGTACCAAGAATGTAAGGATTCCTCACATTCTTCGTACCCTTCCTAATTTTTTAGTATTTTTGGATTTGGATTTTTTTGGAGATCACTTGACCATCTCCTAAGTGTAATGAACCTATTTAAACATTATCCAAAACATATGAAGTCCCCAAAATTTTTAAAAAGTTGAAAGAAGGGGAGAATGGGAAGGGTACGGAGAATGTGAGGATTCCTCACATTCTTCGTACCCTTTCTAATTTTTTAGTATTTTTTGGATTTTGATTTTTTTTCGGAGATTATTTGACCACCTCCTAAGTGTAATGAACCTATTTAAACAAAATCCAAGACATATGAAATCCCCTAAATTTTTAAAAAGTTCAAAGAAGTGAAGAAATGGGAGGGTACGAAGAATGTAAGGATTCCTCACATTCTTCGTACCCTTCCTAATTTTTTAGTATTTTTGGATTTGGATTTTTTCAGAGATCATTTGACCACCTCCTAAGTGCAACGAGCCTATTTAAACATTATCCAAGCCATATGAGGTCCCCAAAATTTCTAAAAAGTTCAAAGAAGCGGAGAATGGGAAGGGTACGAACAATGTAAGGATTCCTCACATTCTTTGTACCCTTCCTAATCTTTTAGTATTTTTAGATTTGGATTTTTTTTGAAGATCATTTGACCATCTCCTAAGTGTAATGAACCTATTTAAACATTATCCAAGACATATGAAGTCCCCCAAATTTTTAAAAACTTGAAAGAAGCTGAGAATGGGAAGGGTACGAAGAATGTAAGGATTCCTCACATTCTTTGTACCTTGTCTAATTTTTTAGTATTTTTGGATTTTATTTTTTCCAGAAATGATTTGACCACCTCCTAAGTGTAATGAACCTATTTAAACATTATCCATGACATATGAAGTCCCCAAAATTTTTAAAAAGTTCAAAGAAGTGAAGAAATGGGAGGGTGCAAAGAATGTAAGGATTATTCACATTCTTCGTACCCTTCCTAATTTTTTAGTATTTTTGGATTTGGATTTGGATTTTTTCAGAGATCATTTAACCACCTCCTAAGTGTAATGAACCTATTTAAACAATATCCAAGCCATATGAAGTCCCCAAAATTTTTAAAAATTTCAAAGAAGTAAAGAAATGGGAGGGTACGAAGAATGTAAGGATTCCTCACATTCTTTGCACCCTTCCTAATTTTTTAGTATTTTTTTATTTTGATTTTTTCGTAGATCATTTGACCACCTCCTAAGTGTAATGAACCTATTTAAACATTATCCAACACATATTGTTAGAAATATTAGGCTAATCCAACCTATGATAATCACTCTAGAGGGGGGGGTGAAAAGGGTGATGGTCTCTTTTTGAAAATTTAAACTAAGTGAATGTAAGAGACAATTATATACAAGTATATAAAAAATAATATAAAGACAATTGCATATAAATTAAAAGAGTAGGGAAGAGAGAATGCAAACACAAGATTTTATAGTGGTTCGGCGCAACCCGGCCTACATCCACTCTCCTCTAGCTTCAATCCCAAGCTTGAGGTTCCACTAATTCAAGGCTTCCAAACCAAGCCTTCAAGCAATACAATTGGATTATGGTTATAATCCACCCTCTTGGACTTTTGGCTCTAAGCACCCTTTACACTTCTCAAGAGATACTCGACTCTTGAAAATCTTCCTCTAAAAAATATACAAATAATTGATCTCACAAAATCCTAGTACAAAAACTTTAAGCTCAAATGATATAAGAAAACAAGGATTGAAAGGTGCACTAATGATATGCAAGTTTTGGAACAATGGTGAACTCAAAACACTTTTCTAAGGCTCAAATATATTCAAGAAAGGTTTGGGAAGGTTAAGCTCTTGAAACAATGAAGATTGGAGCCTTTTTATAGAAGAAAAAAGTCAAACTAGCCATTTGGGGTTCAACCGGTCGAGCTGGGGGTTGACCAGTTGACTGGCCGTTAGCATTTAATGCTTGGTAGGTGACCGTTGGACCTCAACTGGACCTCGACCAGTTGAGGTTCAACCTTGACCGATTGAACAATCGTTCTAGAAGAGAGAGAAGGTTTTTGCACCCCTCGACCGATTAAGCAGGCGGTCGACCGGTTGCTGTTCATACCCTCAACCGGTTGAGCTGGGGGTCAACCGGTTACTGTTCATCCGGTTCAACCGGTTGAGCCATTTTTGGCTCAACACCGAACTTTTTCAATTTAAAACCTTTAAAACAAGTTTGGAAAACATTTGACACAAGGTTTTAGTTGAAAACATGAAATCATCCAATTTGAAAACATTTAAAACAAAAATAACTCTTGGATGATTTTTGGTGCATAAGTAAAGAATGTAATGCATGAAAATCCTAGTACACCAACAACCTTACAAAGAGATCTTATGAAGCTTGAGTCTTAAAAAACACTTCTCTTTGAGGTGGTATTCTTCTTTATGATTTCTCCTTGGCTTGATTTGTCTTTGTGATTGCCACTTTGGAAATCGTCTTGCCTAATCACACTTTAAAATATAATCATTAGTTCTAAACCTTGTTTTGTTATCATTAAAACCGAGATTAACCAAACCTTGGTTTCACACAAATGAAGTCCCCAAAATTTTTTAAAAAGTTCAAAGAAGTGAAGAAATGGGAGGGTACAAAGAATGTAAGGATTCCTCACATTCTTCATACCCTTTCTAATTTTTTAGTATTTTTGGATTTCAATTTTTTCGGAGATCATTTAACCACCTCCTAAGTGTAATGAACCTATTTAAACATTATCCAAGCCATATGAAGTCCCCGAAATTTTTAAAAAGTTCAAGAAGTGAAGAAATGGGAAGGGTACGAAGAGTGTAAGGATTCCTCACATTCTTCGTACCCCTCCTAATTTTTTAGTATTTTTGGATTTGGATTTTTTTGAAAATCATTTGACCACCTCCTAAGTGTAATGAACCTATTTAAACATTATCCAACACATATGAAGTCCCTAAAATTCTTTAAAAAGTTCAAAGTGAAGAAATGGGAGGGTACGAAGAATGTAAGGATTCCTCACATTCTTTGTAACCTTCCTAATTTTTTAGTATTTTTGAATTTCGATTTTTTTGGAGATTATTTGACCACCTCCTAAGTGTAATGAACCTATTTAAAACATTATCCAAGCTATATGAGGTCCCCAAAATTTTTAAAAAGTTGAAAGAAGCGGAGAATGGGAAGGGTACGAAGAATGTAAGGATTCCTCACATTCTTCATACCCTTTCTAATTGTTTAGTATTTTTGGATTTGGATTTTTTTAGAGATCATTTGACTACCTCCTAAGTATAATGAACCTATTTAAACATTATCCAAGACATATGAAGTCCCCAAAATTTTTATAAAGTTCAAAGAAGTGAAGAAATGGGAGGGTACGCAGAATGTAAGGATTCCTCACATTCTTCGTACCCGTCCTAATTTTTTAGTATTTTTGGATTTTGATTTTTTCGGAGATCATTTGATCACCTCCTAAGTGTAATGAACCTATTTACACGTTATCCAAGCCATATGAGGTCCCCAAAATTTTTAAAAAGTTCAAAGAAGCAAAGAATGGGAAGGGTACAAAGAATGTAAGGATTTCTCACATTCTTCGTACCCTTCCTAATTTTTTAGTATTTTTGGATTTTTATTTTTTTGGAGATCATTTGACCACCTCCTAAGTGTAATGAACCTATTTAAACATTATCCAAGACATATGAAGTCCCCAAAATTTTGACAAAGTTCAAAGAAGTGAAGAAATGGGAGGGAAAGAAGAATATAAGGATTCCTTACATTCTTCATACCCTTCATAATTTTTTACTATTTTTGGATTTGGATTTTTTCGGAGATCATTTGACCACCTTCTAAGTGTAATGAATCCAAAATTTGGATATGAGAGTTTTTAAAGTCAATGATGCACAAATACCAATGACCCGGACAATCGTCATGCATTGGAATAAATAGCTGTAAAATTAGAAAAACAATATATATGAGTTGGGGCACAAAATATCTACTATATTATAGGTGAAAACAATATCTACTCTAAATTTGATATATGCAAGTAAACATTACAAATAATTACTAACCTTCTCGCAATCATCCAATTCGCTAATGTACTTACTCACGATGGATGTTTTTCTATCAAAAAAAGGATGAGGACTCCCACACAAAATCATTTGCTAATAAGAAAACATAATACAAACATTAGTATATTGTACTTAATATGTAAGTAAACAACAAGAGAAATATGAGCTTATTGAAAATGTCATGGGAAGATAGCATCTTATACTTCGTATGCCTATGAATTGCCTCTCAAAATAATTTAGCTTTGAGGCTTCTAGATTTATTACCTGTTATTAAACAATAACTTCAATAAATTTATTTAATTAATATAGCACGCATTTGATATAAATGAAGTAGGTACTTACAACATCCATAAAATTTTTTCTAGGACGTAAGCACTCAAAATCTCCACGAGCTCCATGTTCATGATCAAAGTCAACAAGAAGCTCACTAAAATAATAATATGTTAAAACATTCTTGACTAAATTGGAACCATATGAAGGCTAAAATTGTAACAACATATCTATGAATGTTCTAGACACTACAAACCTTTTTGACAATGCTTTATTGAAAATATAATCAACAACAAGAGATTGAAGTACATTGAATGATTGAGGATCCACCACATCTTCACGAATGGACATGGGGATTGACTAAATCGAAAACAAGACATAATTATTAGCTATATATGTTGAGTATCAAAAATAAGAACATGATATTAAATAATTTGTATTATACCTTTGATGCTTGATGTTTTCACATCTTCCTTAAATTGTGTACAAACGGGAAGACCTTGAATTTACTTGGTTTCCTCTCCCTTAATGTACGTGTTTTCATGACATGATCGGGATAACCACATAGTACTCATAATGGTTCCTAATATGGAAAATGTCATTAATATACATCTATTTACTATGTAATGGTTAAGTAGTTGTAAAGAAAATAATTTTTTCTTTTATATGATACATACCTTTCCATAATCTCTTCTACTCCTTTTTATTGGAAGTGGTAAAATATCCACATTTTCGTCTCAAATGATATGCACTTCAATTGATGTAGCACATGCATCTTCATTCTTTCCATTCAAGTCCTCAGTGCATAGCTTCTTAATTGACAAAGTGTGAACATAATGTTCATTTCCTTTCTTATTGTCCTTATCTTCCAAACTTCTCTTGCATGAGAGAATGTCATTCTTCGTTCCCTCCTCTTGCATTCTCAAAGGTTTTTTGCTTGACCCAAGGAAGAGACCTTTCAATGTAGTATATTTCTCCTTAAATTCAGTCAAATCTTTTTCACAACTACTACTACTACTTGCACCATGACACAAATCAATTAGATGTGTCTTTAATTGTTGAAAGGTTTTATCCATCTCTATTAAGCTCCCACCATCAACCTTGTGATATATAGGAACTTGATTAATAACATCATAATACAAGGGTTCACTACTAATATTGATACTCAAGATGAATATTGTAAAACTTACTCATTAATAACATCTTTCTTTGGATTGATTTCAAATTTCTCATCCTCTTCATTCTCCCCCTCCATTGTCATCGCATTTCCATCAACGCAATCCCTTATCTCATTTTGTATTACCCATATTTTGACCTACAATATATTTATCAAAATATAATATAACACATATTAGATTAAAAATCACTAAAAACTTAAACCAATATTAAACGACTTTTGAAACTATAACTTACATTGTCATTTGCATATCCACCGAGTTTTTTCAATCTTCGTTTCATGTCTAGTACTTCATCATCTCCCCAAGCAGTAATCCGAGGACAAGGTCGAGTATATAGTGGTAGAAATTTCTCTTTGAACAATATATGCTCGTGGTAGAATAACTGTGATTATATTTGACATAGATATATAGTTAGTTCACAAATTTTATTATGACAAAATCGAAATTCACTATGATGTAAATTAATTACAAGGACATTACCATTAAAAACAATAAGCAACCGCAAACCCCACTTTGTTGTTTCCTCTTAAACTCTTCAATCCAGTGTACAAGATAAGACAATACAAATTCAGCCCAATTCATCTTCTATATTGAATCGATGTCTTCCACAAGTTGTAAGAAAGAACGTTTTACAAAAAGCCTCATTGTTGGGCACAATAATGCACCAACACAAATAATACAAAATGAACTTTGAAATCATTTCCACCTTTTTTGTCCTCCCTAATTTGATTTTCTAACATCACTAATGGCAATCACCCATTTTTATCACAATATTTTTTACATAAATCATTCTTATGGCTAACATCTTTGTTCATGCCAATCTTCAACCATCTTGCCCTCAATCCCATAATAAATTCAACATCAATGGAGGATAATTTGATACAAGTATTATACAACTCTAACATATAAGTGTTCGGGTTGAAACTATTTATCAACTAAAGACATAACCCATGATCAATTTTCCTACATCGAAGTTGCAAGAGGCTACCAAATCCTATTTCTTTTATGGCTGTTTTTTGCTTTGGTTGTAATTCTTCAATAACTCTAATCACTCACTCGGGTAAGCATTAAGTCTGAAGATATAACTGAAAGATACACAAACATCAAACATGTTTATATTAATATAATTTGCAACAAATACATAAGTAATGAAATTAAATATTCATTACAAAAAATTTACCTTTGGAACCATACCTTTTGAAGTGAATATTGTTTTGAACTTTCTTTGGACTTTGCCATGAAATCTTCTTTTTCTACTTTTGAAAGTGCATTCCACTTCCTGCCCAATTTTTTCCTCAACTACATTAATTGGTCACTTACTTTAAATTCTAATTTTAAAATGTAATTATATTAGACACAACAATATTACTCCTTACATCATCATTTATTTTCACTCTTTTATCCTTTTCTTTGATCATGGCCAATATCGTTACTACAAAACAATTTCAAACAAATATAACTATAACAACCACAAAAAAAAAAAAAAAAAAAAAACATTAAAAAACATATTCTTTTACATATTTTCATTTTCCCTTACTAGTAATGTATCCTAGCTTCGATAGGCCTCTTTGGATTTCTAACAACTTCAACACCATCGCGTTCGCTCCTAAAAATTAAATCAAATTATTTAAGTCAATTTTTATAATATGATTTTAGGTATAATAAATCAAACATACTTTCACCACCACATTATCTTAACATAAGTTTTTTTCCCATTTCAATAAATTTTATATTCATATCTTACTACAATCAATCAAATACCAAATGAAATACAAATATCATTACCACTACAAAATCCTCCTTCAATCTCTCCACATTTTAAATGGTGGCAAAATTAGCATATAATTTTTTTTCCATGTTCAATTATGGATTTAAGCACATTATTTTTCATTAATCTGATCAATTCATAAATCTAATAAAAAACATGAAATATTAGGGATGCAATATTGTAAAACACATTATCGATACTCACATTTTTTTTCTTAACATAGAACTCGACAAATAATTACGACACAACCCACTTTTGAGTAACAAAAAAATTGTCTCCTTTTTAGCTTTCTTTCTCTTAGTACTAGACATTGTCTTCTTCTTCTTCCAACTATGTCTTCAATTTAGGTCTTCAAACCACAAAATTTAGAACCTGATAACACTCCTTACACCTCTTAAACAAAATATCAAATATGAAGAAAATACAAGGCTTATGGAAAGAAGAGGGGGAGCGGAAATATCACACTTTTTACTTCAAAACCCGAAAAAAAACCTCAAATATGAAAATTAAATATGGACATAAACAAAGGAGGATATGGAGAAAAGAGAGAACTTAGAAAGATGCTACCCGAAACACCTAGAATATCTCACCTGACAACACCTAACAACATGAAAACATCCAATAATACACGAAGAGAACTGGAGACACTTGAAAATAACAACTGGTGGAGATGAGTGAAAAATACAAGTACTCGGAGAAGAGCCGAGTATGGAGAAGAGAGGCAAATATGGGAAAACTCAACAAAAAGGGGAGAAAATAGCTACCCGACCCGGTGGAGGATGAGTGGAGAAGACACCAAATTAAGGGGGAAAAAACAAGAAAAAGGGGAGAGAACAAGAGAGGGAACAGTCGAACTGGAGAACATAGCAAATTAAGTGGGGGGAAAACAGGAAATGGGTGAGAGAATAAGATGGGGAACAGCAGCTACACAACCAACTATGGAGGATGAGTGGAGATGAGAGCCCGAGATAAGGGTGAGAGAAGCTACATGGCTGGCTATGGAGGAGAAGAGACTAAATTAGGGGGGAAAATGGGAAAAGGGGGTGAGAGGGGGAGAGAATAGGAGGAGGAGGTACCCAGTTTTTTTTTTTTTTTTCATTTTTTCCTTTTCATTTGGATGGCTGAGATTTAATCTGTTTCATCCAATGGCTGAAAAAAAAATGAGGCATGCTATCTCCCTCGGCACCCTAGAATTTTCCTTAAAGTAAAGGTTGGTTTCCTTAAAGTAAAATTTAAATATAATTAAAATTAGTTGAAAATTGATATAATTTTTAAGTATATAATCTTCACCTGAAAGAGAAAAAAAAGTGCAATGAATTTAAAATAGTGTATAAAAATAATTTATTGGTTTTAAAATTATATAATCTTCACTTTTTCTTTTTTCTAATTTTCCTCTCATTTTCCTTCGAACTTTTCGGAAACAAAGTATAGCCATAATGTTTTATTTATTTATTTTCTAAATTAGGAAGACAAAAAGGATTAAATAATCGTCTTGATATCCAATTGAATTGATTTAAATTTTCATGTGTTTTCATATACAAGTGAAGGAGGTTAGGTTAATCATATTAATAGATTAGTCATTTGAATTTTTTGATCTTATTAATTTGTTTATATTATGTTTGGTTACATGAGAATTTGAAAGATATAAAATAGAAAAGAAAAGAATAAGAAAAAAATATGTACATAAAATATAAAGAAAATTTATAAATTTCTTCTTATTTTGTTGTCAATGGAAAAATTGTGGGGAAAACATTAAATTGTTGAGGACTTTTTTTTTCCAAATATAAGATCATTTTCCTTATACTGTGTTTGGTTTTAGGAAAATAGTAAAGAAAGGGACAAAAAAAAAACCTCATGACAATGACTTTTTCATGTTTGGTTTATCATTAAAAATACAAAATAAAAATAAATTATATTAAAAGTTTGTACATTTTTAAATAATTTAATCTTATATGGAAGAGAAAAAAATAAAAGAAATGAGCTTTAAAAAAATATAGAAAAATAATTTATTGATTTTAAATCTAATTTCTTTTTTTATTTTCTTCCACTTTTTTTTTTCTTTTTTTTTTTGTCATTTTTTTTCTTTATATCTTCCCTCAAATTTTTTTTTTCTTTTTTAATAATCACATATATGATTACATTTTTTTTATATATATTTTCTAGGAATCAAATATAGTGTTAAACTCTTATAACATCAAAAATATTCTAATTTCTCTTTCTAAAAAGGTGTATAAATCGTAAAATCATCCAAAAACTTACAAAATTTCATAAACTTCAAGAAAGGAATAGTGAGAATTATGCTTTAAAAATGTGGGCAAGGACTTAAAAGTTTTAAAATTGATGGGAAGTTCAATGCAACTCATTTTATGGTAGTAATTTTGTGTCTCTTTTTTCCTTCCTTGGTTTTCTCATTTTATTCTTTTCTTATTATAATTAGTCACTAAAAAGTATTATTATTAATGTTATTATTAAATAAAATATTTATTTTAATATTGTCATATTTAATATTACTGTAATACTGCTATTTTTAATAACAATAATAGTATTATTATTTTAATGATTATTTTCATTATTATTTTTATTTAATATATTTTATTATTTTTCAAACTTATTAGTATTTATTAGTTTGGAGTTATCATTTTTTAAGAAAGTATTGCATATTATTATGATATAATTTATGATTTGAGCAGTAATATAATCTGTACATACCAGCAATATGAATTTTGAAAATGCATTTGGACGGAATTAATTTCAATAATACACATACGTGTAGACCCCTTTGTGGAGACGACCCAGGGAGAGTTGAAAATTTTTCATTTTTAAAGTGCGGGGGACCTCTTCCCGGAGGAGCCAAGATGCATGGACATGTGGCAAAAAGCATGGCTCACCATGGTGGTGGTTGAAGGTGATGACATCCTCCCTGAACAAGGAGCAGTAGAGTAGGTAGTGGCTTGCGGTAGAAGAGAGGAAAGAAGAGGAAGAGAGAGAGGAGGGGAGGATCGGCAGGGTGATTGGAGGAACGGGCGAAGAAAAGGGATAAGGATTTTTCTGTTGTGGACTTCCAAGTAAGGTTACTACGAGCTTGTCATTTTCTTGTATTTCCTAAGATTCTATTTCATTTTCCGTTGGCCGACGAGCATGGTTCGGTTGTTCACTTTGTCCATCAAGAGTTTCTAAGTTGTCTCACTAGTTTGGTGTTTGATGGTCATATTACTATTTTCCGTTTGTCTCACTAGTTTTCAGTCTATAGATAACTCATGAAGTGAGGCTGTACCTAATAAATCCTTAGGTCTCTCGTCCTTGCTCTGTCCCTTAGCAATTTCTTTCTTCATACCCTTCACGCTAACCATTTCCTACCCATGCACATAGGAACTGCATATCTTCTCCTATCCTCCACTTCGAACTCAACACCAAAATAGTAGCCAGTGATGCTCATAACTCAAACCCCACTTCGAACTCAACACCAAAGCTCTAAGATCCTGGCAATGGAGAGATATCTACTTACCACGCACTCCAAACTTGTGACGACATCAACAACTCCTACTCCACCCCCTGCACCGACGTTCCATCCAACCCCAGACACGGTTCTGGAAGCACAAGGTTCTCTTACAGCGCTCCGACGAATCCCATGCACTTCGCATTCAACGCAATGCCGTCGCCGTCAACTTTCACCTCAACGTCGCCATCCATTGAAGCCAAGCTCGCATTCCCCATGCAGCTCGCCTGCTGCAGGAATTCGGTGGCAGCGACATTGACAACGACGTTCGCGGCGAGCTCTCCCTCGAGCGGCCAGATCCGACAGATGAAGCTCTCCGCCGCACCCACGCCTTTGTTCGCCTGCCCATGCGGTGGCTCATCAATGTGCAGTTTTTGTTCCTCACTGTCAGCCTGCCACCCATTGACCTTCAACTTAAAATTTTAAAAATGGGGTGAAACCATTCTTTGATCTTCATGGTGGATATTTTTAGCAATGGGTTTCGTTGGTGGGCTCCCAAGGCATTGAGTTGTGGGCCTAAGTTAGTTCATGTGGGCCTTAAGCCCCATTCTTTGAGTTTAGGCCTGATTAGTTTATATTCAAGTTGGGCTTTGTATGATTAGGCTTCACTGCAGGCTACTTGGCATGTTGTTATGTTATTGCTATGAGCCTTTGTTCGTTTGGTGTAGACCCCAATGGGCGAAGTATTTGGCCGTCTTCATTTTTTTTTTAATGATACAAATGAAATTTTTATAAAAATTCTATCCTCAAATAATCAATGTTTTAAAAATCGAACCGGTCATCGAACCAAAAAAGTTACCGGTTCACGGTTCAGTGGTTGGACCGGTAGTCGAACCGGTGACGTCATAAATATATAATTTGTATATTATTAAAATTTAAAATAATTATAAAAAATTTAAAATATATATAAATAAATTAAAAACCAATAATATTATTTTATATCTTTGATATTATCAAATTAAATCATATTAATATTTTAAATTTTATTAAATGAAATATGTATAATATTTAAATGTGAATATATTAAAAATGAAAATTTAAACTAATTTGATAATTTTTAAAAATATTATATTATTTTTATTTTATATTATAAAATTTTTTAAGATCTAATATATATTGTTTTGTTTGGCATATTGGATAACAAAGCGTATGTAGCTGAGTGGTGTCCTTTATTGATCCTAGAACCTTAGGTCCAAGGTTCAAACCCTCTTGGTGGAGATTTGTTATATTTTTTTCATTGATAGTTAGCAATCCCACATCGGATTCTAAGTGGAATAAGGATGCAAAGGACTCCTATAAAAGCCAAAATTTGGTTTCACTGGGTCACCGTTTGGTTTGGGCAGTTGTCCAATACTCAAACGGTTTAATAGGGTGAATTAGACCAAAATGTGACCTTCCACCGGGTCACCGTCTAACCATTGGTTTGGGCAGTTCGTAATCGGTCCAATACTCAAACGGTTTAATAGGGTGAACTGGACCGAAAATGTGACCGGTCGACGGTTGGACTGGTCGGTCCGGTCCAATTTTTAAAACATTGCAAATAACCTTTCAAAATTCACTTTTATATATATATATATTCCAATTTTCAAATCCTTTTTTGAAATTCCAATTTTCAAAATTTAGTTTACAAAACTTTAATTCTCCAAAATTCAATTTTCCAAAACTCCATTTTAAAATTTAATTATACAAAATACCATTTTTGAAATAATTTCCTAAAATTTAATTTTAAATTCAGTTTATAAAACTTTGATTCTCGAAAATTCAATTTTCCTAAACTTCATTTTTTTTTTAAATTCAATTTTCCAAAACTCCATTTTTAAATTTAATTATACAAAATACCATTTTCGAAATAATTCCTAAAGTTCAATTTTAAATTCAATTTATAAAACTTTGATTCTCGAAAATTCAATCTTCCTAAACTTTGTTTTTTTTTTTAAAGTCAATTTTCCAAAACTCCATTTTTTTAATTTAATTATACAAAATACCATTTTCGAAATAATTTCCTAAAATTTAATCTTAAATTTAGTTTATAAAACTTTGATTCTCGAAAATTCAATTTACCTAAACTTCGTTTTTTTTTAATTCAATTTTCCAAATTTCAATTCTTGAAATAATTTTCTAAGGTTCTAATTTTAAGTCTAATTCTCCAAGATTCAAATTTTTAAACTTAATCCTCCAACAAAATTCCAAAATTTTGAATTTAATTTTTTTTTAAATTCCACCTTCAAATAAATTTTCAAAACTCCATTTCCTTTCAAATCAAATCTTCAAAAATTCCATTATCAAATAAATCTTCAAAATTCCCTTTTTAATCTTCATATTTCCACTTTCAAATAAATTTTCGAAATTCCGATTCTCAAATTTAATTTTTAAAACTTCATTTTTTTTTAAAAATAATTCTTCAAAATTCCGATTTCCAAATTTAATTTCAAATTTCCAAAATTCTAATTTTCACATTTATTCATCTAATTTCCATCAATTTATAATCTTTATTTGAAAAAAAATTAAAACGTCCTAATGAAATTATTAATTTTATCGAATTTTTTTAAAAATATTTTAAGTAAAAAATTAAATCCTTCAAACTTTCTACGTAAAATTTGGAATTGATTTTTTTTTTTTTAAATTTGATTTTAAAAAATTTGTTTGAAATATTTTTCTTATTAGTTTATTCAAATTTTAAAAATTACTGAAATTTGTATTTATAATTTCTTTTATGAAATTAATTTTGATTATATTTTATAAATATTAAGAAGCTTTTTTTATTTATCAACTTTTTTTTAGATATTTTAGTTGTTTGCAATTTCATGACAATTTTATCTTTTCAAAATTTTTTACAAAAATTTAAAGTGATCATTATAATAACAATTTTAAAGCTAAGTGGTAATTATTTGAAAATTTCTTTTTGTAAATTTTTAAAATTAAAAGATAATGCGATAATGCGATAAAAAAAGTTAAAAAAAAATTATAATTTAATTAGTGATATCGTAGACTTTTTGAAAATTTGGATGACATTGAATTCTAGTGTCTTGACATTTTAGGGTGCCAATTTCGGTGTTTTTTTTTTTTTTTTTGCCAAAATCGGTTATATATATATATATTTGGATGACATTATATTTTGATATAAGGTATAAGTTATGTAAAAAAAAAAAACTCTTCCTTTAGTTTCTTGCCTTTGGGACTTAATGATGTATACAAGCACCTTTAATCTATTCTGTTGATACCTTAATTGCAAGCCTAATACACCTTTCATCAATTTGCAAACTCCCCAAACAATAGTATGATATATGCATTAATAATAATTAGTAATAATAAATTAATTTTGATATTAATATATTAGTAATAATATTAACAATATTATTTCATTAACAGTAATAATAATAGCATGAAAGTAGGGGAAAAAAAAGAAGAAGAGAAAATGCAAATATTAAAGAGTAATTTGGTCATTTTCACATGATGAATGAATCGAGTATCCTTCATTCTAATTATCTTAAAATATATGAAGTATGGGATGAAATATTCAACATAAAACGACTTTCACCTGATTATATGGAATTTGAAGCTCTAAAATATCCATACTTTGTATTTAAAACCAAATTAAGATGTTATTATGGGAGGAGTGTGGGAGATGATAAGACGAATCCTACTCCAATCTTCTCCTTGTGTGTCTAAAAGCTCACTTTCCTTGTGTGCGTTAGTTATGATACGAGAAGCTCTTGTACATGTGGTATATGATAGTGTATTAAATTTATTTCTTTAAAAAAATAATAATAAAGAGTTTTGAATATTAGTAGTCTTTTGTTCAACTAATTCTCAACTAAATTCATGTAGTGTCTAAAACAATATAATGTTTATGACTTATAAGAAATCAGATAATTAAACATGACTGTAACGAGTGAAGTCATCTATAAATGTGATGAAGTACAAAGCCCCATGCCTTGCTCTAATACTCATAGGACCACAAATATCAAAACATATCCATTATAATGGTATTTCAGTTCTAGTTCCCCTTCCAAATGGTTTTCGTGTAGTTTTATTAGCTAGACAATATTCACAAGTTGACATATCAATTTTAGTGAATTGACCAAGAAAATTTTTTGTAGCTACTCTATTTATTCTTCCTTGTCCAATATGCCCAAGTCTAGCATGTCATATGACCCATTATCACATGCATTTCTAGAAGTAGTCATTAACGAATAATAACTATCATTAGTATTAGATAACATATAGTTATCAATGTTAAGAACCATAAAACCATCCAAAATAAATCCAGAACCATAGTATGTTGTTCCTAAATATAACTCCATTACTGAATCATGAAAATTTAAATTGAAACCTAAACCAAAATGGATGAATACGAAGACCAAGTTTCATTGAATATCTAAAGCATAAAGAACATCATGTAAGAATAGGGTATGTCCTTTATGCAATTCCAATTTTCACATTCCAATACCCTTGACCTCAACTTTGAAGTTGTTTCCTACATAGATACATCTTGTATTGAAACTAATTCGCCGAAACTTTACATATGCTCTTTGGTCTCTAACTATATGGTTCGTAGGGACTGAGTCTACTTTGCCTTAGTACACTCACGAGTAAAGTGACCTTTGTTGCCATAGTTATAGCATTTCAACTTGCTCTTATCCTTCTTAGCACGCTTAAACTTCTTGCATGTCGCAATCTTTCCTTTCTTTGAAGCATCATCAAATCTCTTGTTTTTCTTAAAAAAGTATTTGTTACACTTAAAGTCGAAAGTTTTGCTAGAACTGGATTCAACAACATAAGCTTGTTTATTAGCAACCATAAGTCGGTTGACTTCCAATTCAAGATGGCGAACTATACTATCAAAGATCTTGACAATCTCATTATGTGTCATATTTACCACCTTATGTTCCCAACTCTTTGGTAGAGATTTGGTGACCGTCTCAACTTGCACCTCATCAGTGAAGACATGCTTAGATGTCTTAAGCTCTCTTCATTCTTTTTCATCTTCCTGGAATGTTGTGTCATTTATATGGTTTAATCACATCTTATAATTTCCAAATTTCATTGCATGTCCTCTTAGCTTTGTAGTTGAAAGTCCAGCATACTTTTCTTTTAGAGCTTGCTACATATCATGAACAGTATAGTAAACCTCATAATTAAGAGATGATCTAGCATATAGTTTAACAATGTAATGCAAGTTAAAAACATTTTTTTTTAGGCCATATAAGTCTCATGATCTCTTCTATGTTGAGTAGAGTTTCCTTGTTTAGGTTCTTACATGGCATGATTTAGTATTTCAAGAGCTTCTTGCCCTTCAAGGATATATTGAACTTTGCAATGCCAAATCTCATAATTATCGTCATTCAGTTTCTCACCCTTATGTACTTCTATTATGATGTTCCTAGTGGTAGTTGACATATTCAACTACTTAAAGATATTGCACAATCTTATTAATTGATATTTTTATAGATATTAATACTTTTGCTTGCTCTAATAATCTTCTAATATGTAATAACCTTAAATTGCAATTGAAACGAAAGTTTACTATGTTCCTAATCAACTCCTATATACAATTTTAATTATTACAAATTAAAAATAATTTATGCAAGTATTTCTAATTTTAGGCAAGAAATTACTCAAATTACTTTTTAACCTAAAACCTCCCACTCCATAAAAATAATATTATATAACTAGCATGTATCAATAACATATAGAAAAGAATCAAAGACATGCATGTACATAAAAGACATACTCATTTATCAAACGATAAATATTAAAAGCCCTCTTTGTATTTTTATTTTTTCCTTCATTTTGGTAAGGGAGTATGGAGATTGGTTGTATGTTTAGGCTTCATTTTGGAAGATGTTGAGAGCTATTGAGATTACATTATAAAATGGTACTGTACGCCAAAATTTCCAAAAAGTCTTACGATGTAAGCAAAACAATAGCAAAAAATAATGCAAACAAAATATTTATTAAAATTAAAATATTGTGGGTACAATCTAAAAAATAATAATATTTCCAAAAGAATATTTTCCCTCTGATTCTTTTGTTTTGATCACAACCTGAAGAATGACGATAACATTTTCTTGATTTCGAAGATCAATCGAGGGCCACAAGTGGCTTCTTCCCGAATGAACTTGTTGAATAGTGAAGAACACGTGTGTAGCCCTTTTGCCGTCTATCGAACTTGCAAGGAGATTTGATGAAACTTTTTTTTTTGTTGTGAAGCCTTTTTTCTCGTACGAAGTTGCCTCTGGATTTTCTCTTTAGGATTTTCCTTTTTGAATTTTTTTTTTAATTTTTGAAATTTTCACTAAAATTTTTATGTATACAAATGCCCCCACTTCAAAGCGCATCACATAAATGCATTGTCATGTAGATGGGGTGAGTCTTGAAGTAATTTTTTTTTTTCAAAGAAATATTTTAATAAGAAGTTTTTTTTTTTTTTTTTTTTTTAATATTTCTTTCCCACTTTTTGTCCAAACTCTACTTTGTTTTTCTTCTTACTTTACACTTTGAATTCTCTTCCAATTTGTTTTCCTTGATATTTTACACTTTGAATTCTCTTTCAATTTGTCTTTCCTGTGTATATACATATATATATTTTATATAAAGGGGACAATAATTGAGAAACCTTGACTTGAACTTTTTTAGATAACTCTTTTGATCTTTGGATGTTTTTCAACCTAATTTGCCCAACTTGAATTCTTTCAGAAAATTCCTACAATTTTTGGACGATCTTCAACCTAATTTGAGAGGCCCAACTTAAATTCTTTCAAGAGCTTTTTCGATCTTTGGATGACAATTTGTATTTTTTTTTCAAACTTGTAATATATATATATATGTCAGGTCGTACCAAGATCATGTTGTGGGTGGCGTGTCAAAATTATGTTGGTGTAGTGTTTGACATCATGCCATGGAGAAGTGTCAACAATGGTTGTTTATGGTGTGCATGGCATCAAATATATATATATATATAGCACCTAATCCAACCGTGAATGCTTTGGAAAGTGGTGGAATATATATATCAAACTTACCATAGAGAAAGTATATATATATAACACCAAAAACAAACGTCCAATATATAATATATATATATATATATATATATATATTTTCCATTAGAAAAGTCAAATGGCCAATATATCTATGTTGACGCGTGATTTCCTTATTATTATTTTTTTGCTAACCCTTTTTTTTAAAAAGCAAGGAAAAGACTCACCTTTCTTGAACACGTGTTGACTTTCATCATTCACGGAGACGAATTTGATTTCAAGTAATTTAATTTAATTATTACTATTTTTAAATTACCTTAATACTTGAGGGATAATTTTTAATAAACTTAAATATCCATAAAAATTATGAATATTTAAAATTTGACCCTCATGTGGTCAAGTCGCAGCCTTGACACGAAGCGGTGTCGTATTTTTGGCACTTATGTGCTAAAGTCTTCACCCATGCAAATTGGCTTGACTTGAATGTATAGTGGTGTTCAAGTTTTAACATTTAATTAAAATCAGAATAATACTTGATATTTTTGCAAACAAGTTATGGCCTTGATGCTACATGGTGTTGTACTTTCAACACTTAATACGACTTAAGTGCTAAGGTCTTCACTTATGTGAATTAACCTGACTTAAATGTATAGTGGTGTCTAAAAACTTAGACCCATATTTTATTCATCTCTCTCTCTACATTTTTTTTTTTTTTTTTTTTTGTAGGATGAAGTTCTTCAAATGTTTAAAAGAAAACACTATAACCATTCTTGAGGATGATAGTGAAGATTTTGAGAAAGAGACTACCTTGTCAGTGCATAAGTCACTTGCTGACCTTCAATCTTTGTTAGTGTCAATGACAAAGGTTCCATTACACATTTCTTCTTGGTCCCGAGTTGCATCTTGCAAGCTTATAAATATTAGCAAGTCAAAACTTAATGAGGTGAAACTTGTTTCTGATGTTCTACTACTGAATTCCTCTCACCCAACTACTAATGAAGTTCATGATGAATTTGGATTGTTGGATTCTTGCGTTCGTGATAGAGAAGCCAAATAGGAAAGCTCCTTCAAGGTACTTGGGGAATCTTTCTTTACAAAAGATATTGGGATGGGTAGAGGATGTGTTGGGTTGGCATGGACCATTTCTTAAAGAATACAAGCTTTATGAAGCTATTTTTGCATCCCTATTTAGCTATGATCACCATGCCTTTGTGATTAGGGCCCTTTGCGAATGTTGTTATTTAACCACTAACACCTTGCATACTTCCATTAAAGAGGTTTCCACATCTCTTTGGAACTTGTACCGTATTTTTGGACTATCCATTATTGGATCTTTTTATAATGAGATGGTACTGAGCAAGAAAAAGCTATCTAATGATGCAACAAAGTCCTCACTCTTACCAAGTTGTTGAAACTTCTTCCTTGCATATCATCGAATTTGCTCTTAGACGAAGGGGAAGTCTTCAGTCAAGTTAGCCTCTTGGGTGTTATTTTGGTACAAAGGCTCTATGAAGTATGCAAAACCCCTAAAGAATAGTACAAGGAATAAGGCGTAGAAGCCTAAGGAGATTCATAACCCCTCTGGGGATATTGATCCTGTTAAATCTTGTACTCAGATAGAGATGAAAGTTTTTTACTACCTTGGCATGACCAAGGTAGATGTTAAGGAAACTTACTTGGCTACTTTCCTGGCATGCTTGTTATGCAAGTTCGTTCTTCCTTGGGGGCATGTCGATTTAATTCATCTAGAGTCTTTAAGGTAGCTAGTAGGATGGCTCAAGGTGAGACATTTAGCCTTGTTGTTCTAGTGTTAGCAAACATTTACAATGGCTTAAATGAAATCGCTTGTTCTTTGAAGCCTAGAGCTAATGCATCTATTTTCCCCATTCATTATTTATACGAATGGTTAGGTGGATATTTTGATACCTATTTCATTTCTCCTTCTTGGAACCATCCTCCAGGGATGACTTATTATGTCGGCAATTTTTCTACTAAGTGTTTCAAAGATTCACAAGCTCACGCTTTGATAATGTCTTGTAAAGGAGTAAAGTTGTATCACTTGGCATTACGACACAAAGAGTGTGTGTACTGGACTGATAATGAATCTATTAGTTTTACAAAGCTTCTCATCTCATAAGTCATCGCTCTAGCTATTTATCTTTGTGACAAGGTAACCATCGGGTAATCCAACCATATTATCCCCACCGATTTTCCAGGCAGTTTGGGTATCCTTAAGACCTTTCAGGGAGTTTGCTAGAGATTTTTCATACTAGAACTTTACAGGTGGTGTATCAACATTGGGAGTCATGCACTAGGCTTGGTACCTACTCCAAAGTTACTATACCGGATTATCATAGTCTTGAAAAGTTTTCAATCACCAAGGCTTATGCAAATTGATGGATCAGAGCGCACAATCTTGATAAGGAAATTCTTACTACTGCTTGTATGGAGCCCTCTCCTGATTTTTCTCGACAAATACCCTCAAAGTCCTTAGAGAGTAGAACACGCAAGGTCAACTCTAATGTTTCTACTAAGGGAAATGTTAAGAACAATATTGAGAAGGATTTTGATGATTTACTTGATGATTTAAAAGCTTCTGAGCTCTTAGTGGGTGATCATCAAACTAATACCTCCACACACTTGGAACATGAGGAAACTACTTTCAATGGTGGTAGTGGTCACTATCATAAGACTTTTAAGCAACATAACAATTCACAAGGTCTTCATGTATTAGACAATGACTCTGAATATACAAATGAATGTCACTTCAAACGTCAAAAGATTAGACCCAACCCTGTGTACTTTGATGAGGCTAACTCTCATCCTCTTGATATAGATGTCTTCTTTGTTGATATTCCAACTTCTACTCAACTGATGGAACTTGATGGTGAAGAGGTATTTATTTATTTATTTATTTATTATTATTATTATTGCATTGATACTAACAAAAATAAGTATTTGCCTTAGGTGGAGGGTGACGACCAATTTTTCGATGAAGGGGATGAGTTATCTCCTAAGGATCGGTTCAAAAGTGTTGTTGCTACTAGGGAGTCAACACCCTTTACCCTGACTATACAACGAGAGAATCACTCTATCATCCTGTTACCTTTGCCTCATTCTTATTTGGGTGATGAAGGTATTACTATCATCTTAAGTGATGTCTGGTTGAATCTTAAGGTTGAGAGACCATAATTAGAAATACAACATATGATGAATTGACACTTTGAGCAGTTACAGGTTTAATTGCTGAACAAAAATCTCCATACTCTACTGTTGTAACTCCTTTTACTTCCATTCATACATTTGACGTCGAACAAATCACCCTTAATGCCCAATGCCAAGCAACACTTATGATGAGATAAGGCATTAAGGAGATGCTTATCAAAGCTTCCAATAAGTGTCTCCCATCATTGAGAAGAAAAATTGATGAGCTTGACAATACTATCATGAAGACTGGAGTGGACCCTTCATTATTAAAGTCTCATATTGAGAAGTACATGGTAAGTGTAGATCACCTCAATGCAGTGTGACACACCCATTCTATGAAGATATTTTCGAAAGTACAAAGCAAACGTTTAGCTATTATCGTGTCTTAGATTATGGATGCTCTAAACTCTGAGGGTGTATAGGCGAACTGTCGTCAATCATTAAATGTTGACTTAGCTACTCTTGATGCTAAACAAGAAGCACTTAAGAAGGAATTGAAGCAACTAGGTATAAAAAAAAAAAGCCCCTTCATAACTCAATCTTAGAGATCGATGAGAATCTAATAAGTAAACAAAATGATATTTCTCATTTGAGGAAAGAACACGTCACTATCACCTAAACCTCTGTACTTACTGGTGTTGATGTTAAGACCTTAGAGACACTTTAAGAAGCCTTAAGGACTCAATGTGATGAGCTTGCATGCTTGGTGTGAATGTGACCATTGTACCTTCTTGCTTAGTTTTAGCTTTCATTCTTTTCCTTCATTCATTTATTATTATTATTAAGACGTAATAAAGTCTATCATTTGTTAGCCAAATTAATTAATAAAAATCAAACTTTTTTTTTTTTATAGTGACTAAACTCAGATAGTTTCCTCAAGTTGCCTACATACTCCTCAAAGAGAGAGAATCAAGTCAAACGTAGTTTTTTTTTTTTTTCTTATCATTACGCTTTAACTTTTGTCAAGACTAAAAGAAAGATTTAATTTTGCGAGCATATGTTATGATTTTTGCCTAAGTCACCTTTTTAGGTTTTCAACTTAGCGGACCTTTTTTTTTTAATATGTCATCTGTAGTTTAAGCTCATGCAAGCCAGGAGTGCTACTTGTCTTGAGTTTGATCGAAGGGTGATAAATTCAAGTCCTTAGAACAAAGTTTAATTGAGGGTTAAAGATGACTCATCCTCAACTAAACTTAAAAAGACCTTTCTTAAGCATTTTGGAGAACAAAAAAAGGTCCTTTGAATACGTCTTGATTTTTTTTCCTAGCCTTGAAAGTGGATGAATGACGCTTTTTTATTGTGTTTGATATTCTTCCATAGGCTTGTTAGAGAATGTGATAAGCTTAGACTTGATTTTAATCTAAGGGTGTTAAACATGTGTTCTTAGAGCAAAGTTTAATTGAGGGTCAATGATGAGATCTCAAGTAAACTTATCAATACTTTCCTCAAGTGTTTTGAAAAACTCAACCTTGTCTTCTTTAACTTTGAATGTGGATGAATGACACTTTTGTATTGTATTTGATATTCTTCCACGAGCTTGTTGAAGAATGATTGGAGTTTGATCTTGACTTTTGAAGCTTTATTTTTTGATTTAGCTTATGGGTTGCATCTTCCTTTTGAGAACGCCTCATGTTGAAAGAAAATAACACTTGCATTTAGAAAAGTTGGAGATTTTAGTTTAGAATCTCCGAATTTGACTTCTTTAATACAAAGAGTTTGTTTCTTGGTTTAAGAATTTTGCCAAGAAATATATATATATATTTTGGTATAAGTTTGATTTTTTTTTTCATTATTATAGTTTAAACTCTTATGGGATAGGAGTAATATGTAGTTTAGGCTCATGCTTTGAGGAGTATCACTAGAGTACCGAGGTTAGAAAATAATGGTGGTAAAATTTGATGTCACACTCTCTTCATCATTATTAATGAAGGTGATGGCTACACAATATGTTGCACAATTGTGGCCTTTGTCATCAAATCGTTTTACCCCCTTTATTTTTATGTCATAGAGTGATGGATTCTTGAGTGCCTTATCATCTTTCTTGGTATTGCTCAACTCTACACCAAGAGTGTTTTCTTCATTTTCACTTGGCCCTTCTTCTTTTAAAGTCTCATGACAAGAGACCATATGAGTTGATGTCACTATCTCTCTGTTGAAGAACTTTGGAGGGAGTATTCTCCTAAGGTGACACGGGTGATGAGCTTCTCTAACAAAAAAATATCTACTTGTGCAATTTCTTATTTTCTTTTAGGTTTTTTTTCTTCTTTTTTCTTTAGATGTCAACAAATATTTTGCTTACGTTGTTCTTTTGTGGGAAGATTTGGGTATGAATGAGATTCTTGCTTCTTATGAGGTCTTCTTTGTGTCACTAATGTCCAATCTTCTTCGTTATACGAGATTGATTCATTATTAGAGTAAAGGTGAAGAAGATTATCGTGACATGACACTTGTGCTTGCTTTAATTTCAATGACTCACATTGAATAACACTAGCACATGCCCCCAATTTCTTAGGTGGAACATGTAATGAAACAAGATTGAAGGACCCAAATGTGATTGTAGCATGATTTGACTCTACTACTTCATCCAACTCCAAATGAATTCTTCATTGCTTAGGAAGTTTCATTATGAGATCTTTCAAGATGAAACATTTATCCACCGGGTGACTAATGATTCGATGGTAATGGCAGTAGTTTGAATCATTAATATGACCCATTTCTTTTGGACGCTCGTGCTCAAGTAACTCAATAACCATTTTATGGAGTACATTTTCCAACATGTTAGGCACATCAAAGTCGGGAAAATGATACTTCTCCTGAATTCCTTTAAGGTGAACCGGCGCCTCTTATTTTCTTGAGTTAATCCAGCCTCTTTTACTTCCTTCTTTTTATTTCTTGCTGAGATTTTGATAGGAGTCGTATTTACCATCATTGACTCCTGGATAGGTTTTATTGAGTTCTTGTCACTCTTTTTCCATCATGTCTCTCTCTTTACTGGTCAACGATAAGGTCCTTCTTAGAATCATGGTTAGCTATGCTAAGCTCTATGTCATGTGCTCAAATAGTTAACTCTTCAAAGGTACAGGGCTATCTCAATGCATTCCTTGTATGCACATTTCCACGGCTAATACCTCGGATAATCTATTTTTGTAGTCAAGGCTTAAGGAATGCCAATGATTGATATAGTCTACAACCAACTCATCTTTCCATTGCTTAGTATTAGTAAGCTCCATCATGCTTATAGTTCTTTGGGTGCTATAGAAACGGTTGAGGAATTTGTGTTCCATGTGGTCATAACTATCCATATACTCAGGTACAAGGTCTATGTAACAATCGAAAGCATTTCTTCGAAGAGAACGAACGAATTGTTTGACTAACAGGTCACCTTTTGTACCTGCATTGTTACAAGTTTCAAAGAAATGGGCAACATCATGTTTTGGATTCCCTTTCCCATGAAATGGTTGAAACTTTGGAGGTTGATAACCCATAGACATATGTAGGTGATCAATCCTCTTAGTGTAAGGTTTAGAGTACATGAGCGTACTTTGTAAGAGTCCACCTTACTATGCTCTAATGGTGTTAGTTATCATGTCTTAAAGTTGTTAGACAAATAATAATGCTACCAAGGTAGATTTCACCATTTGTCTCTCAACTTGCATTGTCCTAGATGCATGTGGTGCATTATTGAGAGGAGATGTAACATTTGGAAGGTGGTTGAGTCCTTGACTTGACTCGCCTGTATTTTGTGCTTGTGCCTCGACCTTGTTTGTGAGGGAGGTTATTTGCATATCCTTTTCCTCGATTGTCTTAGTGAGTTTGGCAATGGCGTGAGTCATATCTGCCAATTGTTCCTCTACAGATGTAGTGTCGATTGCCATTATCGGCATGGTCATTGAGAAGGGAGAAGTAAAAGAATTGGAATGATTGGAGTAATTTTCCTCATTTGACATTCCAATTAGCGATCCCGAGTGTGGTCGGTGCTTGAGTTAGCATCGGTAACAGAGCAAGGAGGCTTATCCCCTAATTCCTTTAGTGCTAAAGGCAGTTTTCCCCTGTTATGAGGAATATGGCTCTTTGCCCTCAGAGAGGTCAAAGTGATGAATGCTTAGTGCTCATCACGTGTCCTTACTGATTTTAGCAAAGAGTCAACCTCACTTGTTTGTTTTGTCGAAAGTGAAGATGTTAATTTTGCTTTGCTATAAGTCATAAGGCTCGTAGTGGTGTTGTGTGTCAATTGCACAATGATGATCTTGTCATTGCCCTTATTGACATGCACAAATTGTGTTCTTTTAGATGTCATCGACGTAGTAGTGATCAATCTTCATTTGAAAGAGATAAGAGGCAAAGTTGTCTCATCGAGCGTGCCAAAAATTTGTATGCACAAATTTTGTAAAAGTCTTACAATGTAAGCAAAATAATAGAAAAAATAAGGTGAACAAAATATTTATTAAAATTAAAATATTGTGGGTACAATCTCAAAAATAATATTCTTTCCAAAATAATATTCTTGCCTCACCGAGCGTGCCAAAAATTTGTATGCACAAATTTTGTAAAAGTCTTACAATGTAAGCAAAACAATAGGAAAAATAAGGTGAACAAAATATTTATTAAAATTAAAATATTGTGGGTACAATCTCAAAAATAATATTCTTTCCAAAATAATATTCTTTTTTATTTTTTTGCTTTGACTACAACTTGAAGGACGACGATGACATTTTCTTGATTTCAAAGGTTAATCGAGGGCCACAAGTGACTTTTTCCCAAATGAACTTGTTGAATAGTGAAGAACACGTGTAATCCCTAACTTGTAGGGAGATTTTATGAAACTTTTTCTTTTGTTGTGAAGCATTTTTTGCCGTATGGAGTTGCCTTTGGATTTTCTTTTTAGAATTTTCTTTTTTGTTTTTTTTTTTAATTTATGAATTTCTCTCTCTCTCTCTCCCCCCCTATTGAAAGAAGTCACCTCTATTTATAGGTGAAGGTAGGGAATTAACAAGATAATGATAATGATAATAATAATAATAATAATCAAATTTTCTTTTTCTTATTATTATCCTTTTTATAGTTGGAGATTAATTTCATTTTTCTTAGGAAACTTATCCGTAAATTTCGTCACAGTCTTCTTTCCCAAGCTAACCTCACTCTCAGTTCTTTCTCTCTAGTTTCTCTCAAGCTACCCACCTTGCAATTCATCCCATACAAGCTCACCACCTTCATGTACCCATTTCTCACCTTATGCACCCATGGCTGCTATTCCCACCCACCAAATCACTCATACCCATCTCTCTCACTAACCCCTGCCACCCATCCCTCTAATCTTATATTCATATCCACCTATGTCATTCATTCCTATCATGCAAATACCCCACCTATCACCTCTACCATCCATCTAACCCATCCTCAGTTCATTCCCTATTCACCCCATGTGCATGCCGTTCATGCATGGGCCATTTTTTTTGAAGGTGAACACATCAACAATCCTTATGAGCCTCCTCTGGTTTCTTCGTCCTCTCGAGTCTCCCACATCCTTTGAACCATGGCGCTACAGATAGAAAAGGCGTTCTTGAAGCAGCCTAAGGTGCCTTCAAGCACAAACTTGTTTCTCTCTGGTCCATTTTTTTCACTAGGAGCAGAGTCACTATTTTGTAAACCCTACATTTCAGCTCATGCGCTTCCACTCGATGGTGAGCTCGTTTTTTATTTAAAAAAATGATTTATTGATTAAGAAAATGACTTGGAGTCGCCACTTTTTTTTGTTTTTTTTGTTTTTTTGTTTTTTGTTTTTGTTTGTTTTTTGTTTTTTGTTTTTTTTTTTTTTTTTTTTGTGCATACTCTGATCAATAATGAATAATCTCCCATGAAATACATAGCCAAATGAATAAACTCTCCCCATGTACTGATGTAACATGAATCCTCACTAACAAGACAACCTCTCAAAATAAGATCTCTGAACCACTACCCAATAAGGTGAACTAGGGGAAGGATGTGACTGCCCTCCATGTAGTGATGTGTGAAAAACCACTACTCGAGGTTAAACAAGGATAATGTCGAGTAAGTCATGATGAGAGAAAAGACAGAGAACGAATATCACAAGTGGTGATATGTGATGCCAGAAAAAGTGATGAGATAATGTCAAAGTGAAAAATATCACAATGAAAAGTGGGAGATGAGGCCTGAATATGTATGTCAGGTCTAGAACTTATGACGTATCTAATCAAAGCATGCAAGCACTATAGGGTCCCTAACCCGGTGTAATAGGTAAATAAGGTGATGAAAGAAAAGGCTATGATGCTTGTGAGAGGCTCAATGGGCTAGCAACGGGTAACTCTATATGTAACGGTGATAGGATAAATAGGCTCCTAAAATGATGGCCACCCATCACTTGACCACAATCTCGAACATCATGCTTTCAAGATCTCACATGGCCAATACTCGAGACTAGCATCCATCAAACACAATCATGTCAAATCTTCTGAAATCATGTGAAAGATCTCACTCCGGATGCTCAATGATAATCATCAATGTCCTTTGACAATCACCTCACTCTATCATCACATGCCACTCACCATCGTCTCATAAAATCACCATCTCTAATCATCCCGACTCTCTGAAGTCATGCAATGGCTCGAATCTGGATGCTCTACCCTATGCCTCAACAATGTCATCAAGTAGTCAAACCACTCTCTCATCATGATCCATTTATCATCATGCAAAGCTCACCTCAGGTCTAACCATCTCGGACCCTACCTGGTCAGATCAAGGAAATGATGGAAAGAATAGGCAATGGTACTGTAGTATGCTAAGATGAACAATGATGGTAAGGTCGTATGGTGGTACCCAAGGGTGGTATCATGTCAAGCTCGAATGGATAGGTCATCAAGTCTACAAAGTCAGGGTATAGATATGGATATGGTACTACTCTGATCAGAAGGTGAAATGAGTCATAGTCTCAAACTCTCTAGGTGATCTCCCAATCCTAGGTCAATAGGCTCAATATCCTTTATGATAGGTCAGGCCCAAACGATCATGATGTAAGTGAAAGATGTCTTATATCGAAAGCATAACACACATCAACACAATATATGTAAAGCATACTCATAAGAAAGAGAATGATGCATACTCATAATAAAAAGATCATATCACTAAATGAACCAATGAGTACATCATCTGTGAAACAAAATGGGACTATAAATGACCAGACTCTCAACATGAACTATAAACAATGACCCCAAACTAAAATCGGACTCAAAAAAATAAAAACAACTCTGATGAACTAAAAACTGGACTCAACAAAATGGAAATGACTCTGATGACGACCATAATCAAAATGAAAAGTGCTCTAAGCTGAACTGCTACCAAGTGATGTACCCATGTCGATTGATCCAAGCCCTCAACCCGGGATGTCCCAAAATACCATGCGACCACCAATACCATCAACATTCAAATCGATCTACTGAAGACTAGGAGAAGGAGGAACTGCATGTGTAGAATGTGTAGGCAGGGGATTGGTGATCACACTTGGCCTAGCCAAGTTGATCAACCCTGAATCGATCAAGTCCTATATCGCATGATGGAATGCCGAACAACGCTTAGTATTGTGTCCCTGAATCTGATGATATAAGCAATGCTCATGTGAACGGAAATGAGGAGGAATAGGATGTGGCAAGGGGCATGGCGCCAAAGGAACAATCAAACCAGCATCTCTGAACTTCTCAAAAGCTCTAGTCAAAGTCATGCCCAATGGAGTGAACTGTCTCGCGAGCCTCTGTGCATATGGTCTAGGTGGTGGATAAGTAGTGGCTCTCAGATGTGGTGGTCGTGATTGCATGCTGGTCTGAGCAATGTAAGGCTCTTGAACATAAACCGGCTGATACTGATACTATGGATGAGATAAATGGGATCTGACTATAGGAGGTCTATAAGATGAGTGATGTGTGGGCCTCTGATGCTAATAACTAATAGCACCAACCTCTCCAAATCTACTAGATGATCCAACTGGCTTCTTCCCTTACTGTCATGGAAAGGAGTAGTATCTGTCCATAATCCTCGAGCGATGGCCTCCTCAACACTGAAAGCTGCATGAACTAGACTCTTAAGATCCTAAAATGGAACGCCCACAAGATGCCTAGCAAACCTCAGTTGTAGGTTCCGAAGAACCATATCAATATGATCCTGCTCCTTAGGTTGGTCTATCATACCAGCCACCTTTACCCTCCAACGACTGACAAAGGAAGAAATAGACTCATCTGGCCTCTGTCTGATGGCCTCTAACTCTCGTCTAGATACATCAATGTTGGCACTAAAAGCAAACTGAGTCAAGAACTCATGAGCCACATCCTCTCAGGTGCGGAGTCTCGAAGGCTCAACTGAAGCAAACCATCTCTGAGTTACCCCACTAAGTGATAAGGGAAAGAGGGCCACCAACTGTGTATCATCTATCCTGTATGCTCTCATGACCGTGCTGTATAGTCTCAAGTGGATCTTGGGATAACCAATCCCACTATAATGCTCAATGTCTGGCATGCGAAACTTGGCGGGCAATCTAGCCGCCGGTATGCCATCTCTATCATCCCAAGTCAAACCTCCGTCCTGCAATCTGATCTGTCTCATCCTAAACTCAAGTCTTTCAACCTTAGCCTCCTGCTCGGCCAATCTAGTATCATCAATAGTAGGAACAATGGGAGGTGGCACTACAACAGTGGGTGGTGGAATGGTCTCATAATGATCTGCCAGATGGAATGGAATACCAAGTGAAGCCTTAGGTGGAAGAGCCTGTGCTGTCTGAGATGCAGGAGGAACTGTCTCATCAGTAACCATGCCAACTGGATGAAGATCCTGGCAAGAACTCTCTATCTGATCCAAACGTCTACTGACTCCTGCCATAAACTCCTAAATAGAAGCAAGTGTGGAAGCTAGCTCGTTTGACATCTCAACTGAACTATCTGAACTCTGATGTGAATCTGCTCTAATCAATCGACCTCCAACTCTCCTCCAAGAAAGTGACTCCAAACTCAACCAACTCCTAAACTGACTCCCTACAATGCAAACAAAATGAATGAAAGACACAAGATAGAAACCCTAAAAGACAATAGTACAACATGCAAGCACATGGTCCTGAAGTGGCAATCCGAAATCTGGATGTATGATGAGAACTCTAGAGTCATAAAGGTGTCCACTATGGGATGGCTACAAATGTGACTAGAGAATCTCTATCAATAATCCAAGATGAAAGAGGTGTGAGAAACACGCTATTGTGAGGTCGATACTCCATCTATAACAACATATCCCTGACTCAACCTCCAACTCAAGCTCCATAAAGAGAAAAAATGATAAGGTGATCAAGGTGAATCTCTCAAAAGAATGTGAATGTGAAAACGTGCCTTTCACCTTGCTGTAATGAAAATATGAGCGTCGAGTCGAAAATCGAATCAATGATCAAACACAAAATGAGGTACTGAGCCTGTAATAAGTGTATAGTGCAAAAAGATGATCATGATAAATGAACATATCCCAAAGCACCTAGTAAGTGACAACAAAGTGAAAGGGTGTGCCAAGCCAAGAAAGGAAGATGAAAGCCCTAGGGAGAAAAGCATGCTAAACCCATCAAGTGAAAAAATCTTATGCAACAAGGCAAAAGGTGATCCAACCAATACCCAAACTCATACCGATCTCTGAGCACTCTCAAATGGAAACCAAAAGAGAAAACACTAGACCTAGGTGGTGACTAAGGTGGCTCTAAAGGCTCTTAGATGCACCCACGTGTGAGAAAGGAATCCTAATCAAAGGATCTAAAGCTCATCCTATAGGGTCAAGCTGGCTCTAAAAAGAAATGGGTAGACTTTAAAAGGTCTATAGCAGAAGCGATCGCACCCTTCGGCGATACGCAACCCTTTGCATGCCTCCGAAGAGACGGCGTGCTTCCATGCAAGGTGGTCATCATCTTCACACATGCACTACCTCGCATCCCAAGGGGCTCCTATGGTGAAGGCTCTCACAACTCTCAGCGCTCAGTGGTAATCTAAGGTGCACTGTGAACGATGTGGGTGCATTCGAAAATCCTATGAAACTAAAAAGAAAACACACTGGCCACACAAATATCCTGAAATCTAGCTCTAGGCTATACAGGTATTCAAAGATCGGACTCCAATTAGCATCAATATGTCGGCCACCTCCAGAATACTCCCAAACATAGATATAGCCCATCACTAGACCCTACTCCTAGTCACTAGCTCGGTTAAAGAACAAACAAAGCAACAAGTCTCATATCAAATACGAGACCACATAAAACAAGGTCGACCGAGACTAGGGATTGGGAGATAAGGGGATAGGTGTGTGTCCCACATAGACAAGTAACTCATGCAATCACATGGAGTGAGAAAAGTCATGCAACAAATAGTCATGCAAAATAGGTATATATCATCCAAATCTACACAAGATAATTGAGATGAATATTAGTAAGGATAACATGCTCCATAACAATCATGATAATATATAACCAATAGAATCAATCATGTCAAGGTGAATAAGATAAGCAACAAGAAGAATGTACATGCCAAGGTGAGCAGAGTGATCATACAACCAAGAGAGTCAATATGTGAGAAAAAGTGAAATGATCAATCAATATAACCATCATGTTGATACCTCAAACGAATACGATAACCAAGCATGCATCAAGGATAATGATACCAAGAGCCCTCGATGTGTAATCAATAGTCAAGCAATCACACGCACAAAGAGAGGTGGGTAGCCATTGATCGACCAATCAAACGCCACATTTGCCTCATCTTAAGTTCAAGCTTGACCCTTTAGTGTTCCTAGTGGAGTTGCCATTTTGTGGACCTCGCATTGCTGCTCATGCGCCTCCACTTGATGGCGAACTTGCTTTTTATTTTGAAAAATGATTTATTTATTAAGAAAATGACTTGGAGTCGCCACTTATTTTTGTTTTATTTTTAAAGGGTAAACAAAACAAGAAAGAAAACCCTAAGTGTGACTCCTTATTTGGAAAAGGGTGGTCTGTGAAAAACCAAATATGGGCTCGGGGGTCAGGTTACTTATTGGGAACGTACAGTAAAGACTATAGCACCCCTCTAAGTCCCTAAAAATGGGTCTCTACTGATAAAATGAAGCAATCATGGCAATTGGTGGGGAAATCAATGGATACATAGAACGATCATGCACATATGGGAATCAAAACACGCATAAGAATAGCCAGAGAGAGAGTGGGTGCATATCTTGGCAATGAGCCATCATGCGCTATCAAGAAATGGGATTAGTGCACAATAATGGACACAAACTATTTCACACATGCCACTAAACCAGGCAAAGAACTACCAATGGCACGCATGGCTCTTCATTCAAATTCCTTGTTATTTTAAAGAAAATTTATTCGATGTTGGGTCCCCACCAAAGCCCATTTTATTTCTTGATTTTAAAAATATTTTAAAATAAGTATGAATTTATTCTCATAATTCCGAATAATGGAAATTCATGGGATTAATTCATACAAAAATAAAATGGGCTTTGGTGAGGGCCCAACATCGAATAAATTTTCTTTAAAATAAAAAGGAATTTGAATAAAGAGTCTTGCGTGCCATTGGTAGTTCTTTGCCTGGTTTAGTGGCATGTGTGAAATAGTTTATGTCCATTATTGTGCACTAATCCCATTTCTTGATAGCGCATGACGGCTCATTGCCAAGGTATACACCCACTCTCTCTCTGGCTATTCTTATGCGTGTTTTGATTCCCATATGTGCATGATCGTTCTGTGTATCCATTGATTTCCCCACCAATTGCCATGATTGCTTCATTTCATCAGTAGAGACACATTTTTAGGGATTTAAAGGGGTGTTACGATCTTTACTGTACCTTCTCAATAAGTAACCTGACCCCGAGCCCATATTTGGTTTTTCACAGACCACCTTTTCAAAATAAGAAGTCACACTTAGGGTTTTCTTTCTTATTTTATTTACCCTTTAAAAATAAAACAAAAATAAGTGGTGACTCCAAGTCATTTTCTTAATAAATAAATCATTTTTCAAAATAAAAAGCAAGTTCGCCATCAAGTGGAAGCGCATGAGCAGAAATGCGAGACCGTAGTCATGCACCATACAACTATGCAAAACAAGTATATATCATCCAAATCTACACACAAACTAATCGAGATGAATATCTGGCAAAGATAGCACGCTCCATAACAATCATGATAATATACAACCAAGAGGATCAACACATCAAGATGAATGAGATAATCAATAAGAAGAGTGTACATGTCAAGGCAAGCAAAGTGATCATACAACAAGGAGAGTCAATATGTGAGGATAAACAAGAGGATCAATCAATATAATCAATACGTCCATGCCTTAAACGAATGCAATAACCAAACATGCATCAGGGATAATGATATAAAGAGCTCTCAATATGCAATCAACAATCAAGCAAACACACACATAAAGAGAGGTGGGTACCCACTGATCGACCAATCAAACGCCACATTTGCTTCATCTTAAGTTCAAGCTTGACCCTCTATTGATCCCCAGTGGAGTCGCCATGACTGTGTTTGATGGATGCCAGTCTGTAGTATTGGCCATGTGAGATCTTAAAAGCACGATGTTCGAGATTGTGGTCAAATGATGGGTGGCCATCATTTCAGGAGCCTATTTAACCTATCACCGTTACATATAGAGTTACCCGTTGCTAGCCCATTGAGCCTCACACGAGCACCATAGCCTTTTCTTTCATCACCTCATTTACCTATGACATCGGGTTGGGGACCCTATAGTGCTTGCATGCTTTGATTAGATACTTCATGAGTTCTAGACCTGACATACATATTCAGGCCTCATCCCTCACTTTTCATTGTGATATTTTCCATTTTGACATCATCTCATCCCTTTTTTCTAGCATCGCATATTACCACTTGTGATATTCGTTCTCTGTGTTTTCTCTCATCATTGCTTACTCGATATCATCATTGTTTCACCTTGAGTGGTGGTTTTTCACACATCACTGTATAGAGGATTGTCATATTCTTTCCCCCCGTTCACCCCATGGGCAGTAGTTTAGAGATCTTATTTTGAGAGGTTGTTTTGTTAATGAGGATTCATGTTACATCCGTATGTGGGGAGCAAGTTTTCCTGAGGGGGAAGGAGAAAGTTTGAGAGAGAAGAAAAACTGAGAGTGGTAGAGAGTCTTTAGCACGGAGAGGGATACCAAAGAGATTTATTTTGAGGAGTCCTTTTGGGCTAGGGGAGCAAGAGAGAAACAGAGAGTGGAGGAGCGTATTTTATTACCTACAGAGAAGAGATTTTGAGGGTATTCGAATGGATCGGAGGAGATATTTTTTGAGTCGGGGAGCAAGGGAACGTATTCTGTGGACGGTTACAGAGAGTTTTTTTTTCTGGTTTTTCTCAGAGAGTAAGCTTGCTAGAGAGGGAGAGAGGGTGGCGAGAGATATTTTTCAGCGAGTTATAGGAGATATTTTCTTGGGGGGCTATTTTTTTTCTTGGGGGAGAAAGCCAAAACGAGGGGAGGAGTTAGGGGAAATATTTTTTTCTGATATGAGATACTTTGTGAGAGAACACAGGGAAACATTTAGAAGCTTGAGAAAAGGAAAAAACGAGGGAGGCTTGAAAAGATCAACTGAAGAGCGAGGCATTTTGGCTATGAGAGAGAGAGGAACTGGTTTCTGGCTTAAGGAAGGGGAACATCAATTGGAAGGGGATTCTCTCTGGTAGAGGCTGCTACCTACAGAGCAAGGAAGGTATTCTGAGCTCTGAAGGTAGATTTTGATCAGCAAAGGGAGGAAAGACACAGGTGAATTGTCTTGAAAGAGGGTGATACAAGTATTATTTCTGTAGGCTGTGGATTCTCTTGTGTGCATAGCATTTTATTGTGTTTTCTGGCTGTTATGAGATCCTATTTTTGATGTCTGAATGTGCTTGTTGGGGACTCTCGTTCATTTTCATGAAATCTGAGCTTGTCTGCACTCACCTTATGCTTTATTTTCAACTTCTTTTATGGCCTCTGTTTTCATATTTTATATGAGATATTGGTATTCATATCTTGATTTCCTTTTAAAACTCATTTGAGATCCATTTTGACCCACCCTCTGCACCTAAGCTCGTCGATGGAAGCAATAAACGTGGCTTGAGTGTGTTTATTTTTTTATTCCTATTTTTGGTGTTTCATTCTGGCTATTTCCCCTGTTTCTGACTTGCTATAGAAGGCGGGCATGATTTATGAAGGATTAAAGTGATCTGGGTAGAATGAGATTGTGGGCAATTTTATAGAGAGACGAAGGGAAACTATGAGATCCAGTATGTGTGAGCAGGGTGTGGGTAAAGTTCATCTCTGGAATCTTATGAAATCTTGAAGAGCCACCAACCTCGGGCAAGCATCATTCCTAGCATCCTTGATCATACAGACTTCCTTTATTCTTGACCCACCTGTCGTCAACCACTCCATATGAGGAAGGCAATTTTCTCATCATCCACTTCACCTACTCAGAAGTCATAAGGCCTTGGACTGGTCATCTAGCACTGCACATGCAAATAGAAACTAGTAGCCGCATTTTTTTTGTTGAGGAAGAACTAGCCTTGAACTAGGGACTTGATTACTACTCAAAAAGTGCTATTTCATAGCTTGTAATTAACTCTTTTGAACTCTCTTGAGTAGTAATTATCACCTTTTAACCCAATTAACATATTAAGGACCTTTGCATTTGTTTCTAATCAAATTGTGTTAAGTTTTGGTGTTTTTGATAGCTTTTTGCTCACCAAAGCAATGTAAGAATGAGGGAGATTTGCATATAGTTCATGGCAAGGCTTTTGGAAGCTCAAATTCATGAAGAACCAAGCTTTGGAGCCTCATAGTCCTTTGCCATAGTCGGGTAAAGTATGCAAGGAAAGAACAAAGGAGAGAGGAAAACAGAGTAAAGAAAATAGAGCATGCCAGCTGCAGTCTTCCTTCCCACTTTTGGAGCACTTTCAGAAGTTCATTTTGTGCATACTATATACCGTTGGAAAGCTCTGGAAGTCAAGAATCCAACGCTTCAAACCGTGTGCGATTTGGAGCTGAAATGAGGAAGATATGGCTTTCGGAAGACAACTGCATCCAGCTGAAGGACAATTTCGCACCTTGCGAAATTGGAACTTCAGCGTGCGAAATTGTAGCCTGCCGTGCGAAGTGGAAATGGATGGCAGCTGTGCATTCTCGGTGAAGCCCAACATGCGAAAGTGATTTTGCAACTTGTGAACTTGAAGCTCAACCTGCGAAAGTGGATTTCAACATGCGAAATCAACTTGCGAAATTTCGCAAGTCACCATGCAACGTGCGAAAATGGGATATTTGTTCACCGACTCTTTTTCTTCTGATATTTTGTGTAAAAATCTCCATTTTCTCCTTGTATTCAGCCACTTATGTAATTCCTTAGCTATGAAGTATGGAAGGAAGGGTAAATTGCCTTCCTATATAAACTCTTTTGTAAACACTTATGAGGATGCTCGGGAATTTTGTTCCAGGAGACCATTTTTATATATAGAAAAGTTCAAAGTCTTTCTTCACCTTACCTTCCCACTTTGTTTCTATTTTCTTGTTAGCCAAACAAGCTCTGAGGAGGTTTCCTCAGAGAATGGGTGGCTAAGCTTTTAGTTCCTTGGAGTTAAGGTTGCCGGGAAAGGTTCCAACTGCAAGAATGGGTAGTTTTGTGGTTTCAGCCATTAATGAAGAGTAAGTGTGACCCGTTAATGATTTCTATGTTTTTAGATTAACTTAAAACACCTTGCAAGTCACCTGAGCCAACACTTGGTAAGGCAAGTGATCTCCGTCCATAGAGATGCACTAGTTTACCTCTTGCGAGCTTCTGGGAGGTGACTTGAAGGTGGGATTTTCTTGAATTGCCAACACTTGGTAAGCTTTTGGACTCCAAGGAGACATCCATTAGTTATCTCTTGCGAGCTTGGGACGGGAAGTCCAAGGTTAATGATCGCCTTGAATGGCAAATACTAGGTGAGAGGCACGAGCCATTCCAAGTTGCATCAGTGAGAAGGATTTATTGATGAAATCCATTAAAGGGAAGCATCTGTATAACACCGGTTAGAGAATTGACTACATGTTAATTCTCTAATGCGAGGAATTGAACCAAGTGACCGGAGCCCTGTTTTTGCATGAGAAACCTCCCCTGTGAACCTAAAACTCCAAGGAATGTTTTTCTTCGTAAGTAATTTCCATCACCTTCTTTTTAGTTAGCTTGAAACTAAACCTTTTACAACTAAAGTTTGCATTTTCTTCTTAAGCTAACCTTGAAATGAAAAAGCACCAAATCAGCTATGAATTGGTATCAATTGTGAGTTGAAAACCCTTCCCAGTGAACGATCCTAGAGCCACTATGCTATACTAGTTGAGGTTATCATAATGCATGGTGATATAGGTTATAAATTTTGTTGATTACTCCCTCAATCAAGGAGCACCAGCTGGACGTGAATCAGCTGAGACACCAATTGGGCACGAATCAGGACTGTTAGAGCAGAAACTAAATCAAAGAGACAACCAGTTTGCAAGAACCTCTCTTAGGAATAAAATCAAACAGCTTGTACACAATCAACCAAGATCAAGAACACAAGAGAATTATCGTGGTTCGATCAACTTGATCTACATCCACACTGATTTCCTGAAGTCTTTATTAAACCGTACCAACCAGAATTTACACAAGAATCAAAAACAAAGAAATTACAGTCTTTCCCCAAGAACCCTGCTCACCTCTATTTCTTTCTCTCTATACCGAAACAAACCTAGGGTTATGGATTTCAAAGCTTTCCTCCTTTCTTGCTCTCTATTCTGTACAGTTTAAAAACCCCTTTCTGTTTTCCCGAGACTGCCCCTTTTATATCAGTCAAAGACCTCTAATTAACTAACAATACTCCCAGCTGTTATTTTCTACCTAGGTCAGCAAGCTTTATTGTTTATTAGTTGTAGCAGCCTTGCCACTTGTCATTTGATAGTTGGCAAACTCTACAAAACTCCACCTTGATAACCTATTAAGTTGACAAGTGTCTGAACTACCTTCAAGTCTCAATACCTTCCCTAATGGAAGTCTTCAGCAGTCTCCCATGTTGACCAAATTCAAACAGTGTTTGAACTTAGTCACATTTAGAGACTTAGTCAACATGTCGGATGGATTGTCTTTAGTAGGAATTTTTCCTACTCCAATCTCTTTTGCAGCAATGATATCTCTCACAAAGTGCAGTCTTACATCAATATGTTTAGACCTTTCATGGAAGGATTATTCTTGGCTAAATGGATTGCACTTTGGTTATCACAATGTACAACAACTTTACCTCTGTACATGGCCAATTCTTCTGTAATACCCTTAAACCAAATTACCTCCTTCACAGCCTCTGTCATTGCCATGTATTCAGCTTCAGTAGTTGAGAGAGCTACCACTGACTGAAGGTTGGCCTTCCAGCTTATTGCTCCTCCAAACACTGTGAATACATATCCAGTAAGAGACTTTCTGGTGTCAATGTTCCCAACATAATCAGCATCAACAAACCCTTGTAATTAAGTTCCCAATTGACTATTACCTCCATAAACCAACCCCAAGCTTCTAGTACCAACTAAGAATTGAAAAAGCCACTTTACTACTTGCCAATGTGGTTTTCCAGGGCAGCTCATGTATCTACTTATCATGCTAACCGCATATGCAAGATCAGGCTGAGAACACACCATAGTGTACATCACACTACCCACCATGCTAGCATAAGGTATCCGTTCCATAAACCTTTTCTCTTCATGAGTCTCGGGTGCTTGTGTTATGGAAAGTCTAAAATGTTGTCCTAGAAGAGTACTCACTGTCTTTACATTATTCATCTCAAATCTGCTTAGTACCTTTGAGATGTATGACTTTTGAGATAGCCTAAGTACCTTCTTGCTCCTGTCTCTTTCTATCTCTATTCCCAAGATCCTCTTGGCTGAACCAAGATCTTTCATTTCAAATTCAGCCTTAAGCATCTCTTTGACCTGCTCCAAGTGTCTTCTCTCCTTACATGCCACTAGCATGTCATCCACATATAGTAGAAGATATACCATGCTATCTTCAATTAGCTTAAAATATACACATCCATCATGGCTGCTCCGATTGAAACCAATATCTAGCATGTACTTATCAAATCTCTTATACCATTGCCTAGGTGATTGCTTTAGGCCATAAAGAGATTTCTTAAGTAAACATACCTGACCATCCTTGATTCCTTCCCCAAAGCCTTCGGGTGGTTGCATATAAATCAACTCATCAAGTTCTCCATGCAAGAATGCTGTTTTCACATCTAGTCGATCCAACTCTAAGTCTTCATGAGCTACAAAAGCCAACAACAATCGGATTGAACTGTGTTTGACTACAGGAGAGAATATCTCATTGTAGTCAACACCCTCCTTTTGTGAAAATCCCTTAGCCACCAGCCTTGCCTTGTACCTTGGAGCCTCATCCCCTAGTATCCCTTACTTTCTTTTGAAAATCCACTTGGAGCCTACTATCTTTCAGTCCTTGGGTTTAGTGACCAATTCCCAAGTCTCATTTTTCCTCAAGGAATCCATCTCCTCTTATATAGCTTTTACCCACTGATCAGCCTCATTGCTATTGATGGCTTCTTGGTATGTTTTTGGCTCCATATCCACTATTTCTTCAACTACACTTAATGCAAATGCTGTCATCTCAGCTTGGCCATACCTCTTGGGAGGTTTGACTTATCTTATCTGCCGGTCTCTTGCCAAACTATAGGATTCCAGCCCTTGAGTTGGTTCATCTTGTCTTTCATGTACTATGTCTTCTTGAAATGTCTCTGATGAAGTCTCTGCAAACTTTTCAGGTTGCAAAGTCTCATGCTCCACCTCAAACTGTAACTGATCTGACCCTTCCACGTCTTTGGCTGGAGTTTGTTTTGGCATATCTTGCTCATTAAAAGTTACATCTCTGCTAATAATACACTTCCCTTTGCCTTGTGTTTCTATCCACAACTTGTAACCTTTAACTCCTTTCGGATACCCCAAGAAAATATACTTTACAGCCCGTGGTTCTAACTTATCTGTTTTGGTGTGTACATAAGCTGTGCACCCAAAAACTTTGAGATGTTGATAATCAGCAGCTTTCCCAGTCCACTTTTCTTGAGGGGTTTTGAATTGTAATGCTGATGATGGGCTCCTATTGATCAAATGGACAGCTGTTTCTGCAATCTCAGCCTAGAAAACCTTTGACAACCCTGAATTGGACAACATGCATCTCACCCTCTCCAAAATGGTCCTATTCATACGCTCAGCAAGGCCATTTTGTTGAGGTGTATATCTAATAGTTCTATGTGTAGTTATGCCTTCCTTTTGAAAAAATGAATTAAAATCATTTGATAGGAATTCAAGCCCATTATCTATTCTCAATTTCTTCACTTTCCTTCCTACTTGAGTTTCAACTAGAATTTTCCACTCTTTGAACTTTAAGAAGGTCTCACTTTTATTTTTAAGAAAATAAATCCACACTTTCCTAGAGTAATCATCAATAAGAGTTAAGAAGTACCTTGCTCCACCTAACGACGGTACCTGTGATGGTCCCCACAAGTTAGAGTGTATATAGTCTAGCTGGTTTTGTGATTCATGTATTGCTTTGGCAAACTTCACCCTTGTAGCCTTGCCAAACACACAATGTTCACAAAAAGGCAAATTTGCCAGCTTGAAGTTTCCTAGCACTCCTTACTTCTCAAGCTCTTATAATCCCCTGTGGCTGATGTGGCCAAGCCTCTGATTCCATAGCTTGGTTGTCCCCACATCCTCCAGCACAGTAGAAACTTTGCCTGTCACAGTCTAACCTATAAGAGTATACAACCCATTTTTAATTGTCCCTTTCATGATAGTAAGTGAACCTCTAGCCACTCTCAAAGAGTTAGGTTCTGACTTGAATGTATATCCTGACTTGTCTAGCATTCCAAGTAAGATAAGATTCCTTTTTAACTCGGGTATATACCTAACATCTTCAAGAACTCTTTCAATGCCATCATAGTGCTTGATCCTAACAGTACCAGTACCAAGAATCTTGCAATGTTTATTATTGCCCAACAGGACATGACCTCCATCAACTTCTTTAAAGTCTTCAAACCAAGCTTTGATAGGACACATGTGAAGAGAGCACCTTGAATCAAGTATCCACTCCTTGCCTGAGTCCACCTCTGCCACATTTAGCACCTCAGCACTGTCATATCCATCCAAAATCACAGTAGCATCACCCTCATTCACGGTTTTCTTGACTATGTTTTGTCTCCTATTTGGGCAATCCTTCTTGAAGTGCCCTTCCTTGTGACAGATAAAACACTTGAACTTCTTGGTCTTGGATTTTGATCTAGCCTTTGAATTCTTTCCCTTCTTTTCTCATTTGTCAGATCTGCCCCTGATGTTTAAACCCTCACCCGACTCATCCTTGGATTCTTCTTGTTTTTGTAATTCTCTAGCATGCAAAATGGACTGCACCTCATCAAAGGTCAGGCTGTCTCTCCCATACATTATGGCCTCTTTCATGTTAGTATATGATGCATCTAAAGAAGTCAGTAACAGAATTGCTTTATCTTCATCTGATATTGTGATATCAATATTTTCCAAATCCAAGATTATCTTATTGAAGTGATCAAGATACTCTTCAATTGACATACCTGGGGTCATCTTGAATGTATATAACTTGATCTTCTTATGTAATCGGTTTGCTAATGACTTGGTTGTGTAGAGGCTCTCAACCTTGAGCCACAACTCAGCTGCAGACTTTGCTTTGGCCACCTCTCTCAGCACAGTATCACCTAAGGAAAGAATGATAGCACTGTGAGCTTTCTCCAACAGCTCTATTTTCTGCTTTTCTTGCATGGTACTGGGCAGATTTTTCTCTCCAAGGCATCTTGGAGCCCCTATTGAACCAGCAATGCCCTCATATTCAGTCTCCATAACCCGAAATCATTTTTGCCCGTAAACTGTTCTACATCGAACTTGGCAGTCCCCATTATAACCCAAAGGCTCTGATACCAATTGTTTAGGAAGAACCAGCCTTGAACTAGGGACTATTAGAGCAGAAACTAAATCAAAGAGACAACCAGTTTGCAAGAACCTCTCTTAGGAATAAAATCAAACAGCTTGTACACAATCAACCAAGATCAAGAACACAAGAGAATTATCGTGGTTCGATCAACTTGATCTACATCCACACTGATTTCCTGAAGTCTTTATTAAACCATACCAACCAGAATTTACACAAGAATCAAAAACAAATAAATTACAACTTTTCCCCAAGAACCCTGCTCACCTCTGTTTCTTTTTCTCTATACCGAAACAAACCTGGGGTTATGGATTTCAAAGCTCTCCTCCTTTCTTGCTCTCTATTCTGTACAGTTTAAAAACCCCTTTCTGTTTTCCCAAGACTGCCCCTTTTATATCAGTCAAAGACCTCTAACTAACTAACAATACTCCCAGCTGTTATTTTCTACCCAGGTCAGCAAGCTTTATTGTTTGTTAGTTGCAGCAGCCTTGCCACTTGTCATTTGATAGTTGGCAAACTCTATGGTTTTCAGGTGAGAAACCCAAGAAGAAGATGGAATGATGCAGATTCTGTTGTGAAAGCGGAAGAAAGTAATTACGAAAAAGCTGATTTGAGCAGTGTGAAGGTTTCTGATCCTAAGGATGAGGGCATTGAAAAAGAGAAATGTGTCTGCAAGATGAAACCACCACTAGTGGCATGAACTTGCAAGACATTGATCAGGTTGACATAGAGAGTACTGCCTCAATCAATATGCACAGAATAGGTGGTGAGTCCCCTTGGGTCTATACAACACACCACGCAGCCCATCTGAAATTGAATCAAACCTCCTCTTAAGATCCCCAATCGGTTCAAAGCATCCAAAGCACAAGATTTGGTTCCGAAACCTGAATCTGAGAGCGGTGAGAGTAGTCAAGAAGCCAAAGCACCAGGTCTGGTGCTGAAATCTGAGCTTGAGACAGGTAAGAATTGAGAAGTGTCAACTCAAGGCCTGTTGCTGAAACCTGAAGGTGAGCAAAGAAAAAACCTGATTCTAGAATCCACTCCACAAGGTCCATCAGCAAAAGCCCCTTCCAGCAAACTATGACCACGGTGAGGTACCCCCAGTGATAAACCAGACCCGCGAAGCTGTAAACAGTGGTTGTCTTCACCCGCTAGAAGAATTCCCAGAAATTCCACACAAGTTGGAACAAGACAGCAACTTTGATCCCTAGGACGACAAGAAAGAACTGGTTCCTGATCAACCTTACCCCCTTTGCAGACCTTAATGATTTTCCTCCCTTGGGCGGCAAACAGAAGGGTAAAGCCATGCCAGAAAGCTCACATCCATTGTAGACTTCAGCGCATGAACTCCAAGGAAATTACGAATTCCAAAAATAGTGTTATGGAAGCTGGTGCTTTTGATGGGAATTTACAATATTCATCCAAAGATAAAACATTGGTGAACAAGATAGTGAAGAGTGGCGCCATAAACTATAATGATGCATGTGTGTGAGTCCAGATAAACGAACCTATGTTGCTGAAAGAGTGAATTCTTCACCTGTGTAAAATGAGTAAGTATGTGGACAGTTGGCTGTGTATTTGCTGAACTGATCACGAAGCAAACAGTCATTCGTAGGGTCCTTGACTGCCACAGCTCCATAATATTTTCAAGTTATTGAGTACCCAAAAAGAATTGATGCCTAGTTCACAAGGCTCCTCATTCGCATGGTCGCCTTTGGGTACTTTTGATCAGTTCTTACCCATCTACAGTTTCAATACACTCATCACCTTGCAGTATTCATCATTCCAGCTCCATTGGGGTTTCAGAAACGGCATGCAACTAGTGTTCAAGGTGCCTCAAGTTCAGGATTCCACTCTGCATAGTTCGCATGGCCACCTTTGGGCCACATGTCCTTCTGCCATTTCATCATCTTTGACTTTTAAATGAATTCCCAATTTCCAGTTTTCAAATAGATTTCCAAATAATTTCAACTTTTCAAATCTTCATCCTTAGATTTTTTTTTTAGGTCCCAAATCCATTTTTCAATAAAATATTTTGTTGTCATCTTTCTTTCTGACAAGCAATTTCAATATTTTCTTCATTTTTAAAATGTTTTAAAATAAGTATGAATTTATTCCCGTAATTCCGAATAATGGAAATTCATGGGATTAATTCATACAAAAATAAATTGGGCTTTGGTAGGAGCCTAACATCAAATAAATTTTCTTTAAAATCAAAATGAATTTGAGTGAAGTGTCATGTGTGCCATTGATGATTTCTATTCGGTTTAGTAACATGTGAACCATATTTTATGTTCATTAATTGCGCACTAACCTTATTTCTTGATAATGCATTGTGGCTCGTTGCCAAGGTACATACCCGCTCTCACTCTGGCCATTCTTTATGCATGATTTGATTCCATATGTGCATGATCGTTCTGTGTATCCATTGATTTCCCTACCAATTACCATGATTGCTTCATTCTCATTAGTAAAGACCCGATTTTAGGGACTTAGAGGGGTGCTACGGTATTTACCGTACCTTCTCGATAAAGAACCTGACCCTCGGACCCAGACTCGGTTTTTCACAGACCCGTTTTTCCAAATAAGGAGTCACATTTAGGGTTTTCTTTCTTATTTTGCTTACCCTTTAAAAATAAGACAAAAATAAGTGGCGACTCTAAGTCATTTTTTACAAAATAAATCAATTTTCAAAAAAAAAAAAAAAAAAAGCGAGTTCGCCATCAAGTGGGAACGCATGAGCCGAAATGCGGGGTCCACAAAATGGCTACTCTGCTCCTTTTTGGCTTGGGGAGCAAGTTTTCCAGAGAGGGGGAGGAGAAAGTTTGAGAGAGAAGAAAAACTGAGAGTGGTAGAGAGTCTTTAGCACAGAGAAGGATACCAGAGAGATTTCTTTTGAGGAGTCCTTTTGGGCTAGGGGAGCGTGAGAAAAACAGAGAGCAGAGGAGAGTATTCTGTGGAGGGTTATAGAGAGTTTTTTTTTTCCGATTTTTGCTGAGAGGGGCAAGTTTTACAGTGAGGTGGGTAGCTTGAGAGAAACCAGAGAGAGAACTGAGAGTGAGGTTAGCTTGGGAAAGAAGACTGTGAGTGAGGGTGATTCTTGTGGTTGGTGGTTTGAGAGGAGAGGCAATTGAAAGCTGAAACAGAGGAAAGAAAGGAGAATGATCTCAGGTACGTTTTCTGGGCCACATACTTATTGTAGTTGATTTTCTTGATGTTGTTGTGACTGTGTTATAAATAATCCATGCCTTATTCTTCATACAAAATTTGTTTAAGAGTGATCTAATTCCCTTTTAGCTCTCCATTGGGTGTCTGATTTATATCTTTGGATCTTATTTTCACTGGTTTTTCCCACCTATATTGCCCATTGACTTCAAAGTTGAGATGGGGGCTCGGGTAAGTGTTTTCTTGAGTTCATTTGATACTTTGTTTTTGTGCTTGCTCCTCTGTTGTTTGCTCTCTATTCTCGGTGGCCATTCGTACTTCCAAGGAGAAGAGTTTTGTTCGCATTGCCGTTGGTTTTCATATGGACACAGTTTCTAAGCTTGGGATGATAAAATGGTATCGTGGAGTGGGTTTCCTGAAACTGGGAAATTTCTGCACCTAAATGGGTCTTAGGGGGTTGGTGAACATGGCCTGCTATCAATCAAGACACTGGGTTTTGTTCTCATTTGGCCAACTCCCGAGGGGCTTTCAGTAATCAGAATGCCTTAACGAGTTCAAATCCAGATCAGGAAGAGTTGGTGTGGCTAATAGATTTTCAAAGATGGAACAATATGCAATCCGTGTTTAGGACACTCCATGCAAATGAATTCCCCTGTGCATAGCCACCTTCATACCCACTGTCATCCATCACACCCATCCCTATGCCCATACCTCCAATTTTCATTCTACCACAAGTCTTCATCCTACAAATCACCATATCCTAGCCTCCGTGTCCCCAACTCCAACTTCATACCCCACCATACCCATCGTCTATACCCAGCATACCCATTAAACCCATTTCTTTCACTATATTCCACATTTTGATACCCACTAACCCGCTCATTTCATACCCATTTGTCAACAGCCCATACCCATCCTTTCTAACCATCATACTCGCCACGCCCATCTCTCAACACCCACTAAACCCATTCCCTCATCACCTTTCATTACTCAATGCACCTATACTAACCCACCGAACCTATCCCTCCCACATCCATCATTTTTTCCTCATTTCATAACATACCACCCAAGTTTCTAAAACAATATGGAACCCACGAACCCCACCGAAATATCGGACGAGGAGCACCCAGTATGCGTCAGCGCAGATCCCGTCGCCATTGTCAGTCGCCGCGTAGCCTTCCTGAGAATGCTGGTCTGAAGTTTGCAGGAATGACTTGAAGTGGCCTTTTATCGAGTTTTGCTGTACCTGAATCTGGTTTCCAGAATGTGTGGACCTGTGAACGGTGGCATGGGCAAGGTTAGCTGGGTAAAGGAAAATGGAATGTTTCACACGCAAATGTTGGAGCGTTGATGTTGAAGATCAAGGCTCCCAGGTGGCACGAGCAGCTTCAGTGCTGTTGTTTGAACTTCCATGGACGGGTGACAATTGCTTCAGTGAAAATTTTTCAACTGGTGGCTTCTTCAGAGGATGGATCTGCAGGCCAGCAACATGAGAAGATCATCCTCCAGTTCGGAAAAGTAGGGAAGGTTCTATTTACCATGGATTATCGGTATCCAATCTCTGCTTTCCAGGTCAAGTGTTGTCAAGAAGAAAGTTCCAGTGCTCATTCTCTGCCACAAACTGACAAAGTAACTACTCATTCCAAGGGATTCATCATGAAATAACTGGAAAAGGAAGTTGAGAAGTTCCGGGCATCAAGAAGTGCAATATCAGTAGCTGATGTTGTGAATGAATTTACGCTTGGGATACCTGGAGAAACCTTCGCATTTTCGTAGTGCCATAACAAAGTCACAGTTGCAGACGCGTTTGGTTTGATTGAGGAGATATCTCAGCTGGAAGGGCTTATTATGGATATATAAAGCCGTAGTTGGGTTTTCTGTCTGATCTCTCAGTTATTGATGTTTCCAACCGATCTTCTGTACAATTTCGGTAATTTCTAATGCTTCTTCTCGGAGGGCTCGCTATGATGTTCTGAGGTTTGTTATGGAAAGGGGAATGAAAGGACGTGAGGTTATTGTGTGCGCGAAGCTCTGTGATTCAGCATGCCAAGTCAATAGAGTTTTAAGGATGGATACCCAATCTTCTCTGGTCAACTTGTTAAGGACTACATTGATTCAGCTGTGAGGCATGTTCTCTTCAGACGTGGCATCCCTAGTATCAAGGTCAAGGTCATTGTTCGACTGGGATCCCAAGGGCAAGCAGGGTTCACAGCACCATTACTTGATCTGGTGACTATTCAAGCATCCAATCTCACTGCATGGCCAGTTTTGCATGGCCACCTTTGGGCCATGTGTCCCTCTGCCATTTCATCATCTTTGATTTTAAAATAAATTCCCTTTTTCCCGTTTTCAAATAGACTTCCAATTTCAAGATTCTCAAATAATTTCAAATTTTCAAATTTTCATCCTTAGAATTTTTTTAGGCTTACCAAAAATCTATTTTTCAATAAAAGTTCCTTCCATTTTCTAGTCGGCAAGCAATTATTTTCAAATCTTTCTTGGTCTTTTTAAATGTTTTCAAATAAGCAATAATTCAATTTTGTAATTCCAAGTGATGAAATTTACAGAATTAATTCGTGCAAAAATAAATTGGGCTTTGATGAGGGCCCAACATTAGAAAAAATTTAAAAATAAATTTGAATGAAGTGCAGTGTGATATTAGGTGACCTTTTGCTCTATTTAGTGACATGTGTGGCATATTTTGTGATCATTATTGTGCACTAACCTCATTTCTTAATAACGCATTATGGCTCATTGCCAAAGTACGCATCCGTTCTCACTCTGACCATTCTTATGCGTGTTTCGATTCCCATATGTGCATGATAGTTCTGGGTATCCATTGATTTTCTTACCAATTGCCATGATTGCTTCATTTTATCAGTAGAGATCCATTCTTAGGGACTTAGAAGGGTGCTACGGTCTTTACCGTACCTTCCCAATAAGTAACTTAACCCTTAAGCCCATTTTTTGGTTTTTTCACAGATCACATTTTCCAAATAAGGAGTCACACTTTGAGTTTTCTTTCTTGTTTTGTTTACCCTTTAAAAAATAAAACAAAAATAAGTGGCGACTGCAAGTCATTTTCTTAATCAATAAATCATTTTTTCAAATAAAAAACGAGCTCGCCATCGAGTAGAAGTGCATGAGTTGAAATGCAGGGTCACAAAGTCATCCTGTTTTTGTACATGTTTGTATCTATTTTTGTACATAATATATCATGTATTGGAAGGTGTCCATATAAATTTGCAAATATTTTGGGAGAGTGCAACAGCCTTTGGAGCGAATTGCTCCTTGATAAAGAAAATCCACCAAAATGTATATACAAGAATACTAAAGATTATTTTATTAAATAAATTAATTCAAATTATTTTATCTTTACATTTAATTTATTATAAAAAATATGAAAATATAATTTTCTGTCTTTTTTTATATAATCTATATATTTATCAAATTTAAAAATATAAATATTAAAAAATTATACATATTTTATTATTTATTTGATTTGATTGAATACATTTAAATTAAAATGGATCCTAATTTTAATATTAAATATATTTTAAAATTAAACATATTATCATATTATTGTTGTAAAATACTATTGTGTAACTTAATAATAAATGTACACTTATAAAATTTATATTTAAAAAAAAAAAATTTAAAAATATTCATTTTTACTTCTTATATAATTTTTTAGAGTTTTTTTTCTAAATATTTTCAGAATTTTCATTAATTTTTATCTCACATATATTTTATATCAAAATATTCGCTAATATATTTTCTATATATTTTCTTAAAATAAGAGTACTGATATATCTATGATTGCCAATATTTTCATTATTGGTTTCTACACATATTTGTATTTGTTTCTATACATATTCATGTATATGTTTGGCCTTTTTTTTTTTTCTTTTTTTCTTTTTTAAATTCATTGTTTTGAAAGTATATTTTTGTCTTAAATATTTCACCATGATTTTGTTATAATTTTTGTTTATTATTTACTTATTTTGTTATTTAAAAAAAAAAATACATGTATAGGTTATTTTGAATGATCAAAGATAGTTTGTTCACTATATGATATATATAAATATATATATATATATATATTTTGAAAATGTTCTAATAAATAAGTTTTCTTTCTCTTGTTTAAAATAAAAAATTGAAACTAAATATATACATATATTTAAAATAAACTAAAATCAAGGCTAATAAATATGAAAAACAGTTTTATCCTTTTTTTTAATAAAAAAAGTCAAACTATTTTTTATAAAATTAAATAATTTTTATTAAATAAAATAAAGGCCTTTTTCATAAAATAGTTTTTTTTTTATTAAATCTTTTCCAATAAAACCATATAAGTTTCTTTTAATGAAAATTGAATTGAAATGTCTTTTAAATAAAATTTATGAAAAAAAAAATCTTTTATTTTTAATAAAAACTAATTTGGAATATGTAAATAAATTTATAATTTTTTTTTTCAAAATAAAACTAAAAAAAATTACTTTTTGGCAAATAAAAATTGAATCGAAATATCCTTTGTAAATAAATTTGTAAAACTCAATTGTCTAACTAAAAGTTATAAAAAATCATTTTTTTTAAATTAATAAAAGTTCATTTTCTAAATAAAAGTTGTAAAGAATTATTCTTAAATAAACTGAATTGGATTAGTTTTCTAAATAAAATTATAGAAATCTATCTTTAATAAGAGTAAATCAAAATTCAACTTTTTAGATAAACTCATAATTTTATTGTTATTATTATTGTTATTATTATTATTATTATTATTATTATTATTATTATTATTATATTTTAAGGCAAAGCTATTTTTTTTAAATAAAATTTAAAAAAAAAAATGATTTTTTGTGAGTTAGGCAAAATCCTCTTTTAGATAAAATTATAATTTTTTTAAAAGACATAATTCCTTTTACAAACAAAATTCTCTTTTTCTTAGATAAAGTTGTGAAAAAAGTAAATTCTTTTTTTAAACAATTTGTAATCATTTTTTTAATAATAAAATTAAATCAAATCCTTTTCCTTTTTTTTTTTTTTTTTTTAAAGCAAATAAAGTCCTTTTAAATGATAACAAAAATCAAATTGGAATGTTTTGTTGAATAAAATTTGAAAAATAGGTTTTTTTAAATAAAATTGGATAAACATCTTTTTTTAATAAATTAAGAACCTTTAAGCACCAGTAATAAATTTCAAATCTCTTTTTATAAAATCAAAGATATTTTCTAAAGTTCTAATAAAAGTGTAAACCTTTTCCTTAAACCAAAAGAAGATAAAATCCTTTATTTTTTTCAATAAATCTTTTTTTTTTTAATAAAATCAAATATTAAATCATTGTTGCTAAAATAAACAAAAAAAAAAAAAGAAAAAAGAAAAATAAAAAATATTGAAACGTTCTTGTAAATAAATTTGTAAAAATTCATTTTCCTATTAATAACCTTTTGTATTAATGCATTCTTTTTTCTAACAAAGGTAAATAAAAATATTTTTCTTGTAAATAAAATCAAATTCATTTTTTTATAAAATTATTTTTAATAAATTCTTTTAACAATAACAAGTGTAAATTACTTTCTTGAAATTGAAAACAAGTAAAGTTGAATCAAATCACAAGATAAATTGAAACTTTTTTGAAAATAAATAAATTGAAATCATTAATTAGAAATTGTTTTTAATAAACTTCTTTGGAATTTTTTTTAAAAAGTAATCTTTTTTAAATATCTCTTTTCTAATTAGTTTAATTAATCGATTTGCATAATTCTCATGTAATTTATTTTGTACATTCTTGTAATCATCTTTTATTATTATTATTCTATATATTGATTTGTATTATTTTGTTTTTGGTATTCGTGATTAATTAATTAATTATCATAATTCCCTTCATTTGTTTAATAGAGACCGTCGATACACAGATTTAGAGGGGTGTTACATCTTATCACCATATCTTTTCAATAAGTAACTTGATCTTTCATGTTACATCTTATCACCATATCTTTTTTTTTTTTTTGATAGGTATCTTATCACCATATCTTTTCAATAAGTAACTTGATCTTTTAATCTAGACGCAATTTTATGCAAACATGTCTTTTCCAAATGAGGATCACACAAAATTTTCTTTCTTATTTTGCTTTCCCTTTTAAAAAATAAACTAAAATAAGTAGCAAATCTAATTTTTTTTTAAAAAAAAATTAAATTAAATTTTCACAATAAAAAGTGAGTCTCGTCGTCGAGTGGAGACACATTAAAAATATGGGCCCACAATATTATTATCGTTTAAACTTATTAGTATTTCTTAGCATGTATTGAATTTATTTTTTTTAAGAAACATTGCATTTATGATATAATTTTTTTTTTGGATAATAATATAATGTGTACATATCATAAATATAGATTTTAATAGTGTATTTTTAATAGGACAAAATTAATTTCAATAATATATGCATGATAAAATTAATAATATTATTAAAAAATGTAACATTCGTATAAAATAAATAAATAATGAATACTAATATAAAGATAAAATTTTATTATTTGAAAACATATTATATTTCAATATTTAAATCACATCAAATTTATAAAATAGTTTAAATTTTACAAAACAATATCTATATTAAAATAATCACTTAGAAATATTGTAATATATATAACTTTAAATTAAAATTACAAAAATTCTTGTTAATTAATCTATATTTACCTAACTTTCAACTAAAATTTTCTTCAATTTCGTTCCGTCAATTTGTATTCTTCATTGGAAAAAAAAAAATTAAAACCTCCTAATGAAATTATTAATTTTATTGAAACAATTTTTTTTAGTATTTTAAATAAAAAGTTAAATCCTTCAAACTTTTGAAATAAAATTAGATATCAAAATCATTTTTTATTTTAAATTTCTTTTTAAAAAATTTGTTTGAAGTTTTTTCTTATTAGTTTATTCAAATTATATAAATTATTGAAGCTTGTATTTATAATTTCTTTTATGAAATTAATTTTCATTTAAAATTTATATTTTATAAAATATTAAAAAGCTTTTCTTGTTGTAAAATGAGAATAAATACAATGCAAATAAAAGTAGAGACAATTATATATAACTTTAATAACATATATAATGGGGAGGAAGGAATTAGAGAAAAGAAGTGAGATAGTTGAGAAAAAAAATAAATAAATAAAAATAAGGGAGAGAGAATGAGAAAAAGAGAGGGATTTCTTTCTTGCTCGGGATAGGTTTGTACAAGAGATGGAGACCTTTTATAGGCCTCATATAAGTCTTCCATTAATGCCTCTATTTATTCATATTAATGGAGAGGATTAATAGAAGACTTATTATGTTGTTTAATAAGGGGGTTTTAAGTGGTGACATTCACCTTCACCTTTCATTTACAACATTTCTTATTTATTAACTTTTTTAGATATTTTAGTTATGTGCAATATCGTGACAATTTTATCTTTTCAAAAGTTTTTACAAAAATTTGAAGTGATCATTATAATAACAATTTTAAAATAAAGTGATAATTATTTGAAAATTTCTTTTTTGTAAATTTTTAAAATTAAAATTAAAATTGATAAAATGATAAAAAATAAAAATAAATATTCTTCATTCTTTTTCTAAAAAAGTGGCAAAAAAATTATTATTTAATTGGCGATATCATAGACTTTTTGAAAATTTTGATGAGATTGAATTCCAATGTTGTGACATTTTAGGGTGCCAAATTTTGGATTGTTTTTTTTTTTTTTTTTTTTTTTTTTCTGCCAAAATCGGTTATATATAAAAAAGAGGCGGTTTTCTAGTATAGATGTATAAAAGATGTAGATGGCATTTATATTTTGATGTAAGGTATAAGGTATGCAAAAAACTATTTTTTAAGTTTATTTTCTTTGGAACTTTATGATGCATACAATCACCTTTAACCTATCTTGTTAATACCTTAATTGCAAGCCTAATACACCTTTCATGCATTCTCTGTATAAAAATTTAAATTATATTTATCAAGCAATAGTATTGTGACATTTGCAATAATAATAATAATAATATAAATAATTAGTAATAATAAATTAATTTTGATATTAATATATTTGTAATAATATTATTTCATTAATAATAATAATAATAATAATAATAATAATAATAATAATAACATGAAAATAGGAAAAAAAAAAAAAAGAGAAAATGCAAATATTAAAGGTGAAACGATAAAAAATAATGAATAGAAAGAGAAATTTGGTCATTTTTACATGGTCAATAAATTGAGAATCCTTCATTATAATTATATATATTGAAAGATATAAATTATGGGATGAGAATATTCAACATAAAAAGACTTTCACCATAATTGTATCTAAAATTAAATTAAAATTGTATGCATAATTTCGTGAAAGTCCTACAGTGTAAGCAAAATAATAGGGAAAATATGCGAGCAAAAATTTATTAAAATTAAAATATGTTGCGGGGTACAATCTTTGTGGTAATATTCTTTTACAAAAATATGTCCCTCTGATTCTTTCACCACCTTGATCATAATTTGGAAGACGACGATGACGTTTTCTTGATTTTAAAGATTAATTGAGGGCCACATGTGGCTTGTTATCGAATGAACTCATTGAAAAGAAAAGATCGCATGTGTAGTTCTTCTACGGTTTCTTGAACTTGAAAGAAGATTTTGTGAAGCTTTTCTCATGTAGAGTCATTTTGATGATCTGAAGAAGCCTTCTCATTGAAGGAAATCGCCCTTATTTATAGGTGGAATTAGGGAATCAAATTTTGGAATTCCCAAAGATTTAATTGCTTGATTTCAGCAACTTGTCTTCTTTTCATTAAGGAAATTTTTCAACAAGAGAATATTTGTTTATTTTTTATTCTCTTTTGACTTCAATTTTATTTGGAAGACTAAGTTTTGCAAACTTCCAAATTTCACCACGTGTCACCTCTTTAATATATGCCACATGTCAAATGTGTGTAAGACTTATCACTTGTCGATCCTAAATTTTCACAAATTGAGGGGCCACAATTTTTTTGAAGATCAATTTAGTAATAATTTATTCACTAAAATTTTGATGTCTACAAAAGCCCCCACTTCAAGACGTTTCACATACATGCTTGCAATGTATACAAGGTGGGTCTTGTCTTGTAGTTACCCTTAAAAAAAAAAAAGAGTTTTCAAAGAAATATTTTTAATAGGAAGTTTCCTATTTTAAAATATCTCATTCCCACTTTTTTAGAATATTATTTATTTCCTTTTTTTCTTTTACTTGGCATCAAAGGAAGGTTTTATTGCTAATAGGAAAGTTTCTAATTTGACTATCCATTTTCCATTTCCTTCCAATTTATTCTCTCTATTTTTTTTTTTTATATATATAAAGAACGCAAAGATTTGAGAAACCCAACTTAAATTCTTTTGGAGATCTCTTTCAATTTTGGATGATTTTCTACCTTAGGCCAATTCTCAAACTTGTAAGTTGTATATATATATATCATTGTGGGTACGTGTCAACAGGATGTCGTGAGTTGTGGAATGTGGTTAGATATATGTATATATATATATATATATATATATATATATATATATATATAACTAATCCCATTAAAAGTTATATATATACCTATCCCCTGTAAAAGTTTCAACTTCCAGTGGGTATATTCACACATTTTTTTAATTCATTTTTCTCCATTTTTTTAAAGGAATGAAAAGGCTCACCATTCCTGAACAAGTGTTTCAAGGAGAAGATCGTGACCATTCTTGAAGATGATAGAGAAGATTTTGAGGGAACCATCCTATTAGTGCAAAAGTCACTTACTGACTTTCAAACCTTCACAGTGCCAATGACAAAGGATCCATTACACATTTCTTCTTAGTCCCAAGTAGCATCTTGTAAGCTTACAAATATTAGCAATTCAAAATTCAACAAAGTAAAACTTGTTTATGACGTTCTACTATTGAATTCTTCTCACCCAACTACTACCGAATCTCATGATGAATTTGGATTGTTGGGCTCTCGTGTTCATGGCAGAGAAGTCGGATGGGGAAGCTCCTTTAAGGTGCTTGAGGAATCTTTATTTACTGAAGGATATTGGGAATGGGTAGAGGAATTCTTGGGTTGACATGAAAAATTTATGAAAGAATGCAAGCTTTACGAAGTTATTTTTGCATCCCTGTTTAGCTATGATTGCCATGCTTCTGTCATTAAAGCCTCTTGTGAACGTTAGTGCCCTACCAGTAACACCTTACATACTTCCATTGGAGAGGTTTCCATCTCCCTTTAGGACTTGTATTGCATCACTAGGCTACCTATTATGGGATCTTTTTATGATGAGATGGTGCTGAGTGTAGAAGAGCTATCTAATGATACAATAAAATCCTCACTCCCACCAAGTAGTAGTCACTTATTCCTTGCATACCATCGAATTTGATCTAAGATGAAGAGCAAGTCTTCAATCAAGATAGCCTCCTAGGTGTCATTTTGGTACAAAGGCTCCATAAGGTATACAAAACCCCTAAAGAATAGTACAAAGAACAAAATGAAGAGGCTTAAGGAGACTCATAATCCTTTTGGAAATATCAATCTTATTGAATCTCGTACTCAATAAAAAATGGAGGTGTTTGACGACCTTACCGTGGTTGAAGAAGATGTTGAGGAAACTTATTTGGTCGTTTTCCTTGCATGCTAGTTATGTAAGTTCATCCTTCTTATGAAAAATGCCAATTTGATTCATCTTGAAGTCTTCAAGGTAGCTAGTAGAATGTCTCAAGGTTAGAATTTTAGCCTTGCTATTCCAGTACTAGCGAGCATTTACAATGGCTTGAATGAAATTACTTGTTCTTCGAAGTTTGGGACTAATGCAACTATCTTCCACATTCACTATTTATATGGATGGTTAGGTGAATATTTTGATACCCATTTCATCTCTCATTCTTGGAACCATTATCCACGGATGACTCATTACGCTGATGAGTTTTCTACTAAGTGTTTCGAAGATTCACTAGTGCAAGCTTTGATAAGTCTTGCAAAGGCATAAAGTTGGACCACTTGGCACTACAACAAAAAAAGCATGTGCACTGGACTGATAAGGGGTCTATTACTACTACCCAAGCTTCTTATCTTATAAGGCTTCGCTCTACTTATTTATCTTCATGATAGGGTAACCACTAGGTAATCCAATCATATTATCATCACCGATTTTGTAGGTAGTTTGAGTATCCTCAAGATGTTTTGGGGAGTTTGCTAAAGGTTTTTAGGCTTGGAACTTTGAAGGCGGTGAATCAACATTAGGAGTCATGCACTAGGCTTGGTACCCACTTCAAAGTCACTATACCAGATTGTCACAGTCTTAATGAGTTCTCAATCACCAAGGCTTATGCAGATTGATGGATTAGGATGTGTAATTTTGAGAAAGAAACTCTTACTACTGCTTGTATAAAGCCTCCTCCTGATTTTTCTCAACAAATACCCTCAAAGTCTCTAAAGAGTAGAACGTGTAAGATCAACTCAAGTGTTTTTACCAAGAGGAATGTTAATGACAATGTAGATGGGAACTTTGATGATATACCTGATGGCTCAAGAGCTTCTTCTAACCGCTCAGTGAATCATCATCAAGCTAATGCCTCCACACACTTAGTGTATAAGAGAACTATTCTTAATGGTGGTAATGGTCATTTTCACTAGACTTTTAAGCAAAATAACAATGCACAAGTTCTTCATGTATCAAATGATGACTCCAAAGATACAAGTGAATGCCACTTCAAATGATGAAAGACTAGACCCAACCCTGTGTATTATGATGAGACTAACTCTCATATGCTTGATGCAAATGTCTTTTTGTTGATGTTTCCTCTTTTACTCAACTAATAAAACTTGTCAGTGAATAGGGTTTTTTTTGTTTTATTTATTTATTTATTTTTAACACAGTGGTATTAAAAAAAATTCTTTTGCCTTAGGTTGAATGTGGTAATAAGCTTATCGATAAGGGTGATGATTTTTCCCTTAAAGACTAGCTTGAAAATGTTGATAGAATTAAGCGGTCAACGTCCTTCAAATCGACTATCCAACAAAAAGATGACTATCATTCCATTACCTTTATCCCATTTCCATTTGGGTGATGAAGGTATTACTAACATTTCAAGTGATGTTTTGATTGATTCTCGAGCTCAAGAGGTCACCACATATAATGAATTGACACTTTTAACTATTACAGGTTTAATTGCTAGACAATAGTCTCCATACCCCGAAACTCTTCTTATGGTCCTTCTTGAGTTTGTTCACACATTTGATGTGGAACAAATCATCCTTGATGCATAACGTCAAGCAACACTTATGGCGCAATGTTAAACAACACGTATGATAAGAGAGAGCATTAAATAAATGACTCTCAAAACTACCATTGAATGTTTCCCATTACTGAAAGGAAAAAATTGATGAGGTTTTTAACGCTATTACGAAGACTGGAGTAAACCCTTCACCACTAAAGTCTCAAATTGAGAAGTATATGGTAAGTGTAGATCGTCTTACAGCAATGCGACATGCCAACTCTATGAAGATATCTTTCGAAGTACAAACAAGTGTTTAGCTATTGTTGCATCTTAGATTGTTGATGCTTCTAAACTTTAAGACCATAGAGACGAGACATCGTCAATCATTGAAAGTTGACTCAGCTACTCTTAGTGCTAAGGAGGACGCACTTAAGAAGGAGTTGGGGCAACTAGCTATGTAAAGAGAGCGTCTGTGGACCTGCATTTTTCACGTGCGCCCCCACTCGATCGGCGAGACTCGCTTTTTATTTGTGAAAAATTAATTTTTGGAAAAGTCGGAGTCGCCACTTATTTTATTTTTATTTTAAAGGGAAAATAAAACAAGAAAGAAAAACCCTAAAATGTGACTCCATAATTTTTGGAAAAAAGCATGTATTTGAAAAACTCGAGTCTAGGTCCGGAGATCAGGTTACCTATTAGGAAGGTACCTCTAAAAGGTAGCACCCCTCTAAGCCCTATAAAGGTCTCTACTGACTAAGTTGAGGGAGGTGTGGCGATTAATTAGTTGATCATGGATACCTAGGTAGGCTAGGTGATTTCAAAAATGAACATGTCTAACAAGAAAGTATGATCATAAGAGAGAGTCAAAGTGCATACCTGGATTGCTTCTCAAGCGCTATTAGAAAACATCAAAGTTTGTTATAGAAATATATCAAGAAACATGCATTCTATCGGAGATAATCAAACAAGCATCAAGGCAATCAAGCATGACATCAAGCAATGGCATAGTACACAAACACATGGATATTCATGTAATTTTGAAAATGGGGAGATGGGGAGCATACCTGGACAACGAGCTGAGCGCTAAAATGAGAAAAGAGGTTAGCTCAATAATAGGCATAAAACAAATTCAAGCATATTGTCAAGAGGAATCAAAATCAATCAAATATCAAGCAATCATCTCTTGAATTAATATCAAAGATGATGTCTAGAATATTGGATCCCCCACCAAGATCCAAATTGTTTTTGCACGAATTGATTCAATCAGTCCCATCATTTGGAACTATGAAGTTTATTCGTGCTTATTTTAAAAAAAATGAGAAAACCATGAAAATAGTTGAAAATAGAAGAAAATAGAGAAAGTGCATGCCAAGAGGAAAAATGGCAGCAAAAGATTATTGAAATCTGAATTTTATGCCTAGAAATCCCCAAGGACGAAATTTGAAGAAAACTGAAATTGTTTTAGTGAAAAAGATTTTGAAATCCAAATTTGAAATGCATAAGTTCACAAAGAGAAGAAGAAGAAACATTGGGGGTATGACGTGTGGCAAGGTGGCTAAAAGGGAGTAGAGCCTGGGAATTCTGGATAGAAGAAACCAATTCAGTATGAAGATGTTCCATTGTCAAATGCTTCAATTAAAAAAGCAACCTGATTTGTAAGCTCAGCTGGATTTTCCCTGGTAATAGTCAGATGCTGAACAGGAGGTTTAAACTTCCCAATTTTCTGTATTGATAGATTTCCTGCATTCTGTGTTAATTTCCCACCACCAAGATTTAATTCAGCAGGTCCGTTGGAATACATACCCTTGCTGTTGCCATGAACCGAGCAGATTTCATATTTTCTATTGTGATCTATAATGGGACTGAACCTGCAATGAATGGTTTCTGTTTGCATTTAGTTCCTCAATACGTACTTGTCATCTAGTAATCTGTACGGTGGATATCTTGACTCTGATGCAAGCTTTTCAAACATTGCTGATGATGCTACATACTGTTCATTGCTAGGCTATGGTACATGGTGCCATTTTGATGCGAGAAGCATGCTTTTGGAAAACCATGTCTGTCAATCGGACCATTTTACTTCATTCTCTAAATCAAACTTGGACACCACCACCTGTTTCAATCTTCAAGATTCAATTTCAGGACTTTCTGTTCCTACTACAATTCAGAGTGCGAATTCTGCAAGTTCCGGAGAGTCATCTCAGTTTGATTAAATTGCAGGTGCATTCTGTGCAAGGGTCTGAAGTTGCTGCAATTCTTCCTGCTTCCTGACAAGCTCGGCAGTGTTGAAGGAATTCTTGAAAATCTGAAATATATCTGTGAGTAATCTTGGATACGTTCGGGCAATCTGTAAGTTCTTCACCTGCTCTCGTCGCTGAGTTGCCCCATTCCTTCAGATATCTGGACCTGCCATCCCTGGTTTGCTTGGAGATCATCATAAGAGGGCAATCAAGGTAGAATGGGCCAACTGATTCGTGTTCTTGTTGGTCGGATGTTAACCTACTGGTGCGTTCTGTTGAACTGAGCAACATTATATTGACCCGCAAATCTGAATTTTGTAATCTGGATTCAGGACCAGCAGCATCATTAGGGTCACTGGCAGTGGCAAGCCTTAATTCTTCATTGCTCCATGTATGCATCAATAGCCTTGTTCTGGTTGCATCTTTATTCTGATATCTATAGGCTATATGTTGTGGCCCACATTCTGTTTTAGCTCAGGCTAGAAACTGATACAGTGTACTCCGTAGCATATTCCAACACCTTGTCTAGTTTCAGACTCATTCGTTGACTGCAGATTTTATTTTCTTCGCGGGCTTAGAACTCATCGGTTGCAAATCAGCAATATGAAATAGGACCTGGGAGTTGGCAGTCACAAAAACCTGGTTTTCCCTTTCCCAAAACAGTCTCCTTCCGTTTAAAAACTGCACTCCTCATTTTCCGAAGGCCATATCCGCCTGCCCAAATGTTTGGATTTGTTCCAGCATAGAGGATTTATTATCGAAAGCGAAACGTCCATAAACTTCAGCAGAAGGTCAAGTTATTTATCATTTCTGCAACCCTCTTTAATCCTTAATCTCCAAGAATTTAGCATCCCAAACATGACCAGAATGTTCTATGCTTTGAACATAAATTCTTTCTTTCCAGATTCTTACAAAGCAGTCTTTATTGCTACTGACTTGAACAGCCAGCATCTGAGAACTGTACTCCTAGACTGCATCTTTAGTCTAAACATGGTGTCGATGAGGCCGCTGATGAACACATATCCTGCATCCCAGATGGTAGAAAGTGTAACTGAGCGCCTCTAGAATGGTCTTCAGAAGGGTTCTGCTGGAATTAATTCTACAACTCAGAAAGTTAGAACTGGTCGGAAACTTGTGAATTCAAGATCTCATTATGGTGCTCTCCTCTCCTCCAGGCCCAGCCTTTACTTGACTGCTTGGATTAGATGTCGACTGAAGCTGACTGAAAGCATCATTCTTTATCAAAATCTGGTGCTGCTGACTTGATGGCTCCTGTTCTGATTGACTGACTGATTGTGGCTTCCTACGTACAACTTGTGCATTGTGCAAATTCGACTGATTGGGTATCAAAGTGGAGTTGGTTTTGGATATCGACTGCAAGCTAATTGAATTCAAATTCTTAGTATTCATCATCGATCCAACTAGTGTTTTTAAGAATAACTTCTTTAAGTAAATTCCAGCAAGCTTATTTTCTTTGATTTTTCAAGAAACATTCGGAGTGCCTTGGCGTGAGGATGTTAGTAGTGCAGTGATCCTGTCTTCATAAGAAAATTGGTCGCATCAAATATATAAAATGAGATGAATGCTTTGGTAAAACACAGGAAAAGAATTCCTGATACAGAACTGATATGAGGCAGATTTCCAAAATCCTTATGCCTACAGAAAGCAATTCTAAACTCCAATAACTCCTGGCAGCAAAGACAGGTTGGCTAGCATCAATGAAGACCAATTTTCCGTTTCTATGCAAAAATCTGTCATCGATTTTCCTTACCTAATCTGCCTCAAGGTAGAGCACAAAGTAAAGAGGAGTTCGATAATTGGACTGTTTCAGCATACCCAAGTAATTCAAACAGAACTTTTTATAATCCGCATATTTCCTAATAGCTCCATTGAGATATCCCAATAAATTCACAACCTCATCCTTCCAGAAATTCCAAAACCTCCAAAAGCAAACAAAAATTTCAATGGGGAACTGGTTATTGGATACTCGTTCTTCTGAATATGCTCGAACACTTCCATTATTTTCTTGGCCACTGCTTCAACATTCTGCACAGCTGCCCCATTGTGTTCAAACCGCATTTCAACAGATTGAGAGTGTATACTTGATGCATCTGTTCCTTGCAGAGATTCGGTGGCTGCAAGGCTTGTTCCATATCATAGGATTACCTATCCTCTAATGGAGCATCTCGAGAGATTCTTCCATAAAACCGAATAAGCATGGAAGTTAATTTCAGCTTCAGATGCAATCATGACAAATTACGGCTGACTGTTAGCTTCTACTGGAACAGTATTCTGACTCCAAACTTCTGGTTATCTTACTCCGCAGAAAACTGATCTTGACATCCAGAGTTAAAAATGAATTTTGGACAAGAAACTGAATTGGAAATCTGGAGTAATGCATTTTCCTTTATTTCTGAATTTTTCACAGTACATTTTTAGGACATTTGGCCACTTGTATCTGCAAGGATATCCATTAGTTCACGTGTCTCATCACTATCTAACTCATCTTCGCAAGAGAGTTCATGGAGATCAGAAAATTAGAAGGCTTCCTTTCAACATAGAATAAGTTAGAGACAATCTCAGAGTATTTCCCAGGTCGTGTGAGCACTTGTAACAACAATTAGATGAGCAAGTATTTGAGAGCATGTTCAGAAAAATGATGAACTACATTCCATGGCTTGTTCGCATTTTTCCAGTATCCAGATGGAGTTCTCAAGGAGTTCATATGGACTGTTCCTTGAATTCTTCAACTTCAAGTTTTCAAACAGTGGCAGATTTTGGGGGAAATCATCTTTAGGCATGGTTCTACATACTCTTCCAACTGTTTCCTGGCATTTAACAAATACTTTATCATGATACTCGGCTACAAAGAAGTATCCTATCTCCAATCTGGGTTGCAGAGGCGAATTCAATATTGGAGCACGATGGCGATGACACTACTTGGGTCATGACTAATGGTAGAATGCTGCGAGCATGATTCAAAAGTTACAAAGTCCAGTAGTTTGGCACCCATTAAATGGACGTCCAGAATTATCTTCATTATTCTTTGTCGAGTCGGTTCTAAAGAATGCTGGATGTTGAAGATACGCTTAGACTTTGACCCCTTCTCTTGTAGCATCTCTAGGATATAGAACAACACGGATTTGCTGAGCTCGAGAGTGAAGCTGTGCAGCAGCTTCGTACTGTCCATCATTCAACTGAAATAAGTTAAAATCCTCAGCACCAGTTTTTGCTTCCCAGAGACGAAGGCTTATAGTGTTTTTGGTTTTGTATCCTGGAATTGGCACATCATAGGCTAGAGTTTGCATGACTTCTCCCTCAATCCATTTACGGGATCCAGAGGGACTGACTGCAATGTGACCAAAGAATATGATAGGAAATGCAACATCATGCCTGACAACTTCTGAATAAACTTCTCAAGCCAATCTTCAGCAATTTCTTCTTGGCCCTCCTCGTGATCCTTTGCTTTTTTCCGAGAATATTCTTTCCCTTAACACAAACCATAGACTTCAGGCATCTCTTTAAATCTGAGGCAGGGATTTCCGCAGCTTGCTCTATTTCTTTATAACTTAAGCGATCAACATTATTGAACAACATCAGAGCACACATCTGATGTGTGGAAACAATCAGTTCATGCTTCTGGTCCTCGCCGAATATTGTCTTCAGATCAGCCATACCTGTATTCGTTTGTCAAGACAATATCCTCCTAATGTGGGTCCCAAGATAATAGCCTCGAAATTTCATGTCTTGTTATGGTCCGCCCATTTCATATTTAGTTCTTAAAAATAAAAAAAAATAAAAGACATTTCTCCTTGAACAACTTCAATCAGTTTTGATATAGCTTCCAAACGATGAGTCATAGTTGAAATTAGTCCAGAGTAAAGTTTCTACCCAAATTTGTACAGCGCCTTATCGTAAGCATTCCTGTACAGTTCTTCAAAACTGAGCCCACTGTCATTGTGATTGCATATCTCATGGATTGCATATATTCCAGAATATTTCAAGTCTTCTCTGCATATTTTGGATCCACCACAATCCGATGTTTAAATGCCTCTATCTGAAAATTCCTCTTCTTTTGAGTACTCATCTCTCTCTTTAAACTTTGAAAATTCCTCAAAACCCATTCCAAGAACCCCAGAATCTACCAGAAACTCAGAAAATACCCTCTGCCAGTTTCGAATTCCCAAATACATACAAACCCATCACTTGATTCAGAACAAGGATTAACCTCTTTTGTTCGAGCTTACCCTCAACAATTCGCTCAATGACCTGAGCACACCTTCTTTTCATCTCAAACCTCAGGCTACTCCCACAAAGGACTCACAAGAAGATATACCCAGGAACAGATAACAAAGAAGAAATAAAAAATAAAAAATAAAAAAAAAACAAGGGAAAGACAACGAAAAAGAAAGGGCAAGCAATAGTCTTCAAAGCCTCATTTCACGCAACTTCCATAGGCTTGGAATGGGTGGGTATTTCGAAGTGAAATTGGAACATAAACAGGGGCAAGACTTCTAGCATCAAATTCAAAGATAGACCTATATTCAGATTGCTTTCAAATGGAACCAAAGACTTTGAAAGGAAGACTAAAATAGCGCAAATATGCAAGCAATCAGTCTCAACAAATCAAACTGTGACCCTTAGCGTCCACACTAAACAGCAGGAATAGCTTATCGAAAACAGTCAGAGAATCAAGAGAAGTAGGATGTAAATGGGAATACGAAAATAAAAAATGACAAGAAACATACCTGACAACTTTGACTCAATTCGTTTCCTCCGGCTATGGTTCCTCTCTGAAATCCTTCAAAAACCCGTGGACACGAGTTCTTTTTCTTCTCACCTAAGGCGATGAAAAATTCTTCCTTTCTTCCCTTCTTCCCCTAATGTGTGCAGCCGGTCTCCCCTTCTTCAAAAACCCCTTTTTTCTCTTTTAAAAAGTTCCTCCCAACGATCAAGAGAGTTCCTCCCCAAAAAATCCTCTTTCCTTTTCTTTTATTCTATCCCTGTTTTTCCAAAAGGAAGCTTTCCTTTCTCTTACCAAAAAATCTGCCACCTTCCTTTTTCCAAAATTCTGTGATCCTCCTTCCAAAATAGATGGCAGCCCCGTTTCCTCATGCAAAAAAGGCCAAGAAATAAGAGTTAGAAAACTTATAATATAATAAAATAAAAATAATAAATAAAATAAAAAGTAATAAATAAATAATAAAAAAAAGAAAGCCACGTGAGCCACACAAGTCATACAATTCATGCAACCATGCAAGTTATGCAAGAATAAGTGGGTCTAAAAGCGTGCCTAAGTGGACCTAAGTGGGCTACATGCATCTAAATGGATCCAAGTGTGCAATCCTAAAAGTGCACCTAAAAGCTATCCTAGAAAGGAAGGAAAAAAATCCTAAGTCTAAATTAGGGTTGCCAAGAGCACAATGAAGGGTTAGATAAATCCCTCAACCAAAGTCTCCAAGGTGACTCAAAAAAAGTAAGTAGTATGAGTAACAATGGGCCACCAAGGAACTACCATGGAGCGCTAAAAGTGAACTTAAAGATATGTGCTAAAAGGACAAAATTGAGGGTCTACAACGTCTTCATAACTCAATCTTGGAGATCGATGAAATCTAGCTAAAAGACAAAATGACATTTCTCGTTTAAGGGATGAACATGTCTCTATCGCCCAAACTCTTGTGCTTACTGGTGTCGATGTCAAGACATTGGAGACCCTTCAAGAAGCCTTAAAGACTCAATGTGATGAGATTGCATGCTTGGTATGGGTGTGATTGTTGTTACTTTAGTTTTACCATCCATTTTTTTCTTTCATTTTTATTGAAATGTAATAAGTTTAGCATTTACTAACCAAACTTATTTATAAAAGCAGATTTTTTTTTTTTTTTTTTTTTTTTTTTGCGCTCTAATTTTTGCCAAGACAAAGAAAATTTAATCTTGGGGGCATATGTTTGAACTTTTGCCTAAGTCGTGTTTCCAGGTTTTCAACTTAGCAGACTTTGTTTTTTTTTTTTTTTTGGGTCGCAAGCCTTTAAACTCATGCAGGCCAGGAGCATGGTGTGACTTAAGCATAGTAACATTTTGAGAATTTTCCATTGATTGGGCCAATTCTTATTCCATCTTTAGCTACAATTTTATAAGCACCATTGCCATCCTATTTTGATGTAAATTTGCTTCTAGTTTTATGTGTGGTGATGATGAGTCTATGAACAATGAGAATTAGATCTCCAACTTGAAAGGATCGAGAGCGAACCCTTTTATTAAAGGCTCGTGAGAAGCGTGCTTGATAACACTCTAAGCATTGTTGGGCTTTGAGCCATTTCTTATCTAGCGCTTCTGACTCTTGATCGAAGATGTAACTTATCATTATCTTCATTAGTTAGATCTTCATGTATAACGATCCTTAATGATGGTATTTGATGCTCGAGGGGTAGTACAACTTCTACACCATAAACAAGAGAGTAAGGGGTTACTTGTGTGGGTGTTCAGTATGTTGTCTTGTATGCCCAGAGTGTTTCTCTTACTCACTCATGTCAATCCTTTTTTGACTCATCAACAATTTTCTTCAATAAGTTGTAAAGGGTCTTATTAAATGCTTCTACAAGAACGTTGGTTGGTGCATTGTACATTAATGAATTATGTTGCTTGAAACCAAACCTCTCATTGAGACTATTCATCAATTTTTTGTAGAAAGTTTTCCCATTGTTAGTGATTATGTACTGTGGTACCTCATACTGATAGATGATGTTGGTACGAATGAAGTTCACCACAGTTTCTTTCTTCAGTTCCTTAAATGGCATAACTTCCTCCCACTTAGAGAAGTAATTTGTCATTGCTAATGTGTTAACATGTCTACAAGAGGATTTAGGAGTAATGGGTCCAACCACATCAATCCTTAACCATAGTCAACCAATAGTAATCCATATAATCCTTAACCATAGTTGACCAATAGTAATCTATACAATCCTTAAGCATAGTCGACCAATAATAACCCATTCTTTTGATTCAAAAATGAAGCTTAGGCCTTGATTGGTGAACCCCACAAATCTTAGAGTGATCTTCTTCAATCGCTTGATTTGCCTATTCTTCTCTTAGGCATTGAAGATGTGCTCTATTGAACAAGTGATGATAGAGTGTTTCTTTTTAGTAAATGAAGCATAGAGCTCGACACCGTATTTATATTCGATGCCTTAGTTTATCAAGTAACTTCCTATGCTCCAAGTAGTCAATCAATGGTCGTTACCAATCTTCGATGTTAATAGTGAGCATCGATGTATCGTTCACCTTTTCTTGTTGCGATATTGGTAAAGGCAAAAATACCCACCTATGGAAAACAAGGACATGTACAGTCTCATCCTTAAGCAGTGTTAAAGTTTTAGCTAAATTAGCTAGAGCATTTGTCATTTGGTTCTCTTTTCATGGAATATGAACTAAAGAAATTCACTCGAACTTTTCCATCAGTTGGGTAGCATATTGGAAGTAAGGAACCAAGTCATCACTTTTAACCTCATACAAGGTTAGAAGTTGATTGATTCCAACTTAGAATCCCCACATATCTCTAAGTTTGTGATTTTCATTTCGATCGCTGTTTGTATCCCAGTAATTAAGGCTTGGTATTCAATGATGTTTTTGGAACATTGCTTACTAAGAACAAATGAATATGGTAGTACTTGCCTTTGTGGTGAGACAAACATAACACTTGCTCCTATTCTATCATAGCATGCTGATCCATCAAAGAACATCATCCATAAATGAAAAATGTCAACGTAAAAAATCTCTTCATCAAGAAGGTCGTTTAAGATTTTTTATGCTATAGAGATGGGATGATCCACCAAGAAGTCTGCAAATGCTTGCCTTTTGATTGCCTTTTAAGGGATATAAATTATTTCTTACTCAGTGAGTAACAATCCCCATCTTGCTAGTCATCCTAAAAGAACTAGCTTTGATAACACGTACTTAATAGGATTAGCATGTGCCATTAAGTTTACCATGTATGCCTACATGTAATGTCTTAGCTTTTTTGTTGAGAAGATTAAAGTAAAACAAGTTTTCTCTATTGGGGAGTAATTTAGTTATGGTCCCATTAGAGTTCAACTTAAGTAATACAATGCTCTTTCTTTGTTTTCTTTGCTTTCTTCATCTTCTTATGCAAGTAATGCTCCAAGAGAGCATTTTTGTGCAGTAATGTAGAGTATCTATGGCTTCCTTACCATAGGAGCACCTAAAATTGGTGGATTAACCAAATACTCATTAATTCTTTCAAAGGCATTAAGATAAGCTTAGTCCTAAACAAATGCGACATCTTTCTTCATAAGTCAGTTAAAAGGTTGACATTGTCTTTCAAGGTTAGAAATAAATTGTCAAATAAAAGCAAGACGTCCTTAGAGTCTTTTGAGCTCTTAAAGATTCCTTGGTTCTAGTTTATCTCAAATGGATGCAATCTTGGATTAATCCACTTCAATGTTGCGATGTTGAACAATAAATTCTAGAAACTTATTGGAAATAACATCAAAAACAAATTTGAGTGGGTTCATCTTGAGTTGGTACCTTCTTAATTTGTCAAACACCATGCAGAGATCTCATTGGTGGTCGTCTCTTTTCCTAGACTTTATCACCAAATCATCAACATAGCATTCAACATTCTTATAGAGCATTTCATTGAAGATTCTTTACTTGGCACATTGATATGTTGCACCTGCATTCTTTTGTCCAAAAGGCATCACTTTGTAACAGTAAATACCCTTTGGAGTACGAAATGTAGTGAGTTTTTCATCATTTGGTGCCATTCTTATTTGATTGTACCCTAATGATCCATCTATGAAAGATAAAGCTTCATGACTAGTAGTTGTATCGACCATGAGCACAATGATTGATAAAGAGAAGTCATATTTTGCGTAAGCATTGTTTAAATGTATGAAATCCACACAAAAATGGATTTGTCCATTCTTTTTCTTAATTGTAACAGTGTTCGCAATCCATGTCGAGTACTATACCTTCCTAATGAAACCAACTTCAATTAGTTTGTCAATTTCTGTTTCTATTTGTGAAACAAGTTCAGGTTGAAATTGTCTTTGGGCTTGCTTAATCGGTCGAACACCATGCTTCACCATGAGTTGATGCACTACATTTTTTGGATAAAGACTTGCCATTTCTTTGTATGTTCATGCAAAGACATCTTTATATTCAAGTAATAACTCAAAATAACTTTTCTCTTCAGAATGACTTAAAAACAAACTAACATAAATTGGCTCTAAGTGCTCATTTGTACCCAAGTTGAGCTCTTTTAACTCATCTACAATGGCTTGCCCTCCATCCTCAAGTGCTTGAGGAGCTTCTTCTGGTTCATCTTGTGAAGATTCTGAATTAGAGTCAACTTTTATCGTAACATGATAGCTTGTATGCATCGAACTTTCTTCCACATCCTTAGGGCATCCTTTATCCAACTACTTAGTGATTACAATGGTATGTTGTTTTACTTTTAAAGAACCATTTGTATAGATTTCCCAAGTTGAACAGTGTTTCATCTGTGGTAGGATTAAACTCCTTATCACTGCATCCTTCTTGAGTTTGATACAACTCTTCTTATTGGGATTTCATCTCAATGACTTTCAGGGTAGAGTCTCAATCCTTTATTGTATTAATCTTTGTGAAATATGTGGAATATGTGTTGAATTACACTATACTTGGTTAAAACTGCACAACTTAGTGAACACTAAAGTTTGTGTAGTTAGAACCTCAATCTGATTTAACACTGAAATTCAAGGAGGAGAATTTGACCCACTATCTCTTCCATGTCTTCCATAGTGATGTGTTGTGTACTTGCCTTAGTCTTTTTAGAATTAGCTAAAATCTTGATGGGCTCAGAATGTATAAACCTAAAACCTGCTTGGAAGGTTTGACTACAAACCCCTGTTGTTTTAACTTCTTTTGAGTTTACTTAAGACCGTGCATCTTTTCGCTTGTGGTCTCAGGGTTAAGTTCTCCTAATTGTGATGATGAAGTAAATTCATATCCCATCTTGGGTAATAACTTGTAAGCCTCAAGGTCAAATCCCTCATCTGTTCTTTTATCAGGAAAGAATTTTTTGCTCCGTTTGATCTTGTGAGGATTTGGTCGATTTTTGCATCTCATCCTTAGAGATAAGTTGTAAGTTTGGAAGGGGAAATGACCGTCTCTTCTTTCAAGACTTGAAGATCCCTATTTTCTAAATTTTGAGGTTGTACTTCACTTCTATCTTTTATGAAAGGTGGTTAACCCTCATTTCGTTGAGATCTTAGGATGTACCTAAAAACTGGTGACACTTCTCGAGCCCAACATCGATTTTTTTGAAGATTTCTCTTTTTCTTCGATTCGAGTCATTATTGGCTGTGATTTTTCCCCTATTGGTGTTAGCTCACATAACTTAACTTTTCCCTTAAGCTTAGTTCTTCTAGTGAAAATGATGATTGTAAGGAGAATTTCCTGTATAACATCGTCTTCTATGTAGAATTTGGCATCATCAAAATAAGACTCGAATTTTGTAAATGGTTTAGTATTAGCCTCTAATTTCTTTACCCCTCCTCTATAGAATTTGAAGCATTTGTGTAGTGTCGAAGGAATTACCCCATTCTCATGAAGCCATGGTCATCCAAGTAACACATTGTAAGATGTTTTTGCATCAATTACATGAAACAATGTGTTCGAACTCAACTCACCCATAACAAGCTCTAGGCAAATCATGCCAATAGCTTGTTGTCCTGTTGATTAAAGCCTTGAATCATTAGGCAACTTAGAGTTAACTCTATTGTAACAATCCTGAGTTGTTTTATTGTTGCTTTAGGCATGATATTTACTATAGACCCTTTATCAATCAAGATATGATTGATATTTTGTCCTTGTGTGTATCTGGTAATGAATAATGGTCGATTATGTGGCTTTGACCTTAACTGGAGGTCCTTGTCAATGAAGGTGATGGTTGCACAATACACAATTAAGGCCTTTGTCCTCAAAGCCTTTTTCCTTCTTTATTTTTGTGGCATAGGGTGATGACTTCTTAAGTGTCTGGATCAATGTAGTTCGTATTTCTTAAGAAGTTGTAGCATTTCATGGATATTGAAGAGCGAAGGTAAGCATTGTAGGCTTGCCATTACCTCATCTTCTTCCTTAGTTTTGCTTGACTCTAAACTAAGAGCACTTTCTTCATCTTCACTTGGCTACTCCTCTTCTGAAGTCTTATAACAAGAGAGCATATGAGTTGATACCATCATCCCTTATTGAAGAACTTTGGAGGGAAGTATTGTCCTAAGTTAACAGAGGTGATGAGTTTTTGTACCCAAAGGTTATTAACTTGTACAATTGTTTGTTTTCTTTTAAACTTCTTTTCTTATTTTTTCTTCGGATGTCGATGGACACTTTGCTTACATTGTCCTTCCTTAGGAAGATTTAGGTATGAATGAGATTCTTGCTTCTTGCTAGGTTTCGTATGCATAACCACTATCCAACCTTATTCTCCACACGACATTGATTCATTATCAAAGCAAAGGTCAAGAGGAGGGGTGTCTAGGCATAACACTTGTGTTTGTCTCGGCTTAGGTGACTTATATCGAATAGTACAAGTGCATGCCCCAATGTCTTAAGTGGAACATGTAACGAAACAAGATCGAATGACCTAAATGTGACTGTGGCATGATTTGACTCTACCACTTCATCAAGATCCAAATGAATCCTTCATTGTCTCATAAGTTTCATTATGAGATTTTTTAAAATGAAAAATTTCTTCACCAGGTGATTAACGATTAGGTGGTAATGATCGTGGTTCAGATCATCGACACAACCCATTTCTTTCAGGTGCTTGCACTCATGTAGCTTAATAACTTTTTTTTAGGAGTACATCTTCCAACACACTAGGCACATCAAAATTAGGAAAAATATATTTCTTCTCCTCCAATTCCTTCAAGGTGAATTGAAGCCTCTCATTTTCTTGGGTAGATCCAACCTCTTTTACCTCATTCTTTTTATCTCTTGTTGAGATTTTAACAAGAGTCATATTTACCATCATTGATTCTTAAACAGGTTTCTTTAAGGTCTTGTCACCTCTTTTCCCATCATTTCTCTCATTTCATTGGTCGATGATAGGATCTTTCTTTACATTGTGGTTAGCTATGTTGAGTTCCATGTCATGCACTTGAGTGGCTAACTCTTCAAAGATGAGAGGTTGTATCCCTTGGAGGATATATAGAAGACCCCAATGCAATCCTTGTATGCACATTTCCATAACTGACACATCAGATAATCTATCCTTGTAATCAAGGTTTAAGGAACGCCAGTGATTGATATATTCAACAACCAACTCATCTTTCCATTGCTTGGTATTGGTGAGCTCCATCATACTTATAGTATGTCGGGTGCTATAGAAACGATTGAGGAATTTGCACTCCATTTGGCCCCAACTGTCAATGCACTCGAGTTCAAGATTTGTGTACCAAATGGATCAAACGAATTGTTTGACCAATAGATCACCCTCTATTCCTACATTGTTGCAAGTCTTGATGAAATTGGCAACATGTTGCTTCTAATTTTCTTTTCCATAAAATTATTTAAACTTCAAAAATTGATAACCCACAGGCATATGTAGGCTATCAATCCTCTTAGTGCAAGGCTTAAAGTACATGAGTGTACTTTGTGAGGATCCACCATACTACACTCGAATGGTGTTGGTTATCATGTCTTAAAGTTGTTGGATAGATAATGATGCCATCAAGGCAGATTCAACTATTTGTCTCCCGACTTAGACGCATGTGGTGTATCACTTGGAGATGCAGTGAGTGAGTCCTTGACTTAACTCAACTGTGTTCTGTGCTTGTGCTTGAACCTTATTCATGAGGGAGGCAATTTGTAGATTTTTCTCCTTGATAGTCTTGGTGAGTTTAGTGATGACATGAGCCATCTCTACTAGTTGTTCTTCCATGGATGTAGTGCCTGTTACCATTATTGGCATGGTCATCGAGAAGGAAGAAGTGAAAAAATTAGACTAATTGGAGGAGTTGTCCCACCTTGACATCCCAGTTGGTGAGCCAACACTTGAGTTGACATTAATGACAAAGTATGGGGACTTATCCCCGGAGTCCTTCATGGTTGAATGGTAGTTTTCCTTACCGTGAGAACTTTGTCCCCTTGCCCCCAAAAAGGCAAAGGTGATGACTGGTTGGTAATTATTGTAAGCCCCTATTGTTTTTAGCAAACGAGTGTGCTCGCTTTCTAACTTTGTTGGCAGTGCAACACTCAATTTCACTTTGGTATGAGTCATAGGGCTCATAGAGGTGTTGTGTGTTGATTGGGTAATGACAATCTTGTCATCACCCATGCTGAAATACACAACTTGAGTCCTTTTAGAAACCATTGTCTTGGTAGTGATCACTTTTTGGTGAAAGAGATGAGAGGCAAAGAGGTCCCATTGAATGTGCTAGAAATTTGTACACATAAATTTCGTGAAAGTCCTGTAATGTAAGCAAAACTATAGGGAAAATATGCAAACAAAGATTTATTAAAATTGAAATAAGTTGTGGGGTACAATCTTTGGGGTAATATTATTTTACAAAGAATATGTCTCTTTGATTCTTTCACCTTGATCACAATTTGGAAGACGATGATGACGTTTTCTTGATTTTAGAGATCAATCGAGGGCCACACATGACTTGTTCTTGAATGAACTTGTTGAAAAGTGAAGTTCGCATGTGTGGTTCTTCTACGGTTTCTTGGACTTACTAGGAGATTTTGTGAAGTTTTCCTCGTGTAGAGTCATTTCATTGATCCGAAAAAGTCTCCTCATTGAAAGAAATCACCCCTATTTATGGGTGGAATTAAAGAATCAAATTTTGGAATCTCCTAAGATTTAGTTGCTTGATTTTAGCAACTTGTCTTTTACATTAAGAAAATCTGTCAATACGAGAATATTTATTTATTTTTTGTTATCTTTTGACTTCAATTGAAAAATCCAATTTTATTTGGAAGACTAAATTTTGCAGTCTTCCAAATTTTTCCATGTCACCTCTTTAATGTGTATTACGTGTCAAATGTGTGTAGACCTATCATTTGTCGATCCCAAATTTTGTCAAATTGAGGAGCCATAATTTAGTGATAATTTATTTCACTAAAACTTTGATGTCTACACAAATATTAAACTGAACCATGTGGGAGAAGTGTGGGAGGTGATAAGAAGTATCTTATTCTAATCTTCTCCTTGTGTCTTTAAAACCTCATTCATCAATTCTTCGGATAGACCAAAGAGGTTTAGTCTTTGAAGCTTTTTCAGCTGCAATAATCCATAAAATTCCTCATTCGGGGACTCGACTCAATTTTCAAAGTCTTCAGATTAGGCATTACTCCTTCCTCCACTGACAAGTCATCTAGACTCTGCAACTACTGCATTTGTAGGAATTCAAGTCAAAGGAACCCTCCATGAGGACAATTCATTTTCGTCCCCACATAAGATTCTTCTAATAATTTGAGAATCCTCAAGTATGGCAGCGTCCCTAGTATTGGCATTGGATCTTCCTCCATTCTAGTAACATACAGTTTGAGTTGCATGAGATTCGGAGGATAGAATGTTGTTTCCACGGATAGTTTCTGGATGATTACTCCTAGAAACAATTTGTAGAGGCACTTGTGCTGTGAGAAAGACTCCAGACCTGGGAATAGTATTGTTCTCGATTCAACTTCAATATTTGATATTGACAATCTCTCCCTTTCTATAGAACTATCAGTAAACAACATGAGCTTTTGAAGCCTAGTTAATTGGGTTATAGATCGAAACGACCCCTCCAAATTTGGGTGAAAATAAAGGTTTAGCTTCAATTGCTTTAGGTGGTGGGTCAGTTTTCCCAAGTTGTCATGCTTCAACCAATCGCCAATTGGTAAAGATAACGTCTCAAGGTTGGTCATTTGATGGACACCCAAATGGCTATCCACCCATCTCTTTCTCATTGACTGCCTTGATGAGATTTCACTATAGAGACAATTTAGATGTCTCATTTGCTGCAGTTTCCAAATTGTATGGGGTATGACCATATGATCGCGACCTAAATCAAGGGTTTGCAAATTAACAAGTCCACCGATTGATGGTGGAAGTCTAACTCCCCACCCAATTCCCCCTTAAGCATAAATATTTCAGGTGGATGGGTTCTCCTATTTCTCCTCGTAGTTTGAAATGTTCATAAATTACTCTACTCCATCCCAAGTCCACGTGCAAGACCCGAAGCAATTTAGGGTATTTATGTAATAATACCTTACTCCCACCAATGAATCTATTGAGGATCAAAGATCGGAGATTAGAATTTTGCAAGTGCAAAGAGATGTTCTGATGAATATAGAGTCCAGAACCAGCATAACTAATCAGTCGACGAACACTAGTAGGAGGCACATGCGCATCAATGGTTTCATCTACCTCAAAAAGTTTTTCTTCTTTAGCTTCTGAAATGGCTAGATCTCGAAACAGGTCGTGCATACGACAAGACTTCACTCTTCCATCGTCTCTCGTATCAGCCACCTGAATCATGCTCCTCTGGATCAGCTCAATTAAGTAGTCTTTTGCAATGTTTTCCAGTGTTTATTTTCCCCTTTTTTGTACAAATCCTTCAGTAACCCACAAGCGAATCAACATACTTGCATTGATTTCGGAATCTTCAGAAAAAAAATTCCACAATAAAGAAAGCATGGCTTCAAGTAAGAGGTAAGTCGCTAGAGCTTAGCGCAAGAATTCCCAAACAGGAGTCGGGACCTTGACTGAGATGTCAATCCATGCTGTTAAGTGCTTTCCACCATGCGTCGGGATCTTTTAGTTATAGAAGTCCTCCAATAACCACAATTGCAAGAGGTAAACCTTTGCATTTTGCTACAATCTCCATTTTTATTCTCTTTCTCCAACTCTGGCCATGTCAGTACTGTTGTACTCCTTACTTTGTTGAGAAACAGCTCCCAGCTTTCTTTTTCATTGAGAAGTTGAAGTTTATATCAATTTGAATGAGCATCCACAGCAATATCTTCTCTGCGAGTAGTGATCAACACTCTGCTCTTATTTGATTCTGTAGGAACATATGAGCTCAACCCGTGCCAAACATCGGTGTTCCATACATCAAGTACTATCAAGTACCTATTTCCTTGGAGACATTTTTAAATCTCTTTCCCCAGCTCATGATTACCAAACTTATGTTTTTGTTCATCGGTGAGAGTCATGATACAATTAGCGATCCCAAGCAAAAGCTCCCGCATACTGTACTCTTGAGATACAGAAACCCAAGCACGACGATCAAAGTGGTGCTGAACATCAGTGTCCTCGTAAATTTTCTTGGCAAGAGTAGTTTTGCCAAGGCCACCCATCCCCACGATGACCACCACTCCTCTCTCCATTTCTCCCTTTAACAGCTTCCACATCATTTGGCATCCCCACTATGTTGCTTTCTTCAACAGTAGTACTGGGAGCCCTCTCCCTCTTCTCTTTCCTGGCCACCATTTGATTGGAGTACCTTCAAGGTTCAGAAGTACCTGCAGTATTGGAAGAGCTCCCAGGTTGATAATCTTTCAGATCTTCCATGTCGTACCTCCATTTATTAATCAAAATCTTCTCAAGTGTGATATTGATCTCACTGATACGCCCATTGAGCTCATTCACAAACGGTAACTTGTCAGGCAAGTCCACGCATGCGGGTAACAAGTTGAGGAACTTGAGATTATTGAGTCTATGCCGCCGTTTGCGTTCCACTTTGAATATGAATTCATCTATGGCATCTTCGGCATCATACGTTGCATCCCTGATCTGATTCACCCACAGCTTGAACATTTTGTCGTATCTACGCTCTGCATCAGCATATTCCAGGAACTGGCGGATCCACTCCAGCTCGTTTCGGAGCAGCCTGACCTGCCATTCTACTGCCCCATATAGCGAGGCTTGTTGTGAACCCAAGTCATACGACTTCACTACCAAAAACGAGATACTGCTCTCCGCCATTTTTGTTGCACTTCTTCCTCCTCCTCCTCCTCTTGGGTGTTCTCAACAGGCAAAGGGACCAACACTGTGTACCTGGAAGAAAATAAAATCTCTCCTTAGCCAAGGATGGACTTGAGAACAAACTTTACACAAAATAAAGAGAAAATAATTTATTTCATATTCAAATTCAAAATTAGTTAAATTACAAAAACCCCACTTATGCGTTCATTCTTGTCTCAATTAGTAACATCACTTTTAGACCATGTTAGGTGTAAGATAGGTCATTTTACAAAGGAGGTCGCGTTTGATTTTTTTACTTAAATCTAAAGAAAAGTTAATTTAACTTAATTCTAAATACAACTTAACAATATTAAGTATTGAATTATTTTTTATTATTATTTTATTTATACTAAGTATTAAATATTAATAAAGTGAAGTTTGTGTTGAGATTATAACCTTAAGTTTCATCCAAATATCCAACATATTAGTAATTTGAAAATTGTTGTTCTGGGCTTACATAGGGCTATTCTAAGTCAAAATGACTTTTCCCATTAAGTGCTTGTAATACCCTATGGGATACTAGGCTTCAATCTCTAATTAAATATAAAAATTTAGTCTTTCATGAGCTTAATATCTCAACTATTTGCCCAATTGAGGTATTTAGGGCTTAATTACCCTCCCAAGTCAAAGTAACTTTACCATTAATTATGTGGAATACCCTATTAAGACCTATAATCCTTAGTTGTCAAATGTTCAAATGATGTGATTAATAAGATTCTCTTGAAATGTTACTGTGAATTAAAACAATTGTTAATGAAATGATACATTTCAATTGAAATATGGGAAGTCTTAGTGATTTTCCTCTAGTCAACTATTAATTACATGTTAATGTTTTTAACCATTTCTTGTTTTTCCTGTAATAACTTTCCAACCACTTCTTTTCCCAAAAAAAAGAATTCAAGAAAGTGTTATTTTTCACCACTAACTTCATTAATTTTCTCTCACCTGCATTACAAGATCCCTACTCTGAAATTCGACACCCAACCCACCAAGTTTTTAGAGCTATAACTGTATCCTATGCTTAAGAAATTGTCATAATATTTATACAAATTTTGATGTGATCGAGTTTTTGGCGTCATTTAGATTGTTTCAAAAAATTATTTTTAATATTTATCAAAAAGTCAGATATTTTAACTTTTTCTATTTGGTCAAAAAAATTTAAAATATAAGTAATAAGTTAAAAAAAAAAAAGAAAAGAAGTTAAAAACAAAGAATTTAAAGTTTAAAAGCAAATTATATTCGTTAAGTTTAAAAAAAGAAAAATAAACAAACAAACAAACATCACCAAAGATTTTTGGTAAATAAAATTTTCTTCATTGTTTTTAAAAGAAAAGATGTAAAAAAGAAAGAGATAAAAAAGAGAAGATGCATGTGTCAATATTCTATTCCATCTTTGAAAATGAAATAGCATATTGTCAACATCATTTTTTCATAGCTTATTCCAAGTTGATTAATCTAGTCAATACAACCAATTGAGATTAGTGAAAAATATAGAAAAAAAAATGTTACGGTCAAATAGAGTTGGATATTAGGTCTCCATAAGGAAAGAAGAAGGTTTTACGAAGAAATAAGAATATGATACATGAAATTGTCATATGAAAAAATTAAAGTATGATAAATGAGTCTTAAAATATTGTTTAAAAATGTAAATTAAGAATTAGAAAAGACATTGACAAAAGATAATATAGACTAATTATATTGGATATTTAATCAAATAATAAACTTATTAATTTGAAAAGTTTCCTTAAAAAATATACTCCAAATTAAAAATCTTGTATATGGTAATGTGTTTAAATTATCTTTAAAAATAAAAAAAAATAAAAAACATAAAGGGTAACAGTGAGTTTGAACTTTTGATGAAATTAATATCAATAAAGCTTTTTTATCAATAAAATAATGATGTCATCCCACTTTTATTAGGAAAAATACAAAAGCAAAACAGTTTACATGTTTATAAAAAGGTAGAAGTGTAGAAAGTAGAATAAAATCAAGTTTAGTAAAAAAATATTTAAAATTTTACATATTTTTAAATATCTTGTCCTTACATTAAATAAGAAAGATTGAGAATAGTTAAATGCTTAAAAGTAATAAAAACATTTGGATACTTCTAAATTATTGTTAAATTAAACATAGGAAGACAATATTTTTCAGAAAAGGGAGTTACCATTTCACAAGTTTTTGTGTACAGGCAAAGTTTACATAGATGAATAAGAAAAAATGGGTTAAAAATTAAATGTAATTGTAGTTTAGATATTCAAAGGTTTGCTTTGGACAGAGAAGAGAAAGCTAAAATAAATAAATAAAACAAAACCAAAAAAAAGTTAAAAATAAAAAATAAAGGTACATTCTTTGTGGTTGTTTGATAAAATTTAATACTTAATGACTTTAAGTTATATTATGCTTAAATTATTTACTTAAATTTTTTTATTTAATTCTTTATCTAAATATTAAGGTTATTTGCTAATATTTATTCATATTTTTTAAAAATTATTAAATTGATTTCTTTTAAATTTATTAGTTTAAATTATTTTAAATTTTAAATTGTAATATTAAGTTATTCTATCATATTATCATATATATATATATATATATATATATACTAAATATATTTAATAAATTAAATTAAGTCATTAAATTGATATATGGAATACCCTCATACTCTAGTTTTGATTGATTGTGACACCCTAAACCCAATTTAGGGGTAAAAACATAATTTAGAGAAAAAATAATTCAATTTAATTTAATAAATATAGAAAGATCTTTTTGTATTTAAAAGTCTTAAATATAAATTAGAGGTTTTTTTTTTTTTTTGCCTTCTCTATTCAAAAACCCTTTTATAGGAGGATCAAAGAAATGAGAGAGCGCAAGGCTAATGTTGAAGATTTGGGGGCTTAAGATTTGAAAATTAGTTTCCACATAAGATTTGGGGCTTAATATTTTAAATTTGTTAATTAATTTTAAAACCTTTAATTTTTTTTAAAAATATCTCAATATAGATTAGGATTTATTTATTTAATTTTTAGCTTAAAATTTTGAAAATATATGAATATAGTTTGATTTATTGATGAAAATAGGGGATTTTTGAATATTTAAAAATTAAATAGAATAAAAGAAATCATAAATCTATAGATGAAAATAAAATAAAATAAAAGGGAAAGAAAGTGTTGCGTGAATTTTGGAGGTGTGATGAAAATAAAATAAAATAAAATAAGAATAGCTTGTTACCAAATGTCTTAGACAATGGAAAAATAAATAAATAAATAATAAAAGATGCATTTGTAATGGAGAGAGTGTCGATGTGTGCAGTTTTGTGTGTGAAGATTGAAGAGATAAGTAGTTGGTGGAAAACAAAAGGACGAAAAAAAAAAAATGGTGCATTTGGTATCGTGGAGAGAGAGTGTGATGTGTGCAGTGTTTGTGTGTGAAGATTGGAGAGAGAGGGAGTCGTATGTGAAAATTGGAGGATGAGAAAAGAATAGGAATAAAATAAGAAAAAAAAAAAGCAAGAAAATGTGTTGGAGAATGAAAGTGGGGAAGAAAAACAAAAGTAACAAATAATAATAATAATTGTAACGAAAATATTTCACCATAATTTGTTGTATAAAGACAAACTTTACTTTTAATGAAAAATCAAAGGTGGTTGTGGTTTGAATAATTGTACATAGACAGAAAAGGTTTGCTTTGATTGCAAAAGAGAATAAAAATAAAAAAGGTTAAAAGCCAAGAGGTGAAGGTAGATTTTAAGAGGATGTGAGTTGTTAATTAGATCAAATATATATCTTAAAATAACTTAATATTATAACTTAAAGTTATTTTTAATTTTAAGTGAAGTCAAAATAGTTAACTTATTATTAATCTTAAATAATTTTTATCTCATTTATCCATATTAATAAGAGTATCTTTAAAATTATGAATCCTGACTCGTTTTTTATAATAAATATTTTATGGTTATCTTATATATTTATAATACTTTAAATATGAATGTTTTATAAATAAATTTAATACTTAAAATTAATGAAAATAAATATAAGTTAAAATCAATTAAGATAAATATTAGTTAAAAATAACAAAACTAAATGTATCAGTTTGATAATTTATAATAAATTTTAAGTTAATTTTACTAAACAACTTTAATATTTAAAGTAAAAAATATGTGATAAGTTTTATGTTATTAATAAATTAAGAATAATTTAACTTAAAGTCAATTTAAGTCATTAAATAATGAATATTAAGTTTTACCAAATACTCGCTATGTGGATATTGAGTAAAATTTAATAATGAATTACTTAAAAGCTATTTTTAAGTCAAATTATACTTAAATCATTCACTTAAAATTTATTACCTAATTTTTACTTTAGGTATTAAGGGTATTTGCTAGAATCAACTTTAATTTTTCTTTAACTATTAAATTGATATATTACTTCATTGATATTAAGTAACAAGGTTATGATAGAGAAATAAAGGGAGAGAAAAAAATGACTTATTAAATAAAGGATGTTTGCCATTTGAAAATAGCCAATTATTTTAACTTATTAAATAAAATTATTTTAAACTTTAGATTGTAATATTAAGTTATTTTATCCAATATATTTAAAATATTTAATAGCTTAATTTAAATTATTAAGTCATTACATTAATTTATCAAATAGCCTATAGTTTATTCTTGAAAATACAAGTATTAAGTGTATCCATTTGGATCAAAATTGAATAAAATTAAACTATGACGGATTTAAAAACAATTAAAAAGAACTAAAATCCAAAATTAACTAAAGTCATTGTGATGAATTAATAAAAAGTAAAATAAAATAAACAAGTGAAGCGAAGGTGGTAAGATAATTGCCCGCTAGCTTTTGGATGTCTTTTTAGGAGGACAATAGACAACTTATGTTTGAACTTTGAAGAGAGGAAAAACCAAGAAAAGTTACAAATGAAAAGTAAAGGTGAAAATCCAAGTGATGTAACATAAAAGATAATTTTAAATTTCATAAATTATTTTTATATATTATTTTATTTAATATTTTAACTTGTTTATATAAAGATTAAATAATTTAAAAATATCAAGCTTTTAATTAATTTAAATTATATTTAATTTTCTTTAGTATTTTCTATAATAACATTAAACACGAAAAAATCATTTTTTTAATACTTTTTTCTTTCCCTAATACTTTAATTTCTTGGAACAAAATAGAGTATTAAGATATAAAAAAGTTGAATGTTAAGAAAGTGTTTGGTAAATTAATTTAATGGCCTAAAATGATTTAATAACTTAATTTAAGTTATTAAGTAAATTAAGTATGTTTAATAAAATAACTTAACATTATAACATAAAGTTAAAAATGACTTCAAGTATTAAATCAAAATAGGGAACTTATTCCTAATCTCAATTTTTTTTTTTTTTTTTTGTTTTATTTACTCACATCTAATGAAAGTATATTTAATCACTATGACTTCAAGACTAATTTCTTATAGTAGATATATTTTAAGCTTATCTTATATATTTACAATACTTTAATTTAAGATTAATAAAAATAAATATTAATTAAAATTAGTGATAATAATATTGATTACAACTAATGAAGATAAATGTATCAATTTGATAACTTAAAATAAATTTTAAGTTAATTTTAACAAACAATCGTAATACTTAAAATACTTAAAATAAAATTATTTAACTTAAAGCAAATTTAAGTAATTATGTAATAAGTATTAAGTTTTACCAAACGCCCACTAAGTGTCTGTGATGCGTGAATATTGTTTTATGAAAAATTAAGAATATGAGACATGAAAAAAGTATAATTATATAAAAAAAAGTAAAGTATAATAAACTGGTATCCAAATATTACTTTAAAATGTAAATTAAGAATTAAAATAGGAGATATTTCAAGGGAAGATAATAGATGAATACAATAAAGATTAATTATATTACTAGACCTAGATGCTTAATCATATTTCGAATTCTGGAAGTTGTGGAAGATTTGATGTGAGCAAAACTATAGAAAATAGAAACAATTATATTGAAGCATGCTCAAGGTTGATTATATATTAGACCTCGTTTGGTTCTCAAAATAGAAGGAATAGGAATAGATTTCACAAGAGTTTAATGTCTGGAATGTATAGCTAAATAATTAATTATTACTATTCTAGTATTTGAAATTGTTAGGAATTGGAATAGGAAATTGTTATTAAAAAGGATCCTTAAAATGAAACAAATGCTAAACTAATATTTTATTTTTTATTTTACATATTTTTAAAAATTATTGTCAATATTCATATTTTTATGAACTTCCAATAATAATACCACAGTCAATAAAATTGAAGAAAAAATTCCAAACAAATTATCAAAACTAAAATAATAGCTTTTAGTGAAACAAAATAAGAATTCAATAATCAAACTAATAGAATGAAACAACATAATAATGTATTAAAACATGACCAATAAAATAACAACATTTATTCCAAATACAATTAATATTTGATAATTATATTAATCATATTTATATAACAAGACAATAGAAAAAAGTTTATACAAATTTAATTCTCTAAAATATATTTGACAACTAAATAGAAAATTTTTGAAAGAAATCAAATATAAAAAATTACCAAGAATACTAAATCAAAGTTTAGATCTAACCTGATTTTAAGGTTGATTATACTCTTTGTTGCAGATCTTTCGATGTCCGCTTTTCACCTTTTTTGCAAATATAAGTTTTATAGAATTCATATAAGAATTACTTATCATTAATATTTTTTCAAAAAACAAAAACAAATGGTGCAATTAAAATTTTAATTTTTTACAAAACATATAATTGAAATATGTTTTGAAAACGCACCCACCTAGTTGACTTTTCAAAACCCACACTTTGTGGGTCATAGTTTCCAAACGGGATAGATTCCCAAAAGTGAAAAAACTTCACAAATGAGAGAATTGTTTGACCAAACTATTTAAACATTTTGAAATCAATGGGGTTATTTATAGCTAATGTATATAAATAAACAATGCTAATCTAGAAAATGAGGTGTAATTGGGTGAAATTAATTTAGGTTAGATAATAAGGTTGTACTAGAAATTAGATGTAACTAGATGGTAGATTACCTGATTTGATTTTATTTAGAAATCATCCTACTTGGGCTACAACTTGCTTTTATTAATTTAGTCCATAGTAGCATTCTTGTACTCATTTAATTGGAGGAAATCATGTGGGGGAGAAAATAAAGAGAAAAAATAAGTTTAAACTCTGACTATGTTTAAGAAAGAAAAAAAATGTTCAAAAAATAATTGAAAAAAATATTAAAAAATCAAATATAATTAAAATTAGTTAGAAATTTATATAATTTTAAATTGTTTATTTTATATATATATATATAAGTTAAATGTGTTTAAAGTAATATATAAAAATAATTTATTAACTTTACTATTATGTTTATTTCTTGAAAACTTTGTGAGGAAAAATAATGAAAGAAAAATGAAAAATAAATTTACAGACTTTAATATTATATTAAAACATATTTAAAAACATAAAAATAAGTTAAGAATGCTTCAAGTTGTCAAATAGACTTTTGTTATACAAAAACTATATATATTTTTTTAAAACTATTTTTTATAACTATTTTTTAAAATACTTCTCAAACAAAGCCTAATTTGTTATGTTTTGGATTCTATATTATTTCATCGTCTTCTTACCATTAAATCTTGCCTAACTTAAACTCCATTTGTTTAGTACTAACTTCTTTCCAAAAAAAAAAAACATAACTCTCCACTCATTTATCATTAGTTTGAAATTATTTTTAAAAGTTACTAAACTTGTTAATAAATATAATACACATCATATGAACCCTATGTAGAAGCATCATTATCATTAATTATCCATGCTCCTTGATCGATGTTCCATAATCCATCATGCATGATTGAGAGATACTAACCTTAAAGAAAGGAATTAGATACATTATTTATAAATTTTGGTATAGTTTTGAACAAAGTAGATATATCATGGAGAAAATCTTGTAAAAAAAAGAAGTATATTATATAAACACTATGTTTTTAGTCATTTTCAAATGCTCCTGGCTAGGTCCAAGCTACAAGCAAATTAACAGGCTTTTGTAAAGATCTTTAACATTTTTCTTCAAGGGAGTTAACCAAAAAGGCTAACCATCTAAGGTGTAAGTTATGCAAATAAGGAGAGAGATTATTCTTGATGGCATGATGATGAACATTAATTCAAGAAACACTAATAAAAAAATGCCACATCAAATTTATGTTTGAAAATAATAATAATAAATAAATAAATATATAAATTGAAGAATTTTCATAATAATGTCCTTTAACTTACGATAATTGAAACTAGAGGATTCTTCAAAGTAAAATCACCAAAGAGGAAAGTTTTTTAGCATAGTGCTTGCATTTGTTAATATATAGTATGACTGCTATTAGTTTGAAGTTTCAAAAGGTTAAACAACCAAAAAAAAAAAAAAAAAACCATTTAACATGATTGAAAGATTTCTATTCAAAAAGAAAATTAATTTTAAAGGTGAAATGGGTAAAAATCTAAAAGATGAATTTTAAGGTTGTTTGCAAGAAGTTAAAGACTTTAAAAGATGATTTTGAATGTTATCGATTAATTATGTTTTTTTTTTCTCGTGCATTTTTTTAAGTTAAACATCTTTTAGTAGAACTATCTTTCTTATCCAATATATTCCAAAGAACTAGGTAAAACCCAAAAATATTATTGTTTCAAATATTTTATTCATAAATAAAATAATAAATATTTAAAAAGTAAAATCATAAAAAAATAAATAAAAATTGTGCCCTAATCTTCATACTCAAAAGGCCTCAACTTAAATAGATGGGTCTATAAAAAACATAAATGGTCATTTATGATCATTTAATCATATTTTGATTTTCATATGTTCGTATTCTATTGCAAAGAACACAAACACACTGGTATTTATTTTTCAAACTTTAAAAGAACATCAAAAAGTACCATAACATATAAAAAATTAGACTAGAAAATTTTCAAATTTTAAAAATTTAGAAACAAAGTTTAGGGTACTACAATGGACCAAATCTATAATTCTAACCCAATGTAAGAAAAAAAAACTCAATCAAACTTGAGCTAGAAAAATAATGCATTCAAAGGTTAAAATAAGTCTATTTAAAATATATATGATGTAAATTGTAGGACCGTAGACTAGATCAACACAAGGCACAATAAATAGTGCAAAGTCTATGTTAAATGTACAAAAATTGTGCATAGACAATTATTCCAATAGGGAATTAGTGCAAGGAAAAAAACTCATAATCATCATCAAGAGGCACATTGTTTTTAGCCCAACTCCCTTGTTTAGGGCCTTGAAAATTTGTGATTTCAAGGTTAAACAATGGAATTTTGTCAAAATTAAAAACAACTTGCACCAGAGGATGGTTGTGAATTTTGATTTTTGATGTGATTCCCTCTTAAAATGGATGTCCATGATCAAATTTTCTAATTTAACCTAGGTCTCTTGCACTACTATTGACTATGCTTTGCAATATCATGTAGGGCCATATAATCTAAAGCCTTACAATCTACATTGATTAAGCAAATCAAGACTAAAACTTCAACTTTTCAATTAAAAAAAAGAATCTTCAACTATATATCTAAATTACAAATAATGCTTACTAATGAATAAACATGGTGTTAAAACTTTACCTTGAACCATTTCAGAAAATCAAATTAATTCGAAAGCTTCTTGCACTAGTTCGGAGCTATGGAAGCCCTAGATGATTTTTAACCTTATGCTTTTTACTCCCTCTTAGTTCTTATGTTAGTGTTGGATTCTCACAAACCCTAATACATGAGTTAAGAAGAATCATCATTTATTTAAAGAAGACCTCAATTAATTTCTCAAATATTAAATGAATTCTTTGGGATACGCAAATCTCAATCTTTATTATTCATAATTATAAGGTGGAATTTATTACATTATCAAAAATGAAATTCAAATTTTATAAAAGAAAATCCATAAATGAAGAGTGATATCTACCTAGATTACATACAAACAAATTAATAAGCTAAAAGAACTACCTACAATAAAAGACAATTTTAGAGTAAGTTTAATCCTCACCACTTGATTAATTGTCACATTCAGGTCAATGGTAAGGTGCGCCATTTTATTATAAAACCACCAAGCTTTTTTAATTGAAACAAATTAATTTTCTTAACTAAATGGTAAAAGATGTTAGTCATCGTCAATGGTGTTTTAAAAATAGGAAAAAGTATCTCTTATTCATATAAAAAACAAATAATTTGAATAGGGGTAATTTTTTTTCCCTTAGTTCATATGAGGAAAATAATAATAATTTGACTCACATGTACCAATGATGAAAACTCAAATATTATATTTTAAAAGTCTTTATGCTCATTTTGGTGATTTTGGTTTGTTAATTGAGAAAAAAAAATACCCAATCAATATTTAAAAAAAAAATTTAAAATCTTTCTTGAAAGGAAGATTGGTCTCCCCTAATTATTTTTTATCTCAATGTTGAAAGATTACTATGCCCTTAATATTTAAATGGCTAATTTTGACTACTAGGTTAAGAATAGTCTTTCCATGCTAAGAAGACACTAACTAGAGAATTTTAATTGTTAGAGAGATGGAAGGTTGAGAAGGGTACTAGACCAGTTAAAAAAGTCTTAATACAAAAAATTTGTACCATGTAATTGAGATCGACAATAATTTGGGAAGATTTATCTCTTTTTCTTTTTTTTTTTATATTTTTTTGATATTCTTTTTTTCCTATATAACAACCCAAAATCACTAAATAGAGCATAGATAAGACTTCTGAAATGTATTTTTTGAGTTTTCATCATTGGTATGTGTAAGTCATGTGGACACAAGGAAAAAATGAAAGTAAAAAATCTACCCTTGGTCAAATTATTTTGTTTTCTTTTTATATGACTTTGAGATACTTCTTACTATTTTTTAAATGCCATTAATGATGACTAAAATCTCTTTTACCATTTATTCATGAAAATTAATTTGTTTTCAATTGAAAAAAAAAAAAAAACCCTTGGTGATTTTATGATAAAATGTTGCACCTCAAAGTTGACCTAAATGTAACAATCAAATACAAATTGTAGGGTTCATGTTTTTCTCTTAAATTGTCATTTTTTTAAGTAGCTCCTTTTAGCTTATTTAATCTGTCTATGTAAAAGGAATGCAATATATGTAAGTAGATATTACTCCTCATTTATGTATTTTTTATTCTAAAACTTGAATTTCATTTCTAACAATGTAATAAATTCGACCTAATTCTATATAATAAAAATTGAGCTTTTGCATATCCTAAAGGATTCATTAAATACTTGAGAAATTAATTGTGGCCATCTTTAAAAGAATTGTGATTCCTCTCTTGGCTCATGTATTAGGGTTTGTGAGAATCCAACTCTAACATAAGAGGTGAGACAAAGTAAAAAAAGTATAAGGTTAAATATCCTCTAGGGTTTCCATAACTTCGAACTACTACACGAAGCTTTCAAATTAATCTTGATTTGTTGAAAATGGCTCAAGGTAAATTAAGTTTTAATATTATGTTTATTCGTTGCTAAGCATTGTTTAGAATTTAAATAGCAAAAGATCCATTTTTTAATTAGAAAGTTGAAGTTCCAATCTTGATTTGCACAATCAATGTAGATCATAAGCCTCTAAATGATATGGTTTACAAGATTATTAGTTGCAAAACATAGTGGATAGTATGGGAGACCTAGGTTAAAGGTAGAAAATTTGGTCATGGACACTCATTCTAGAAGGGAATTAGAGTAAAGAAGAAAATTTATAGCCAACCCATTGTGTAAGCTATTTTTCAATCAAATTCTTTGTTTAAGGCCTCAAAATTAAACCCTAAACAATGGAGTTTGGCCAAAAAGCATAGTGCATTTGACAAAATTTTGGGTTTTGTTCCTAGCACTAATTCCCTTTTGGAATAGGTGTTTATGACCAATTTTAGTATGTCTAACCCAAGCTCTACACCATTTATTGTGCCTTTTGATGATCTTGCACGCCATATTATCTAGGTTCTTGCAAAGTACATCATATAGATTATAAAAATAGAATTATTTAAGAAATTCAAATATCATTTGAATGCAATATTTTTTTGACTCAATCAAAGTTGATGTAAATTTTTAATTTCTTTTATCAAATATTTTGTTAGAATTTAAGGTTTGGTCTCTTCAATTATGAAGCCAACCTTTGTTTTTGAATTTTCAAAATTTTATAGTGTAATTTTTTTAGATGTTTAGGTGATCGAGTAGTACTTTTAGTCGTTTTTCCTTTTTAAATTCTAGTGCATAAATGTTAGGGATAATTTTACTCACATCCTTAAGATTTGGTGTAAACACACCTAACCACCATAAGTTTTGAATTTCATCAATTAGCACCCTATAATTTTAATTTATTCATTTCATTTATTTTCTAGAGAGATTGTAGGAAAAAAAAAAATTTAAATAGGTGTGTTTAATAATTCTCTAAAAATAAATTTTATATATGAAATACATTTATAAGGATGTTAATTGACAAAAAAAAAAAAATCTATAAATAAAGTAAATTTATGGAGGTGCTATATGACAAAATTTGAATCAATTGGTGTGGTTTAGTGCTTTTACACTAAATTAACCTCAAAGGTTGTAAATGAAATTAATACTAAATATTATTTTGTTTGCTTTCTTTGCCATAGAGTACATACATATATATGAAAATCAAAATATAATTAATGATATTTTATTTGTTTGATAAGCCCATGTATTTGAGTTGAGGCCTTTCAAGTAAAATATTAAGGTGCCAATTTTGTTTTTATGGTTCTACTTTCCACTAAAAAAGATTTGAAACACTAATATTTTTAAGTTTTACCTTAGTGTGATGGAGAGAAAGAGAGACATGCCTTACGAGCGGAGATCTTAAAGGTCTTCTTCAGTAAATATTTGTTCATTCTCATTTGTTGCTGCATCAACCACTATAGCTAAGAGCAATTAAAAACAATAGCAATATAAAATCTTCATCAAACCCACTGACTTGGTGTGAAAAAAAAAAAAAAAAAAGAAGAAGTAGAATTGGGAGCCCTTCGAAACAAACTTCGTACTAAACTAATCCATGATGTCCGTAAATACATGTATCATTATAGAATGTGTAGAAAGGGAAAAGCAACATTCGTTAACAGTCTTCTAGTTTCATGAAATAACACCAAACAGCATTCTCAAAATAAAATATTACTGCTATTAATTTAAAATTTGAAAAGGGTAAACAACCCCGAGAAAAAACATTTAACATGATTGAAAGATTTCTATTCAAAATGAAAACCGATTTTAAAAGTGAAATAGATAAAAATCTAAAAGATGAATTATAAGGCTCTTCAAAAAGGATATTTTAAAATAAAGAACAATTCAAAAATGAAAGAAACGGACAAATGAAAGTTGATTTTAACCTTGCTAAATCATTGATTTGATCGACATTATCTTCAATTTTTTCAACTCCACTTCATCATCATCAGAGTCCCTTTCAACTTTAACTTCACCTTCACCTTCACCTTCACCTTCACCTTCACCTTTCCAGATAAGCATCTGCGAGTGACTCATGGCAACAAGAGATATAAGGCCCATTATATATTATCTCACAGAGTCATAACATAGTTAAAAGTTTAATGTTTTATGGGAAAAAAGATCTTGTTCCTATCCAATCCAATCTAATTATATCATGTTTGGATTATTATAATAAAAAAATTTCACTATGATTTGTCATTTTCTATATTTGGATTCTTATATTTAGAAAACTTTAATTATGATAAATCTATAAAAGGGAATTTTTGGAAGCTTTTTTCCTATTCATAATAACAGCTCAAACTTCTTCAGAAAATTAAGGCTATGTTTGGTTCCTAGAAAGTACTAGGGAAAGAAAAAAAAATGATCAGGAAAATTATTTTTTCATGTTTGGTTTTGCTATGAAAAATGCGATTGAAAGTCAAATATAATTAAAATAATTAAGAAAATTATATATATTTAAATTATTTAAGTTTTATATAGACAAATTAAATAAGTGAAAAAAGTTTGAGACAGTATATAAAAATAATTTATTAACTTTAAATCTTTTTTTTTTTTTTTTCATTTTTTCTTTCCTTCTACTTTTCCTCTTTTTTTTTTTTTCTACTTTTTTCTTTATTTTTTTTCTCTTGCATTTTCTTTTAAACTTTCCGAGAACCAAACATAGCCTAAAATAACCTTATTCAATTGTTTCCTATGACTATGTTTTGTTTTCAAAAAATTTGAGGGAAAACATGATGAAAAGAAAATAAAGAGAAAAATTAAAAGGAAAGAAAAAATGAAGAAAAATAAAAATAAAAACAAATCTTATTTTACTTGTATAAACTTTTCTATATAAAGGTTAAATAATTTTAAAATATAAAAATTTTCCAACTAATTTTAATTATATTTATTTATTTATTTTTACTATTTTCTATATTAAAACCAAACACAAAATAATCATTTTCCTTTAATATTTTTTTCTTTCTTTAGTAGCTTGTAGGAACAAAAAATAGCCTAAGAAAATTAGCAAAAACAATGACATAAGTAATGCTCTTCCAAGGCCAAGGTAATATTGAGCACTGAGATCCCAGTTTCAATGAATTAAACAACAAGAAAAAAAAATTAAAAAAATGAAGGGTTTCTCTGAATTGACATGGCTAATATATAAAAGAAACAACTTGTATAAAAGAAATTAAGATAGAATTGGATAGACAACTATGGGCCAAATTGATGTTTGTAACGTCTATGAGATCTTGTGTGGGTTGATTGTGTTCTAGCTAAGAAACCTCCTTCCATGGTTTCTAACTGTTCTTTACCTTCAATGGCCGTACCAAAATAAAATATTACTTATGCACTGTGAAGCATATTTTAAAACTAAATACTTGGATTGCTAAGATGAATTTCTATTCAAAAAGACAATTAATTTTAAAGGTGAAATGGGTAAAAATCTAAAAGATGAATTTTAAGGTTGTTCACAAGAAGCTAAAGACTTTAAAAGGTGATTTTGAATGTTATCAATCAATTATGTTTCTTTATTTCTTCTCATATATATATTTTAAGTTAACCATCTTTTAGTGGAACTATCTTCCCCATCCAATAGATTCCAAAACACTAGGTAAAGCCCAAAAATATTATTATTTCAAATATTTTATTCATAAATAAAATAATAAATATTTTAAAAGTAAAATCATAAAAAATAAAAAATAAAAAATAAAAAATAAAAATTGTGCCCTAATCTTATAATCAAAAGGCCCCAACTTAAATATATGGGTATATGAAAAACATAAATGACCATTTAATTATATTTTGATTCTCATATGTTCGTTTTCTATAGCAAAGAAAACAAACACATCAATATTTATGCTTCAAAAAGGACATAAAAAGGTATTCTAATATCTAAAAAATTAGATTATAAAATTTTGAAATTTTAGAAATTTAGAAACAAAGGTCAAAGTACTACAAAGGACCAAATATTTAATTCTAACCAAATGTAAGGAAAAAACTCACAAATTTACATCAAATTTGAACCATAAAAAAATAATGCATTCAAATGACATTTTAATTTCTTAAATAAGTCTATATTTAAAATTTATATGATGTAAATTATAGGACCATAAACTAGAGGCACAATAAATAGTGCAAAGTTTGTGTTAAATGTACAAATTGGGCATAAATGACTATTCTAAAAGGGAATTAGTGCAAGGAACAAAACTCATAACCATCATCAAGAGGCACTCTGTTTTTTTACCCAACTCCCTTGCTTAGGGCCTTGAAAATTTGTGATTTCAAGGCCCTAAACAAGGAATTTAGTCAAAATTAAAAACAATTTGTGTCATAGGATGGTTGTGAATTTTAGTTTTAGTTTTTGCATGGATCAAATATGTGTTTTGTATGGAAAATATTTTTTTTTGAGAATTTTCTTTATTTATTTATGAAAAGTGAAAAATTGAGGAAATATGATATTGTAAGTTTGAATTAATGAAATAAAATGTTTGACTTTGGATTATATGGCCCTAGTCAACGGGTTATAATTGTTGGCATTTTCGGCCCTAATCAACGAGTTATAATAGTTGATATTTTATGGCCCTTAGTCAATGGGTTATAATAGTTGACCTTATGGCCCTAGTCAACGGGTTATAATTGTTGACATTTGGTTTTGTTCACCTTAACTAGAACAAATTTGAAACTAGCCACTCATTTGTGAAGTCCCACCTAATTGGGCACCATTTTCTATTTGATAACCAGAGTAAAGACATTTTGAATGCATTTGATTTGGTTTTGATGAAAAATTGTTTTGAAATGGATATGAGAAAGTTTTGTTGAAAAGTTTGAATGTATTAGTATTTTGAACTCAAAAGTTTTTATGAAAATAAGTATATACTATATCTCCTGTTTGCAAGCATGATTGAAAACATTTGATCCATGAAACTGTATTGATGTTCCTTATTGAGCTTTAAGCTCATGCCCATTCATTGATAATTTTTCAAGTACTCTTAGTTCGGGCGAGCAGTGATGGCTAGGCTGGGGAATCTTTCTTTGTTAGGATTTTGCTTCAAGCTTTATTTTGGATGTTGTTTAGATATTAAAATTTAATTCCCCATTTAAATTATTTGAATTTAGAGTTATTTGGACAATAACACTCTAGTTGATGTGTTGGTTTTTTTTTTAATTGATACTTGGAGATTTTAGAATTTTGTCCTACTACTCTGAACAGGAATTTGGTAATTGGTAAATTTTCAGTTACAATATGAATGTTTGTGTCGTTTCCACTTTGAGCCTTTGGGCTTAAGGTGTGAAATGACCGTCATGCCCTTGGAGTGGGTTTTGGGGCGTGATAGAGTGGTATCAGAGCACTAGGTTATGATCTTGTTAGGAACTTGAATTGGTTTAGATTGGGGATAGATGAGTGACGCATTAGTTTAAGTTTTAGTTTCATTTAATATAAGATATAATGTTTGGAGGTTGTCTTATGATGACTAGTGATATGGAGATTTTAGTTGACTTAGTATTTCTTGACCTTTAGGATTTTGATTAATTATTTTGATAAAAAAAGGTGACTATCCACGTTCCTAGCTAGCATGCGTTTAGTTTCGAGGGAAAACATGTAATTAAACCATTGTGTATGATCTTAGCTTTATGGGCTAGTTCCTTGCTTAGAAAGGGTTGTTAAGGGTTTTATGATTATGTGGTGCATGATAAAAATAAATAAATAAATAAATTACAATCTATTATTGCCAAGTTGATAAAGGTTTAGTGATGCAATCTTAGTATTCAAGTCACTTAGGAATTAGAAAATGAGATAAGAGAAAAGCATCCTCATTATTTGAAGATTTATATACGTCAAGTTTAGAGGACTAAACTTTCATCAAGGAGGGGAGGATGTAACACCCCAAAATAAACTTTAGGGGCAAAATAGTAAATTAAAAATTAATTAATTAATTAATTAATTAAACTCATTAAAGGTAAAAGAGTCCCTTTACAATTAAAAATCCTAAGTATAAATTAGATTCTCCTCTTATCTTCATTATTCAGAAACTCTATTAACCAAAAATCAGAGAATTGGAGAACGTAGGGCTAAGGTTTAGAGGTTTAGAGTTTGAAGTTCAAATTTTTCCAGGTAAGATTCTAACCCTAGATTAATATATTATATTCGTTAGTTAGTTTTGAACATGCTAGTTATTCTTTGAAAATTTTTAATTTAGATTAGGGTTAGCTTACTTTTTTTTTTTAATTCGTTTTAATATCAAAATATTGAAAATTTAAGATTTTGATTTATTATTGGAAACTAGAAAATCTTAAGTTTTTAGATGAAGAGAAAAAAGAAAAAAGGAAAAAAAAAATTCTTTGGAAGATTTTAATTTAGGTTAGGGTTAATTTATTTAAAACTTTTAGGTCAAAATATTGAAATTAGGATTATAGGTTGTTCTATTGATGAAAACAGGGAACATTGGGATTAATAAGAATAATGATAATAATAATAATAATAATAATAATAACAATAATAGTTTTTGTACAAGCTTTAATTTAAGTATATAAAGAAATAAATAGTTAGGGAGGAATATGAATTTTATAAAAATTTAGAAACTTATTAAATTAATTTATTATTGTTTAGGAAGTTAAAAATACTATTTTCTCTAATAATGTTAACAAAGGAAAATTAATTAGAATTATTGAGAACTATATAAAATATTGTTAGGAATGTCAAACTTATATCTCTAGATAAATAATCAATAATAAATGTGGTGTATGATATTATGTTAGGTGAAGAGTAAATTCGTCAAGCTAAGTACTTCAAGTTTTTGAGAGCTTCTTCAAGGGAAGGGAAATTAATGTAGATTTTTATAAAAGAAAAATAATTTTCTTTTTATTTTGTATTTTGAAATGTGTAAAAATATTATTTTTATCTTTTTGCATGGATCAAATATGTATTTTGTTTGGAAAGTTTTTTTTTTTTTTTGAGAATTTTCTTTGTTTATTTATGAAAAGTGAAAAATTGAGGAGATATGATATTGTAAGTTTGAATTAATGAAATAAAATGTTTGACTCTAGATTATATGGCCCTAATCAACGGGTTATAATTGTTGGCATTTTCGGCCCTAATCAACGGGTTATAATAGTTGATATTTTATGGCCCCTAGTCAACGGGTTATAATTGTTGATATTTGGTTTTGTTCACCTTAACTAGAACAAATTTGAAACCAGCCACTCATTTGTGAAGTCCCACCTAATTGGGCACCATTTGCTATTTGATAACTAGAGTAAAGACATTTTGAATGCATTTGATTTAGTTTTGATGAGAAATTGTTTTGAAATGGATATGAGAAAGTTTTGTTGAAATGTTTGAATGTATTAGTATTTTGAACTCAAAAGTTTTTATGAAAATAAGTACATGTTATATCTCCTATTTGCAAGCATAATTGAAAACATTTGATCCATGAAACTGTATTGATGTTCCTTATTGAGCTTTAAGCTCATGCCTATTCGTTGATAATTTTTCAGGTACTCTCAGTTCGGGCGAGGAGTGATGGCTAGGCTGGGGAATATTTCTTTGCTAGGATTTTGGTTCAAGCTTTATTTTGGACATTGTTTAAATATTAAAATTTAATTCCCCATTTAAATTATTTGAATTTAGAGTTATTTGGACAATAACATTCTAGTTGATGTGTTAGTTTTTTTTTAAGTTGATATTTGGAGATTTTAGAATTTTGTTCTACTACTCTGAATAGGAATTTGGTAATTGGTAAATTTCCAGTTACAATATAAATGTTTGTGTCGTTTCCACTTTGAGCCTTTGGGCTTAAGGTGTGAAATGACCGTCATGCCCTTGGAGTGGGTTTTGGGGCGTGACACAGGGTGTATTGTTAATGGAGTTCACTTCCATACAAAATATCCTAATGATCGACATATCACCCAAAATAGTGGGATATGTGTTTCTAGGGAGCATGATGGTGAGGAGGTTGATTTCTATGGTGTTTTATTGGATGTGGTTGTTTTGAACTATGTTTTAGGATATAAGGTTATTTTTTTAAGTGTACATGGTTTGACACAAGGCAAAAGAAGAAGAAAATAAAGCATGATCACAATTTTACCACTATCTAAGTTAATTCCACATGGTATGACAATGATCCTTTTATACTAGCTACACAAGCACAAGTAGTATTTTGCCTAGATGACTACAAAAATGGTCCCAATTGGAAACTCGTCCAAAACGTGAATCACAGAAACATATGGGATGTACCAAAAAAGAATACTAGTGTAGAAGTCAATAGCGAGGTGTGCGGGGGAAGTGATGATGAAGGATACCAAGATAATGAGTCTCATGAGCTTAATTGGTTTGTTGAGCAATATGATAGATTAGGATTACAACGACATAATCGCTTAGACATTGATCCAAAAGTTTTTAATAATAATGTTTTGAGCTTGAAGACTATGAATGATTATGATGATGACTTCATACTTCATATATGATGATATTGGAGAAGAAAATGGAACACTTGATGAATATGCTAATGAAGGAGAGAAGTGGCTTTCAAGTGATAGTGAAAGCGAAAATGGTTAAAAACTCTTGTAAGCTATCTTTTATTTATTTTATTATATGTCAAAAAATAAAATTTAATCTAGTTACATATCTATAATTTTTTTTTTCATTTAATAACGCTCCTTATTCATTTCTTACTTTATATATATATATATATATATATATATATATATATATATATATATATATATATATACTGTTCATTGATTGCAGATGGATTCTTGACGAAAAAGGCCAACTCCTCATTTGACTCCTTCACCCACAGCGGCACCCACAACACCTCCTTCCATTAACACTCTATTGCCCACATCTGATGAGGGCACTAGCAACTGTAAGAAATTTCCTACACTCATAACTTTTAGCTATTATAATTTTGTAAGATGTTTTATCAACTTCCTTTAATTTTTATGTGATTTCGGTTGCTTTATTCATGTATTTGCATGTTAAGTTTGAGAAAATGTTACATTTTCTTTTTAAGTTTCTCGATTATAATGAGATATAACTTCATGGCAGCACTTAATAAAAGAAATGCTAGAGGCAAAACAAAAGGAGTCATTTGGATAGACTTATTGAAGCTAATAGGGACAACCCTCTCCCTATCATGCTTAAGCCATTATATGGGAAGCAAACTAGAAACTACTATGAGAAATTGTCAAATGAAACTGGGTTAACAGTAAGGTAACATACACCTGTAAAAGTGGAAAAATGGAAGCAGATGCTCGATTTAAGATCAATGAAATGCTTGATTGAATCAAGGTAAAATTTCTTTTACATACATACATATATATACACAATAAATTATTAGGCGTCTCCAAACTTAATTTATCTCATATTTGTGTTTTCCTTTTTTGGATTTGAAGGAAAAGTTTGTCATCGATTTAACACAAGACCATGTCAAGAAAAGTTCCCAACAGTGATAGAGGCTAAACATAACCCTCATGAGTCTGTCTCAAATAAGAAGGATTGGGATTATCTTTGCAATCGATTTTCTAGTGAAGAATTTAAGGTAAAATTTATGATGAACAATCATTCAAAGATAATTCTTATTAAATATTTTACTTATTTACATTATTTTTCAATAATGAGTGTTATTTCAATGTTGTTCAACAATTAATTCAGCAAATAGATCAAAGATGTCTTTCTATCATTAAGGAGGGTCTCGTTCATTTCTCCAGCATGGTCTACAAGTGGTAAAATATGAAAATAAGTTTATTTAATTATTTTAAATTATTTCTATAAACTTTTATTCTTACTCAATATGAATGAATAATATTTGACAATTGATGAAGCATGAAGAGATGTCTAGCCAAATTGAACTATTTAAACTAGTTCATTGGAACAGTAAGGATGGTTGGATAAATCAAGAGGCTAGATATTGTTATGTAAGTTTAATTTAGCTTAGAAATTTAAAAAGTTTGTTGTGACAACTTTTTATAGTTAAAACAAGTTTAGTATTGTGAGACATTGTGAAAGTGTCACCATGACAACTTGTTTACTATGTGATGAGAAGTTTAGAACTTTCCTTAGCATCATCCATACACTAGAAGTTTAATTTGGTTATTTGTTGTTTGAAATTTCAATCTTCTTAAATTAATTAATAGTAGGTCAAATTTGACAAATGTCTCAAAAATAAGGGATACCATGCTAAAATTTCTATAGAAATATTTACCTAATAACATGTTATTACAATTTCCCTTGATTAAAATTAAGCTTAGAAATTTCCTTGGTAGCTTCATGCACTAAAATTTAATTTTCATATTAACATGTTGAAATTGCAGTGTTGTTAAATTAACTAATTACAAGTCAAATTTAGGAAATGTCTTAAAATAGGGGAGATTATGTCAAAAGTTTTATAGAATTTTTAACTTAACCATTTGTTATTATAACTTTCTTTACTTAAAATTAAGTTAATTTGAGATTATTGATACTTGTAAAGTATTATTATGTGTATATATGCTAGATTTTTATTTCAACTTATATGTTTATTGTGTGATGTCAAGTTTGGACTCTTCCTAGGTATCACCCTCGAAATAAATTTTAGCTTGGTTATTGATAATTTTAAATTTCTTTGTTATTAAATTGATTATCTAGTATATAAAATTTTAGAAAATGGTAAGAAATAAATAGGGTTTTCTACATTCTTAAATTAAAAACATTGTTGGTAAAATTTTGGAAATGACTAAAAAATAGAAGGGTTTATACAAAAACTTAAATAATATATAACTTGTTTTTATAGCTTTCCTTGCATAAGATAAAATTGGGATTCTTGATACTTTTGAAGTGTTATCTTTTAGTATGTATACTAGATTCTCATTTAAATTTTAATACTATTGACTATGTGATGAAAAGCTTATATATTTCCTTGGGTACTTAAACTAAAATTTAGTGTTGGTATTGACCAATTTAAAATTTTAATTTTATTACATTGAGTGTAAACTAATAAAATTTTGGAAATGGCTAAGAAATAAAAGGGACTATGCTGAAATTTTATAGGAATTTTAATTTTCTAACTTGCTATAGTTATGACTACTTTTCTTGCTTAAAATTAATTTTGGGATTATGACTCCTTCCAAAGTGTTACAATGTAAGGATATAAAAATTGTATTCTTGTTTGAAACTTTATACTATTTATGGTGTAATGACAATCTTAGGCACTTAGAAGTTTCCTTGCACTAAACTTTAATTAGCCATTGACTAATTTGAGATTTCAATGGTAAATTGATTATGTAGTAGATAAAAACTAAAAAAAAAAATGTATAAAAAACATGAGAGATCATGCCAAAATTTTGATAGAAATTTTAATTTATTAAACTATCATATTTGGTTCTTTTTTATTTTTGTTTTTTTTTATTTTTTATTTTTTATTTTTTATTTTTTATCTTTATTTTTTGCATTTATAGGAAAAGATGTTGGAGCTCCAACACCAGCCAGTAGTAGAGGAAGTTATGGCCATGACTAAGGTGGAAATTTGTGAGAATGTTTTGGGGCAGCGATCAAGATATGTTAAGGGCCTTGGTTTTGGCCCTAAACCAACTTCTACTTTTAGATCTAGACAATCATCTTCTCAACGTGAGGTAGAGTTGGAGCATAGACTTTTTGAGACTTAAGTGCTTGTGGAAGCACAACAACAACAACTTGATACCCAGTAGGAGCGGATTGACCACTTGGAGGCCTTATTGTAGCAACGAGATCAACAACATCAACAACAATTTGAAGAAATCTTGCATCATCTACGATCAAGCCAAGGGTCCTTATGATGTCTCCTTTATGTTACACATTTGATGGATCCTTGTCTTTTTTTTCTCATGTTCACCGCTTGTTTTATAACTAAGATTTTATTAAACTAATGCTTTGTTTTGTTATATAGTTATAACATATATATTTTGTTGTTATGATCACTAAGTATGGTTTGTTTTATATTATTAATGAAATTATGTGGTAAATATTTTTATTTTTGAAAGCATATTTTAAAATGAAAATTTTCATTATATTGTTTTCATCAGGTTCAAATAGTAACAAAAAATATATAATTTATAATATGAAAAATAAAAATTGTAAATATCTTTCCTGATAAAAAAATTTAATCCCTAAAGATATTTCCCGACGCAAAATTTTTATTACAACATATTTTCATATCATCTACAACAAATTTATAATTCATCAACAAAATTTTTGGGGATAAAATTATTTTATTAGTAAAAAGATTTGGTAAAAAAAATAAATTTGTTAGCAAAGACTTTTGGGTAAAATTTTATCTTTTTTACTGATAAAAAACGTAATTTTTCCAACAAAATATTTTCTTAGGAAAAATCTTCAGTAACAAATTTTTATTTTATCTAGGAAAATTTTTTGTTATGAAATGAGACTTTCGTTGGGAGTAATAATGAGCATAGGGAGACAAAATTATTTTGCAAGAAAAAATATTTATCAACAAAAATAATTTTGTCATTATTAATTATTGATGATTTCTGGGACAAATTTTGTATTTTTAGAGACAAAAAATATTACTTTTGTGGATGAAATATTTTGTTGGGAAAAACCTTCAATGACGAAATTTCATTTTATCAAGAAAAACTTTGGGTGATGAAGTGGGGAATTTCATTGGGATACTTTTAGCGATAGGTCTAAGGTGACGAACATGACACAAAATACTTTTTGTTGATAAATGTTTTTGTAGATGAAATTAAAACTTTTTGTGACAAAATATTTTATTGCTAAAAGCCTATTTTCTTGTAGTGTTTATTAGATCTCATCTTCTTAAATTTCTTAAAAACATTAAATATTTCATATTTTTCTTTCAAAAATTACACCTAATGTTTTTTTTTACTAAAATTGTTAGTAAAGAGTAAAAAAAAACATTTATCCTTACCAAATGATTTTGTGTAAATTGTATAACACACATATACATGAATGAGTTCTAAAGAAGCTTCTTTACTTTTGTAGCTAATTCATTTCTTAAACTTTTTGAAGCATGCTTTCCAAGCATTTCAGATAATTGATTCACATGATTTATAAAGGGAAATCATTTTACATTTTTTTTTCTTGCTCAAAAATTCCAATCCTTCAAATTAGGATGCATGAATATTAGTGCCAAATCCAAGATTTATCACTAGCATAAAATTTTAGCCATTTTAAAACATCATTTTGAATATTCTATTTCTTATGAGCTCATTAGCAATTAAATTAATATGTTTATCTATTATTGGGACATACTTTCTCCTTAGAGTTGATCTAAACGTAATACATTATTTTTCATGATTTACATATAATGTATATATTTAAAATAAATGATGCCTTTCTTCAAAAAAATTAAGATTTTATTTTTACCCTTTATTGAAATTTTAACTATGCCTCTAGAAGTAACATAACAACTTTTCGATTTGTCGAACTCTACTAACATAGTTTTGAATCCATATATATGGTTGTTTGCTCCAGTATTAAGACAAGCTACCTCTTGGGCCTAGTGGCTAAGTTCCTTTTTAAAAAAAGAAAAAAAAATGTTACTTTCTTCTTTACATACCAATAGTAAAGTGAATTCTTCTTTTGAAAATAAGTGACTTTATTTTCAACATTGTTAGTAGCACTTCTATATTTGTACATGTAAATGACCAAAATTTTGAAAATTATAGAAATTGGAGACTTATCTTACCTTTCTTTTTGGTTGTGTATTTAATTGCACCCTTTCTTTTAGCTCATTTCAAGGAATATAAACTTAGATGAGTTTTGGAATATCTCTCATGTTTTTGATACTGAATGACTACACTTGAAATCTTCTTTAAGTTGTCTCTATTTGTTGCTTTATAGATGAGGATAGAGTTTTTTTTTTTTTTTTTAATCTTTCTTTCCTGTATGTGTAGACCCTCAATTTTGTCCCTTTAGTACATATCTTTAAATGTTCTTTCAGTACTCCACAGTAGTTCCTTGGTGGCCCATTGCTATTCATACTACTTACCTTTTCTTGAGTTACCTCGGAGACTTTGGTTGAGGGATTTAGCTAACCCTTCATTGTGCTCTTGGCAGCCTTAATTTAGACTTAGGATTTTTTCCTTCCTTTTTAGGATAGCTTTTAGGTGCACTTTTAGGATTGCACACTTGGACCTATTTAGATGCACTTAGCCCGCTTAGGCACGCTTTTAGACCCACTTATTCTTGCATAACTTGCATGGTTGCATGAATTGTATGACTTGTGTGGCCCATGTGGCTTTTTTATTTTATTTTATTTTATTTTTATTTTATTATATTATAAGTTTTCTAACTCTTATTTCTTGGCCTTTTTTGCATGAGGAAACGGGGCTGCCATCTATTTTGGAAGGAGGATCACAGATTTTGGAAAAAGGAAGGTGGCAGATTTTTTTTGGTAGGAGAAAGGAAAGCTTCCTTTTGGAAGAACAAGGATAGAATAAAAGAAAAGAAAGGAGGTTTTTTTAGAGAAGGCACGCACAGGATATTTTTTAGAGGGAGAGGAGAATTCTTGAGATCAACACACACGGATTTTTTTTCTGGGGTAGAGAGAACACGCAAGAATTTTTGGCAAAGATCCACGTACAATTTCAGGGAGAGTTGCGGAAGGCTTCGGAAGAGGATCGGGTTGTCACTTGGACGCATCAAGAGAGGATTTTTTCTTCCACTTCACAGGTTAGTTTTCAATATAGCACTTTTATTTAGTCTAGATTTTTTTTTAATCTTTAATTCAATAGTTTGATTAGTTCTTTGAGATAAAATTTACTCTTTTAGTTTCGGATTAATTTAGTTTTAGTTTATAATTTAATTTGAATGTGTTAGTGATTTTGATTCGTTGGTTTAATTGATGTGAGAGGTAAAGTTTACTTTTTTTAATTCCGGATTAATTTATTTTTAGTTTATAATTTAATTTACATGTGTCAGTGATTTTAATTCCTTAGTTTAAGTGATTTGTGAGATAAAATTTATTTTTTTAATTCTGAATTAATTTAGTTTTAGTTTATAATCAAATTTGAATGTGTTAGTGATTTTAATTCCTTAGTTTAAGTAATTTGAGAGATAAAAGTTTATTTTTTTTAATTTCGTATTAATTTAGTTTTAGTTTATAATTTAATTTGAATGTGTCAGTGATTTTGATTCCTTAGTTTAATTGATGTGAGAGGTAAAGTTTACTTTTTTTAATTCCGGATTAATTTATTTTTAATTTATAATTTAATTTACATGTGTTAGTGATTTTAATTCCTTAGTTTAAGTGATTTGTGAGATAAAATTTATTTTTTAAATTCTGAATTAATTTAGTTTTAGTTTATAATCAAATTTGAATGTGTTATCAATCTTAATTCGTTAGTTTAAATATCTTGTGAGGTAAAGTAGAGATTTTTATTTCCAAATTAGTTTAATCCTAGTTTATTTTTAATTTGAATGAGTTAGTAATTTTAATTCCTTCGTTTAAATATCTTGTGAGGCAAAGTAGAGATTTTTATTTCCAAATTAGTTTAATTCTAGTTTATTTTTAATTTGAATGAGTTAGTAATTTTAATTCCTTAGTTTAAATATCTTGTGAGGTAAAGTAGAGATTTTTATTTCCAAATTAGTTTAATTTTAGTTTATTTTTAATTTGAACGTGTTATCGATCTTAATTCCTTAGTTTAATTGATCTTGTGAGGTAAAGTTTACATTTTTAATTCCAATTAGCTTAATTCTAGTTTATTTTTAATTTGAATGAGTTGGTGATCTTAATTCTTTGGTTTGATTGATCCTGATAGATAAAGTTCGAATTTTTAAAACCCCAAATTAGCTTATTTTTAATTTAGCTATTAATTTAAATAAATTTGTAATTTCAATTTGATAATTTAACCAATCTTATGTTAGTTCTTGATTGTTACGCTCTATTTACGTGTTTCTTGAATACTAGACTTTAATTTTTGGTGAATGTCTCATTAGCTTATTTGATCTAAGTTTGAATAATTTATTGCTTTGATGGTCCCTCATAAAATTTACTTTTCAAAGGCCATTGGAAAATCATGAAGATTGGCCTCTACCCTCACCTTTATTAGTTTGGTTGATTATTGAGAAAATTTTACTTTGTGATTTTGTTTTATTTTGGGTTGCTTATGTTTGATCTTTGTGAATTGTTTGTTTCTGAATAATGTCTTTCCTTTTAAAATAAAATACTTTTCTCAAAATATCCCTTTAAAAATCCATTTCAAAAGTTCATTTAGAATTCTTAGAATCAAAATATCATTTTCTTAAAATAATGTGCAACCATGTTTTGATCGGTTCGCATCTTTCTTAATTTTTAAATAAAATTTTGGTTTTGAACAAAACACGAATCCAAGCCTGTGGTCCCAAATAAATGGGATAATTCTAGGTTAGATTTGTGTATATTAATTGGGGAATTGGTGGAACCCCTACACAAAGTCATTCTTTTCAAAACCACTTGCTGCCAGTTTTCATTCAACCACTGTCCTTCTAGTTTTAAATTCCGTTTTAGCAACTTTAGAATATCTGTAAAAAATTTCTGAAACTTGTATGACTTTCCTCACTTCTTGAACTTGAATTTAGAGTTTCATTTGAGTTAGAAAGCCATTCTGGAATAGAAGATATAAACGAGTTTTTAGAGGGGTTCCGTTTTCACCCAGTTCTGGACACCTGAGGTCTTTTAAAAAAAATAAAATATGAGATGACTTTTTAAATTTGATTCAATATTTTTATTCAATTATAGGCTTCTTGAAATCGATCTTAGACACATAAAATATTAAAAAATATTTCTTTTTGAGGGAGATATGATTTTTCAAAGTTGTACCTACTGTGCATGCTGGATTCTGGACATCTGATTAGCTTGAGTGTTTTAAAAACATTTTTGAGAACTATCCGACCCTGAATTTATTTTTTATGTGATATAAACACTTTGAAATATGTATGTATTTTTTTTTTTATGATTTTATGTGATCATTTACTATTTTAAAAAAAATTCATTTATGCATGTCATTTTTTCTTATCTAATCTGGACTTTGTAGAACCTTTAGGTGTCTGTGCTGTAATCTGTCCTTAGAATGAGTGTTCGGCTTTTGGTATGTTGATCTAGATGTGTAGGAGTTATATCTTGAAATTTTTCATAATTAAATTCCACTCTAAGCCATTTTTTTGGAAATTGTTTTATGATGCTTTCTTTTTTAACTACATGCTGAAGGTTTTATACTTTACTTAAAATTGTTATTATTTTAGAATCATTTGGTTTATCTTAGCTCAATTTTAGGCTTTGACACTGTATATTAGATATAATGGATATGTTATATAATTTATGCTTGTCCTAACCACTCTGGCACTTTTGGGGGGAAATCTTATAAAATATACTTGCTATCCAGGTATGCTCTCTATCCTCTAATTCCAAAATTCTATGAAAATGCGTGTTATCATATGCTATATCCATGTCTTTGTGTACTATGCTCTTGTTTGATGCCATACTTGATTGCCTTGATGCTTGTTCGATCATCTTTGATAAAAATACATGTTATGTGTCATATTTTCAAACTAACCTTTGATGTCTTTTGATAGCGCTTAAGAAGCGGTTTAGGTACACACCTTAACTCCCCTTTATTGTGATTTGATCTTATTTGGCATGCTATTTTTTGAAAATCACCTTAGTCTACTTAGATATCCATGATCAACCATTTAATTGCCACGTTTCCCTCAACTTAGCCAGTAGAGACCTCTTTAGGGCGTAGAGGGGTGCTACTTTTTAGAGGTACCTTCCCGATAAGTAACATGATCCCCGAACCTAGACTCAGGTTTTTCAAAGACATGCTTTTTCCAAAAATTATGGAGTCACATTTTAGGGTTTTTCTTTTTTGTTTTATTTTCCCTTTAAAATAAAAAATAAAATAAGTGGTGACTCCAACTTTTTCCAAAATTAATTTTTCACAAATAAAGAGCAAGTCTCACTGATCGAGTGGGGACGCACGTGAAAAATGCGGGTCCACAGTATGCTTTAAAAAATCTGTCTAATTTTTAGATAGATTAGTTTCATTTTGTGGTTCCTCGTAGCCTTTCTTTATAACCTAGCCCCAGCCAATTTTATGAACCAATCAAAACTTTGATGTTGATATTTCAATTTTTTTAATTATTTTTATTGCATTGAGGGGTCTTGAAAAGAATACATCCTACTTTTCATTTTTTCCTCGTGGCTTTTACATCAGTAATAGGGTTATACACATACAAACAAATAATTATATAAATGAAGATAAGTAGAGGAAATTAATTAAGGAATGTAGCTTCAGTCACTCATATTCAACTACTACAAAATCCATTATTTATTAGAAAAAGAAATCCTAAGATAAAATATATATATATATACAGAAATCTTTTATGATCTGATTATAATGACTTGCATCTACCCCTGAATTTCAAAATGTCAAGGTGAAGTTCTTGCAGAATTAACCACCTGTCCTTACCAAAATTTTACTCATTGAAACTTAAATTTGATAAGCCCAGCTGGTTCTCTAGGTTCTACTCTCGCATCAATGGGTGGTTGGCTCTTGTATTAGTCTTCATAAACATAACTTTAGCGTTTCCATTTTTATCAACACATCTATATTAGTGTCCATCCTTGACCTTAAGTAGGTTTCTTACGTTTCAGTAATGCCCATAAAAATGCAGGTAAAAGTTCTTTTATATGGATGGGCCTAAAACGAAGGGTCAACATCATGGAGCCTAAACTGATAAGGGATGTTTTATCCATGCACACTGTTTTCTGAAAGCCAAGAGTTCATGCACTTGGGAAGCTAAAATGGTGCTTGCATTGATCCTTCAGCGCTTCTCATTCAGCCTTTCACCATCTTATTCTCATGCTCCTTCTAGTCTTGTTACTTTGAAACCCCAATATCGTGCACACTTGATTTTACATGGACTCTAAGATTAGTCTATGTTATCAGTCATTTATAACATAATATTTTGTATGCTAAATGCAGGTTTTTTTTTTCTCAAATCCAAATCTTAACAACATATGAGTGGGGATTGTATAACATGCTTAAAAATTGGTTTTCATGGATTCACATGCTGCGACATCTAATGGAGTAGTATCTATCACGCTTTCATAGCAGAAGAGTATGAGCTCAAAATTTGCATCTTAAAATTAAATGGACTAGTAAAAAGTTGAACAAAGCTAATTTGTAACGAGTATAATCCTATGCAAACTTGAGAGTTACCAATTCATGATATGATAAACATCTTTGGTTCTATTTCATGTTATAAAACATCAAAAACTTGTATATATTTTATGAAGTGAAAGAGGAATGACATGATCCTATGTTGTGCTACGGCATTTATCTTGATGGCCTTTTTGAACAGAGTGCTAGTACTTTATGGAAAGTTAAACTTGATTCTACAAAGCTTAATTCTAAAAAGTAAAGTTTGATTTAATTTTTAAGAGTTAGTTAAAATATTTTATTTTGAGTGGTTGATTTAATTTCTATATTTGAGTAGTTGAGTCCTAAAAAGTTTTCATATTTTTATTATTAAGAGTTTTTATTTTGTTAGGTGTGAGTTTCTATAAATAAGAAAAAATTATGTAATATTTGAATAAGAGTGATAAAAGATAATAAATTTTTTAATTCTTCTCAATTATTTAGCTTATTTTTTATAATTGTTTGTGTATTTCTTCCAACCCTATCACTTTAGCAAGTTGGTACTAGAGTTATATGGAAAAAATGACAAATGGAATGTATCCATATCAAGTTCCCAAACTCAATAATAAAATTGATTTTGCTTGGTTCATAAGATACATAGTAGGTTATAGAGAGGCCACAAAGACTCACCAATTGAAACTTTTGTACCCAAAATTCAAAGGGATTTTGTGAAAGATATGACAGAGAAAGATAAGAAAATGCTTACCATCATCTATCAAGCAATAGATGAAGGTACTTTTGAGAAGATTTTAAGTGTAACCACAACCAACAAAACATGAGAGATATTATAAAACACACAAATTAGTTGATGATAAGGCTTGAAAAGTTTGTCTTCAAACTCTTAGAAGAAATATGAAAGTTTTGAATATGAAAGAATCAAAATTAATCTCTGATTATTTTTCTAGATCATTGGCTATTGTTAGATTATTAAAAAAAAGCATCGAAAGTTTGAATGACACTTGTGTGGTTGAAAAAGTACATTGATCTTTAAATTTAAAGTTTGATTATATATTTGTGACCCTTGAAGAATGTAAAGATGTAGATTATATGACCATTGATCAACTTATGAGATCACTGGAAGTCCATGAAGAGAGGTTAAAAATGTAAGAACTAAGAGAAAATCATAACAAGTACTTCTCCAAAGTCCAAACAAAACTAATATTAAAAGAGAACGAAGAAAATTTTGATAATGAAAGAAGTCAAATTATCATGGACTTGGTTGTGGACATGACCATGGTCGTGACCAAGGCAACAAAGAAAGAGGTGGTTTCAATTCATCAAACAATAAAGAAATAGACCAAATTCATATTCCTCAAAAGGGCGTGGAAGATGGTGCAACTAAAAACAAAATGAAATGGCAATGTGATAAATCTCAAATTCATTGTTATAATTGTAAATTAAGATATGGTCATTATGCTTATAAATGTAGAAAAAGGCAAGTCAACTATGTTGAAAACAAAGATCGAGGAAGAACCTATTGATTTGTTGACATATAAAGGAGAAAGTGAGGAGAAAAACACATGGTATCTTGGCATTAAAGCAGACAATCATATGTGTGGATTCAAAATATGTTTGTAGAGCTTGATGAATCAAAGTGACCATGTCACTTTTGGAGATGTACCTAAAATTTTGGTAAAAGCCAAAGGTAAAAGGTCATTATTACATATATTATCTTAACTTAAGATAATGTGTCAAAATTGTCTATTTAAATGAACAACTATGACACATACAACTTGGTTTAAACCAATAATGACATATATAATAGTTATTGCATTCTTTCATGACTTATGATGATGCAACCTTGACAAATAATTTATAATTCAATCTACAATTAATATCTTCATATGTCAAGGTACCGAAATGAAAGCAATAATGACATATATATTATTTGCTAAATTTTCTCTGGTTTAATGATATGCAATCTTGATTAAAAATGTATTAGTCAAAGTATTGTTAATCTTTTCTACCTAAATAAAAGGAATAATGACATATATGCATTTGCTAAATTTTGTGGTTTATAATGACACAACCTTAATAGAAATTTATAAGTTAATAAATATTTAATAAATTAATATGTTAAGATTAGAATATTTGGTAGTGTCACTTTAACATATAATTTGTAAGTGAAAATAAGCCTATTTTATTTTAATATAATTAAGGTTGACTTATTGAAAAATAAAATCCTAATTTAAGGTAATTTTTCAAATTTTACAAGCATATTTATTATTATTTTAAATAGAAATATTTTATTAAAAAAAGATAAGATAATGTTTCTATTTAAAAAAATAATATAAATATATTGAAAACTAGACCTATAATCTTATTTTAATATTTTGGATAAGACTCTAAGTTGTGCCTTTATGCTTGTAATTGTTGGAATTAAAATATATTGTCACTAACTTGGGTCGGGGTCTCACAAGTATTAGGTAATTAAATTATTATTTATGTGTTTAATTAGACATTAAATCTACCGAGAATAACTTTTTTAGTACTTAGGCATTATAACTAATTGTAGACACACAAAATCAATCCATAGACCTATTTTTTTTAAGATATTTTAAGCCCATTTTATTTTGTTTGGACCCATTACATTTATCCTTTTGTCTAAGCCATAAAAAAAACTTATATATATTAGTTTTTTTCCTCTCTATTCCATTTCCCTCCAATTATAGTCACCCCACCTTCCCTCTCTCTCTCTTTTTCTTATTTTTTTCTTTCTTTTTCTTTTATCATCTCATCCTCTTCTTCATGGCAGCCCCTACGCCACACCTCTATCTCTCGTGTTGCTGCCATCTATGAGTCCCACACCCACCATGCCACCATCTTTTTATTCACCCATGGTTGTTGTTCCCATGTCCGCCACAAATCAGACACAGTTCCCGATGTTTTTTCATAGTTCCAAGTGATTGCAACTGTTTCGCCATAGCCTCGTTGCGACTCTTGATGTTCTGTCACCATCATAGCCACCATTGTTGCACCCCACAGCCTTGGTACCTCCTGTACCGCCTATTTACTTTTGTTGGACTGCCATTAGCACCACCATCTCCATGGTTGCCACTTCATTCTTCATCCTAGGGCTTCAACAGACATAGATAAGTTTCCTTGGATCTCTAGAGTAATTGTTGAGGTAGTTTTAATTTAATTTTTATATGGGCTTGGATTTGGCTTCAAATTATTTGGTACATGGGCTTGATGTTATAATATTTATTACTTGGGCCTTATGTTTCATTTGGTTGAGCCCAATAATGAGAGAATTAGAGCACACATAAGCAAGTTGGTTCTCTAAGAACCATTGAGTTTTGTTGAACCTCAGGATTGTTAAGGCCATGCTTCACCACTGATTAGGCTTCAAGCAAGAGATAAGGATGCATGAGGCTTCATCCCAAAGGATATGTGAGTTTGAATATCCACTGTGTTTTACATTGAATCTAGAATCACAAAGCCAATTCAATTACAATTGATGATATTAAAGGTCAATAGGTGTATTCATTTCTTTACGATATTGAAGGTTAGTATATGTATTGTCTTATGAAAAATATCTTTTAATTTTTTGGTATTTGTTACTTTTCTATTAATGTTGTGTTTATTATACTAGGTATCTAAGAAATGTATCAAGAAGAAGACAATGATGCAAAAACAAAGATCACCTCTTATGAAGATGATGTTGTACTTTTCGATTTAAGTTTGTATGTTATTTTAATTGAATGATTTTAGCTAGTTTTTTTTTTTTTTTTTTTTTTGTATATAGAAAATAGAGAGTAACTTGAAAAAGATTTCTGGAATTGTGTTTTTAATATTTAATGTATATGTAATAATTTTTTCCTTAAATATTAATTTATTTAAAATATTTTAGGGACTTGATTGTGATTATTATAATTAAAAATGTACCAAATTTAATTTTAAGATAGGTTTCATATGGTATATAACATGTTCATTTTCCATTAAAAACTAAAAATTATAATAAAATAACATTAAAATTTTCATATGTAATATTGACATATGGCCAATGCTTAATATTGATAGCAGTAGCAACTATGACATATGTGATACCAAACATTGACATATATAAAGCAATTATGATACATAAAAAATCTAACCTTGACATATATATTTAGAAATCTTGACATATGTGGGATTAATCAGGACGTATATGACATCTGACCTTGACACTTGTTGGAGTAACCTTAATAGATATCATACTAATAAGATTTCATCATTAGTAGAAATAGAGAAATCTTGACATATGTATATGTCAAGCTAGCTTTAGACTTTTCTTGACACTAGCATAAATGACATATATGAATAGTAATCTACCTTGACAAATATACCTTATCTTAATAGTGAAAAACTGTCAACAAAGGCCTTTTTTCTTGTAGTACACTCACCATGGGAAAACCATCTTGACATTCAAGACAAGTCATCCCTCCAATTAAGAGATAGTACACTATAATCTTCTATGGATTGCTATATCTATAAAACGACTATGGACTACTCATCACTCTACAAGGAACCCATGATTTCGATCTTATGTGCAACTCCTAATACACCCATGTCATGTACAATGTAAGTGATGTGAGACGTGTATTATCAAAGAATCCAATCAATGCATAAAAGGATAATAAAAGGGAAAACTAGAAACATAAATAAATAAATAAATTTATAAATGAGTCACAATATATTAAATCATGTCATGCTTTCTAAGGCTCAATCCCAACAATTACATCATGTCAAACTTTTAAGGCTCTATCCTAACATTGTGAACATCACATTAATTTGTTAAGAACTCAAGATTTGGATCTTCAGTGAAACAACAAATGCACCCAAATTATGCATAATACGAGTAATGTATGCTTAAATGCTCAACATACATAACACATAATAAGATAGTGAATGAAAATTCAAAATCATAATAGTAATAAAATTCATTTGTTAATAGATCATGTCATGCTTTTGAGGGCTCTATCGATGCTACACATTAAAGTTAGTTCCAAATAGAATAGTTTCTATTTCAACAACTAAGATATATCACCTATGTGCATAAATTTAAACACTCATTTATGATTCATTGTACTTTAGATCATATAATTAAGTTTTTTCTAAATAATCTTCACATAACTACACTTATTATTTTCTAAAACATAAACATATTTTATAAGGTGTAACTTGAAAACATTAAGCTTTGATTAAACATTGAAAAATTGAAAATTTTCATTGGAAACTTTTCTATATAGTATACAAGTTGATTATTTGCAACTTTCATCACATCTACTTTGATCAAACCTCAATTGCAACCTTATACCAAGAGGAAAATATAAAAATATTTATAGCTTTTCCTTAAGTTTTTCAATCTCTACTTGCTTTATTTAAAGTGTCATGATAGAGACCTTAAAAGTAAGACATGATATAACAAAGTTATACTTGAGTTTTCACTATTCTATATGTTAATTACATAATTTTATTTGAGCATCTTAGCATGCATCACTTGCATTGTACATGACTTAGGTGAATTAGGAGTTGAACAAAAGATATAAGTCATAGGTTCCTTGCAAGTTGATGAATAGTTCACAACCAGTTTATGGACGTAGGCAATCCATCTAAATTTATAATGTACTACCTCCTAATTGAAGGGATGACTTATCTTAATCATTGAGATGAGTTTCCCATGATAAGTGCACTAAGGTGTATGGTTATACATTAGATAAAACCTATGGTGAATTGTGACATTAACTATCAGATAATCATGATTTCAATAAGCTATTTTTCTATATGAGCTCTCAGCCTTGAGAGAATATTGAGCTAGTGTTGAGGTCTTTAGTGGCTTTGACCTATGGATGAGACTCCTAAGTTGGTTATATACTCTCTATGGATTGGTCATTGTTTGTCAAGGTAGGTGACAATAGGCATTCTCGCTAGAGACACTATAATATCTTTTAGGATTGAAACAATGTGTCCCCTCGGTGATCCTAAAGACTTGTGATCATGAAATTTGTGACCTCGTAGTAATTCCTTTAGTGGGATTTGACAAATGTCACTCATGGACTAGAGTATGTTAGTTGATCATAAAACATGAGGATTTGAGACTTGAGGATGATAGAGGTGGTCTTAAGAGGTTATATCTTTTCCCTTATTAGATTATAGACACCAATTTATGAGAAGTTTGCATGCAGTGGATAGTAGGTTATGAACTTGAAAAATGGATTAAATTGGATTTAATCAACTTTCATCTCAATATAATTTCATAATCTATTAGAGTGCAGTGGACTCTCTTTCATGGAGTGTTTGAGTTACTTTAGAACTAGGTTTTGAGGAAGCCAATATTTTTCTATGATCATAATGACTCTCACTTGAGTTCATAGTCTTTGTTGACACAAAAGTTTGAGGGAAATTGGAAATTTAATCATATATGTGCATACGGGCAATTGATAAAAGTGTAAGGTTCCATAAGAACTTATGGTTATTTATTTTGAGGTTTTATGTAGAATCAATCATTTATGTGCATAAGGGTATTTTGGTAAAAAATGTAAGGTTGCACATAATTTATGATTAATTATTTTGGTTTTTCTCCCTAGATTGGACTAATTAATTAATTGGAGCCCAGTAAGGCTAGCTAATTAATTAGGATTTAGTGAGTTAAATTAAGTGACCTAAGCCAAAGTTGAGCCAAAATCACTTAATTCCATAAGAGAGGGTGTATAAACCCCCTTAAGGTTTTTGGATTAGTTAACTCATTAATTCCATTCTTTCAAAGAGAGCCCTAACCTCCATCTCTCTCCCTCTTAAGTGTGTAGCTACTTTAAACATGTGTCAAGGATCAAAGACAAAGCCATTGGGTAGAAGGTTTGTAGGTTTTTGGGATCCTTACATCAATTAGAATAAGATTTGGGAACATCTAGATTCAAAGATATGATTTTTAACGCCTAAATCTAATTTTTATTGCTTTTGTCGAGTTTAGATATAGTAGCTAGCACAAAGAACATACACCCTATGATCCTGCTGTTTCCAACAAAAATTAGTTTAGCAAAGCATAACTTTAGTTAGGGGTGACTCACTTCCTAGTTGCAACAAGCTGAAACCATCTGTCATATAAAAGCTAACTAATCTAAGTGTACTAACCAATTCCTCAAGTTAAACATTAACGTGCGACCGTGAAAAGTGCAAGTGACTACTACAACCACCATCTAATAGGAGAATACCAAATAAATTTATCAGCCACTTAAATAAAGCAAATTGTTGACTCAATTGCCCTTTCCTAGTGAAATTTTGCCACTTGTATGCCACATCGGAGTGCTTCTCATAGCTATACATTAATTCAGATTTGTCCTCTAATCACTTCACCGGTAAAATTAAAATTTAGCTAAAATTTTTATGAAACATCTCTATTTTTCAGACTTCATAATTCAGCATACTATTTCTTTTACCTTTAATCTCTTCCTATAATTATGCTAAAATCAGGACATTATAATTAAAAACAAGGCCACTACGGTTATTTATGGAGGAATTAAATTTACTCATTCATTGATTTTTATGCCTCAACAAATAACCAATCTTTAATTGACACATGTTAAATGACTAAATAAAAATCCACATCTATAACAAAAGTTATAATAGTTGTGGCAAATAAAAAGATGTTGAGAGCATAACCGTTGTGATACGTAAAATCCTTGTAAGTGTAATATACATCTTCGAATAAAATAAAGGCATGTGGGCTACACAAAGGAGAAACTTTATTCTAATGAAATAAAAATAAATTAATTAATTTTTATTATTAAGAAATAATATTTATCCGTTTCTTTTACAATTAAGATAATAATCTTAGTAACAATAATTATCTGTAAAAAATTAAGGGATAATTCAAAGGAAATTTCTCAAATTTTATGCCTCTTTGACTTTCAAAGAAGAATGTCTCAAATTTTAAACCTCTTTGGCTTTCAAAGAATACTTTCTTAGCTTTCAAAGAATACTTTCTTAGTTTGATATGTGAGAAAAATTGTAGATATCTAACTTTAAATTTTGAAAGATTTGAAAAACAAATTTAAAGGTTTAAAAAAGGAATTTCTTAAATTTTATGCCTCTTTGACTCTCAAAGAAGAATTTCTCAAATTTTATGCCTCTTTGGCTTTTAAAGAATACTTTCAGACTTTATTACCTAAGAAAATTAGAGTACATTTGACAATATTTTTATTCAAAGTGTTTTCTCTAAAATTGTTTTTAGAAGAATCACCTATAAAACACTACAAGTGACTATTCAACACTACAAGTAATTTTTCAACACAACAAAACTGTTTCATAACTTTTGTCAAACACCTTATTATTATTATTATTATTATTATTGTTAGAAACACTTTTTAGGTTAGAAGCGTTTCTCAAAAACACGATTAAACAAACTATTAGTTATAGATATCTAACTTTAAATTTTCAAAGATTTGAAAAACAAAAAATTCAAAGAATAAAATTTAAAAATTTGAAAAACCAAGTTTGAAGTGACATCGATTTGAGATCAAGTTCTTGGTCAAGCAAAGGACTAAGTCCTAGATCAAGGCTTGGATCCAAAGGTAAGCTAAGCTCAAACTTATGTCGGGCTTAAGTCCAAGCCTAAGTGGGTGTTTGATAAAACTTAATACTTATTATTTAATAATTTAAGTTGACTTTTAAGTTAATTAATTGTTTTTAAGTTATGAACTTAAAATTATTATTTATTTTTATTTTAAGTATTAAGGTTGTTTGATAAAATTAACTTAAAATTTATTTTAAATTATTGAATTAACATATTTTCCTATTAGTTTTAATTAATATTTTTATTAAAAAATTTAACTAATATTTATTTTTATTAATTTTAAGTAATAAATTTGTTTATTAAACATTCATACTTAAAGTATTATAGATTTATATGATAACTTTAAAATATTTACTAGAAAAAATGAGTTATGGATTTGGAGTTATAGTTGTTAAATATATTTTCATTAGATATGGACAAATAAGACAAAAAAAATTAGGATTAAAAATAAGTTAACTATTTTGACTTCATACTTAAAATCATTTTTAACTTTAAGTTGCAATATTAAGTTGTATTTAATAAAAATATTTAATCTATTTAATAATTTAAATTAAGTTATTAAATCATTTTAAGATATTAAGTTAATTTACCAAACACTTACTAATTCATGACCAAAATAAGACTCCAATCAAATATATATATATATAGATAGATAGATTGTCACTTATATTTGATTACAATATATACAATAAAAATTAAATTTATTTATAATCTTGAGAAATTTATGCATAGATTAAATTAAATTTCTTCTTTCTTATTATTATTATTTTTTTTTTGTTGTTTCTCATGAATAATTAAAAGAAAAAAAAGAGTAAAATAGCACTTTTTCCAAAATAAATAAATAAACACTCCAATATTTTTTCTATCACTTCAATAGGCCCTCAATATATCTTAATCATATTGTCTATTGTCTACTCTATTCAACCCTTTGGGATCCTATGTGATGTCGGACAATTACGTACATGTGTTAGGTTTTCAACGGGCAATCAACTATTTTATAATGGCAATAGACCTTTGTCTTAATCGACAACAAAGCCTCGCACTTGGGATCTTCTCCAAGGGAACCTTCTAAGAATTCATTGATTTCTAAACCATTAACTTTTATTACAACGATAACCCAGTCCATGACAATGGGATATAGACTACTTGGATGTCTATTTTTTTCCTAATTTCCACCTGCAAACTGACAAATAGAATGTGAACAAAACAAGGACAACATGATAATAATGATTGAAGAATAACATATTAAGCATTCCATGGAATATATTTTCGTTTTTAAAATAAGCAAAAATAAAAATATAGTAATTTCTATGGAATATATATATATATATATATATATATTATAAAAAGGTTTAGATTGAAAATGCAATGATTTTTTAAAAATAATTTAAAAAAAGTGATGTAGTGTTAAAAACTTTTCACTAATCTAAATTTTGAAAAAAAAAAAAATATCGAGGACAAAAAAGACAATTTTTTATTTTTTTGAAATAAAAAATAGAAAATATATTTAAAGAAAGCTTTGCTTTATAAATTATTATAAAAGCCTCATTTTTAAATAATAATATAATAATGGGAATGGATCATCTGGTCATTCCAAAGTATACATGGATTGTTATTCTTCTTGGAAGATATCATCAATACAAACCACTACCAATTTTTCCAATGGCCTCAAGTGATAAATGACAAATACAAGAATGATGAATAAAAACATGTTATATACATATTATTATCACAATTTTGTTTTGTCATTGCCATCATTTGTCACGGCTTTAAAAAACATGATTTTAATATGAGGGTTAGGTTGGTTGATTTAGAGTGTGTTTGCTAGTAATTTTAGAAAATGTTTCTAAAATTTTAAACACTTAAATGATAAAAATATTTAAGTATTAAAAATGTTAAAAATATTTCCTAAAATCACTACTAAACGGACTCTTAGATTGATTTTAGTAGTGATTTTAGTATTTTTAATATTTGTAGTAGTGATTTTAGTATTTTTAATATTTGAAAGATAAAAATTCCTAAGTGTTAAAAAAAGTAGAAATACTTTTTTAAATCACTATTAAAGACATGCTTAGAGTTTATTTGATAATGATTAAGGGAAGCTTTTTTATTCTAAAAAGTGTTTTTGAAAAAAAATTAAAAGTATATTTGATAGTGTTTTTAAAAATTGTTTTTAGTTTTTTTAATACTTAGAAAGTTTTATTTTTCAAATATTAGAAAGATTAAAAACATCTTCTAAAATCACTATTAAACACATTGTAAGAGTAGAGTGCGTTTGAGAGTGATTTTATAAAGTATTTATATTATTTTTAAAATTTAAATAATAAATTTTTTTAAGTATTATAAATATTAAAAGTACTTCCTAAAATCACTATAAAAAAGATTTTAAGCGTTTGACAAAATTTATAAAATACTTTTAAAAATCTGAAAATTTTTTTATAAGATTGAAAAATCACTATATTAAAAATATTTTGAATTGTTTAAGCTTTTGCGGCATTGTGTAATAAGCAATGACGTAAGCAAAGATGGTGATACCATAAATTAATGAGAAGTTGAAAAGCTAATATTGATAGAGACAATTTAATACATAATGTACAGGCTTGGAAATGAGAACACGTGTTCCTATCGTGAGGCAATAAGAAAGTGTTGTATATTTGCCGGCCATAGCTTGCCAACGAGTAAGATAAGAAGTGATGGGATCATGGGCCTACTCATATAAATTGATTCTCTCAACTATGAAGTAATTTAGAGGTCGCTGCTGGAAGGCTCTTCCAAAGTGGAAATGAAGCTTAGCTCAGTTGCAATTTCCCTTGCTTTTATTGTTCTCCTCATATATGCATGGCGGTTATTGAATTGGGTGTGGTTGAGACCAAAGAAGCTAGAGAGATGCCTTAGGCAGCAAGGTCTGACTGGAAATTCCTACAGGTTGTTGCATGGAGACTTTAGAGAGATCTCGAGAATGATTAACGAAGCAAATTCCAGACCCATCAGCTTCTCTGATGATATTGTGCAGCGAGTTCTACCATTTCACGATCATTCCATCCAGAAATATGGTATGAAAATGAACTACTCTTTATCATTGCACTAAAATATATTTAATTGTGGAATTTTCCCCAAGGGATTGTTGGTTTTCTGGTCTTTTTTTTTATAAGTTATTTTTCCTGTCCTTTTTTTTTCTTCTCTAAGAAGTTATAGTCCAACGGAATTTCAATGGTACTTCAAATTTCCCTTTTCTATGTTGGAGTGTAATTTTTAAGATTTGTTTGATTAACAAGAATAAAATAATCCAAATTTGTAAAAATATCCTAATGATAAAAAAAAAAACTCATTTTTTGATTAAAAAAAAAAATACTTGTTGCTTTTCTTTTCAGCCTAAAAAATGACTTATTTTTTTTATATATATAAAAATATCCTTACTGTTTTTCTTATAAAAATAACTTTTTTTTTTTTGACTAATTTTTAAGTTGAAATACGAGAGGTGTTAGATTTACAAATTTAATATCATTTCATCCTTTTCAATTGTGTAATTCAATTGTTTTATAAGTTATATGTAGGTATATATGGATGTCATCTTTGATAAAAAGCTTTATTTACTTTGTAAGTTGCTCAATCATTGGGAATTTGCTAATAGTATTTAAATTGTCGTGTTAATTGTTTCTTATCTTTTCAAATTTTGCATGAACTCTTGACTTTTCATAATTAATCACATCAGTATAATTTTCTTTAGATATTTGAGCTTCTTCAATTAGAGAGCCTTGCATTGGCCTCCTTGACTACCCAGGTCCTTTAGATCCTTTCTAACACTTATCCAACAATGGGCATTAAAAATGCAGGTAAAAATAATTTTATATGGTTGGGCCCAAAACCAGTGGTAAACATTATGGAGCCCGAGCTGATTAGGGATGTTCTCTTAAAGCACAATGCTTTTCAAAAACCGCCGCCGCACCCTCTCGGCAAGCTGCTGGCTACTGGTGTTGTTGCATTGGAAGGTGAACAATGGACTAAACGTAGAAAGATCATAAACCCAGCTTTCCATCTAGAAAAGCTGAAGGTAATTTTCCAACCGAAAAACGTGGCCGTAATTCCCATTCTTTCTTCATGTTTAATTTTAGAAATTGTGAGAGCAGAATAATGTTTACATTAATACAAACGATATTTCCTTTTATACATTAATACCTACTGGTTTCTCAGCATAGCCCTCTTCTTATAGGAAAGAAAATAAATTTTGGAATGTTCCATAATTTAGTAGACATTCTTTTTCCATATGCATGATAAATTTTTTGCATGGGCATATTTTGAATTTTATAAGTTCTCAAGACAATAACTCAATGTGCAAATACGAGACTGACTTTAAAATTTATTAATTGTGTTTGAATTTGTTATAGCACATGGTATCGGCATTCCAATTGAGTTGTAGCGACATGGTAAATAAATGGGAGAAGAAGCTCTCCGTGGACGGCTCATGTGAATTGGACATTTGGCCCTATCTTGAAAATTTGACGGGAGATGTGATTTCAAGAACAGCATTTGGTAGTAGCTACGCAGAAGGGAGAAGGATATTCCAACTCCAGAAAGAGCAAGCACATCTTGTGGTCCAGGTTACTCTGTCAGTTTATGTTCCAGGATGGAGGTAGGCATAAAATATTTCAAGGAATTAATCTGAACCTCAGTACTAATACCAAAATGCTATAACTTTCACAGCATCACCAACAACAACAACAATCATAATAATAATAATAAAGATAAAAGAAAAAGAAGAAGAAGAAGAAGAAGAAGAGGGGTTTGATCCAGCATGGGACAAAAACAAGAATAAAATCAACAACTATTACAACATTTAAGAACTATAAGATGTTTCATTTATTTTGTTAATATGGCTCTCAACTAATTTTTGTTTTCCTTTAAGTAGTTTGTCTTCCAATTTTTGGCTTTCTATTTTAAAAGCTTTCTTTTTGTTCAAATTAAAGAATGTAGCTGTGTCTTCAAAACAAAAATCAAGTTCAAGTATCCCCTTTTCTTTTATTGGCAGAACATCTTAGCAAGATGCATGGTGAAATACTACTATAAAATATATGTAGACTCAATGGTCAATTAATGTCTGGGTGGTTTCATCTTTGGAACATCATGGATATTCCGAGAAATTGAACAAGTACAAAGTCATGGATGAAAATGCATTAGTTGTTTCCTGTATTTCATTAATCTTCATTTACTTGGATTACTTCCAAGCAGGTTTTTTCCAACAAAGACAAACAGGAGAATGAGGCAAATTAGCAATGAAGTCAATGCATTGTTGAAGGGTATCATTGAGAAAAGAGAGAATGCAATGAAAGCTGGCGAAACTGCTAATGATGATTTATTAGGTCTACTAATGGAATCCAACTACAGAGAAATGCAAGAAAATGATGAGAGGAAGAATGTTGGAATGAGCATCAAAGATGTCATTGAAGAGTGTAAGCTATTCTACTTTGCTGGCCAAGAGACTACCTCGGTTTTACTTCTGTGGACAATGGTTCTATTAAGCAAGCATTCAAATTGGCAAGCTTGCGCAAGGGAAGAGGTTTTACGGGTTTTTGGTAATAAAAAACCAGATGGCGATGGCTTAAATCACCTCAAAATTGTGAGTATCAATCCAATCTATATTCAATTTAGTAACTCTCCTTGAAAATAATATACTCGTTTTTTTTCAATCTTGAGGCAAAATATGTTCAGTTTCTGTATCTTTTTTGCTTTAATTGAAAGCTATATGCAAATACTTGGTACCCCAACTGGAATTTTTCTTTCCTTATCGACATGCACACTGCATCAGTACTGGCGAAAAAGAGGTCCATTTTTCTGAAGAAGGGGGGACGGGCTATTCTTCTCTTTGGGTGAATTTTTTATTTGCTTGTTAGTTTGTTTTAGGTGTGATGAAAACTTTATGCAAATACTTAGTATCAATCATTTACAAGACTGAAGAGAATATTGATATTTCCTCTTGCCAAGCGTTTTTTGTTGAAATTTAAACTCTGGGCTATAATAAATTTTCAGGGGGTTCTTAGTTTGTATTCACCAGTTACTGTATGGTTCTATATGTACATGAAAGTATATATCATGCAAATATTTAAACGATCTCTTTCATAACTATATTCGAAAAATTCTTTCCTAGTTTGATGTATGCTTCTTACTGATTTAGTGTATTTCAATAATGAATTTTCATGATAAAAATATTTTCTATATTGCAGGTTACAATGATTTTTCATGAGGTCCTTAGGTTATATCCACCAGCATCCTTGCTTAATCGATCTGTTTATGCTGACACTGAAGTGGGAGGAATGCATTTACCAGACGGAGTGCAGGTCTCATTGCCAATCCTCCTAGTTCATCATGACAATGAAATTTGGGGGGACGATGCAAAAGATTTCAACCCGGAGAGATTTTCTGAAGGAGTTTCTAAGGCAACAAAGGGCCAATTTGCCTTTTTTCCATTTGGTTATGGTCCTCGGATATGCGTTGGACAAAATTTTGCAATGATGGAAGCAAAACTGGCTTTGGCAATGATCTTACAACGTTTCTCATTTGAACTTTCCCCATCCTATGCTCATGCACCTGTTAGTCTTATAACTATGCAACCCCAACATGGTGCACACCTGATTTTACGTGGACTTTAGTGTCAGAATTCCTGGTATCAGTAGATGTTAATTAGCACGACCTTTAAACCTAGCTATTGTCGAATTTAAATTGTCCACACTACCTTTTCCTTGAAATGTGTCCTCTACAAAGCCAATGTACTAATAGAATTATCTTTTTGTATATCACTGTGGGTTTTATTATTGATATCAATTAAATGCTTTGTTTATTACATATATGTTCCTTTGTTGAGCATGTATGGTTAGTTTGTCGCGGAGATTGTATCAAGAATTTTGGTTGTATCAAAATTAGCGACTGTATTTGCTTCTAATTGGAAAAATAGAAATCAATCTTACAACAACTGTATTTGGTACCATGACCAACAACACCATCATTCTCATCCACCAGACTACACCTGAAAAAGTTCATCAAAAAGGAAGAAGTGTTATTGTAACACCCCAAAATTAACTTTAGGAGCAAAACAATACATTATTAATTAATTAATTAATTAAACTCTTAAAAGAGTCATTTTACAATTAATAATCCTAGATATAAATTAGATTTTCCTCTTATCTTCTTTATTTAGAAAACCTTACTAACCAAAATTAAAGAATTAGAGAATGTAGGGCTGAAGGTTTGGAGATTTAAGGTTTGAAGTTTAGATTTTTCCAGGTAAGATTCTAACCCTAAATTAATATATTAGATTTGATAATTAGTTTTGAACACATTAGATATTTTTTAGAAAATTTCAATTTAGATTAGGGTTAGTTTATTTAATTTTTTGAAGATCAAAATACTGGAAACTTAATATTATGGGTTGTTTAATTGTTGGAAAAGGAGAAATTCTGGAAATTGGGAAATTTTAAGGGACCGTTCTGGAAAACAATTTTTGAGAATAGTTTTTAAGAATAATTTTTTGTGTTTTCAAAAAAAAAAAAAAAAAAAAAAGTGTGTTTTTGGGAACTGAATTTTGGAAAACACTTTTTATTATAAAAAAAAAAAAACATGTTTGGTTGAGTTCATAAAAAAGTCTTTTAGAACAAGTAAAACAAAAAACATGTTTGAAAGTTGTTTTTTTTTCCAATTAATAAACTGTTTTCTTCAAGTAATTTGATATTATATATTTATAAATAATTTTTATATACACAATTCATTTAAATTAAAAAAATTATTTCATTTTAAAATTTTTATATTGGTTATAATTTTCCTAAACAAATGATAACTTTGTAACCATGTGTAACTATATTAATTTCAATAACATTTATATTTGTACATATGGTAAACTCCATAATCATTTTGGAAACATTTATTTTAATCATAAATGCATTATACTAATACATGTTTTCATTAAAAAAATCATTCAAATTATATGTATACTAACACAATCAATATTAACACAAATAAATACTATAAGTATTATGATACCAACATCATATTTTAATATAATATACTAAAATTTTAGAGTTTATAGATGATAATTTTTTAGATAACATATACATTCACTTAGCAATAATTAAAATAAGAAGAAAAAATATGATAAATAATAAAAAAACATATGACAATGCTACACCCACAACAACCAAAAAGAAGAAGGCAACTTTGAGGATTTGTCGCAAGCATTAGGCATCGTAAGTTGACAACTAGTTGTTGAGGTTGTTGTAGAATATAATCATCGACCCATATAAAGCAATGAGGATGTTCCTACAACAGATAAATTATTAAAAATAAAATAAAATATGACGTATGTATTTCACTAATATCAATATGTTTTCATGTGATAATTAAATATACTAACATGATATAATGGACAACGATAAAACCAACGACCATTGTTCTTCTGTGTTTTCGACATGAAAATACGCATTCGTCCACACCCACAATAACACATGGGTCTTTTGTCCATCCTACTTTTGCGATTATAAATTAAATTTATGAGCAATATTTAATCATTAGAAATTACAACAAACATCACATAACATGAATGAGAACTAGTTAAGTTAACAAATATATATAAATTCTAACAAAACACTAAAGTATTGAAAAATATTTAAAATTAAAAATAGGATAAGTCATGGATTGACATTAAGATAATTTGCCCACATCACTTGAGCAATTTGATCTCTACAAGTTGCCATAACTGCCGCACTCTCATGATAAATCAATTGAATGGTTTATGCTACTTGTGCTCTTTTCTTCACCTTGGATTGAAAGGTCTTCTACCTCATATTCTCTAAACAATTGATCATTCCGAGTTGATAGACAAATCCAATAATGAAGGGTACAACATGCAACAACAATTGATGGTTGCCTACTTGGCTTATAACAAGGCATCATCCTTAATATTGGAAATCGGGTCTTCAAAACACCAAAACATCTTTCAATAATATTTCGAAGAGATGAATGTCTATAATTAAAAAGTTCTTTATCCTGATAGGTTGATTACGTCTATCCCAATATTCTTGTAAATGATATTGCTTACCTCAATATGGTGGCAAAAATCCCGATATACAAAGATAACTAGAATAAACTACATAATATTTTTATTCACTTGGCTAAGGAAAATTGACTACTGGTCTAGTCAATGCATCCAAAAAGACATGTGCATCGTTTGTTGTTCCTTCCCAACCAGCATAAGCAAATGTAAACATCATGTCAAAATCACATGCACACATAACATTTTGTGTTATAACTGTTTTTCTACCCCTAAAATTAGTTTGTCTATTAGCTAGGAAACATGCACTAATATGAGTGCCATCAATTGCACCAATATAGTCCTACAACAACAAACATTTATTATTATTAAGGAAATAAATTAAATAATGGTCATAAAAACTATTTATGTACATGAAATTCACATTTATAAATATTTTTTATAAACTCTTACCTTAAACCATTGGAAAATATTTAAGATTACTAGCAACATATGAAGACACCTCATTGGTCATATTTTTAGGACGTATGAGAATTTTTCCTATTCGACATAATACACATCTAACTTCTTTAAAGTGTCGAGTGACAGTCTCCATGGAGTGTTGAAAATGGTCTGTTATAACCCTCATTCTTACATTATGTCCTGTGATTAGTAAGAACATAGCAATTGCCTCTTCAATTGTGACTAATCATGTATCCTATAAGTTTTAATGTCTCTTAAGATGATCGCAAAGTTTCATAAATGTTTCATTTTCCATCCAAAATAGTTCATAGCATGTTTGAGGATGACCTTCTATCATATCTCTTACAAATTGTGCACCACTTAACATTGATGTCCTTTGAGGTGTCTTGCATAAAAATATTTCCTCATACTCATTCATTATGTGAGTAATAAAATTTTCATCTAAATCATCGTCCTCTTCAGAAGATGAAGTTGACTCATATAGTGAACCACTGCTTGTGCTATTGTCATCCATTGGTTACTACACAAAACAAATTAACTCACAATATAAAATAACATGAAATGAATATTAAAGCAGCTATAATATAAGTTTCATAACCATAAATAACATCCATACAATGACAAACTAAAGAGCATGGTAAAAGATTCCAACCAAAAGATAAATAGTACATATTACAATGTCATCATAACAGTTATTCATTCAAACATTCATATTTAAAGCCTACCAAGCCATGCCCTTTTCCTCTCATCAGGCATATTCACAAATATCTCTCTCCACTCCGGTATTGTGAATTTCTCAATAGTTTTTAAATATTTGTTATTATCCAACAATTCAATGGTTTGTACGGCTGCCATGGACCTTGTTATGCTAAAATCATTAGTACCTACACTAGTAGCTTCACTACTAGTTCCACTCTTATATTTTTCCACTCTAGCCAATAATGCCTCAATTCTAGCTCGAGATGTTTCTATTCTAGCCTTTGATGCCTCAGCCCAAGCTTTCAAAGCATCTCCTATTTGACTTAATCTAGAGTCTTTCTTACCTCTAAGCTCTAATAAAGAATCAGTTGCATGCTTTCCAAAATGGGTGGTCACTTCTCCTACCATCTCTGGTCGTAGAGGATCATCAGGGATCTCAGTATCTACATCCACATGCACTCCACCATGTTCCAAATTGTCATCCATCTCATCCTCATCATCAGTGTTTGGTGGATCTTGGGTAGAAGAGTAGTAAAGGGCACCAGATTAAAGATCAATCCCAACAAGTTGTACTTTGGGCATCCCTTTGAGCATAATCTTTTTGCATTTGGGTGTGCCTAATAGAGGGAAAAAAACCCACTCTTAGTGTATACCAAATATTTAAATTAAAAATTAATTATTTTAAAAGTTATTTTTACCTGAATGTAATTTTGCCAGCTTTCCTCTAGAGCATGCACCGTGTTAGTTTCAGCATCCCAACCAAATCCAGTATGCTTTAAAAGATCAGAGAGCTCACAGTGCATTGCACGTAGTCTATTAAACTTTTGTTTAAGCTGCTTCAAATTGAAATTTCTTTTCCCTTGACTATTGACCTCAAGTAAGATTCTTCTCCATGTGTTGGTACTAAATGTACCACTATCTATATTACCTTTATTAACTTCATTTACCATGATGTCAATAAAGATTTTCTCTATATTACCTTTCCATGTTCCTGCATCCTCAACATCTGTTATCTCAATTGTCATCTATACAATCCCATAAAAAATAAGAACTCTATGAGGAGACAACTTTTACAATCACCAATAGAACTTAAGGGTATGTTTGAATGAGAATTAAGATTGTTGACATATAGTGTATAAAAATCTGAAAAAAAAAATAAAAAAAAAAATAAAAATAGATTTGATATTAATTAGATCATAATTACTTTTTTTTTTTAGTTTTTATAAAATTTGAAACAAAAATTGGGGGAAAAAAAGAAGAAAGAAAAGTAAATAAAAATGATAATAGTTTGATTAACTTTCAAATAAAAATATTTTTTATATTTTTTAATAATAAATCAAACATGATAAAATCATTTTTATTAACATTTTTTTTTCTTGATTTAATCTTTAATTTTATTAAAAATTATAGTATATTATATTAAGATGAGATAAAAAGCTTTAAAAAGAATTAATTTAATTTTTACAACTAATTTTCACCCAATAAGCTTGTAAATAGAATATATAGGACATGAAAATAAATGCAAATATGTCCATTTGAGATGTAGAAAAAAGAATGCAAAGAAACCATCAAAATAAGTTTTAGTTTTCATATAAACAAAATTTTTATCCTAAATTTTATTTTTAGTAATTAATCTAAATATAATTTTTATTTGGATGATTGAAGTCAAAGCAGCTAAGTTGTTATTTTAATAAATTTGCTTTGGCCAATAATTGTTTGTTGTTCATTATTGTTTGAGTTATAAGGAAGGTGAAGTTTGAAGATGGTGTCACTTTCCAAGGGATTCCCACGCATGGCTGAAGATGGTGTTCTTATTTGTGAAGTTTGAAGATGCTTTGACCAATATATGTATTTTCTCTTTATTTATTAATTTTATTTTACCAATTATTTTATCCATACAAATGACCCTCATGTCCCTTAAAAATCTTTATGACCGTGCCAATCTTGAAAAAAGTCTTACCCAATATTACCTTCTTATTTACATATTACTACCTTCTCTCTCTCGTCTCTTATTTTCTTGAAAATTGAAAAAAAATTCACCTACAAAACTCTTCCAATAATTATGAATTTCCCAGCAACTCCTTTTCATTCTCTTCCATGTCTTTAAGAAGGTTTTTTGTTTTTCTTGAACAAAATAACTCAAGAAAAATCATAACTGAGAAACGGGAAAAATCAAGATTTTTTTTTTCTTTCTCGTTCCCCACTTTTCTTAGCATCCAAACGGGAAAAATAAAAAAACTAAAAACACATGATAAAAAAAAACTCAGATCTCATTCAAATAACAAAACTGAGAAACAATCCCATTCCAAAAAAAAATAGATTTCAAAACAAACAAAATAGCTTCTACATACAAATAAAAAATAAAAAATTATCTCTTTACCCAAATCTAACATTTTTCTCAACAAATGTTACCAAAATAAGCCTATTTTACTAGATCTACCAAAAATAACTTCAATATATGCGGAAATAAAAGGAAAGCACAGATGTGTTGGTGGAGTTACCTTTGTTTTGTGCTGCTGGAGATGCCACCACTGTGCTGGACAAGAGGAAATGTGAGAACGAGGAGAAAAAAAACACGGAGAACAACTGTTCTCTTATGTCTTTTTTTTTTTGTAAATAGTAAAAAAACGGGGAAAACAACATTTTTTTTGTTCTCTAAAAAGTGCCATTTTGAGAACATGGAGAACAAGAAAAACAAAAACAACTTTCTCTATCAAACAAGTTTTTAGTGTTTTTTGTTTTCAAGAATAAAAAACAATTCTTGAAAACAGCAACCAAATAGGCCCTAAGCTTTTAGATGAAAAAAAAAAAAAAAAAAGATGTGTGTGCATGTGGGAAGAATGAAGTATGATGGGAAAGAAAAGAAAAAACTAAATAAAACAAAAACAATATTAATAATAAAGGAAGACATGTACTGTGTGGGAGTGTGTGTTTGGTGGAAAAAAAAAACTGAAAGTGAGAGAATAAAATATATAAATAAAATGAGGTGAAGTACAAAGTTAGTTAGGTTTATGGTATTATAATTATATTAGTGATGGATGTAATTTAATAAATAGAATAGAATTTAATTAGTGAAATAAACCAATGTTTTTAGAACTAGACCGGTCATCAAACCAGAAAAATTACCTGTTCACGGTTCACTGGTTGGACCAGTGGTTGAACTGCGGTTGAACCAGTGATGTAATAAATATATAATTTATATATTATATAAAATTAAAATAATTATAAAAAATTAAAAATATGTAAAATTACAAATTTTAATAATGTTTGATTTTTATATTTGGTATATTAAATTAAATGATAAAGTTTAATATTTTAAATTTTATTAAATAGAAATATGTAATATTTAAGAATGAAGATATATTTAAGATGAAAAAATTTATAATATTTAATTTTATCATTTTTGTATTTGTATGTTATTGTTTTAAAATTATTCTATTAATTAATTTATATTATTTTTTATAATAATTATTATTATATTATTATTAAAATAAATAGGAATTTAAATATTTACATTTCTTTAAAGATTTTATATGATAAAAATTTGAAATAAAAACAATAATCTTAGATTCTTATTATAAATATTTTTTAACAACATCATTTAATAAATATGGTGCAATGCTCAATGGTTCAAAGGCTTCAAACTTTGAGATTCGTCCAACCCTCAAAGAAGCAATGTTTTGCCTCTATTTAGTCCCAGTCCTAGTCCTACATCAGAAGCACATGACTTCTATGTGCTCTAACTGCCCTATAAATACCTTCAACATCCAAGCCAAACATGCCAACAAATTGGGCCTGAAAACATGGCCCAAAGTTAAGTTTTATAAGCTTGTCATTGGATTGGGCCTAGTGGCTTGGACCAAATTTAATTAGTTTCAGTTTTGAAAGTTTTGGGTTTGGAAATTGGCCTGATGGATAATGGGCCTCTTAATAGGTTTGAACAGTTTAATATCGGTTTGACCATGAAACGGTTTATTTAGATGGACCAAACCAAAAAGTTCACCGGTCGACAGTTTGACCGGTTAGACCGGCTGATCCGGTCCAATTTTTAAAACAATGAAATAAACTATAGTTTAATTAAATTATGTTGTGTCCTTATGAGCAATTGAAAATAAAATTAAAAGGTTTATATGAATTACAAATTTATTAATTTTCTAAAATAGAAATAGATTAAATTATCTTTCAGAATTAAAAACATTGATTTGAATACCTATGATTTTAGGATTTGTCAAACCTATAAGATAAATGGTAATGGTTATTTCTCTTATGCTTTGTTAGGTAAAAAGTAGATTTTCCAGAATTATTTTTCTCCAAAGTTTTTTAGGACTTCTTTTGAAGTAAGGGAAATTAATATAGATTTTGTAAAAGAAAATAATTTTTTTTGTTATATATATTGTTTGAAATGTGAAATTGTTATTTTTGCTTTTAAGCATGGATCAAATATATTTTTGCATGGAAAATGTGTTATAACTTTTATTTCATTTATAATGAAACATATGGAGATATTCCGCTTTTGTAAGTTGGAATAAATAAAATAAAGAATTTGATTCTAGTTTGTTTGGCCTTTGTCAACGGAATATAATAGTTGACCTTTACATTTTCGTGGTGTGGAATGTAATTGATTTGGACCCCAGCCTCCAAGGGTTTGGTTAGAGGTTACTAGTACTAGTAGTGTTTGGTTCCATCCACCTTAAACGGAATATTTGAGGTTAGCCACCTATTTGTAAAGTCTCGCTTAGTTGGGCACTATTTGTTATTTAATAACTAGAGTAAATACAATTTAAATGTATTTGATTTGAAGTAGATATGAAATGATTTTGATATATATGAAAATGTTTGGTTGAATAGTTTAAACATATTAGCATGTTTAACTCAAAAGTTTTATAAATAGAGTACATGTTATATCTCCTATTTGTAAGTATAATTGTAAATATTTGATCTATGAAATTGTGTTAATGTTCCTTATTGGGCTTTGAGCTCATCCCCCTTTGTTGATAATTTTCCAAGTACCCTTAGTAAGGGCGAGGAGTGACAGTTAGGAAGGGAAATTGACTTGTTAGGACTTTTGTTAACACTCTTTATTTTAGACATTGTTTAAATGTTAGAATTTATTTCCCGTTTGAATTATTTGAGTTTGGAGTTATTTGGATAATAACACTTGGGTTGATGTGTTAGTTTTATAAATTGATATTTGGAGATGTTAGAATTTTCTTATTTTACTACTCTGAACAATAATTTGGTAATTGGTAATTTCTAGTTACAAGAAGAAAGTTTGTGTCATTTCCACTTTAAGCATTTGGGCTTGAGGTGTGAAATGACTATCACGCCCTTGGAGTGAGTTTTAGGGTGTGACAAAGTGGTATCAGAGCACTAGGTTATGATATTGTTGGGAACTTGTTTTAGTTTACTTTAGGGATAGACGAGTGATGCATTAGTTTAAGTTTCGACTTCATCTTGTATAAATTCCTATTCTTCCTTATAATTCTAAATTGTTTGATTGGATTCTTAGTGACTAATTTAGCTATACCTTATTCTTTATAGGAGATCATGCCACCTAGAATAACAACATCTTCCCAATATAGTTAGGCTAATGATGATGTACCTCCTCCACTTGAGGGTTTACCTCCCATGAATGCAGATGAGCTTTATAGGTATCTCGAAACTTTAACCGGTTTGGTTGAGCATCAAGTTAGAGTTGTTGAGACTAATGGTCAAGGACATTCCTCATATTCTAGGGTTAGCTTATTTGATGACTTTAAGAAGTTGGGTCCTATTTATTTTTTTAGCACTTCAGGTGCAACGGAAGCAGAGGCTTGGATTCTTAAGATGGAGAAATTCTTTGATGTCATACATTGCTCTAAGGAGCAAAAGGCCTCTTATGTGGCATTTATGTTAGACAAAGAGGCAAATCATTAGTGGCATATGACCAAGAGGCTTTTGGAGGATTTGGGACCTATAGCATGAAGACAGTTTAGGGAGGTTTTCTATAAGAAATACTTCCATAATAGTGTTAAACGACAAAAGGTGGGAGAGTTTGTTCATTTGGAATAAAGGGAGATGATTGTGGCCTAATATGAGGCCAAATTTACAGAGTTGTCATGTTTTATTGCATAGTTCATTGCTATGAAGGAGGAAAAAACATTAAAGTTTTAGGATGGATTAAAGCCCTACCTAAAGAACAAGATATCTATTTTAAAACTTGGCATCTATTCAGAGGTTGTGGACAAAGCCCTTATTGAAAAAAAGGATAATGGGGAGCTTCATCAATATAGAGAACAACAAAGGAAGAGGAATAGGAGTGATGCTGCTCATGGTAACCAAGCATAGAAAAGGGTTGCTTATGCTAGAAATCAGAATAAAAAAAAAGCAACACAAAATTTAGATGTGATATCTCCTACTTGTGGTAAGAAGCACGGGTGTAGGCCATGTTATAGAGAGACTGAAGCTTGCTTTGGTTGTGGGAAGTAAGGACACATGATTCAGGATTGTCCAGAGAATAAAAAGTTTATCATTGAGAATCCTAAGGAGGAGAACAAAGAGGATAAATAGAAGCCTTGAGCCTAAAGGTGGGTGTTTGCTATGACTCATAGAGATGCTCAAGCCACTTTTGATGTGGTGACAAGTACTATCCGAATCCACACTTTATTCGCTAGTCCTCTAATTGATCCAGGCTTGACACACTCTTTTGTGTTAGTATCTTTTGCTAGTTTGTTGGGTACGCCTGTTACTAGTATGGACATTGCTTTGATTATTGCTACACCTATGAGAGATTTTGTTATGACTAGTAAAATGCTTAGAGATTGTCTTGTGATGATTGGTTATAGGGAAATGCCCGTTGACTTAGTATTCCTTGACCTTCAAGATTTTAATGTAATTTTGGGGATGGATTGGTTAGCTTCTTATCATGCTTCTATTGATTGTTTTGGGAAAAATGTGACATTTAGCATCCTAGTTAACCTGAGTTCAGTTTTGAGGGGAGGCACGCAAATAGACCATTGTGTATGATCTTAGCCTTACAAGCTAGTTCTTTGCTTAGGAAGGGTTGTCAAGGCTTTTTGATGTATGTGGTGAGTGATGAAAATAATTTAAAGTTGGAGGACATTCCCATTTTAAGGGATTTTCCTAATTTTTTTTAGACGATTTGTCTAGTTTACCACAAAAAAGGGAGGTGGAGTATACCATTGATTTGGTACCAAGAACAACTCCTATCTCTAGGACTCCATACAGTATGGCACCTGTGGAGCTTAAGGAGTTGAAAGCTTAACTTCTAGAGTTGTTAGATAAGGGTTTTATTAGACCTAGTGTTTCACCTTAGGGAGCTCCTATTTTATTTGTGAAGAAAAATGATGGATCAATGAGACTTTGTATTGATTATAGGGAGTTGAATAAGGTGACTATGAGGAATAAGTATCCTCTTCCTCGAATTGATGATTTATTTGATTAGCTTTAGGGTGCTTGCATATTTTTTATGATCGATCTTCGGCCTGGATATCATCAGTTGAGGGTCAAAGGTGAGGAGGTACCCAAGACTACTTTTCAAACTAGATATGGGCACTATAAGTTTTTGGTTATGCCTTTTGGTTTGACTAATGCACCTACTACCTTTATGGATTTAATGAATATGGTATTCAAACCTTATCTAGATCAGTTTGTGGTGGTTTTTATAGATGATATTTTGGTGTACTCAAGGAGTGGAGAAGAGCATGAGCACCATTTGAGTATTGTATTGCAGACCCTAAGAGATAAGCAATTGTATGCTAAATTGAAGAATTTTGAGTTTTGGTTAGATAGAGTCTCTTTTCTTGGGCATGTAATGACTAATGATGGCAGCTCAGTCAACCTAGGAAGTTAGATGTTGTAGCGAATTGGAGGAGACATAGTACTGTGACTGAGATTCGAAATTTCTTGAGACTTGCCGGTTACTATAGGGGGTTTATTAAGGGGTTCTCTAAGATTGCCCTACCTTTGACTAAGTTGACACAAAAAGAGATTAAGTTTGAATGGTCTGATGACTGTGAATGTAGTTTTTAGGAATTAAAGAGCAAATTAGTGATAACTCCTATTTTGACTATCCCTTTAGGTTCAGGAGGATTTGTGGTGTATAATGATGCCTCTCATCAAGGTTTGGGTTGTGTTCTTATGCAGCATGGGAAAGTTGTGGGTTATGCTTCTAGATAATTGAAGCCTTATGAGTGAAATTACCCTACTCATGATCTAAAGTTAGCTGCAATGATTTTTGCACTTAAGATTTGAAGACATTTTCTTTTTTATGAAACTTGTGAAATTGTGGACCCGCATTTTTCACGTGTGTCTTCACTCAATCGGCGAGACTCACTTTTATTTGGTGAAAAATTTAGTTTTGGAAAAGTCGGAGTCACCACTTATTTTATTTTATTTTAAAAGGGAAAATAAAACAAGAAAGAAAACCCTAAAGAAGTGACTCCATAGTTTTTGGAAAAGTGTCTTTGAAAAACCCGAGTCTAGGTCCGAGGATCAAGTTACCTATTGGGAAGGTACCTCTAAGAGGTAGCATCTCTCTAAGCCCTATAAAGGTCTCTATTGACTAAGTTGAGGGAAATGGAGCAATTAATTGATTGATTGAGGGTACTTAGGTAGATTGAGGTGATTTTAAAAAATAGCATGCTAAACAAGAAAAGTTAAATCATGATCATAAAAGAGATTTAGGGTGTGTACCTGGACTGCTTCTTAAATGCCATCACAAGACATCAAAGTTAGTTCAAATAGTATATCATCCAACATGCATTTTATCAAAAATAATCAAACAATGAAACAATATATCAAGACACCCAAGCATTATCAAACATAGGTGCGGTTCACAGTGACAAGCATATTCATAGAATTTAGAAGGTGGGTGATAGAGGGCGTACCTGGATAGTATGGATAACTTATAATGTGCTTCCAAAAGACATGAGGGGTTTGATAATAATAAAATAAAGAAATCCTAGCATGTTTGTTATCTAATTAGCATAGCAAAAATAATCAAAGTATACGAAATCATCAATTATCATACACATCTTGTATATAATTCCTAAAAAATAGATAGATACGATTTCAACAAGTGGCAAAGGTGGCAGTAAAGGTGAGTTTTGAAAAGATTTTCTTACGTAGGGGTTTCACCAATTCACCAATTGGTATACACGAATTTGGCCTAGAATGATCCCATTTGTTTGGGACCACAAGCCTGGATTCGTGTCTTACTCAAAACCATAATTTTTATTGAAAACTGAGAAAGATGCAAATCGATCAAGACATGGTTGCATGTTATTTAAGAAAACGAGATTTTGATTTTAAGGACTCTAAATGAATTTTTTAAAATAGATTTTCAAAGGGATCTTTTAAGAAAAGTTTTTTATTTTAAAATAAAAGAAATTAATTTGAAAACAACAAAACATAAGAAACAAAATACCAAACAAAACAAAAGAAAACAAAATCACAAAGTAAATCTTTGTTTTTTATTTTTTATTTAGTAATCAACAAAACTAATAAAAATGAGGATAGAGGTCAATCTTCATGATTTTCCAATGGCCTCTGAAAAATTAAATTTCACAAAGAACTATCGAAATGATAAACTAAATGACATTGGATCAAATAAAATTAGAAGATATTAATCAAGAATTAAAAATGGGGAACCAAACACATAAGCTGAGAAGAATAGTCAAGAGCCAACATAAGGTCAACCAAACACATAAACATATTTAAACTAAAAAATTGAACTAAATCGGAATTAAAAACATGAACTTTATTTAACATGATTAACTATACTATTGGATTAAAGTCACTAACACACTTGAACTAAAAGATAGATTAAAACCAAACTAATTCGGAATTAAAAACATGAACTTTATCTAACATGATTAACTATACTATTGGATTAAAGTCACTAACACGCTTGAACTAAAAGATAGATTAAAACCAAACTAATTCGGAATTAAAAACATGAACTTTATCTAACATGATTATTTAAATTAATGAATTAAAATTACTAACACACTTGAACTAAAAAATGGGTTAAAACTAAACTAATTCGGAAAAAGCATAAACTTTATCTTTTAGGATCAATTAAACTAATTACCTAAAACTTCGAAAAGCACACGAATTGAAATTGGACCAAATTAAATCAAGGCAAACTAAAAACATGAATTTTCAAACATAGAATCAATTTTATTAATAAACTAATATTATAAAAATACCTAAGCTGAATAGAATGAACCAAATTAAATTAAAGCAAATTAAAAACGTGAACTTTCAAACATGAGATTAATTTTATTAATGAACTAAAATTATAAAAGTACCTAAACTAATTAAAATGAACCAAATTAAATGAAAGCAAACTAAAAGAATGATCTTTCAAATGTAGAATCAATTTTATCAATGATCTAAAACTACGAAAGTATTTAAACTAAATAGATGAATTAAATTTGGTCAAAGTAGACTAAAAACATGATTTCTTCACATAAAATTGATTAAACCAAAAAATTAGAAACTCACAAACACATCATGAAGAAAAATCAACACTAAACTAAATCGGAATGAAAAACAAGAACTTTATCATGTAGAATTAATTAAACTAATTATAAAAACATCTAAACTAACGAAATAAATTAAAACTAAATTAAAATAAAATTTTAAAAGGAACTTAGCTTCAAGAATGCATGTTGCTGTGTCTCGTTGAAGAATGGTGCGGCCTATGTGCTTTCTACTTTCACGACCAAATGGAGTCCCCTCCTTTAAGCCACAAAGGTTCATACTTCTCTTTACAAAGCTCCCACAGCTGCTTACCATGGGACCAATCCAAAATTTCATCATCCGTTCCTTGAATGACCAGAACAGGGCAATTCACAGGTGGAATTTTATCAATATTCTTGTAGATATCAAACCAAAATGTTCACTTCACAGGATGCGTGAATCGAAGCCCAGATAGGATTGGACTGTGAAGAATAGCAGCCCTCAATCGAGGCAAACAAGTGGCTAATTCTAGAGTAGGTCCATTGCCAACCGACTGCCCAGCCTTTACGTCTACATATGTGTCCTGCTCACTTGGCTTTCCAGAGAATTGTCCATACCCAGAATAATCGTACCCTATGAGATTCACCCTTAGACGAAGACTCAGTTCGGTGAAGATGTTAAACATCTGACCAAGATCAGCTGCATTGCCATGAGAGTAGAGCGTTGTCAATGACGTTGAAGGGTTCTTCACGTACACTGCAACTATCTCGCATCCTTTCTTCGTGCACAGCTTCAACACGTCCACGTTCTCCCTCTGAGACACGTCGGAGAGTCTCATTTTTCCGGTGGATTCATCGGAAACTACTTTATACGTAGGCTGGTTAGGAGATGAGCAACGATGAGGGCATGGTCGGTGCAGCAGCGGCGACGGTGGATGGGTGGCCTGTGGTGCGGTTGATCTGAGAATAATAGAGCTGGTGGTGTGACAGTATAACAGTGGGGCGTGGTGGTGCTAGCGGAGGAGCTGTGATGCATGGTGCGGGCTAGTAGTGGAGATGGAGGGCAGTGATGCATGGCAACGGTGCTGGTGGCTTAAACTGATGGCTGCAACTGTTGCAGCCAGAGATGAAGGAAGGGTGGCAGTGTGGGCAAGGATGCGGAAGAGATGGGTGCGGCGAAATGGTAGCAGCATGGTGGTGGGAAGGGACTGTCAAAGGAGCTGTAGCGACGGCAGTGTCCGGAAAGTGAAAATGTGGGAAAAGAAGAAGAAGGAAGGGTTAGAAGAAGGGTGGGCCGTGCGTGAGATGCAGACTGCATCCTCTAGGAAGCATGCTGTGCATGGAGTCTTCCAATGTGGGTTGTGCGTGAGATTCAGAATCTGCTCTGGTGCACCTTTGCTGACCCGATGCATTTTTCCTTGGCCCTTAATATATCCAAGAGTTGTTCGCTTATAAGTTCGGTTAAAGGGAAGGAAGTGAACCTCTTGAATACCAGCCCGTGCCTCCCTCATCGTCATTCCTTTCATCCACTTTCTGGCCCCTCTTTTCCTTTTCCCTCCTTCATAGAGTCCTCCTTTGTGATAATCACAAAAAACCGCACAACGCAAGTGTGGCGTCTTTGTTCCCACTCTCACAGATGATGTGCAACCAGGTCTGACCCCAATAGGGCCATAGCTCATTCCCCGTGCAGACCCAAATAAGCTTGATTGATTGAAATCACGAACCCATGGTCGATCCACCAAATTCATCGACCTCATCTTATCGTCTTTTAGCAGAGAACAAAATTGACAACACCCGCCACTTACACAAGATGATCACACACAGACCCTCTCTAATGGTGGAATCGCCCCTCAAACTGGACTTCACTTGAGGAGACAGAGAGTAAAAGAGCGGGTGGAAGTGGGCAATTGGATTGACCGGCACTGGCCATAACACCCCCCCCCCCCCCCCCCCCACCCAAAAAAATCTGTGCGCTAGAATGATTTAGAATCGTGCGACTGGTTGATGGTTCCCTCCCCAAAGATGTCAATTTCTCTAAAAAAAAATCCCCCTAAAACTCCTTATTTTGGTGGTGCATGATGGATCCCAATTTCCATGGTGCCCCTTCCAGATTTCTGCAGGTGACTCCCCTTAAGATACGTGATCCCCAATCCCTAATGGACCGAGTCTTAGGTGGTGTTTGTTTTTTAGCTGAATAGAAAAAGCCAAATATTTTAGCTTTTTCTATTAAGCCAAAAGTGACTTATTGACATCATCTAACATAACTAAAGTGAACTTGTTATCAATAGGTTCAATTTAGTTATGTTGGATGATGTGAATAAGTCACTTTTGGCTTAATAGAAAAAGCTAAAATATTTGGCTTTTTCTATTCAGCCAAAAAACAAACACCACCTTAGTCAACCTGGATGACTCCCCATGCTTCTTCCATGTGCGTCCAAAAAAAATCTCCCATGATCTCTATCTTTCCCTTAGGTGACGTGTAAGTCTCCTTCCCTTATCCAAACATCAATACCACACCTTTCATAAGACTCCACTCAACTTCCAATTCCTTTTCATATCCAAAAGTCAATATAACCGTGTATTCTTCTGGCCGCACCACTTAGGGGGGTCCTTTCTAATATTTCCACTTAAATTTGAACCTCCCATATTGAGTGAATGATACCCCCTCCCACCTCATGGGCAGCCACAAATATGGAGAATTCCACCTTTCCATCTAAATCTTTTTCCTTCTAGAACTAGAATCCCTTTGGTGCGTGAATATCCTTAATATTTGCACCCCATCTACAGCCTTGGACTTTCCTTTATCAAAAATCTTGGTGATCCTCTTTCTAAAAATCTAGCAACCGTTTCCTCATGCAAGAAATAAAATAAAGATAAAAATAAAAATAAAAATAAAAATAAAATAAAATAAAGATTAAAATCAATAAATATCATGAAATTGAAAATCAAAAGAAATTTAAATCACACACCTAAAAAAATAAAAATAAATAAAAATCAACCACATGCAAGCCATACAAGCCATGTAATCACAAAAAATATGAGCCATGCAACCATGCAAAAATACGAGCCATGCAACTATGCGAAAATACAAGTCATGCAACCATGCAAACCATGCAAAAACGTCTATAGGTTACCTAGGGTGTGTCCTAGTGCACTAGGGCGAACGAAGTGGGCCTAAGGGAACTTAGAAGGCCTAAGGTGCCTAAGTGGGCCGAAGGTGGTGCCTAATGGGTCGGGTATACCTATGCAGGCCTAGGGTGCCTAAGTGGGCCTAAGGTGGTGCCTAATGGGCCAAGTGTACCTAAATGAGCCTAGGGAGCCTAAGTGGGCCTAAGGTGGTGCCTAATGGGCCAAGTATACCTAAATGGGCCTAGGGTGCCTAAGTGGGCCTAAGTCTAAATTAGGGCTGCCAAGAGTCACAATGGAGTTAGATAAATCCCTCAATCAAAGTCCTCAAGGTGGCTTAGAAAAGATAGGCTACACGAGTAGTAATGGCCCACCAGAAAATTGTTGTAAAGTACCGAACAAATACCTAATAAGACATGTGCTAGGATGACAAAATTGAGGGTCTATAGAAATATTCATAGATCATAAGAGTTTGAAGTATTTGTTTTCCCAAAAGGAATTGAACATGAGACAAAGGAGATGGATAGAACTACTTAAGCACTATGAGTGTATTATTTAGTACCATCCAGGGAAGGTGAATGTTGTAGCTGATGACTTAAGCAAGAAATTAGTTGGTTCCCTTGTAGCTATTAGAGATTGCTAGAGGCGATTAATTGAGGATTTAAGGAGTTTACAAGTCCATATTAAATTTTTGGACTCAAGAGCACTTGTGGTGAATTTCAAAGTATAACTAGACTTAGTTGGGAGAATTAAGACCCTACAAAAGAATGATTTGCAATTAGTGCAACTTATGGAGGAAGTTAAATGGGGTAGTAAGCCTGACTTTGTTTTATCAGATGATGGGATCTTAAGGTTTGGGACTAGACTTTGTGTTCCAAATAATGGAGAGTTAAGGGGGGAGCCTTTAGAGGAAGCTCATTATTCTAGGCTTGTGATCCACCCAGGAAGGACAATGATGTATAAAGATTTGAGACAAAATTAGTGGTGGTCAAGTATGAAGTGAGATATTACACAACTTGTGGCTCAATGTTTGGTGTGTCAACAAGTGAAAGTTGAACATCAATGACCAGCAGGGTCTTTGCTACCACTTTCTATTCCTTAGTGGAAATGGGAACATATTACTATGTATTTTGTGATAGGGTTACCAAGAACCTTAGGGGGGTAATAATGCTATTTGGGTGATTGTTGATTGATTGACAAAGTCTGCTCACTTCCTGCCTATGAAAGTCAATTTCTCTATGGACCGTCTAGCTTCTTTATATGTCAGGGAGATTATGAGAATGCATGGTGTACCTATGTCTATAGTATTTGATAGATATTCTCATTTTACTTCTAGATTTTGGCATAGTCCACAGAAAGCTTTGGGTATTAAGTTGAGTTTTAGTATTGCTTTGCATCCTCAAACTGATGGTCAATTAGAAAGATAATTCAAGTTTTGGAAGATCTGTTGAGAGCTTGTACTTTAAACCTAAAAGGTAATTGGGATGATTACTTACCTTTAGTAGAGTTCTCTATAATAATAGATTTCAAGCTAGCATTGGGATGGCACCTTTTGAGGGGTTATATGGTAGGAAATGTTGATCTCTTGTTTGGATGATGTTAGAGAAAGGAAACTTTTGGGGCCTGAACTTGTGTAGTTGATGGTTGAAAAGTTTGTCTTGATTAAAGAAAGATTAAAAATGACTCAAAGTAGATAAAAGAGTTACGTTGACAATCGTAGGCGAGATTTGGAGTTTGACGTAGGTGATCATGTTTTCTTAAAAGTTTCACCTATGAAGTCTGTGATGAGATTTGGGAGAAAGGGAAAACTCAATCCTCAATTTGTGGGTCCATTCGAAATATTAGAAAGAGTAGGCACTTTGGCGTATAAAGTGGCCCTACTCCTTAGCTTGTCTAAGATTCATAATGTGTTCCACGTTTTGACTTTGAGGAAATATCTTTTTTATCCTTCTCATATTGTGGATTTGGAGCCTATTCAAATTTATGAGGACTTAACTTATGAAGAAGTACCAATTCAGATTGTGGATGTGATGGACAAGGTACTACGTCATGCTATTGTCAAGTTGGTAAAGATCTAATGGAGCAATTACAGTATTCGAGAAGCCACTAGGGAATTAGAGGAGGAGATGAGAGAAAAACATCCACATATTTTTCAAGACCCAAGTATGTCAAGTTTAGAGGACTAAACTTTTGTTAAGGAGGGAAGAATGTAACACCCTAAAATTAACTTTAGGGGTAAAACAGTAAATTATAAATTAATTAATTAATTAATTAAACTCATTAAAGGTAAAAGTGTCCTTATACAATTAATAATCCTAAGTATAAATTAGATTTTTCTTTTATCTTTTCTATTCAAAAAACCCTATTAACCAAAAATCAGAGAATTGCAGAATGTAGTGTTGAAGGTTTGGAGGTCTAGGGTTTGAAGTTAAGATTTTTCCAAGTAAGATTCTAATCCTAAATTAATATATTAGATTCATTAGTTAGTTAGTTTTGAACACATTAGATATTCTTTAGAAAATTTTAATTTAGATTAGGGTTAGTTTATTTAATTTTTTTTAAGATCAAAATATTGGAAACTTAATATTATGGGTTGTTTTATTGTTGGAAAATGAGAAATTCTGGAAATTGGGAAATTTTAGGTTTTTAGATGAAAAAAAAAAAAAAAAAGATGTCTGTGCATGTGAGAAGAATGAAGTATGATGGGAAAATAAAAGAAAAAAATAAAATAAAAATAATATTAATAATAAAGGAAGACATGTATTGCGTGGGAGTGTGTGTTTGGTGGTTATTATATGTATAATTATATTAACAATGATGGGAAGTTGTTACGTATATAGGTTATGTTTGGTGGAAAAAAAAACACTGAAAGTGAGAGAATAGAATATATAAAGAAAATGAGGTGAAGTACAAAGTTAGTTAGGTTTATGGTATTATAATTATATTTGTGATGGATCTAATTTAATAAATAGAATAGAATGTAATTAGTGAAATAAATTATAGTTTAATTAAATTACATTGTGTCCCTATGAACAATAGAAAATAAAATTAAAGGTTTATATAAATTAGAAATTTATTAATTCTTCTAAAATAGGAATAGATTAAATTATCTTTCATAATTAAAAACATTAATTTGAATACCTAAGATTTTAGAATTTGTCAAACCTATAATTTTAGATAAATAGTAATGGTTATTTCTCTTATGCTTTGTTGGAAAAAGAGTAGATTTTCCAGAATTATTTTTCTCCAAAGTTTTTGAGGGCTTTTTTTAGGTAAGGGAAATTAATATAGATTTTGTAAAAGAAAATATATTTTTTTGTTATATATATTGTTTGAAATGTGAAATTGTTATTTTTGCTTTTAAGCATGGATCAAATATATTTTTGCATGAAAAATGTGTTATAATATTTATTTCATTTATAATGAAACATATGGAGATATTCTGCTTTTGTAAGTTGGAATAAATAAAATAAAGAATTTGACTCGGGTTTGTTTGGCCCTTGTCAATGGGATATAATAGTTAGCTTTTTAGCCATTGTCAATGGAATATAATAGTTGACCTTTATATTTTCATGGTGGGGAATGTAATTGATTTGGACCTTAACCTCTAGGGTTTGGTTAGAGGTTACTAGTACTAGTAGTGTTTGGTTCCGTCCACCTTAAAAGGAACATTTGAGGCTAGCCACCCATTTGTAAAGTCTTGCTTAATTGGGCACTACTTGTTATTTGATAACCAAAGTGAAAACAATTGAAATGTATTTGATTTGAAATGGATATGAAGTGATTTTGATATATATAAAAATGTTTGGTTGAACAGTTTAAATGTATTAACATGTTTAACTCAAAAGTTTTATAAATAAAGTATATGTTATATCTCTATTTTGTAAGTATAATTGAAAATATTTTATCCATGAAACTGTATTAATGTTCCTTATTGGGCTTTGAGTTCATCCCCCTTTGTTGATAAATTTCCAAGTACCCTCGGTTCAAGCGAAGAGTGACAGTTAGGGGGGAAAATTGGCTTATTAAGACCTTTGTTAAAACTCTCTTTATTTTGGACATTGTTTAAATGTTAAAATTTATTTCCCGTTTGAATTATTTGAGTTTGGAGTTATTTGGCCAATAACACTTGGGTTGATGTGTTAGTTTTTATAAATTGATATCTAGAGATTTTAGAATTTATTTATTTTACTACTTTGAACAACAATTTAGTAATTGGTGACTTCCAATTACAATATGAAAGTTTGTGTCATTTCCACTTTGAGCCTTCGGGCTTGAGGTGTGAAATGACTGTCATGCCTTTGGAGTGGGTTTTAGGGTGTGACAGTTACTATTACGACGAAGAAACAAGTGAATAGAAGAAAGGGTAAAATGGTTCCAACTGGACTAAAAGCAGCATAACAAAATGAAATTAGAAAGTAAAAAATGGAAATGTATTACTTGTTCCAAGAATGTACTGAGCTTTTAATTTATTATGAGCCCAAGCGATGGATTCAATAAGTTCTTGCCAATAACCACACCCGCTAAATAGAAACATTAAACTAAAAGCCCATACAAAATGAGCACCTAGGAAAAAAAGACCATATGCGGATAATGAAGAACCATAAGACTGAATTACCTAGGATGCATGTGCCCATAAGAAATCGCGGAGCCACCCATTAATAGTAATAGAACTTTGCGTAAAGTTTCTTCCCGTGATATGAGTTAACACCCCTTGATCACTTATACTCCCCTAAACATTTAAATGCATTTTCCAACTGAAATGGAATATTACTACCGAAATTGAATTATACATCCAAAATAACCTTAAGAAGACGTGATCCCAAGCTGATACTTGACATGTACCCCCTCTTCCAAGTCCATCACATGGGAAATGAAAACCAATTTTTGCTTTATCCAATATCAAACGAGAGCTACAAGCAAATAGAACACCTTTCAAGATTATAAATACCATCACATGAATCATAAATGTATGAATGTGATGTACCAAAAAATCTGCGGTTCCTAACGGAATAGGCAACGAAGGTACCTATGAGGTAGATGTAGTATTTTTTTATTTTTTTTCCTTTTTTCTCTTCCTAGCTTTGTTATTTTCTCTCAAACTTATTAGAGGACTAACTATAATATGCTTGCTAAGTTGTATTCCACTATTATATTTTTCTTTTAAATAATTTACATGATGAAAACAATTAAGAAATGCCAAAACGAAGAAAGGAAGTTATAATGTGTATTTTTTGATGGAAAATTCTATGGTAGGCATATGATACTAGGTTCCAAGAATAAAATTTATGTTCTATGTTTCAAAGAAAAATCTATCATTTAATATATGTGATATGAGATTTTTTTAAATCCTATTTAATCCCATTATACTCAAAAGCTTGTTATTTTCTTATTTTCCTTTAATCAAAAGGTTATTGTTTGAATCCCATCAAAGGAGGTAATGATATCTTTGTTCTCTTGTATTGGTATTAACCTAATGTAATATCCACTTAATGAGATGAGATGAATATATATATATATATATATATATATATATATATATATATGTATGTATGTATATGTATATGCGCAGTTAGTCTCCTGTTTCATTTGGTATTAGAGTCATTGACTTGAAGACATGTTTTTTTGGTCAATTCAATGGACAATGTGGTTGCACAATAAATGCTTTAGGTCAATTTTTATTTTTATTTTTTTCTGTCCAAAGTAGTAGAAATCATGAGACAATAAGTTAGATTCAAAAAATCATCTTCTTTGGAGAGATCAATTTATACCCTTTCTTATTTCCAACGGTTTTTTAAAATATGTTGATGGGTCAGAACCGGTACCACTAAAACTATCATACTCCAAATACAATGCATGGTTTGTTACTAATCAATATGTTTTAAGCTCAATCAAAGGATTGTTAGGTCTAAGTGCATGTCCACATGTCAAAGGATCACCTCCCAACACCTAACTCACCAAGATTGTTAAAGCTCTAACCACATTCTTATATTTAGGGAACCATTTTTTTACACACACACACTTGGAGCGATCAAAAGTGGATTTTCTTAAGAATGAGACTAGATATATTATTAGTGGGAGTAATCAATCCTAAAGATGAAACTCCTTTCTTGGTAACATAGATGTCAAGGATCTTGGTTGTACCTTAACTTAGGTATGAAGTGGAAGAATCACCTAAAGTAGTCTTACTTGCATGATCTAAGGATCAAACATAAATGGTATGTCAATCTTGCTTTAGGAAACTTTTCGAGGTTAAGGCAAAGATATTAATTAGAGAGGGTTTCTCTACATAATAATAAGATCATGATCTACCCAAAGTAATCTTCATTCTTATGATCCTACAAGAAAACGTACTTTTCTCAACGAAAATTTAGGGATTAATTGAAATTTCATCACAAAAAATAACATTCTCTGATGAAATTTTAAATATTGTCATTGATGTGAGTTTCCTAAAAACTTTTCCTAAGGAATGGAGTGATTTTATCTTTAAATAGTTTTATTAAGTTGTAATATATATTATTGAATAATATTAATAAATACCTAAATCATTTATTTTATTATTAAATAGTATATTCTTAATTTTGATATAATAGTAGTATTATTGTGAAATAATATAATATATATTATGGTAGCAATTAATATATCTATTATATTATTTTGTATGAATAATAATAATAAATTAATTGAAGAAATCAAAAATTAAATACTATAATATCAATTTCTTTAAATTTAAATGTTTTGTTGTAGAATAATACAAAAATATGATTTAATTAATTAATATGCATAGTGTAATTTGTTATTTATATTATTTCATATATATAATAATAATAATAATAAAACATTAGAGATATGCAAGATTACATCATATAAATTTACTACAATTTCAATGCTTTTTTATATATTGTTATCCACAAATAAATAATACTATATGATTTTTATTCTATAGGCTATGAGTAAGCTATAGTGGTCTAATTTTGTCTCATTCAATATTGTAATTTTTCACTCAAGAAGTGAAATTTTTTTATTAAATTATCTAGTAAAATTTAATTATCAAACTTAATTATAATTTCTTTAGTTATTATTTAGTTTCTAAATAATTGTTAATAATTGAATTTATCAAATGAATTACCCAATATCTATAAAGATGTTTCATTGACTTAAAATCTTTAATGTCTTTTTACTCCCTTTATTTTCATGATATATGTTCTTGCATAGAGATATCACCTTATTTTTTTTTTTTAAATGTTATTTTTGAAATCTAGAATGTCAAATTCTATTTTGAATGAATGTGAAGATTAGATTCATTTATTTAAAAGGATATTGGCTATAACCCAAGAAGAAACAACTAGTTTCATCCCATAAAATTTGCTTTTATGAACTTACAAATTGTCCAAATTCAATACTTTGTAAGGTAATTTTGATAGTTTAATTATTATAAGGTTTTACATAAATTATGACCTCTTTTAACTTAAGTTGTGACTATGGTCAATTAGAAAATAATGTAATGAGGGCTTTACTCAAAATTAAAGATTTTGTATACCCATATACTAAAGAACTCGATTTATTTGAAAAGAAGGATGACTATTTAATTTTCAATTAATATAATTTACTTTAGATGATTATATATGAATAAGACTATACGCTTGTACATTAGTCAATTAATTAATTGTCAAAGTTGTATTTGCTTATTTAGCAGAAATTGACATATTACATGCTCACTAAGTGTTTGACACCTTCTACAGGCTCTCAAACCTCTTTTTTTTTTTTTTTTTTAGACTTTTTTGTTTTAGAAGTCACTTTCTTTCTTATTTTATTTTTCTTTTTAAAACATAAAATAATCGACAACTTCAATTGTATTTTGGGTACTTATCTTATTTATGAGAAGGAAGGAAAATCAAACTAAATATTATTGTTTTATGTTTTTCTACAACTTTATTTTGGGTATTTATCTTAATAATTGCTTATTGTGATTTTACAAATGTCATATATAAATATAATTATTCTTATAGTTGTTGGCTTTTGGATGAAGTTGTTTTGATTTAAATGCGGTGATTTATGAAGGGATTTTGGACACTTTTATACAGAATGGTACTCCTTTGACTAGTGACTTATAAGCATTAGCTTTCATTATTTTAGTATTAGAGAAAAAAGAAATTATCTTTTCTTGATAGTTTAGGCTATGTTGGGTTCGTAAAAAATTTGAGGAAAAATTCTAGGGAAAAGAATATAGAGAGAAAAATGATAAGGGAAGGAAAGAAAAAGTGTAGTAAAATAAAAAAAATAAATTTAAAATTAATAAATTTTGTTTACATGCTTTTTCAAACTCATTCCATATAAAGATTGAATAATTTGGGAATGCATGATTTTAATTAGTTTTAATTATATATATATTTTTTTTGTTTACTATCTTTCACTATGAAAGGAATCATGAGAAAATTATTTTTCTCAATATTTTTTAGTACTTTTCTATAACCAAACACAAAATTAAGCAAACATAGTATTAGGCAAACTTTGAGGCTTTCTATTAGATGTTGGCCCATTAGGAAAGGTCATATGTAACGACCCGCTCTCAACCGTGTAGATATTGTCCGCTTTGGACCCAAAGGGGCCCTCACGGCTTTAAAATGCGTCTACTTGGTTAAGAGAAGCCTCTACATATATAGCGCCAGGAATTTTCCCTCCTATCCGATGTGGGATGTCACAAACACTCCCCATGCAGACACAACATCCTTGTTGTGTTCCATTAGATTGCGGGGCCAAATAGACAAACACCCCTATAGGGCCAAACAAACCCCCACACTGAGGTTGGAGATTGGCTCTGATACCATTTGTAATGACCCGCTCTTAACCTTGTAGATATTGTCCGCTTTGGATCCAAAGGGACCCTTACAGCTTTAAAATGCGTTTACTTGGTCAAGATGAGCCTCTACATATATAGCACCAGGACTTTTCCCTCCTATTCGATGTGGGATGTCACATCATAGGCCTTTGTAGGTGTGAATTAGAGACTAAGGGCATGCTTGGTTAGTGTTTTCAAGAATTGTTTTTTGTTCTTGAGACCAAAAAATACCAAAAACATGTTTGGGAATTGGGTGTGCTATTAGTTCTCATCTTTCTCCATGTTTCAAATCCCTCTTTTCAGAGAACAATAAAATTTTGTTTTCCATGTTTTTCTTATTGTTCAAAGAACAAAAAAAAAAAGGTGATTAGAGTCAAAAATATGTGCTTTAAAGGCACATATTCGATATGATTTGTGCACCAAAGGACATTCAAATCACCCAACTTGACCAAAATCAATGTTAAGGCCCTAGCCATGAGTTTAATTTGTACTTCGGAGACTTATCTCAGGTTCAAGGGAAGAAAATGGTGCAAGTTGAATCACTTTAGATTTTGAAAGATCAAGAAAAGGCTAAATGAGGAAATAAGTGAGTCAAGACTCATGGACCGTAAGGACAGGCAAGATGAGGATATCATGAGTTTGGAAGATGAGAAATGACCATTATGGAGTAAGAAAGAAGGCAAGAAAACATGGGAAATGAGGCATGAAGTAAGATTCAGCTGCATGGAAATTTAGAACTCAAAAATCTAATGGCATAATATACTTTGACTTTGAAGAAAAATTTAGAGCACTTCCTAGATTCTATTGTATACATACTATATAATGTTTCAAATCTTGGGAAGTCGGGAGTCCAACGCTTCAAACGGTGTGCAAATCAGAGTTGAAATGAAGAAGTTATGGCCATTTGAAGACAACTGAACCAAGCTGGAGGGTCATTTCGAAATGATTTCGAAATTCAACTTATGAATTTTAAATCCACTTCGAAATGACACCAATTTCGAATTCATCCACTGCCACTTCGATGTTTCACCTCCTTTACCTCGAGAATTGCATTTGTTCAACTTACGAATTTGAAATCCACTTTGAAATGACACCAATTTCAAATTCACCCACTACCACTTTGATGTTTTGCCTCCTCTACCTCAGGAATTTCATCTAGGGCATTCCATCCGCCCTAAGTGGACCCCACACAACTAGAAATCACCATTTTATTATTTTTTAATCATTTTTAGGAAATTATTTTGTAATAAGTGGCCAATGAAAGTGTGCCACATGTTAGGTAATTGATGGTATTATATAAACTGTCTCAATTCTAGGTTTTAAGGATCTTGGATTTTTTTTCCGAAGAGTTTGACATTGAAGATGGAAGAAGACAAGAACTTTGGTTTTTTTTCTTTTTCTTCTTTATTAAATATATTGTTTTTAGTTTCTTTTGATTCAAATTATGGATTTTTACCCTATTATGGATTGTGAATGTGACATCACCCCCATGAGAAGCTAAGAGCCAACTTGGGGCTTGAAGCATGAAAACCTAAGGGCTAGGAAACCTATAGGGACAATGGGTAAATTATTATAACAATGAGATTAATTATTGGTTGGGTGACAATTTATCAATTTTTTTATTCTATCATTGTGAGTTAGTTTAGGGAATGATATAGTAGGTTATTACTCGATACTAGTGATTCTTGGTAATTCTTGATTATTGGTTATCCTTGTCTTCCCTATCATTATTTGCCCCAAAACAAATCTATAAGGAGTAGGAAGAGTTAAAAAGAAAAATCTTAAACTAGTCATTAATCTCATTCATCTAATGGTTTTAGGAATTGTTTTAAAAAGGAAAAATTAGGTTTCAGATGCAATTTTGAGTTATAGAACTCAACTTGATCGCTAGCAACCAAGGATCCCAAAACGCTAAGATCATATTACTTAAAAGACCCTTATTTTCTCTAATTTTTATACCCTAGGTTGGATTGTGGAAAACCCCAAACTTGAATCAATCGAATTTAAAATCAATATTCATTTTTTTATTTAATTTAATTTCTTTTACTTAGTTTCACATTATTCACATATTGTTTTTCACTTTAGGATTTAAACAAAAGCAATTCATTTATTATAGTACTGACAATTTTCATAAGCCAGTCATTGAGGACGATACCCGGAATACTACAAAAGTCGTAGTGACTCTTTCTCTAGTTTTTCTTGACCAAAGTTGCTACGTAAAAAGGCTAAGTATCTTGGTACAACAGAGAAGTTCGGTTAATGGGTCATCTCTCTATGTTTTCAATATGGTATTCTCGTGCTTTCTCTGTGATTTTTCCTACAACATGTCTACAACCTTCAACACGTCTACAATGAGTCTTTGATTCTATCTCCACCAACACATCTCCTATTTCCATTATTTCCAAATATTTTGGATTTATTTATTTATTTTTTGTGAAATCTAGATGATTTTGGTTGATCGAAAAAATTAATTGGGAAAAAGTTAGATCAGAGATCTTTAAATAATTTTTATGAATTATTGTTCCTCGTGGATCTATTCTACTTTGTTTTTAGAACATAATCCGATTATATTTTGGATTTTGTAGCTTTTTTTTTTTGCTAATATATTCATGATTTTTATGAATTTCTTTCATGTTTTTTTGTTTCAAATTTGAGGAGAAAAACATGAAGTTTGAAGGTTTTTTCTTTTCATTCTCCAAGTCTTGAGTTGGTGTTGTTACTAGAAGATTTGTTTTGGGGCTTGATTAACCTTTTTGTTTAGTTTATGGGAAAACCCAAGGAGATAAGACATTAGAATGAAATATTGGAGCTTATTCTTGTTTGTACATTTTGCACAGGTTTTGAAATTTTCTTTCTTTCGTTCTGTGTTTGGAATTGGAATTGTAGTTAGAAAAGACTACGTATGGTGAAATTTAATTAGTTGTTTGTTCAGTTGTTGAGAAAACTAAAGGAGAGAAGAAAATAGAATGAAAAATCTAGAGCTTATTCTTGTTCTCATATTTTGAATAAAGTTCAATTTTTTTTCTTTCTCGTTTCTTTGAGTTGGGAATTGATTTTGTCATTATAAAATATATTGGGATTTATGTGTTGTTTGATTGGGTGTTGTTTGGTTTTTGGGATAAGTGAGGAGAGAAGAAAATAAAATAAATTTTGGAGTTTATGTTCTTACATTTGGCATTATGTTATAATTGGTATTATTAATGGAAAAATATTTAAGGACATATAGCGGGGTTTGATTAGTTGCTTGTTCGATCTATGGGAGAAGCGAGGAGATAAGAAAATAAAATTAGATTTTGGGGTATATTCTTATTCTTACATTTCACATGAAAAAATAATTTTTTTTTTCTTTTCTTGTTTCTCCATGTTTGAAATTAGTGTTTTATTAGAAAAAATGAATTTAAGTTGAGTTTTGACCAATTGTTGTTTGATTTATAGGAAAGTGGGGGAGATTAGAAGAAAGAAGGATTTTGAAGCTTTCATTTTAAGTAATACTAATTTTACATTTTTTAGGCAAACAAAGAATTTCTATAGGTGATATAAGTTCCTTGTTTGGTTGCTGAGAAAATAGAGGGAAGAAAGAAACAATATACATTTTGGAGCTTATTTTCATGTCCTATTCTTGATCTTACATTTTCCAAGCAAGCAAAAAGGGTGTATTCTTATCTTGGCAATAGAAGTTCATTTTGTTTTTGTTTTTAATGTTTATTTTGTTGTAACAAGTTCAACTGGAGTTAAAAGAAGGTGTTTTGTGTGCTCTTGCACATGTTTTGAACTCTCTAAGAAATTTGTGGTCTCTTTGGGTGATAAGTATTGGAAATGAGTTAATTACATTATGCTTTGTTTGGATGGGGAAAACTATAGGAGAAACAAAGCTAATATTTTCCTGAGTTCTAGGGCTTTTTTGTTGTCTTAGTTTTCAAAAGATGAGAAGTTTTTCCTTCCTTGACCAAGGTGTTTGTTTTGATAATCATAAGTGTTGAACTTTCTTTCTTTTGTTTTTTATTAGGTTTTGCAAGTTAAGGAGGGATTTCTCATTCTTTTCTTATAATCTCTTATTTTTAATGAATATGTTTTTGTTTTTGATAAAAAGTTCATAATTATTGAAAAAAATGTGAAAATCCCTACAATCCATTTAGTGCATTTGATCTATGTAAATTGATTTAATAGCTCATTTTTCTTTTGAAAGCTCCAACTTCAGTGTCTCTTCTTAAGACTTTTTATTTTTTTATTTTTTATTTTATGTAAAATTATCTCTTTTTAAAATTATTTATACATTTACAATATCAAGTTAGTTGAACAAAACGTTCAATTTTTTTTAACATATATATATATATATATTACTTGTTTTGAGAACTCTTTTCTATAACTCAGCCAAACATGTTTTTGTTGTTTTCGAGAACAAAAACTATTTTTCAAAATTTAGTTCCCAAACACAATTTTTTTTTTCCTGAATACACAAAAAACCATTCTTAAAAATTGTTCTTAAAAACCATTTCTCATAATAGTTTTCAAAAACACCAACCAAACAAACTCTAATATTTTGACTTTAAATAAGAAGAGTACCAATTTCCACATTTTGTAATTTAATATCTAGGAAAAAGGAAATTGTTATGTCTGGGATATTCTTTTTGCTAGGAATATCATAATGTACTTGGGTTTAATTAAAAATTGATTACAAGGCAAATATCCATAGTTTTTGGCAAGTAGCTATTGTAATGGTATTGTAGCAAAGTATTGTCGTGGTTATTGTCCATCCTATTATAGTCAGTGTTGTTCATATCACTGTAGTAATTTACTATTCATACCATTGTAGGATTGAATTATTTTTATTTTATTTATTGATTTATTTTACCATCTTCAACTTGTGTGTTGCACTCATTTCTAGTTTTCTTGGGCTGCTAATCAGCCCATAAGAGTTGCTAGAAACTTTTGCTCTAATATTTACAATCAACCCTTGAGAAATTGCGATCTATTTGGTTACCACATGACTCAGGAGGTTTATTTGGAATTGGATTAAAGTTGCTATAATTGATAACATTGACTTATCCTCATGCATAATTGACTTTGCTTGCATCTATTTTTTGTAAGTTAAATATTTTTTCATGTTGAAAAGTTGGGTGCATAGTTGCCTTTGAAATATATTTGAATAAATAAAAATTTCAAAAAGCTAGAAATGGTAGGCAAAAGGAAATAAGAGGTTATATAATACACCATGGAATAATTAAAATATTCAATAAAATATTTTTTTTAAATCCCCAAATTCAGGTTTCAGATCCACATGGAAAGTTGTTAGAAACTTAATGTCAGAAAAATTTAAGAAAAATTACAAAAAATTATGTAAATATGAAATGGAATAGTTATTTTAATAATATGTTTACTACAAATGGAGCTAGAAAGAAAAATTATTGTAGTTACAACAATAAATTGCTATCAGGTTTTTTAAAAACTCAAATTATTAGGATATAAATCAAACAAAAACATAGTGAATGAGGACAAAAATTATATATTTAGTTATATTCATTATCCTCAAATATATCAAGAAATTGGTTAATATTAAAATTTTCTATTTACTATTTAAGAATACAAAATAATATTTGAGTTGAAAGAAGATTCTTGTATTTCTTTTCTTTTTATCTCATTTATTTAGAATAAAATAGTAAACCTTACAATGGGGGCTACTTGTGGCATGTCTCATAAAGTTGTTATCTATTTTTTTTTTTTCTCTCTTGGTTTGTTGAGGAGAAAGGACTATATCTAGTCTTGCATCCCTATCTAATAGGAATAATAAACTTCCTTTACCCATATTGAAAATCAATCAAATTTGATAACGGTTCGAGAATCATATATATACATTTATATATATATATATATATATATATATTATACAATATGAAAGACCATAAATGTAGGTAAAAGTAGGCCAATAAGGTGATGACCTATATATGACCACAAAAACAATATGATTATTTTGCAATTTTTAATAATAACACAATTCCACCACAACTTGAAATTATTATACAAGAGAACCAACTTTACTATAAAATTATAGAGAAGCAAATTGGAAAATGTGTACACAGCCTCATCTAATCAACATGAAGCATTTTTTTATTGGAAACTAATAGTCAATTATGAGTAGAAATTTTAATTTATTAACTTACTAGTTGTAACTACTTTTCTTGTTAAAATTTAAGTTTGGGATTATGACTGTGGGTTGTTATAATGTTGGCATATAAATGCTAGATCCTTGTTTGAAACTTAATATTATTTGTTGTGTTTTGAAAAATTTGCACATGAAAGTTTCCTTACACTAAAATTTAATTTGGTTTTAATTTGAAATTCAAATTTGAAATTGCTTATATATAACATGTATAGTTTGAAAAATGTCTTAAAAATGTAAGATATCTTACAAAAATTTTGATTTACTAACTTATTATGTTTTATTTAAAAAAAAAAATTGTTTTGTTTTATTGTTCTTTTTCATTCATATATAGAAGAAGATACTAAAGCTCCAACACTAACCAATAGCAAAGGAAATTGTGATTATGATTGAGTTGGAAATTTGTGAGAAACATTTGGGGCAAAGATCATGATATATCAAAGGCTTTTAGAGACTCAACCACTTAATGCACAACAAAAAGGTGACCAATTGGAGACCCTACTACAACAGTAAGATCAACAACATCAACAACCTTGCATCATCTATGATTAGACTAAGGGCCTTGATTATGCATATGATGGATCTTCCTTGCCTTTTTTGTCTATGTTGATATGGTCATTTTGGGATGACATTTGATTAGCCTAATATTTTATTTTTTTTATGTAATTATTAACGTACATATTCTAATCTTATAATCATTTAATATTGTTACATATATTGTCAATGAAGGAATACAATACATATTTTGATTTTTGTAAGCATATTTTTTAATGAAAATTTTCATTGCAATGTATTAATTAGGTATAGATAGTACTAAAAATATATAGTTGCAATATTAAAATGAAGTAATCTAGGTATTCCAACAACTAACTCCCCATTAGCTTGCAAGGGCATGATATGAGATTTTATTGAATCCTATTTAAACCTATTACTTGTGGCCTTAAAGTTTTCTCATTAATTGTGCTTCTAATTTTCTTAATTTTCTTTTATCACAAGGATATTGTTTGAATGCTGCTAAAGCGGGATATGATGTCTTGTTTCCTTTTGTATGGTGTTGACCTAATGTGTTCTCTATTTAACAAGATTAGAAGAATGATTAAAATGTATGTTGTTTTCTCTTGCTTCACTTTCAATGTGTAGCCTATATTGTACTCAATCTTAATGTAAATCTCAACCATTAATACATCATTTTAGTTTGTTAGACAGGTTCATGAAAATTTCATGAGTTGCTAATACTATCGATATCTCTTGTACTCATTTCAATATTCTTCAATTTCTTTATAATTGGATTGCATTAATATACTTAGTAAGTCATCACTGACGGTTTCACCCACCTTCATAGCTTTCTCTCTTTGGTCAATAATACCCCTTAACAATTCTTGTATCTCTTTGTCAACTTTCTTTATTCTTTTGTTTCCTTTCTTTTGGCAAAAATCTACATGTAAATAGTCTTGGTTGTAAATGTCATGACATTAAATAATATGAAAAGATAAAAGGAAAGAAAATTTATGGTAGTTGTTCATCCATTGCTTTAATTTCTTTTGTTTTTTTTTTCTCAATTCTCTTGGAAATTTCAGGAAGCTTTAAATTTGTTGGAACATTTTATGCTTACCACAATCCTGGGATGTAATCTAACAAAAAAATCTTGATGGTAAGCTATCCTAGTTCTTCTTGGAGTTGTAATACCCTTCTTCCTTCTTCATACTTACTACCAAATGTTGTTCAAGAGATGACATGACCTTCCAAATTTTGAATATAGAGCCATGCATCCAACTTACACGACCCTTTTGTGGAGACCATTTCCCATTTTCTTATCATATTGCTACAACTTAAAAGAAATGTAGGTAAATAACAATAAAAAAAATATATATATTTAGCAACCATATTTTCATGGTTAGAGGACTAGTCATTGCACATTTGAAATAAACAGCATCTTTATCTATGCAATATAACTTCCAAACAATTTCCCTTTTAAATAGCATAAAATATAATGTATATGATTAAAGCTAAGACGGATAAGAAAACTAAAGATGAAACTAAAAAGATTATATAATTTGGACTCTATCTATTAGGATCTCCAAACAAGTAGCCTAAAAGGAAAAAAAAATATATATATTTAAGTGATCTTAGGATGATTCACAAGCTAAGGTTAGCTAGAAAATCGTTGTAAAGAAAGAAGCATAAAATTGAAAATCCCTAAAACACATTCTGAATACAATTTCAAACACTATAGAGAACAAAGGTCAAAGAAAAGTTAGGATTTCATATCCAAAGTGAAGAAAAAAAGAAAAGAAGTTATTTTTTTCTTTTTTCGGAGAAAACTTCAAGGTAAGAGTTTTATTTCAACTTATTTTCCTTTTCCTTAGAGTATAATCGTTAGTTTGGTTTCACAAAAAATAAAAAATAAAAAATTAATAGAAAAGTATGTAGATAAATAAAGTAGTGTTAAAATAAATATAGAATTCATAAATCTTAAACCTAGATTTTTTTATGAGGTTTTGAGAATAAGAAATTAAACCTATGGTGAAAATATCATGTGAATCTATATTTTTTATTTTTAGAGAGTATAAAAAAAAGTGTCAGCGATAAAAGCAAATCCCATACTCATGGATGTTTTGTTGTTGTGATTAAAGCCATAAGGCACTACTAGTGGAGACTAAGATCAAATCTCACAATCATTGATGTTTTGTCATTGTAAGGAATCCATAAGAATTGTATATGGAGATTATAGGGTTATTGTGGGGAAACTTTGAGAATAGTACAATATGGTTACAAAAATTTTTGGAAGTTTATTTTTGAGGTTGGAAAATAATAAGATGTTTCTTGGGAATAATATTTATTTGTAAGCCTTGTAGGCTGCATAAGTGTTTTTGGTGTGGTTTTTGATAGAACGAAAGTTTAGGCTATATATTAGCACCACTCTCCTTTACGTAGTTAATTGCAGATCGTGTATATTGTGCATTATTATGTGGTTGTTAGTGTCCTGTTTTATCTCCATATTTGTAGGCCACTACTGCTATCTCTTTGTATATATATTACTTGAGTGTGTTATGAATAACAGAGCCTTTTTAATATTTATCTCTAATATTCAATATGGTATTAAAGCCATAGTTGTCACAAGAACAACCCTTCCTTTTCTTCTACTTGTTCAATTCCTATCTCATTCTTAAAAATTCCAATCACTCCATTAACTTATTCTTCTTTCTTCACCCAGATCTGTCTTGACTCCTTTTTATTTTTCCATGTCCAATCCTTCTTCTCCACGCTCAGCTTCCTCACAGGAAACTCAGCTAGCTCATCCTCAGAACCCAGCTACCACACCAACTATTGGGCACACCACTATGTCAGGTAACACTACTATTGTTGGTACTAATCTGATATCCCTCAATGCCTCCTCTCAGATCCCCTTCAAATTAGCGAAAGATGGAGCCAACTATGCCTCATGGAAATCTCAGATGACCAACCTACTGTTTGGCTACGATCTCCTTGGTTTTGTTGATGGCTCACATCCTTGTCCACCACCAGTTGATTCTGCGTACCACCTATGGCTCCGGCAAGATCGGCTTGTCCTCCTTAGTATACAAGCCACAGTCCACATCGCCATTGGTCCCACTATCAATAATTGTCAAACTTCAACAGCTGCCTGGGACAAGCTTCAAACAAGCTATGCCAACAGATCTAAAATAGGACACTAACAGCCACATAATAATGCACAATATACACGATCTGCAATTAACTACGTAAAGGAGAGTGGTGCTAATATATAGCCTAAACTTTCGTTCTATCAGTTTTAAGGTATATAAGAATTAATCTTAATAAAAGGTTAAATAAATGATTTGGATAGTTGGATGTAAGAAAATTAGGAAAGCAAGTTAAGTCAACCTAAGTACAGGAAATCGGATATATCCCTAGATGAATTAGGGTGAATTAATAAATGAATATAAACTTAAAGCAATATTTATGAAAACTTTAATTTGAATTATTCATTTAAATCTCTTAATTGATTCATAAAATTTTTCCATAACTCTATTCCTTTGGATTTATCTATCTTGAGTATGGGGATTTTGTGAAAATATGTTTTTTTTGTTATAAATGATCAAATATATATTTTTTGTAAATTCTGAAAATGTTTAAATATTTTTGAAATACTAAAATTAAGAATTATTTTGATTTGACTATATTTTTTCCTTATATGCGCATTCTAGTTATCTGGCTTAGTCAACAAGGGAAAAAATATTGACCTTTATTGCCCTTAGTGCGCTAAAGATGATGTTAAAACCTAGTCAATAGGGTAGTTACCAACTTATGATATACCATTAGATTGGTTTTGGTTCCGTTCACCAACATGGAAGGAATGTTTGAGGTTATCCACTTCTATAAGTCCCACTATGATGGGCATTGTTAGGACATTGAATCTTGTTTATATGTTGGCAATTTTGTTCCTTTTTAATTTTGACCATAGAAGTCTTTTTAGATAGTGACTTGTTCTCCATTGAAAATCAAGAGTTGTTGTTCGTCCAACTGAGAAGTCATAGATATATAAGGGTTCAACTTGTGACAATTTAGGCTCCTTTGAGGTATGAAGAGAATCAATTTTGTTTTAAACTTAAAAAGATTTAAAATTGACTTTTGAAAAATGGAAAAACCACTTAAGCGAACCTTACTGCTCAAGTGCCAAAGGCGCTCAAGCGGCATGTGAGTTCGCTCAAGCAGTCATGCTAATTCTATTGTGATTTTTCCCATAAATTTGATTTGGAACTCTTTCAAAACCAAAACTTTTTGAGACTTTGTCTATAAATACCTCTCTATTAACCCCTTGAGGGTTAGAGATTAGAGAAGAGGTTTTGGAGATTCATTAAAGATCTTTAAGTGATTGAAATGATATCACATATTTTGTGGAGAAGGTTTCCTAGAGAGAAAGCTTGAAGTGTCACACCATTCCCAATCTCTCATTCTCAAAAAGGATTTCATCTTTGACTCTTGGTATGAAGACCTTCATCCCTTCGACGAGGTTGAAGTGATCCATTGGAGTAATTGAAGGTTGTTGCGTCACGGACGTGAATCAAGTTGTAAATATTGGAGAGTAAGTCTTTAGGGTAAAGCAATCAAATCAATTTTTGTTACTTAATTTTGTCTAGTAGATTTAGATTATTAGGTCTTAGACCTCATGGTTTTTTATCTCCAAAGTTAGTGTGGGGGTTTTCCACGTAAAAATCTTATGCCTCATTGTTTATATTTTTTATATTTGATATTATGTTTGAATTGCCTATAATTGATAGAATTGATTATCCCTAACATCTCATAGGGTAAAAGAATTGGATATAACATACAAATCTTTATTGAAAATCATTCATTCAGAACTTACGCCCCCTTCCCCCCCTCTGGGTGTTCCTTATTTGGACTTTCAATTTTTCAATTGGTATCAAAGCATGATAAAAAATCGATTCTTTATCTTATTGATTAAAAATCCAATTTTTATTGATCATATTGATTAAAAATCATATTTTTATTGATCACATAGGATAAAAATCAATTTTTTATTGATTCTATAAGTTCGATATGGAACAATCTTAAAGTGGTGCCCTTTTGAATAATCCACCCTACTTTGATGGGAATAACTATTCTCATTGGAAAGGTCGAATTATGTTTTTCCTTACAATGCAAGGCAAAAAGGTTTGGAACTCAATAGAATATGGATGGGGACCCCCATTGATCCTCGATGCTCAAGGATGATCAATAGAAGAATTAAAACCTAAACACGAATAAGACAAAGCTAACGATAAAGGAAGTGAAGCCAATGCTAAGGCTTTATTTAGTATTTTTAAAGGAGTTTGTCCAGATGAGTTTCATAGGATAAAAAACTGCAAATATGAAAAGGAAGCATAGGATATTCTTTAAGTCACTCAAGAAGGTACACTTGCTATAAAGATCTCTAAATTGCAAATGTTTGCCACTAAATTTGGGTATTAGAATGCTTGAAAATCGAAACTTTTCTTCCTTCTATTTTGAATTAAGTGTTATTTTTAACTATTCATTTAACCTTGGAGACCTATTCTGGATTCAAAGGTAGTAAAAAAAAAATTGAAATCTCTTCCAAAGAGATTTAGACCTAAGGTTACTACCATAGAGGAGAGTAAGGACATCAATTCTATGAAAGTTGATGAACTTGTTGGCTCCATACAAACATATGAGATGACCTTACCTAGTTCTCAAAAGCCTAAAGACTCTACTTTTAAGGATTTTGAGAATGAGAAAAAAGATATTGAAATGCCATATAACATAACTAGGGATGATTGATTCGTATGGCTAAAATGATTAAAAAGGTCATCAAACTTCATAAAAGATTTTATAAAAATCATGAATCTGGAAAAGGAAAAAGATCTAATGAACAATCATCTAATAAGAAAGGAAAAGGATCCTCTAAAGGTAAGAAAGTTGAATGTTTTAACTGTGGAGGTCTCGGACACTTTGCTACTGATTGTCCTAGCCCCAAAGATATCAAAAAGTCTATGAAGGCTACTTGAAGTGATACTGACTCTAATGATAGTGCTTCCATAGCTTTTGAAAATGCAAGGTATGAACCTAATGACTTCTTACCTTTTATTGCATCTATGGAATCTGTTGATGATAGTGATTATAATAATGATAGTGATGATGAGTTTACTAATGAACAAAAGGCTAAATTCTTGAGCAATCTTGTTGTTGAGCATGAAAAGCTAATTAAGAATTATTTAAAAGATCATGATAATCTTGAAGCTCATAAAAACAAGATTGACATTCTTAATGTGGAAAAAGTTAATTTACTTGAGAAAATTAGATTTCTTGAGTCTAAACATCATTTTTTTCCTTACGAAAAATAATACTATCACTCAAGAGATCAAGAGTAATAAGTCTTCTTCATTTGTGAATGAAATATTTCACCTTAGAACTAAAGTGCTTAATGAAATTCTTGATAAATGTAAAACCCATGGTGATAAAAGAGGTTTGGGGTATATTAACAAAGATGAAACTCCCTCTAGTGGTGAAACTATGTTTGTCAAAGGTAAAGATGAAACCCCTAACCAAACAACATCTCTTAAAAAGCCATCACTATGCATACACCATAACAAAACTGGACACTCTCAGTTTAGATGCTACACTAGGTTTCTAGAAAGGTTTGAATCTCAAATGAGTATGCTAATGAATGATTTTAACTCCCTTAAAAATAATATCTTGAATAATGGGAAAGGGAATAAAACTAATCAGAAGCTTAAAAGTCAACCTAGTTCCTTTAAGCCACCACCTAGGACTAAACAAGTCTGGTTGAGAAATGATAGGGTTAAATGTCAAGTTGTGTTCCATGCTCTTGAAGCTAAATCTTCTTATCACTGGTGCTTTAATAGTGGCTACTCAAGACACATGACTGGAGATAAAACCTTTTCACATCTCTTGAGGATTATAATGGTAGGATAATTACTTTTAGAGATGGGAGCTTAGCTTGTGTGAAAGGCAAGGGAAGTATATCTATCCCTGGTTGTCCTAAGTGAGATGAAGTTCTCTATGTTGATGGACTTAAGGCAAACCTACTAAGCATTAGTCAAATTTGTGACAAGGACCATAGGGTGAATTTTTGTCAAGACTTATGCAAGGTAGTTAACAAAAAGGGAAAGGTCATTATCATAGGACATAGGATAGTTGACAACTGCTATGCAATAAATCTTATCTTTAAAACACCTCTTGTGTTCAGTAGGGCAAAGGTAGATCCTACTAACCTTTGGTATAGAAGGTTAGATCACATAAACAATAGGGACTTTGTGCACTTAGTGAATAGTGAAAAAGTTAGAGATATCCCTAAACTTAGTGGTGAACCTAAACCCATTTGTGGTGAGTGTATGAAAGGTAAACAAACTAAGAGTTCACATAAAATGGTAAACAAATTGGGACCCCTAGGCCTTTAGACCTTCTACATATGGATCTTCTGGATCCAATGCGAACTAAGTAGAGGTGGTAAGAGATATGTCCTAGTTGTTGTGGATGATTTTTTGAGATACTCTTTTGTGAGTTTTCTTAAGGAAAAGTTAGAGACCATTGAACATTTGAAGTCACTATTCAATAGAATACAAGGGGAAATCGGTCATCCAATTGTAAGGATTAGGAGTGATAAGAGGAAGGAGTTTGATAATGTGGATGACCTTTTTTACGAGTCTAAAGGAATTAAACATGAGTTTTCAACCCTTGAAACTCCTCAATATAATGGAGTGGCTAAAAGAAAGAATAGACTGTTACAAAAAATGGCTAAGGTGATGATTCATATGCATAACACCCTTATGCAATTTGGTAAAGGCAATTAATGCATCATGTTATACCACCAATAGGGTTTTTCTTATAATTATGGACTAAGAGAAAACATAACCTTAAGTATTTTAGGACTTTTGGTAGTGAGTGTTATATGCTCATGGATGGGAGAACCCTAGAAAGTTTGATGCTAAATTTGATGTAGGTATCTTCCTAGGCTATTCTATTAATAGTAAAGCCTATAGGTTTATAATCAAAATTCACAGATTATCCAAGAATCCTCTAATGTGGTTATAAACAATACTAGGTATGATCAGGATATAATTGAGAGTCAAATTTTAACCTAGGATTTAATTGAGGATAACCCTAAAGATGTGAAGATCACGAAAGATAACCTTAATGATATCCCTAAAAGAGACATTGATCCTAATAAGATGAATATGTATCTTTAAATGACACATCTGATGAAATGAGGAATAAGCATAGATCTAAAGTACTCAAGAACCCCCTAATTTAAAATGTTATAAGTAATGTAAATAAACGTGTGACAATTTATTAGGTACACATTTGATGAATGTGTACCTCTAAACGAATGTGTACTCCTAAACGAACGTGTACCCAAGAGCTACATAGATCTAGCTTGTTTATTTACGGTTTCTACTAAGCGAATGGAGGGAATCATGGCAATTGATTAATTAAGCAAGGATACCAATAACAGGACAACAAGATACATATAAGTCTTGAGGTGAAAAAAGAGTACACAAGAATGTACACAATTAATGGATATGAAATGCACAAAATAGAATTTAATTGTTTGTTGAAGTCGTAACATTTCAAAGGAAGTTCAAAAGAAATTTATTTATATTGGGAACAATTTTGAATTAAAGATTTCAAACTTATTTATTCACAAAAGATTATATTTTTATTCACATCCAAAATTAATTAAAAAAAAAAAACTTTTCTTGATTTTATTAAAAGAATTTTGATTGGATTTAAATTTATTAAGCTCAATTTGACCTTCTATTTATAAAGAAATGATTTTGGCTTACACTTTATTAAAAAAAAAAATTCCACAATTATAACGAAACATCAATTCTATTTTTGGAAAAGTGATTTTTACAAGGAAAAAGGGTTTACTTATTTTAATCATAGGAACCAAATTTCAATTTACTAAGAAAATAAATTTTTACAACTTTTATTTTTGAAAAATATTTCCAAATTAAATTTATTAAAAAAGAGAGTTTTTTACAACTTTTATTTTCTTTAGATTTTTATTAAAACAATTTTCAGAATTTTTTATTAAATCAAAATTTGGAACTTTATTAAAACTATTTTGGAATTCTTTATTAAAAGAAAATTTTGAAACTCTTACTAAGCAAACTTTTGGAAAATTCTATCAAATACAAACTTAGAGAACTTTAACTTAAAATTTGAGAACTTTAATTTAAAACAAATTTTAGGAATTTTGATTAAAAAACTAACTTTTAGAAAATTTATTAAAACACGTTGAGGATTTTTGAGACTAACTTTGGGGTTATTAAACAACTTTTAGAAGTTAATAAGAAAAAACTTTTGGGAATTTATTAAAAACAAATTTTGAGAATTTTTAAGATTAAAACACTTATTTTGAGAATTTATTAAGATACTTATTAAAACTTTTAAGACTTTTATAGAAACAAATTTTAAGTAAATTTAAAAGACATGCTTTGAGAACAATTATTAAAATATTTATTTTGAAAAATTTAATTAAGCCGAATTTGAGAACTTTTATGATTTTTATGACTTTTATGAAAACAAACTTTCAGAATATTTATTTAAACACTTATTTTGAGAATTTGCATTAAACAAACTTATTAAAAGAATGACTTCCTAAAGAACATTTATCAACACATAATTTTCAATTAACAAACTTATTAAAATAAAATGACTTTCTAAAGAACATTTATTAAAACACAATTTTTAATTAACAAACTTACTCAAAAAAAAAAAAATGACTTTCTAAAGAACATTTATAAAAACACAATTTTCAATTAACAAACTTATTAAAAATATGATTTTTTTTTTTTTTTTTAAAGAACATTGATTAAAACACAATTTTCATAATTTTCATTAAACAAACTTTTAAAGGGACTTTCTCAAATTTTATTCCTCTTTGTCTTTCAAAGAAGAATGTCTGAAATTTTTTGTCTCTTTGGCTTTCAAAGAATACTTTCATAGTTTAATATGTGATAAAATTTGTAGATATCTAACTTTAAATTTTGAAAGATTTGAAAAACAAATTTAAAAGTTTTAAAAAAGAATTTCTCAAATTTTATGCCTCTATGGCTTTCAAAAAATACTTTCAGACTTTGTTTTGTAAGAGAGTGTGTTCGGCAATATTTTCATTCTATTTTTAGTGAAAATGTTTTCTTTAAAAGTGTTTTCAAAGGAATTATTTATAAAATACTACAAGTGCCTTTTCAACACTATAAGTAATTTTTCAATGCTACAAAACTGTTTCATAACTTTTGTCAAACACCTTAAATTTTTTTTTTTTTTTTATAAACACTTCTAGGTTAGAAATGTTTTTCAAAAACACTGTTAAACCGACTATCTAACTTTAAATTTTCAAAGATTTGAAAACCAAAAAGTTCAAAGAATAAAATTTAAAAGTTTGGAAAGCAAGTTAGAAATGTAATCAATTTGAGATCAAGTATTAAAGTGCTCCTTGCTCAAGCAAAGGACTAACTCATAGATCAAGGCTTGGGTCCAAAGGTAATCTAAGCTCAACTTATGTTGAGCCTAAGTCTAAGCCTAATAGCGTGTTTGGTAAAATTTAATATTTATTACTTAATGACTTATGTTGATTTTAAGTTAAAATTGTTTTTAAGTTGTTAACTTAAAACTTGTTATTTATCTTTTACTTTAAGCATTAAGGTTGTTTGATAAAATTACTTTAAAATTTATTTTAAGTTATTGAATTAATATATTTATCCCATTGGTTGTAATTAATATTTATTATTAAAATTTTAACTAATATTTATTTTTATTAATTTTAAGTAATAAATTTGATTATTAAACATCCATACTTGAACGTATTGTAGATTTATATAATAATTACTTTAAAATATTTATTAGAAAATATGTGTCATGGATTTGGTTGTTAAATATATTTTCATTAGATATGAGCAAATAAGACAATAAAAATTTAAGATTAAGAATAAGTTAACTATTTTGACTTAATATTTAAATTCACTTTTAATTTTAGGTTGCGATATGAAGTTGTGTTTAAAAAATATGTCAAATCCACATAATAACTTAAATTAAATTATTAAGTCATTTTAAGGCATTAAGTTAAATTACCAAACACCCTATAAGACCAAAATAAGACTCTAATCAAATACATATATAGAGAGATTATCATTTATATTTGATTACTATATATACAATAAAAATTCAATTTATTTATAATTTTGAGAAATTTTTGCATAGATTAAGGTGATGTTTGGTAAAACTTAATACTTATTACTTAATTATTTGAGTTGACTTTAACTTAAATTATATTTAAATTGTTAACTTAAAACTTATTACTTAATTTTTACTTTAAGTATTAAGGTTGTTTGATAAAAATAACTTAAAACTTATTCTAAATTATAAAATTGACATATTTATACTCATAAATTATAATTAGGGCAAAGGAGATCGAATAGTAGTGGATGTTGTAGAGTAGCAAAAGAGATGGTTAAGGTAGTTAGGATAAATAAGAGTAAAAAGGTAAAATAAAGATATGAAGTTGAGAATAAGTTAATTATTTTTACTTAAAGTTGTTTTTTACTTTATGTCACACCATTAAATTATTTTGCCAATAAATAAGAGTAAAAAGGTAAAATAAAGATATGAACTTAAGAATATGTTAATTATTTTTATTTATTATCTAAAGTTATTTTTTACTTTATGTCACACTATTAAATTATTTTTCCAAATAAATTAATTTACTTAATGAATTAAATTAAGTTATTAAGTTATTTTAAGTTATTAAATTGATTTATCAAACACCTACTAAATAAAAAAATACTTAAATTTATTTATTTATTTATTTGTTGTTTCTCATGAATAATTAAAAGAAAAAGTAAAATATCACATTTTCCAAAATAAAGAAATAAACAAACACTCCAATATTTTTCTTTTCACTTCAATAGGCCCTCAATATATCTTAATCATATTGTCTATTGTCTACTCTCTTCAACCCTTTTGGGATACTATGTGATGTCAGACAATTATATGTGTTGGGTTTACAACGGGCGATCAACTATTTTATAATTGCAATATACCTCTCTTAATTGAGGACAAAGCCTTGCACTTGGGATCTTTTCCAAGGGATCCTTCTAAGAATCCAATGATTTCTAAACCATTAAGTTTTATTATAAGGATAACCTAGTCCATGACAATGGGATATGGACTACTTGGATGTCTATTTTTTCCTAATTTCCACATGCAAATTGACAAATAGAATGTGAACAAAATAAGGACAACATGGTAATAATGATTGAAGAATAACATATTTAGTATTCGATGGAATATATTTTATTTTTTAAAAAAATATAATAATTTCTATGGAAAATATAATAATTTTTTTTTATAAAAAGGTTTAAATTGAAAATGTAATGATTTTTTAAAAATTAAATTTAAAAAGTGAAGTGTTAAAAACTTTTTACTACTTTAAATTTTGAAAAAAAATCAAGGATAAAAAAAATAATATTTTTTTATTAGAGTTTTTATTTTTTAAAATAAAAAATACAAAAATATATTTAAAGAAAGCTTTGCTTTATAAATTATTATAAAAAGACTCATTTTTTAAATAATAAGATCATCTGGTCATTCCAAAGTATATATGGATTGTTCTTGATGGTTGTTCTTCTTGGAAGATATCATCCATACAAGCCACTGCCAATTTTTACAATGGCCTCAAGTGATAAATGAAAAATAGAAGAATGATGAATAAAACCATGTTACATATATTATTATCACAATTTTGTTTTGTCATTGCCTGCATTTATCTGCTATACAAGTGCCTCTTTTCTTTGTCACGGCTTAAAAAACACAATTTTTAATATGAGAGGTTAGACTGATTGATTTAGAGTGTGATTAACAATTGTTTTAGTTGAAGTGTTCTTTGGAATTATTTTTATAAAAAATATTTTTTAGAAAAATCACCTATCAAATATTTCATAAAAAACACTAAAAGTAATTTTTCAACGCTATAAGTGATTTTAAAAATTTTTTAAAGTGCTTTTTAAATTTTGTCAAATATTTAATTTTTTTTTCGAATACACTTTTTAGGTTAAAAACGTTTTCTAAAATACTATCAAATGACTCTTAAAGTGCATTTAGTAGTGATTTTAGCATTTCTAATTAAAAAATGAAAATTTTCAAGTGTTAAAAATAATAGAAATATTTTTTAAAATTACTACTAAATATATTCTTAGAGTCTGTTTGACAGTAATTTTAAAAAATATTTTTGAAAAGAAATTAAATATTTGAGAAAATTTAGGAAAAAAATTAAAAAATCTAAAAAATTACTTATAGAGTTGGGAAAACACTTATTTTGTTTTCTGTTTTTTATTTCTAATTTTATTTTTACAGTTTCTGGTTCAAAAGAGCCTTAGGCATCGTTTGAAGTAAGCAATGACATAAGCAAAGATGGTGATACTATGAAATTTTTGGTATACTATAAATTCCTGAGAAGTTGAAATGCTAATATTGATAGAGACCATTTAAGACATAGTGTACAGGCTTTGAAATGATAACACGTGTTCCTATCGTGAGGCAACAAAAAAGTGATGTATATTTGCCGGCCATTCCTCGCCACTGCATAAGATAAGAAGTGATGGGGCTACTCATATAAATTGATTCTCTCAACTATGAAGTAATATAGAGGTCGCTCCTTGAAGTCTCTTCCAAAGTGGAAATGAAGCTTAGTTCAGCTGCAATCTCCTTTGTTTTTATTACTCTCCTAATATTTGCATGGAGGTTATTGAATTGGGTGTGGTTGAGACCAAAGAAGCTAGAGAGATGCCTTAGGCAGCAAGGTCTGACTGGGAATTCCTACAGGTTGTTGCACGGGGACTTTAGAGAGATGTCGAGAATGATTAACGAAGCAAATTCCAGACCCATCAGCTTCTCTGATGATATTGTGCAGCGAGTTCTACCATTTCACTATCATTCCATCCAGAAATATGGTATGAAAATGAGCTACTCTTTATCATTACACTAAAATATATTTAATTGTGGAATTTTCCCCAAGGGATTGTTGTTTTTCTGGTCTTTTTTTTATGAGTTATTTTTCGTGTCCTTTTTTTTTCTTCTCTAAGAAGTTATAGCCCAATGGAATTTCAATGGTAATTCAAATTTCCTTTTTCTATGTCGGAGTGTAATTTTTAAGGTTTATTTGATTAAAAAGAATAAAATAATCGAAATTTGTTAAAATATCCTAATGATAAAAAAAACTCATTTTTGATATTTTTTTTTATAAAAATATCCTTACTATTTTTCTTATAAAAATAACTTTTTTTAAAAAAAATTTAAATAAAAATATCAAAATATTAAGAGATGTTTATATAAAAAATGAACTAATTTTTAAGTTGAAATATGAGAGGCGTTAGATTTACAAATTTAATATCATTTCATCCTTTTCAACTGTGTAATTCAATAGTTTTATAAGTTATATGTAGGTATATATAGATGTCAACTTTGATAAAAAACTTTATTTACTTTGTAAGTTGCTGAATCATTGGGAATTTGTGAATAGTATTTAAATTTTCGTATTAATCGTTTCTTATCTTTTCAAATTTTGCATGAACTCTTGACTTTTCATAATTAATCACATCAGTATAATTTTCTTTAGATATTTGAGCTTCTTCAATTAGAGAGCCTTGCATTGGCCTCTTTAACTACCCAGGTCCTTTAGATCCTTTCTAACACTTATCCAACAATGGGCATTAAAAATGCAGGTAAAAATAATTTTACATGGTTGGGCCCAAAACCAGTGGTAAACATTATGGAGCCTGAGCTGATTAGGGATGTTCTCTTAAAGCACAATGCTTTTCAAAAACCGCCGGAGCACCCTCTCGTCAAGCTGCTGGTTTCAGGTATTGTGTCATTGGAAGGTGAACAATGGACTAAGCGTAGAAAGATCATAAACCCAGCTTTCCATCTAGAAAAGCTGAAGGTAATTTTCCAACTGGAAAACGTGACCCTAATTCCCATTCTTTCTTCATGTTTAATTTTAGAAATTGTGAGAGCAGAATAATGTTTACATAAATACAAACGATATTTCCTTTTATAAATACATTAAAGGATGGATATGGTTAACTTTTTGAGGCACTATTTATTTGGTTATGCAGCCATACCCCAACTTGTTGCCTGGTTTCTCAGCATAGCCCTCTTCTTATAGGAAAGAAAATAAATTTCTGAATGTTCCATAATTTAGTAGACATTTTTTTTCCTTATGCATGATAAATTTTTTGCATGGGCATATTTTGAATTTTATAAGTTCTCAAGACAATAACTAAATGTGCAAATACGAGACTGACTTTAAAATTTACTAATTGTGTTTGAATTTGATATAGCACATGGTATCGGCATTCCAATTGAGTTGTAGTGACATGGTAAATAAATGGGAGAAGAAGCTCTCCGTGGACGGCTCATGTGAATTGGACATTTGGCCCTATCTTGAAAATTTGACGGGAGATGTGATTTCAAGAACAGCATTTGGTAGTAGCTACGCAGAAGGGAGAAGGATATTCCAACTCCAGAAAGAGCAAGCACATCTTGCGGTCCAGGCTACTCAGTCAGTTTATGTTCCAGGATGGAGGTAGGCATAAAATATTTCAAGGGCTTAATCTGAACCTCAGTACTAATACCCAAATGTTATAACTTTCACAGTTTCACCACCAACAACAAAAATAATAGCAATAATAATAAAAATAAAAATAAAAAAGAAGAAGAAGGAGGAGGGTTTGATCCAGCATGGGACGAAAGCAAGATTAAAATTAATAACTTTTATAGCATTTAAGAACTATAAGATGTTTCATTTATTTTGTTAATATGGCTCTCAACTAATTTTTGTTTTCCTTTAAGTAGTTTGTCTTCCAATTTTTGGCTTTCTATTTTAAGAGCTGTGTCTTCAAAACAAAAATCAAGTTCAAGTATCCCCTTTTCTTTTATTGGCAGAACATCTTAGCAAGATGCATGGTGAAATACTACTATAAAATATATGTAAACTCAATGGTCAATTAACGTCTGGATGGTTTCATCTTTGGAACATCATGGATATTCCGAGAAATTGAACAAGTACAAAGTCATGGATGAAAATGCATTAGTTGTTTCCTGTATTTCATTGATCTTCATTTTCTTGGATTACTTACAAGCAGGTTTTTTCCAACAAAGACAAACAGGAGAATGAGGCAAATTAGCAATGAAGTCAATGCATTGTTGAAGGGTATCATTGAGAAAAGAGAGAATGCAATGAAAGCTTGCGAAACTGCTAATGATGATTTATTAGGTCTACTAATGGAATCCAACTACAGAGAAATGCAAGAAAATGATGAGAGGAAGAATGTTGGAATGAGCATCAAAGATGTCATTGAGGAGTGTAAGCTATTCTACTTAGCTGGCCAAGAGACTACCTCGGCTTTACTTCTGTGGACAATGGTTCTATTAAGCAAGCATTCAAATTGGCAAGCTTGCGCAAGGGAAGAGGTTTTACGAGTTTTTGGTAATAAAAAACCAAATGGCGATGGCTTAAATCACCTCAAAATTGTGAGTATCAATCCAATCTATATTCAATTTAGTAACTCTCCTTGAAAATAATATACTCCTTTTTTTTCAATCTTGAGGCAAAATATGTTTAGTTTCTGTATCTTTTTTGCTTTAATTGAAAGCTATATGCAAATACTTGGTAACCCAACTGGAATTTTTCTTTCCTTATCTACATGCACACTGCATCCGCACTGGCAAAAAAGAGGTCGATTTTACTGAAGAAGAAGGGGCGGGCTATTCTTTTCTTTGCTTGAATTTTTTATATGCTTGTTAGGTTGTTTTAAGTGTGATGAAAACTTTATGCAAATACTTAGTATCAATCATTTACAAGACTGAAAAGAATGTTGATATTTCCTCTTGCCAAGCGTTTTTTGTTGAAATTTAAACTCTCTGCTATAATAAATTTTCAGGGGGTTCTTAGTTTGTATTCACCAGTTGCTGTATGTTTCTATATTTACATGAAAGTATATATCATGCAAAAATTTAAACGATCTCTTTCATAACTATATTCGAAAAATTCTTTCCTAGTTTGATGTATGCTTCTTATTGATTTAGTGTATTTCAATAATGAATTTTCATGATAAAAATATTTTCTATATTGCAGATTACAATGATTTTTCATGAGGTCCTGAGGTTATATCCACCAGCATCCATGCTTAATCGATCTGTTTATGCTGACACCAAAGTGGGAGGAATGTATTTACCAGACGGAGTGCAGGTCTCATTGCCAATCCTCCTTGTTCATCATGACCATGAAATTTGGGGAGACGACGCAAAAGATTTCAACCCGGAGAGATTTTCTGAAGGAGTTTCTAAGGCAACAAAGGGCCAATTGGCCTTTTTTCCATTTGGTTATGGTCCTCGTATATGCGTTGGACAAAATTTTGCAATGATGGAAGCAAAAATGGCTTTGGCAATGATCTTACAACGTTTCTCATTTGAACTTTCCCCATCCTATGCTCATGCACCTATTGGCCTTGTAACTATGCAACCCCAACATGGTGCACACCTGATTTTACATGGACTTTAGTGTCAGAATTCCTGGTATCAGTAGATGTTTATTAGCACGACCTTTAAACCTAGCTAGTGTCGAATTTAAATTGTCCACACTCCCTTTTCCTTGAAATGTGTCCTCTACAAAGCCAATGTATTAATAAAATTATCTTTTTGTGTGTCACTGTGGGTTTGATTGTTGATATCAATTAAATGCTTTGTTTATTACAATTAATAATCCAAGGTATAAATTAGATTTTCCTCTTGTCTTCTCTATTAAGAAAACCTTATTAACCAAAATTAAAAATATGAAGAACGTAGGGTTGAAGGTTTAGAGATTTAAGGTTTGAAGTTTAGATTTTTTTCAGGTAAGATTCTAACCATAAATTAATATATTAGATTCATTAGTTAGTTTTGAAGATATTAGATATTTTTTAGAAAATTTCAATTTAGATTAGGGTTAATTTATTTAAGATCAAAATATTGGAAACTTAAGATTATGGGTTGTTTTATTGTTGGAAAAGGAGAAATTCTAGAAATTGGGAAATTTTAAGCTTTTAGATGAAAAAAAAAAAAAAAAAAGGATGTGTGTGCGTGTGGGAAGAATGAAGTATGATGGGAAAGAAAAGAAAAAATAAATAAAACAAAAACAATGTTAATAATAAAGGAAGACATTTACGTTGTGGAAGTGTGTGTTTGGTGGTTAATATATATATAATTATATTAACAATGATGGAGTGTTATGTATACTGTTTGGTGGAAAAAAAATTTGAAAGTGAGAGAATAAAATATATAAATAAAACAAGGTGAAGTACAAAGTTAGTTAGGTTTATGGTATTATAATTATATTAGTGATGGATGTAATTTAATAAATAGAATATAATTAAATTAGTGAAATAAACTATAGTTTAATTAAATTATGTCGTGTCCCTATGAACAATTGAAATTAAAATTAAAGGTTTATATGAATTAAAAATTTATTAATTTTCTAAAATAGAAATAGATTAAATTATCTTTCATAATTAAAAACATTAATTTGAATACCTACAATTTTAGGATTTTTCAAACCTATAAGATAAATTGTAATAGTTATTTCTCTTATGCTTTGTTAGGTAAAAAGTAGAATTTCCATAATTATTTTTCTCCAAAGTTTTTGAGGACTTCTTTTGAGGTAAGAAAAATTAATACAGATTTTGTAAAAGAAAATAATTTTTTTTGTTACATATATTGTTTGAAATGCGAAATTGCTATTTTTGCTTTTAAGCATGGATCAAATATATTTTTGCATGGAAAATGTGTTATATTATTTATTTCATTTATAACAAAACATATGGAGATATTCTACTTTTGTAAGTTAGAATAAATAAAATAAAGAATTTGACTCTGGTTTGTTTGGCCTTTGTCAATGGGATATAATAGTTGACCTTCACATTTTCGTGGTGGGGAATGTAATTGATTTGGACCTCAGCTTCTAGGGGTTTGGTTAGAGGTTACTAGTACTAGTAGTGTTTGGTTCCATCTACCTTAAAAGGAATATTTGAGGTTAGCCACTCTTTGTAAAGTCCCGCTTCATTGAGCACTATTTGTTATTTGATAACTAGAGTGAAAACAATTGAAATGTATTTGATTTGAAATAGATATGAAATGATTTTGATATATATGAAAATGTTTGGTTGAATAGTTTAAATGTATTAACATGTTTAACTCAAAAGTTTTATAAATAGAGTACACCAGTTTGTAAGTATAATTGAAAATATTTGATCTATGAAACTATGTTAATGTTCCTTATTGGGCTTTGAGGTGATCCCCTTTTGTTGATAATTTTCCAGGTACCCTTAGTAAGGGCAAGGAGTGACAATTAGGGGGGGAAATTGGATTGTTAGGACTTTTGTCAACACTCTCTTTATTTTGGACATTGTTTAGATGTTAAAATTTATTTCTTATTTGAATTATTTGAGTTTGGAGTTATTTGGACAATAACACTTGGGTTGATGTGTTAGTTTTTATAAATTGATATCTGGAGATGTTAGAATTTACTTATTTTACTACTCTGAACAACTATTTGGTAATTGGTAATTTCTAGTTACAAGAAGAAAGTTTATGTCATTTCCACTTTGAGCATTTAGGCTTGAGGTGTGAAATGACTGTCATGCCCTTGGAGTGGGTTTTGGGGCGTGACAGAGTGGTATCAAAGCACTAGGTTATGATATTATTGGGAACTTGTTTTAGTTTACTTTGGGGATAGATGAATGATGCATTAGTTTAAGTTTTAACTTCATCTTGTATAAATTCCTATTCTTCCTTATAATTTTAAATTGTTTGATTGGTTTCTTAGTGACTAATTTAGCTATACCTTATTCTTTATAGGAGATCATGCCACCTAGAGGAACAACATCTTCCCAATATAGTTAGGCTAATAATGATGTACCTCTTCCACTTAAGGGTTTGCCTCCCATGAATGCAGAATGGCTTTATAGGTATCTTGAAACTTTAACTGGTTTGGTTGAACGTCAAGTTAGAGCCGCTGAGACTAATGGTCAGGGACAATCCTCATCTTCTAGGGGTAGCTTTTTTGATGACTTTAAGAAGTTGGGTTCTATTTATTTTTTTAGCACTTCAAGTCTAACGGAAGCAGAGGCTTGGATTCTTAAGATGGAGAAATTCTTTGATGTCATAGATTGCTCTAAGCAGCAAAAGACCTCTTATGCAGCATTTATGTTAGACAAAGAGGCAAATCATTGGTGGCATATGACCAAGAGGCTTTTGGAGGATTAGGGACCTATAGCATGGAGACAGTTTAAGGACACTTTCTATAAGAAATACTTCCCTGATAGTGTGAGACAACAATAGGTGGGAGAGTTTGTTCATTTGGAACAGAGGGAGATGATTGTGGCCTAATATGAGGCCAAATTTACAGAGTTGTCATGTTTTTCCCCACTGATGATTGCTACGAAGAATGAAAAAACATTAAAGTTTTAGGATGGATTAAAACCCTACCTAAAGAACAAGATATCTATTTTAAAACTTAGCATCTATTCAGAGGTTGTGGACAGAGCCCTTATTGCAAAAAAGGATAATGGGGAGCTTCATTAGTATAGGGAACAACAAAGGAAGAGGAATAGAAGTGATGGTGCTCGTGGTAAGCAAGCATAGAAAAGGTCTACTTATGCTAGAAATCAAAATAAAGGGAAAGCAACACAAAATTCAGATGTGATTTGTCCTACTTGTGGTAAGAAGCACAGGTGTAGGCCATGTTATAGAGAGACCGAAGCTTGCTTTGGTTTTGGGAAGTAAGGACACATGATTCAGGATTGTCCAGAGAATAAAAGGTTTATCATTGAGAAGCCTAAGGAGGAGAATAAAGAGGATAAACAGAAGCCTTGAGCCTAAAAGTGGGTGTTTGCTATGACTCATCGAGATGCTCAAGCCACTTTTGATGTGGTGATAGGTACTATCCGAATCCACACTTTATTTGCTAGTCCCCTAATTAATCCAAGCTCGACACACTTTTTTGTGTTAGTATCTTTTGCTAGTTTGTTGGGTATGCTTGATGCTAGTATGGACTTTGCTTTGATTGTTACTACACCTATGGGAGATTTTGTTGTGACTAGTAAAATGCTTAAAGATTGTCTTGTGATGATTGGTTATAGGGAAATGCTTGTTGACTTAGTATTCCTTGACCTTCAGGATTTTGATGTAATTTTGGGGATGGATTGGTTAGCTTCTTATCATGCTTCTATTGATTGTTTTGGGAAAAATATGGCATTTAGCATCCCTGGTCAGCTTGAGTTTAGTTTTGAGGGGAAGCATGTGGATAGACCACTATGTATGATCTCAGTTTTACGAGCTAGTTATTTGCTTAGGAAGGGTTGTGTAAAGGCTTTTTGACTTATGTGGTGAGTGATGAAAATGATTTAAAGTTGAAGGACATACCCATTTTAAGGGACTTTCGTGATGTTTTTCCAGACAATTTGTCTAGCTTGCCACAAAAAAGGAAGGTGGAGTTTACCATTGATTTGGTACCAAGAACAACTCCTATCTCTAAGACTCCATACAGGATGGCACCTGTGAAGCTTAAGGAGTTGAAGGCTTAGCTTCAAGAGTTGTTAGATAAGGGTTTTATTAAACCCAGTGTTTCACCTTGGGGAACTCTTGTTTTATTTGTAAAGAAAAATGATGGATCAATGAGACTTTGTATTGATTATAAGGAGTTGAATAAGGTGATTGTGAGGAATAAGTATCCTCTTCCTCGAATTGTTGATTTGTTTGATTAGCTTCAGGGTGCTTGTGTATTCTCTACGATCAATATTCGACCTGGATATCATTAGTTAAGGGTTAGAGGTGAGGAGGTACCCAAGTCTCCTTTTCAAACTAGATATGGGCACTATGAGTTTTTGGTTATGCCTTTTGGTTTGACTAATGCACCTACTACTTTTATGGATTTAATGAATAGGGTATTCAAACCTTATCTAGATCAATTTGTGGTGGTTTTTATAGATGATATTTTGGTGTACTCAAGGAGTGGAGAAGAGCATGAGCCCCATTTGAGTATTGTATTGCAGACCCTAAGAGATAAGCAATTGTATGCTAAATTGAAGAAGTTTGAGTTTTGATTAGATAGAGTCTCTTTTCTTGGGCATGTAGTGACTAAGGATGGCATCTCAGTCAACCTTGAAAAGTTAGATGTTGTAGCAAATTGGAGGAGACATAGTACTGTGACTGAGATTCGAAGTTTCTTGGGACTTGCCGGTTACTATAGGTGGTTTATTAAGGGATTCTTTAAGATTGCCCTACCTTTGACTAAGTTGACACAAAAAGTGGTTAAGTTTGAATGGTCTAATGACTGTGAACATAGTTTTGAGGAATTAAAGAGCAAATTAGTGATAGCTCATATTTTGACTATCTTTTCAGGTTTAGGAGGATTTGTGGTGCATAATGATGCCTCTCATCAAGGTTTGGGTTGTGTTCTTATGTAGCATGGGAAAGTTATGGCTTATGCTTCTAGACAGTTGAAACCTTATGAGTGAAATTACCCTACTCATGATCTAAAGTTAGTTGCAATGATTTTTGCACTTAAGATTTGGAGACTTTTTTTTTTTTTTTTTTTGTGGAACTTGTGAAATATTTATAGATCACAAGAGTTTGAAGTATTTTTTTTTCCCAAAAGGAATTGAACATGAGACAGAGGAGATTGATAGAACTACTTAAGCACTATGAGTGTATTATTCAGTATCATCCGGGGAAGGCGAATATTGTAGCTGATGCCTTAAGTAGGAAATCAATTGGTTCCCTAGTAGCTATTAGAGGTTTCCAGAGGCGATTAATTGAGGATTTGAGGAGTTTACAAATCCATAATAAATTTTTGGACTCAGGAGCACTTGTGACGAATTTCTGAGTACAACTGGACTTAGTTGGGAGAATTAAGACCCTACAAAAGAATGATTTGCAATTAGTGCAACTTATGGAGGAAGTTAAATGGGGTAGTAAGCCTGACTTTGTTTTATCAGATGATGGGATCTTAAGGTTTGGGACTAGACTTTGTGTTACAAATAATGGAGACTTAAAGAGGGAGCCTTTAAAGGAAGCTCATTATTCTAGGCTTGTGATCTAACCAAGAAAGAGAAAGATGTATAAATATTTAAGAAAAAATTAGTGGTGGTGAGGTATGAGTGAGATATTACACAATTTGTGGCTCAATGTTTGGTGTGTCAACAAGTGAAAGTTGAGCATCAACGACCAACAGGGTCTTTGCAACCACTTTCTATTCCTTAGTGGAAGTGGGAACATATTACTATGGATTTTGTGACAGGGTTACCAAGAACCTTAGGGGGTAATAATGCTATTTGGGTGATTGTTGATTGATTGAAAAAGTGATTCGTCCCCAATTGGTGTTCCAATTTGATTCTTGTTCAATCAACTGGTATGCTTTGATCTCAATCCTCAGACGGGAGTTATCAACAAAATTTATAAACCTATTTCACCGTATACTAGGGTAGCATAGCTAGCATAGCATAGTGGCTCTAGGATCGTCCACAGAGATGGGTTTTCACTTCATAATTGATATTAGTTCAAAAGCTGAATTGGTGGTTTTCCTTTCCAAGGTTAGCTTTAAAAGAAAAAAAAAGTTTGCATGGAAATGGTTTTAAGCTAACCAAACATAAAGTAATTGAAAGTAATTAAAAAGAAAGATGTTTCTTGGGGTCTCAGGTTACTAGGATCAGGTGCCATCTACAAAAGAGAGTTCCGGTCACTTGTTTCTTTTCCTCGCATTGGGGATTTAACATATAGTTATTTCCCGAACCGGTGTGGTACAGATGCTTACCATTAATGGTTTCAACACTAAATCCCTCTCACTGATCCATCTTGCAATGGCTCGTACCTCTCACCTAGCACTTTCCATTCAAGAGGATCTTTAACCTTGGATTATCCTTCAAAAGCTCGCAAGAGATAACTAATGGATGTCTCCTTGGAGTCCAAAAGCTTACCAAGTGTTGGCTGGTCTAGAAAATCCCACCTTTGAACCACCTCCCAAAGGCTCGCAAGAGATAAACTAGTGCATCTCAATGGATGGAGACCACTTGCCTTACCAAGTGTTGGCCCAGGTGATTCAAAGGCGTTTTAAGTTAACTAAAAACATAGAAACCATAAACGGGTCACACTTTCTCTTCATTAAAAATTGAAACAACAAAACTTCCAATTTATGCATGAGGAAACTTACCCGGCTTTCTTCACTCCAAGAGACAAAGAGCCTAGCCACTCATCCTTTGAGGAAAAATCTTCAGAGTATGTTTGGCTAGAAAGAAAATAAAAGAGAAAACAAAGATGCTAAGAAAAAGCAGAGCAAGGCGCTGTATTTTACTTCCTTCCAAAACTATACAAAAAATTGTCTCTGAGAACAAGCTCCCGAGAGATGATTATGTAAAGAAAATTACAAACTATATATGAGGTTATTCACCCTTTAGTTCTTACTTAAAGACTAAGGAATCATGTGATAGGTGGGCTACAAGGAGAGTTTGGGAATTTAGACATCAAATATCTAAAGCAAAAAGATCTCAAGATGTCGGTTGCAGCTATTGGGTGGCTTCAAGAGTTGTTTAGCAGCTATCCAAAAAGGGCTGTGAAATTTTGCAGCAAAAGGACAAAATTTCGCAGCCCTGCGAAATTTTCCTTTAGCTTGGAGTGATCGGCTTCCAATGCCTGTAACTCCTTCATTTCAACTCCGAATCGTCCACCGTTTGAAGAATTGGATTCTTGACTTCCTGAGCTTTGAAATGGTATATAGAATGTAGAAATTGGACTCCGGGAAGTGCTCCAAAAGTGCCTAAGAAGACTGCAGCTGCTGTCCTCTATTTTGCTTCATGGCAGATTTCCCTTTGCTTCCCTCCTTGCATTCCGGATTTGCTTATGGCAAAGGATTTTAAAGCTTCAAGACTTTGGTTCTTCATGTTTCTGAGCTTTCCAAAAGCTTTTCCATGGATTCCCAAGAACTCTCCTCAATCTTGGATTGCTTTGGTGATCAAATAGCTAACAAAAACACCAAAACTTACACATTTTGATTAGAATTGATTGCAAGGGTCCTTAATATGTTAATTGGGTTAAAAGGTAATAACTACTACTCAAGAGTGATTAAAAGAGTTAATTACAAGCTACAAAATAGCACTTTTTGAGTAGTAATCACTCCCCCCAACCGACATATTGCTAGTCCCTTAGCAATGAAGGAGAGAAAAAATAAAACTACAAGTAATATAATTTACAAAATCATGCTTATCACTCCAAAAAATGTTTAAGTGGCATGATGATCTAACTCTCACATGGAATATTAAAGAAATATAAACTCAAACTTCAACAAGAGTTTATCAAATAAATTGTCTAATCACAATTCTTAAAGAGAAGGCATTATGCAAATTTAAGCTTTGAAAGAGTTTCCACTCCCAAAGGGTCAAACCTTACTCTTCCACAAAAATCTAAGTGTTATTTATTAGCTTCCGAATATAGTATGTCAAACTAATCTCACCCCTCAACCTAGTTCTTTTTCAAAGCTTAGCAAACTGATCAACCTCCAATAGGCTAAGAACGCACCTCTTTTCTTTCACAATTTTTTTTCATAGTAGGAGTACAAGGCTTAAAGGTATTCTTTTCTAAATTGTCCATGTAACGGGGGCCCATCGATGACTGCCAACCAATCAAGGTTTAGGGCATCAAGCTTTAAGGATCTTTCAACCACTAACTCCTCGGATTTCAACCCGGACTTTTGAGAATGAATTTTAAATACCCAAACACCTACAGTATGCTAAACTCCACCTATTTACCCATGTAACGAGCATTGAGGTCGGTGACTCCCAACCAATGAAAGCTTAGGGCACCAGGCTTTAAAGATTTTCACCATATACCCTTCAGACCTTGCTCGGGTTTCAAGGCAAGCAAACATTTTTTTTTTCCAAAGGCTCATTAGCCTTTTATAAGGTGTCCCAACACTATTAAATGAGGTCAAAGGTACCAAGTCTAAATTTTCCTAAGTAAAGAGGGAAAATAGTTCTTCATCTTATACTCGGAACCTAGTGCACAATGTGAAAATAGCTTAAAGTGGAAGACATAAGCTTAAATTCAATAGAAGATTCAACAATTCATCAACTTTAGTAAGCATAATACAAACTCTAAGTCAAGTAAAAAGACAAAAATTCAATTTCTCCCTTTTCATTTTTGAGAATTTTTCCTTAATAACCATGGTGAGTAAAATAAAAACTTAAAAAAAAAAATTTTAAAATTAAGCAAAAAGCAACTAAATTACCAAAATAACTTAGCATTATTAACAATACTTACTTCCTCAACTCTCCCCCCAACCAAGCTGAACATTGTCCTCAATGTTTCAAGAGTGATTAAAAAATAAAGGGAGGAAGTGGTACCTCCTGAGTGACATGGAGTCTGAGTCGTATAGGAAAAACCACATGTTTCAAAAAAACAAAAGAGTCAGTGAGTAGAGGAAATAGAAAAATGCCAAGTTTAAACAAAAATGATGTCTATATATGATGTATCATCAGTAATACATCCAATCCCATAGTATAAAACATCAAAACATGGAATTATCTATACTACTATAATATGTAAAGACAAAAAGTAAAGAAATGATCAAGTAATGGTAGGGTCCTATGGAGCTGATGCATCTGCGGTGGTCTCTTGAGTGGGTTGGATCGGGACATTGACCTCTGTTCTGGTAGTCTCCTTAGGTGGCATAGTCTCCTCGGCTGGAGCTCTCAGCTGGAGCTATGGGCTGTGATGGTTTAAGGAGGTAAGAAATGGAATGAGAGGCTTTATGTGTGTGATCTCAGTGTGCGCGGAGCTCTCCTCTTCAGATGCATGGTTGCAGGCTCTCTTGGCATTTTCACAACTTCCCTTGGCTTCACAAAGTGTTTTCGCAAATTATTTCGTAGCCATTTCGAAGCCAAAAGTAAAAAAGAAACATTTTCGCAGCCAAAGGGGAATTTCGCAGGGGGGCTATGGGGCTGCGAAATCATTTCGCAGCCAAAGGGGAATTTTGCAGGCCATTTTGAAGCCTAGAGGTGTTTTCGCAGCCAATGGAAAAAAGAGAAACATTTTCGCAGCCCATTTTGAAGCTTGGAAATCATTTCGCAACCATTTGGAAGCTTGGAGATCATTTCGCAGCAAAAGGCCATTTTCGCAGCCCATTATGAAGCCTGGAGCATTTTCGCAGTGGGGAGCAAATTTCGCAAAGGAGGGGGATTTTCGCAGCCCATTTTACAGCTGCGAAATGGGGTTGGGTGGCTGCGAAATGGCACTCGTGTGCCAAGGGGTGGTTTCGCAACTTCGAAACCACCTGCGAAATGGGGGTGCGGCTGCGAAAATGGGAATTTTTAGGCGTGGAGGTTTCGCAGCCATTTCGCAGCTGCAAAACGGGTGTACGGGGCTGCAAAATGGCACTCGTGTGCCAAAGGGGTGTTTCGCAGCTACGAAAATTTTTGCAGCAGGGGAATGGAGGCTGCGAAATCATTTCGCAGCCGATGGGCGATTTCGCAGCGGAAGCTTGGGGGCTGCGAAATTTTCCTTCAACTAGGCGCAATTTTCTTCCAAAGGCCATATCTTCTTCGTTTCAACTCCGATTTGGACACCGTTTAAAGTGTTGGATTGTTGACTTCCAGAGCTTCGAAATGATATATAGTATGTAAAAGATGGACTCTGGAAAGATGTCTAAATATAGGAAAGAAGACTGCAGTTGCTCTCCAAATGGCCATGCGCGCCCAACTGTTTTGAAGTTCCTCCTGCCATTGATCATCCAAAAGCTTATGTTAAATAAAAAAAATGAAAATTAAAGCATTGAAATCAAAATTAAAACAAGTAATAAAATATAACAAAAAGATATGGACTAGCTAGTCTTTAGAAAGACTAAGTCCATCAAAAAATTTGATCCTGATTTAGCTTGCTCGGATCCCATATGAAGTTTGCATCTCTCACTTGAGACTTGCTTTGTATGATTTTCCCATACAAAGCTTGGAGGAAAGGTGGAGGCATGTGTTTCTTCATCATTTCTTCCTTGATTAAAATCTTTTCCAGATCTTCATTTACAAAGGATTCATGGTCCTCTGTTTCTTTCTGCTTTCCTATTCTTTTTCCTTTGCTTTCCTCCCTCTTTTCTTTCTCTGCTTCACTCTCTACCTTATGCTCTAGCTTGCATGTGGGCAGATCAACCTCTTCACCACTCCTTAGAGTGATCACTGCTTTGACTTCCTTCTTCCGTGAAGATTCTCCCTCATTAGCTTCCACTTCATGGATACCCTTATGATTTTGATGAGGTTGAGAAGGAAAGTTTCCTTTCTCTTGCTCTGTTTTGAGGTTGGTGAGCCTTGAGATTGAATATTAGAGATTATCTATCTTCTGAGATAGATCATTTTGTATTCCATCCATTCTTTTATTCAATGAACTCTCTACACTGTCAATTCTTTGACTGAGCAGAGCATTGATGGATTTCTGAGCTCCAACAAAGTCTCCCACGACCTTGCTAAGATTCACCATAGCTTGTTCAAGGTTCGAGGCTTGCGGAAGTGCTTGAATATGTTGCTTGTATTGAGGTGGCTGTTGTTTTCAAGAGAAATTTGGATGGTTCCTCCAATTGGAATTGTAGGTGTTGCAATCACCAAACATTTCTCTTACCGTTGGAATGGTAGGACACTGGTTCACCAAGTGTGCATAAGATAGACAAATGGCACAAGGCATAGCTTGCAATGGTGTCTGAGAGATGGCTTGCACTTCTTGCATCTTCTTCATTTCTAGCTCTTCCAATCTCCTTGTCATAGCTGCAATCTTTACCTTCATGTCTATGTCGTCATTCAAAATATATATCTCACCCTTAGCATTAGGTTGAGACGTCTTTCTCCCCATATCTCTAGCATTTGGTTCATCATATTCTCTTGAAAGTTGAGCCACATAACTCAAGAAATTCATGGCTTCCTCTGCTATCTCGTATTCAATATGGCATGCACAACTAGCAATTTGTGAATTAAAGCAGAGAAAGCAAAAGAAAACAAAAGAAAAACAATACTAAAAAATTAAGATTAACTAAAAACTAATTAAAAGGTAAACTAAAACATAAATAAAGAAAAAGAAACAATTAAAAAGAGTTAGTAAAAAGAAAAGAAAAGTCACCAAACTTGTGATGAAGATCACAAGTGTTCTCAAAAGATCATATCACTGCAAAGTGGCACCATCCCCGGCAACGACGCCATTTGATTCGTCCCTAATTGGTGTTCCAATTTGATTCTTGTTCAATTAACTGGTATGCTCTGATCTCAATCCTCAGACGGGAGTTATCAACAAAATTTATAAACCTATTTCACCATATACTAGGGTAGCATAGCTAGCATAGCATAGTGGCTCTAGGATCGTCCACAGAGATGGGTTTTCACCTCACAATTGATATTAGTTCAAAAGTTGAATTGGTGGTTTTCCTTTCCAAGGTTAGCTTTAAAAGAAAACAAAAGTTTGTATGGAAATGGTTTTAAGCTAACCAAACATAAAGTAATTGAAAGTAATTAAAAAGAAAGATGTTTCTTGGGATCTCAGGTTACTAGGATCAGGTGTCATCTACAAAAGAGAGTTCCGGTCACTTGTTTCTTTTCCTCGCATTGGGGATTTAACATATAGTTATTTCCCGAACTGGTGTGGTACAGATGCTTACCATTAATGGTTTCAACATTAAATCCCTCTCACTGATCCATCTTGCAATGGCTCGTACCTCTCACCTAGCACTTTCCATTCAAGGGGATCTTTAACCTTGGATTATCCTTCAAAAGCTCGCAAGAGATAACTAATGGATGTCTCCTTGGAGTCCAAAAGCTTACCAAGTGTTGGCTGGTCTAGAAAATCCCACCTTTGAACCACCTCCCAAAGGCTCGCAAGAGATAAACTAGTGCATCTCTATGGATGGAGACCACTTGCCTTACCAAGTGTTGGCCCAGGTGATTCAAAGGCGTTTTAAGTTAACTAAAAACATAGAAACCATAAACGGGTCACACTTTCTCTTCATTAAAAATTGAAACAACAAAACTTCCAATTTATGCATGAGGAAACTTACCCGGCTTTCTTCACTCAAAGAGACAAAGAGCCTAGCCACTCATCCTTTGAGGAAAAATCCTCAGAGTATGTTTGGCTAGAAAGAAAATAAAAGAGAAAACAAAGATGCTAAGAAAAAGCAGAGCAAGGCTCTGTATTTTACTTCCTTCCAAAACTATACCAAAAATTGTCTCTGAGAACAAGCTCCCGAGAGATGATTATGTAAAGAAAATTACAAACTATATATAAGAGGTTATTCACCCTTTAGTTCTTACTTAAAGACTAAGGAATCATGTGATAGGTGGGCTACAAGGAGAGTTTGGGAATTTAGACATCAAATATCTAAAGCAAAAAGATCTCAAGATGTCGGTTGCAGCTATCGGGTGGCTTCAGGAGTTGTTTCGCAGCTGTCCAAAAAGGGCTGCGAAATTTTGCAGCAAAAGGACAAAATTTCGCACCCCTGCGAAATTTTCCTTCAACTTGGAGTGATCGGCTTCCAATGGCTGTAACTCCTTCATTTCAACTCTGAATCGTGCACCATTTGAAGCATTAGATTCTTGACTTCCTGAGCTTTGAAATGGTATATAGAATGTAGAAATTGGACTCCGGGAAGTGCTCCAAAAGTGCCCAAGAAGACTGTAGTTGCTGTCCTCTATTTTGCTTCATGGCAGATTTCCCTTTGCTTCCCTCCTTGCATTCCGGATTTGCTTATGGCAAAGGATTTTAAAGCTTCAAGACTTTGGTTCTTCATGTTTTTGAGCTTTCCAAAAGCTTTGCCATGGATTCCCAAGAACTCTCCTCAATCTTGGATTGCTTTGGTGATCAAATAGCTAACAAAAACACCAAAACTTACACATTTTGATTAGAATTGATTGCAAGGGTCCTTAATATGATAATTGGGTTAAAAGGTAATAACTACTACTCAAGAGTGATTAAAAGAGTTAATTACAAGCTACAAAATAGCACTTTTTGAGTAGTAATCACAAAGTCTGCTCACTTCCTGCCTATGAAAGTCAATTTCTCTATGGACCATCTAGCTTCTTTATATGTCAAGGAGATTGTGAGAATGCATGGTATACCTATTTCTATAGTATCTGATAGATATCCTTATTTTACTTTTAGATTTTAGCATAGTTTACAGAAAGCTTTGGGTATTAAGTTGAGTTTAAGTATTGCTTTACATGCTCAAATTGATGGTCAATCAAAAAGGTAATTCAAGTTTTGGAAGATCTGTTGAGAGCTTGTACTTTAGACCTAAAAGGTAATTGGGATGATTACTTACCTTTAGTAGAGTTCTCTATAATAATAGCTTTCAAGCTAGCATTGGGATGACACCTTTTGAGGGGTTATATGGTAGGAAATGTTGATCTCTTGTTTGTTTGGATGATGTTAGAGAAATGAAACTTTTGGGGCTTAAACTTGTGCAGTTGATCGTTGAAAAGGTTGTCTTGATTAAAGAAAGATTAAAAATGACTCAAAGTAGACTAAAGAGTTATTCTGACAATCGCAAACAAGATTTGGAGTTTGACGTAGGTGATCATGTTTTCTTAAAAGTTTCATAAATGAAGTCTGTGAAAGATTTGGGAGAAAAAGAAAACTTAATCCTCACTTTGGGGGTCCATTCAAAATATTAGAAAGAGTAGGCACTTTGGCGTACAAAGTGGCCTTACCCCCAAGCTTGTCTAAGATTCATAATGTGTTCCACGTTTCGACTTTGAGGAAATATGTTTTTTATCCCTCTCATATTGTTGAGTTGGAGCCTATTCAGATTTATGAGGACTTAACTTATGAAGAAGTACCAATTTAGTTTGTGGATGTGATGGACAAGGTACCACGTCATGCTATTGTCAAGTGGGTAAAGATCCAATGGAGCAATCATAGTATTCGAGAAGCCATTAGGGAATTAGAGGAGGAGATGAGAGAAAAACATTCACATCTTTTTCAAGACCCAAGTATGTCAAGTTTAGAGGACTAAACTTTTGTTAAGGAGGGGGGAGGATGTAACACCCTAAAATTAACTTTAAGGGTAAAACAGTAAATTACAAATTAATTAATTAATTAATTAAACTCATTAAAGGTAAAAGAGTCATTTTACAATTAATAATCCTAATTATAAATTAGATTTTCCTCTTATCTTCTCTATTCAGAAAACTCTATTAACCAAAAATTAGAGAGTTGAATAATGTTGGGTTGAAGGTTTGGAGGTCTAGGGTTTGAAGTTAAGATTTTTCCAAGTAAGATTCTAATCCTAAATTAATATATTAGATTCATTAGTTAGTTTTGAACACATTAAATATTCTTTAGAAAATTTTAATTTCAATTATGGTTAGCTTATTTAATTTTTTTAAGATCAAAATATTGGAAACTTAATATTATGGGTTGTTTTATTGTTGGAAAATGAGAAATTTTGGAAATTGAGAAATTTTAAGTTTTTAGATGAAAAAAAAAAAGATGTGTGTGCATGTGAGAAGAATGAAGTATGATGGGAAAATAAAAGAAAAAAATAAAATAAAAACAATATTAATAATAAAGGAAGACATGTACTTCATGGGAGTGTGTGTTTGATGGTTAATATATGTATAATTATATTAACAATGATGGGAAGTTGTTATGTATATAGGTTATGTTTGGTGGAAAAAAAAAAATCTGAAAGTGAGAGAATAGAATATATAAATAAAATGAGGTGAAGTACAAAGTTAGTTAGGTTTATGGTATTATAATTATATTTTTTATGGATGTAATTTAATAAATACAATAGAATGTAATTAGTGAAATAAATTATAGTTTAATTAAATTACATTGTGTCCGTATGAACAATTGAAAATAAAATTAAAGGTTTATATAAATTAGAAATTTATTAATTCTTCTAAAATAGGAATAGATTAAATTATCTTTCATAATTAAAAACATTAATTTGAATACGTAAGATTTTAGGATTCATCAAACTTGTAATTTTAGATAAATAGTAATGGTTATTTCTCTTATCCTTTGTTGGGTGAAGAGTAGATTTTTCAGAATTATTTTTCTTCAAAGTTTTAGAGGACTTTTTTTTTAGGTAAGGGAAATTAATACAAATTTTGCAAAAGAAAAAATATATTGTTTGAAATGTGAAATTGTTATTTTTGTTTTTAGGCATGGATCAAATATATTTTTGCATGGAAAATGTGTCATAACATTTATTTTGTTTATAATGAAACATATGGAGATATTCTACTTTTGTAAGTTGGAATAAATAAAATAAAGAATTTGACTCGGGATTGTTTGGCCCTTGTCAATAGGATATAATAGTTGACCTTTACATTTTCATGGTGGGGAATGTAATTGATTTGGACCCTAACCTCTAGGGTTTGGTTAGTGGTTACTAGTACTAGTAGTGTTTGGTTCCGTCCACCTTAAAATGAACATTTGAGGCTAGCCACCCATTTGTAAAGTCTCACTTAATTGGGCACTATTTTTTATTTGATAACCAAAGTGAAAACAATTGAAATGTATTTGATTTGAAATGGATATGAAGTGATTTTGATATATATGAAAATGTTTGGTTGAACAGTTTAAATGTATTAGCATGTTTAACTCAAAAGTTTTATAAATAAAGTATATGTTATATCTCTATTTTGTAAGTATAATTGAAAATATTTGATCCATGAAACTGTATTAATGTTCCTTATTGGGCTTTGAGTTGATCCCCTTTTGTTAATAAATTTCCAAGTACCCTCAGTTCAGGAGAAGAGTGACAGTTAGGGGGGAAAATTGGCTTGTTAGGACCTTTGTTAAAACTCTTTTTATTTTGGACATTGTTTAGATGTTAAAATTTATTTCTTATTTGAATTATTTGAGTTTGGAGTTATTTGGACAATAATAGTTGGGTTGATGTGGTAGTTTTTATAAATTGATATATGGAAGTTTTAGAATTTATTTATTTTACTACTTTGAACAACAATTTAGTAATTGATAATTTCCAATTACAAGATGAAAGTTTGTGTCATTTCCACTTTGAGCCTTCGGGCTTAAGGTGTGAAATGACCGTCATGCCTTTGGAGTGGGTTTTAGGGCGTGGCAGTTACTATTACAATGAAGAAACAAGTGAATAGAAGAAAGGGTAAAATGGCTCCAACTGGACTAAAAGCACCAAAACAAAATGAAATTAGAGAGTAAAAAAGGAAAATGTATTACTAGTTCCAAGGAATGTACTGAGTTTTTAATTTATTATAAGCCCAAACAATGGATTCAATAAGTTCTTGCCAATAACCACACCTGCTAAATAGAAACATTAAACTAAAAGCCCATACAAAATGAGCACCTAGGAAAAAAAAACCATATGCAGATAATGAAGAGCCATAAGATTGAATTACCTAGGATGCATGTGCTCATTAGAAATTGCGGAGCCATCCATTAATAGTAATAGAACTTTGTGCAAAGTTTACTCTCGTGATATGAGTTAACACCCCTTGATCACTTATACTCCCCCAAACATTTAAATGCATTTTCCAACTGAAATGGAATATTACTACCGAAATTGAATTATACATCCAAAATAACCTTAAGAAGATGTGATCCCAAGCTGATGCTTCACATGTACCCCCTCTTCTAGGTCCATCACATGGGAAATGAAAACCAATTTTTGCTTTATCCAGTATCAAACGAGAGCTACAAGGAAATAGAACACCTTTCAAGAGTATCAATACCATCACATGAATCGTAAATGTATGAATGTGATGTACCAAACAATCTGTGGTTCCTAATGGAATAGGCAACAAAGCTACCTCTAAGGTAGATGTAGTGATTTTCTTTTTTCTTTTTTCTCTTCCCAGCTTTGTTCTTTTCTCTCAAACTTATTAGAGGACTAACTATAATATGCTTGCTAAGTTGTATTCCACTATTATATTTTTCTCTTAAATAATTTACATGATGAAAACAACTAAGAAATGCCAAAACGAAGAAAGGAAGTTATAATGTGTATTTTTTTTTTATGGAAAATTCTATGGTAGGCATATGATACTAGGTTCCAAGAATAAAATTTATGTTCTATGTTTCAAAGAAAAATCTATCATTAATATATGTGATATGAGATTTTTTTAATCCTATTTAATCCCATAAGTTGTACTCAAAAGCTTGTTATTTTCTTATTTTCCTTTAATCACAAGGTTATTGTTTGAATCCCATCAAAGGAGGTATTGATATCTTTTGTTCTCTTGTATTGGCGTTGACCTAATTTAATATCCACTTAATGAGATGAGATGAGATGAATAAATATATATATGTATATGAGCGGTTACTCTCATGTTTCATTTGGTATCAGAGTCATTGACGTGAAGACATGTTTTTTTGCTCAATTCAATGGACAATGTGGTTGCACAATAAATGCTTCAGGTCATTTTTTTTTCTTTTCAATCCAAAGTAGTAGAAATCATGAGACAATGAAGTTAGGTTCAAACAATTATCTTCTTTGGAGAGATTAATTTATATCCCTTCTTATTTCCAATGGTTTTTAAAAATATTTTGATGGGTTAGAACCAGAACCACTAAAACTATCATACTCCAAATACAATGCATGGTTTGTTACTAATCAATATGTTTTAAGCTTGATCAAAGGTTCATTGTGTCTAAGTGCATGTCCACATGTCAAAGGATCACCTCCCAAGACCTAACTCACCAAGATTGTTAAAGCTATAACCACATTCTTATATTTAGGAAACCATTTTTTTACACACACATACTTGGAGCGATCAAAAGTTGATTTTCTTAAGGATGAGACTAGATATATTATTAGTGGGAGTAATCAATCCTAAAGATGAAACTCGTTTCTTGGTAACATAGATGCCAAGGATCTTGGCTATACCTTACCTTAGGTATGAAGTGGAAGAATCACCTAAAGTAGTCTTACTTGCATGATCTAAGGATCAAACATAAATGGTATGTCAATCATGCTTTAGGAAACTTTCCATGGTTAAGGTAAAGATATTAATTAGAGAGGGTTTTTCTACATAATACTAAGATCATGATCTACCCAAAGTAATCTTCATTCTTATGATCCTACAAGAAAACGTACATTTCTCAACAAAAATTTAGGGATTAATTGAAATTTCGTCACAAAAAATAACATTCTTTGATGAAATTTTAAATATTGTCACTAATGTGTGTTTCCTAAAAACTTTTCCTAGCAAATGGAGTGATTTTAACTTTAAATAGTGTTATTAAGTTGTAATATTATTATTAAATAATATTGATAAATACCAAAATGATTTATTTTATTATTAAATAGTATATTCATAATTTTGATATAATAGTAGTATTATTATGAAACAATATAATATATATTATGGTAGCAATTAATATTTATATTATAATATTTTGTGTGAATAATAATAAATTAATTGAAGAAATAAAAAATTAAATACTATAATATCAATTTATTTAAATTTAAATGTTTTGTTATAGAATAATATAAAATATGATTTAAGTAATTAATATGCATAGTGTAATCTGTTATTTATATTACTTCATATATATTATAATAATAATAATAATAAAATAATAGAGATATGCAAGATTACATCATATAAATTTACTACAATTTCAATGCTTTTTTATATATTGTTATCCACAAATAAATAATACCATATGATTTTTATTCTATAGGCTCTGAGTAAGCTATAGTGGTCTAATTTTGTCTCATTCAATATTGTAATTTTTCACTCAAGAAGTGAAATTTTTTTATTAAATTATCTAGTAAAATTGAATTATCAAACTTAATTATAATTTCTTTAATTATTATTTGGTTTCTAAATAATTGTTAATTTGAATAAAGTTCAATTTTTTTTCTTTCTCAATTCTTTGAGTTGGGAATTGATTTTGTTATTAGAAAATATATTGGGATTTATGTGGTGTTTGGTTTTTAGGATAAGTGAGGAGAGAAGAAAATAAAATAAATTTTAGAGTTTATGTTCTAACATTTGGCATTATGTTTTAATTGGTATTATTAATGGAAAAATATTTAAGTACATATAGTGGGGTTTGATTAGTTGTTTGTTTGATTTATGGGAGAAGCGAGGAGATAAGAAAATAAAATTAGATTTTGGGGTATATTCTTATTCTTACATTTCGCATGAAAGTATAATTTTTTTCTTCTCTAGTTTCTCCATGTTTGAAATTGGTGTTTTATTAGAAAAAATGAATTTAAGTTGAGTTCTAACCAATTGTTATTTGGTTTCTAGGAAAGTGGGGGAGACTAGAAGAAAGAAGGATTTTGGAGCTTTCATTGTAAGTAATACTAATTTTACATTTTTTAGGCAAACAAAGAATTTCTATAGGTGATATAAGTTCCTTATTTGGTTGCTGAGAAAACAGAGGGAAGGAAGAAACAACATACATTTTGGAGCTTATTTTCATGTTCTATGCTTGTTCTTACATTTTCTAAGCGAGCAAAAAGGGTGTACTTTTATTTGGGCAATAGAAGTTCATCTTTTTGTTTTTTGTTTTTAATGTTTATTTTGTTGTAACAAGTTCAATTGGAGTTAAAAAGGAGGTGTTTTGTGTGGAGTCCTGCACATGTTTTAAGGTCTTTAAGAATTTTGTGGTCTCTGTGTGATTAGTATTGGAAATGAGTTAATTACATTATCCTTTGTTTGGATGGGGAAAACTACAGGAGAAATAAAGCAGATATTTTGTTGAGTTCTAGGGCTTGTTTGTTGTCTCAATTTTCAAAAGATAAGAAGTACTTTTTCCTTTCTTGACTAAGATGTTTGTTTTGATAATCATAAGTGTTGAACTTTTTTTCCTTCGTTTTTTTATTAGGTTTTGCAAGTTAAGGAGGGATTTCTCATTCTTTTCTTGTAATATCTTATTTTTAATGAATATATTTTTGTTTTTGATAAAAAGTTCATAATTGTTGAAAAAAATGTGAAAATCCCTACAATCCATTTAGTGCATTTGATCTATGTAAATTGATCTAATAGTTCATTTTTCCTTTGAAAGCTCCAACTTCAGTATCTCTTCTCAAGATTTATTTTTTATTTTCATTTAAACTTATCTCTTTTTAAAACTATTTATACATTTACAATATCAAGTTAGTTGAACAAAACATTCAATTTTTTTTAACATTTTTTTTGTTTTACTTGTTCTAAGAACTCTTTTCTATAACTCAACCAAACATGTTTTTGTTGTTTTTGAGAACAAAAATTGTTTTTCATAATATAGTTCCCAAATGCAATTTTTATTTTTATTTTTTCTGAAAATACCAAAAATTGTTCTTGAAAACTATTTCTTAGAAAAGTTTTCAAAAACACCAACCAAACAGGCCCTAATATTTTGACTTTAAACATGAAGAGTACCAATTTCCAAATTTTATAATTTAATGTCTAGGAAAAAGGAAATTGATATGTCTGGGATATTCTTTTTGTTAGGAATATCATAATGTACTTGGGTTTAATTAAAAATTGATTACAAGGCATATATCAGTAGTTTTTGGCAAGCAACTATTGTAATGGAATTGTAGCAAAGTATTGTCGTGGTTATTGTCCATCCTACTATAGTGAGTATTGTTCATATCATTGTAGTAATTTACTATTCATACTATTGTAGGATTGAATTATTTTTATTTTATTTATTGATTTATTTTACCATCTTCAACTTGTGTGTTGCACTCATTTCCAGTTTTCTTGGGCTGCTAATCAGCCCATAAGAGTTGGTAGAAACTTTTGCTCTGATATTTACAATCAACCCTTGAGAAATTGCGATCTATTGGGTTACCACATGACTCAGGAGGTTTATTAGGAATTGGATTAAGGTTGTTATAGTTGATAACATTGACTTATCCTCATGCATCATTGGCTTTGCTTGCATCTATTGACTTATCGTCATACATAATTGGCTTTGTTTGCTAGAAACTTTTGTTGTAATATTCATAATCAACCTATGAGAAATTGAGATCTATTTGGTTACCACATGGCTCTGGACGTTTATTAGGAATTGGATTAAAGTTGCTATAGTTGATAACATTGATTTATACTCATGCATAATTGGTTTTGCTTGCATCTATTGATTTATCCTTATGCATAATTGGCTTTGCATGCTAGAAACTTTTGCTCTAATATTTATAATTAATCCTTGAGAAATTGAGATCTATTTGGTTACCACCTGACTCAGGAAGTTTATTTGGAATTGGATTAAAGTTGCTATAATTGATAACATTGACTTATCCTCATGCATAATTGGCTTTGCTTGCATCTAAATTTTGTAGGTTAAATATTTTTTCATGTTGAAAAGTTGGCTGCATAGTTGCCTTTGAAATATATTTGAATAAATAAAAAATTTCATAAAGCTAGAAAGGGTAGGCAAAAGGAAATAAGAGGTTATATAATACACCATGGAATAATTAAAATATTCAATAAAATATATCTTTTTTAAATCCCCAAATTCAGGTTTCATATCCACATGGAAAGTTGTCAGAAACAACTTTAATGTAAAAAAATTTTAAGAAAAGTTACAAAAATTATGTAAATGTGAAATGAAATAGTTAATTTAAAATTTTGTTTACTACAAATGGAGTTAGAAAGAAAAATTATTGTAGTTACAACAATAAATTGCTATCAGGTTTTTTAAAAACTCAAATTATTAGGATATAAATCAAACAAAAACATAGTGAATGAGGACAAAAATTATATATTTAGTTATATTCATTATCCTCAAATATATCAAGAAATTAGTTAATATTAAAATTTTCTATTTATTATTTAAGAATACAAAATAATATTGAGTTGAAAGAAGATTCTTGTATTTCTTTTCTTTTTATCTCATTTATTTAGAATAAAAATAGTAAACCTTACAATGGGGGTTACTTGTGGCATGTCTCATAAAGTTGTTATCTTTTTATTTATTTTTTTCTCTTGGTTTGTTGAGGAGAAAGGACTATATCTAGTCTTGTATCCTTATCTAATAGGAATAATAAACTTCCTTTACCCATATTAAAAATCAATCAAATTTGATAACTATTTGAGAATCATATATATATATATATATATATATATATATATATAAATTAAACAATATGAAAAACCATAAATGTTGGTGAAAGTAGGTCAATAAGGTGATGACCTATATAGGACCGCAAAGACAATATGATTACTCTGCAATTTTTAATAATAACACAATTCCACCACAACTTGAAATTATTATACAAGAGAGACCAACTTTACTATAAAATTATAGAGAAGCAAATTGGAAAATGTGTACACGGCCACATCTAATCAACACGAAGCATTTTTTTTATTGGAAACTAATACTCAATTATGAGTATAAATTTTAATTTATTAATTTACTAGTTGTAACTACTTGTTAAAATTTAAGGTTAGGATTATGAGTGCTTGTGGGTTGTTATAATGTTGGCATATAAATGCTAGATTCTTATTTGAAACTTAATATTATTTGCTGTGTTGTGACAAATTTGCACGTTAAAGTTTTCTTACACTAAAATTTAATTTGGTTTAATTTGAAATTCAAATTTTAAATTACTTATATATAACATGTATAGTTTGAAAACTGTCTTAAAAATGTAAGATATCTTACGAAAATTTTGATTTACTAACTTATTATGTTTTCTTTTTTTTAAAAAAAAAAAAAAATTGTTTTATTGTTCTTTTTCATTCGTATATAGAAGAAGATACTAGAGCTCCAACACTAACCAATAGCAAAGGAAGTTGTGATCATGACTGAATTGGAAATTTGTGAGAAACATTTGGGGCAAAGATCATGATATATCAAAGGCTGTTAGAGACTCAACCACCTGATGCACAACAAAAAGGTGACCAATTGGAGACCCTACTACAACAGTAAGATCAACAACATCAACAACCTTGCATCATCTATGATTAAACTAAGGGCTTTGATTATGCGTATGATGGATCTTTCTTACTTTTTCTGCCTTTGTTGATATGGTTATTTGAGATGACATTTTATTAGCCTAATATTTTATTTTGTTATGTAATTATTAACATACATATTCTAATCTTATAATCATTTAATATTGTTACATATATTGTCAATGTAGGTATACAATACATATTTTGATTTTTGTAAGCATATTTTTTAATGAAAATTTTCATTGCAATGTATTAATCAGGTACAGATAGTACTAAAAATATATAATTGCAATATTGAAATGAAGTAATTTAGGTATTCCAACAACTAACTCCCCATTAGCTTGAAAGGGCATGATATGAGATTTTATTGAATCCTATTTAAACCTATTACTTGTGGCCTTAAAGTTTTCTCATTAATTGTGCTTCTAATTTTCTTAATTTCCTTTTACCACAAGGATATTGTTTGAATGCTGCCAAAGCATGATATAATGTCATGCTTCCTTTTGTATGGTGTTGACCTAATGTGATCTCTATTTAACAAGATTAGAAGAATGATTAAAACGTATGCTATTTTTCTCTTGCTTCACTTTCAATGTGTAGCCTATATTGTACTCAATCTTAATGTAAATCTCAACCATCAATACATCATTTTAGTTTGTTAGACAGGTTAATGAAAATCTCATAAGAGTTGCTAATACTATCGATATCTCTTGTACTCATTTCAATATTCTTCAATTTCTTTATAATTAGATTCCATTAATATACTTGTCATCATTGACTGTTTCACCCACCTTCATAGCTTTTTCTCTTTAGTCAATAATACCCCTTAACAATTCTTATATCTCTTTGTCAACTTTCTTTATTCTTTTGTTTCCTTTCTTTTGGCAAAAATCTACATGTAAACAGTCTTGGTTGTAAATGTCATGATATTAAATAATATGAAAAGAAAAAGGAAAGAAAATTTATGGTAGTTGTTCATCCATTTCTTCAATTTCTTTTTTTTTTCCTCAATTTTCTTGGAAATTTCAGGAAGCTTTAAATTTGTTGAAACATTTTATGCTTACCACATTCCTGGGATGTAAACTATCAAAAAAATCTTGATGGTAAGCTATGCTAGTTCTTCTTGGAGTAGGAATATCCTTCTTCCTTCTTCATAGCTATTACCAAATGTTGTTCAAGAAATGACATGACCTTCCAAATTTTGAATATAGAGCCATACATCCAACTTACATGACTCTTTTGTGGAGACCATCTCCCATTTTCTTATCATATTGCTACAACTTAAAAGCAATGTAGGTAAATAACAGTAAAAAAAATATTTAGCACCCAAATTTTCATGGTTAGAGGACTAGTCACTGCACATTTGAAGTAAACAACATCTTTATCTATGCAATATAGCTTCCAAACAACTTCCCTTTTAAATAGCATAAAATATAATGTATATGATTAAAATTAAGATGGATAAGAAAACTAAAGATGAAATTAAAAAGATTAGATAATTTGAACTCTATCTATTAGGATCTCCAAACAAGTAGGCTAAAAGGAAAACAAAAAAAAAAGAAAAAAAAAGAATATTTCAATGATCTTAGGATGATTGACAAGCTAAGGTTAGCTAGAAGATCGTTGTAAAGAAAGAAGCATAAAAATGAAAATCCCTAAAACACATTCTGAATACAATTTCAAACACTATAGAGAACAAAGGTCAAAGAAAAGTTAGGATTTTAGATCCAAAGCGAAGAAAAAAAGAAAAAAAGTTGTTTTTTTCTTTTTTAAGAGAAAACTTCAAGGTAAGAGCTTTATTTCAAGTTATTTTCCTTTTCCTTAGAGTATAATCGTTAGTTTGGTTTCACAAAGAATAAAAAAGAAATAATTAATAAAAAAGTATGTAGATAAATAAATTGATGTTTAAATAAATATAGAATTCATAAATCTTAAACCTAGAGTTTTTTTTTTTACGAGGTTTTGAGAATAAGAAATTAACCCTATGGTGAAAATATCCTATGGATCTGTATTTTTTATTTTTAGAGAGTATAAAAAAAAAAAAAAAAGTGTTAGCGATAAAAGCAAATCCCACACTCATTGATGTTTTATTGTTGTGACTAAAGCCATAAGGCACTACAAGTGGAGACTAAGATCAAATCTCACACTCATTGATATTTTGTCATTGTAAGGAAATCCATTGGAATTGTATATGAAGATTATAGGGTTATTGTGGGCAAACTTTGAGAATAGTACAATATGGTTACGAAAATTTTTGGAAGTATATTTTTGAGGTTGGAAAATAATAAGATATTTCTTGGGAATAATATGTATTTGTAAGCCTTGTAGGCCGCATAAGTGTTTTTGGTGTGGTTTTAAGGAATAGAAGAATTAATCTTAATAAAAGGTTAAATAAATAATTTGGATAGTTGGATGCAAGAAAATTAGGAAAGCAAGTTAAGTCAACCTAAGTATAGGAAATTGGATATTTCCCTAGATGAATTAGGGTTAATTAATAAATAAATATACACTTAGACCAATATTTATCAAAACTTTAATTTGAATTATTCCTTTAAATCTCTCAATTGATTCATAAGAATTTTCCACAACTCTGTTCCTTTGGATTTATCTATCTCGAGTATGGGGATTTTGTGAAAATATGTTTTTTTTTTTATTTATAAATGATCAAATATATTTTTTTTTTTTGTAAATTCTGAAAATGTTTAAATACGTTTGAAATTCTAAAATTGAGAATTATTTTGATTTGACTATATTTTTTCCTTATATGTGCATTCTGGTTATCTGGCCTAGTTAATAAGGGAAAAAATGTTGATCTTTATTACCCTTGGTGGGGCTAAAGATGATGTTAAAATCTAGTCAATAGGGTAGTTATCAACTTATGATATACCATTAGATTGGTTTTGGTTCCATTCACTAACATGTAAGGAATGTCTGAGGCTAGCCACTTCTATAAGTCCCACTATGATAGGCTTCGTTAGGACATTGAGTCTTGTTTATATGTTGGCAATTTTGATCCTTTTTAATTTTGATCATAGAAGTCTTTTTAAATAGTGACTTGCTTTCCATTGAAGATCAAGAGTTGTTATCTGTCCAGCTGGGAAGTCACAGATACATTTAAAAAGGTTTGACTTGTGATAATTTAGGCTCTTTTGAGGTATGAAGAGAATCAGTTTTGTTTTGAACTTAAAATGATTTAAAATTGACTTTTGAAAAATGGCAAGACCGCTCAAGTGCTCAAGATTGAAGCGAACCTTATTGCTCAAGTGCTAAAGGCACTCAAGTGGTGTGTGAGTTGGCTCAAGTAATCATGCTAATTCTGCCGAGATTTTTCCCATAAATTTGATTTGGAGCTCTTTCAAAAGCAAAACTTTTCGGGATTTTGTCTATAAATACCTCTTTATTAACCCTTTGAGGGTTAGAGATTAGAGAAGAGATTTTGGAGATTCATTAAAGATCTTTAAGTGATTGAAATGAGATCACATATTATTTGGAGAAGGTTCCCTAGAGAGAAAGCCTAAAGTGCCACACCATTCCTAACCTCTCATTCTCAAAAAGGATTTCACCTTTGAATCTTGGTTTGAAGACCTTCATCCCTTCAACAAGGTTGAAGTGATCCATTGGAGTAATTGAATGTTGTTGTGTCACAGACGTTAATCAAGATGTAAATATTGGAGAGTAAGTCTTTAGGGTAAAGCAACCAAATAAATTAGTGTAACTTGATTTCGTGTAGTAGATTTAGATTATTAGGTCTTAGACCTCATGGTTTTTTATCTTCATAGTTAGTGTGGGGGTTTTCTACGTAAAAATCTTATGTCTCATTGTTTATATTTTTTATATTTGATATTATGTTTGAATTGCCTATAATTGATAGAATTGATTATCCCTAACATCTTGTAGGGTAAAAGAATTGGATATAACATATAGATCTTTATTGAAAATTTTTAAATCACCCATTCACTACCCTCTCCCCTCTAAGTGGTCCTTATTAAAAATTTTCAGTTTTTCAATTGGTATCAAAGTAGGATAAAAAATCGATTCTTTATCCTATTGATTAAAAATCTAATTGTTATTGATCATATTGATTAAAAATCATATTTTTACTGATCACATAGGATAAAAATCAAATTTTTATTGATTCTGTAAGTTTGATATGGAACAATCTTAAAGTGGTGCCCTTTTGAATAATCCACCTTACTTTGATGGGAATAAATATTCCCATTGGAAAGCTCGAATTATGTTTTTCCTCAAAATGCAAGGCGAAAAGGTTTGGAACTCAATAGAATATGGATGGGGACCCCCATTAATCCTTGATTCTCAAGGAAGATCAATAGAAGAACTGAAACCTAAACATAAATAGGACAAAGTCGACAATGAAGGAAGTAAAGACAATGCTAGGGCTTTATTTAGTATTTTTAAAGGAGTTTGTTTAGACGAGTTTCACAGGATAACAAATTACAAACGTGAAAAGGAAGCATAGGATATTCTTTAAGTCACTCATGAAGGTATGTTTGCTATAAAGATCTCTAAATTGCAAATGTCTGCCATTAAATTTGAGAATATTAGGATGCTTGAAAATCACAACTTTTCTTTCTTCTATTCTGAATTAAGTGTTATTGTTAACTGTTCATTTAACCTTGGAGAACCTATTCTAGATTCAAAGGTAGTTAGAAAAATATGGAGATTCCAAAGAGATTTAGACCTTTGATTACTACCATAAGGGAGAGTAAGGACATCAATTCCATGAAAGTTGATGAACTTCTTGGCTCCATACAAACATATGAGATGACCTTACCTAGTTCTCAAAAGCCTAAAGACTCTAAGGATTTTGAAAATAAGGAAAAAGATATTGAAATGCCATATAACATAACTAGGGATGATTGACTCATATGGTTGAAAGGATTAAAAAGGTCATGAAACTTAATAAAAGATTTTATAAAAATCAAGAATCTAGAAAAGGAAAAAGATCTAATGAACAAACATCTAATGAGAAAGGAAAAGGTTCCTCCAAAGGTAAGAAAGTTGAATGTTTTAACTGTGGAGGTCTAGGACACTTTGCTACTGATTGTCCTAGCCCTAAAGATATTAAAAAGTCCATGTAGGCTACTTGGAGTGATACTGACTTTGATGATAGTGCTTCCATAGCTTTTGAAGATGCAAGGTACAATCCTAATGACTTCCTAGCTTTTATTACATCTGTGGAATCTGTGCATGATAGTGATTATAATAGTGATAGTGATGATGAATTGATGAACAAAAGGCTGAATTCTTGAGCAATCTTGTTGTTGATCATGAAAAGCTAATTAAGAATTATTTAAAAAGATCATGATATTCTTGAAGCTCATAAAAACAAGATTGACATTCTTAATGTAGAAAAAATTAATTTACTTGAGAAAATTAGATTTGTTAAGTCAAGCATCATTATCTCCTTATGAAGAATAACACTCTCACTCAAGAGATCAAGAATAATAAGCCTTTTTCATCTGTGAATGAAATATTTCACCTTAAAACTAAAGTGCTTAATGAAATTTTTGACAAATGTAAAACCCATGGTGATAAAAGAAGTTTGGGGTATATTAACAAAGATGAAACTCCCTATAGTGGAGAAACTATGTTTGTCAAAGGTAAAGATGAAACCCTTAACCAAACAACATCTCCTAAAAAGCCATCACTATGCATACATTGTAACAAAACTAGACACTCTCAGTTTAGATGCTACACTAGGTTCCTAGAAAGGTTTGAATCTCAAATGAGTATGCTAATGAACGATTTCTTCAATAATGGGAAAGGGAATAAAACTAATTAGAAGCTTAGAAGTCAACCTAGTTCCTTTAAGCCACCACCTAGGATTAAACAAATCTGATTAAGAAATGATAAGGTTAAATGTCGAGTTGTGGTCAATGCTCTTGAAGCTAAATCTTCTTATGACTGGTAATTTAATAGTGGCTACTCAAGACACATGGTTGGAGATAAAACCTTTTCACATCTCTTGAGGATTATAGTGGTGGGATAGTTACTTTTGGAGATGGGAGCTTAGCTTGTGTGAAAGGCAAGGGAAGTATATCTATCCCTAGTTGTCTTAAGTTAGATGAAGTTCCCTATGTTGATGGACTTAAGGCAAACCTACTAAGCATTAGTCAAATTTGTGACAAGGACCATAAGGTAAATTTTTACCAAGACTTATGCAAGGTAGTTAACAAAGAGGGAAAGGACATTGTCATAAGACATAGGATAGTTGACAACTGCTATGCAATAAATCCTATCTTTAGAACACCTCTTATGTGCAGTAGGGCAAAGGTAGATCCTACTGAACTTTGGCATAGAAGGCTAGGTCACATAAACAATAGGGACCTTGTGTACTTAGTGAATAGTGAAAAAATTAGAGGTATCCCAAGACTTAGTGGTGAACCTAAACCCATTTGTGGTGAGTGTATGAAAGGTAAACAAACTAAGAGTTCACATAAAAAGGTTAAGCAAATTAGGACCTCTAGGCCTTTAGACCTTCTACATATGGATCTTATGGGTCCAATGCAGACTAAGTAGAGGTAATAAGAGATATGTGTTGGTTGTTGTGGATGATTTTTTGAGATGCTCCTTTATGAGTTTTCTTAGGGAAAAGTCAGAGATCGTTGAACATTTGAAGTCATTGTTCAATAGAATACAAGGGGAAATAGGTCATCCAATTATAAGGATTAGGAGTGATAGGAGGAAGGAGTTTGACAATGTGGATGACCTCTTTTGCGAGTCTAAAGGAATTAAACACGAGTTTTCAACCCCTAAAACTCCTCAATAGAATGGAGTGGCCAAAAGAAAGAATAGACTATTACAAGAAATGGCTAGGATGGTGATTCATATGCATAACACCCCTACAATTATGGGTAAAGGCAATTAATGCATCATGTTATACTGCCAATAGGGTTTTTCTTATAATTATGGACTAGGAGAAAACATAACCATAAGTATTTTAGGATTTTTTGGTAGTGATTGTTATATACTCATGGATGGGAGAACCTTGGAAAGTTTGATGCTAAATTCGATGTAGGTATCTTCATAGGCTATTCTATTACTAGTAAAGCCTATAAGTTTACAATCAAAATTCATAGATTATCCAAGAATCCTCTAATGTGGTTTTAAATAATACTAGGTATGATCAGGATATAATTGAGAGTCAAATTTTAACCTAGGATTTATTTAAGGATAACCCCAAAGATGTGAATATCACAAAAGATAACCCTAATGATATCCCTAAAAGAGAAATTGATCCTAATAAGGATGAATATGTACCTGTAAATGACACATCTAATGAAATGAGGAATAAGCATAGATCTAAAGTACTCAAGAACCACCTAATTTAAATTGTTATAAGTAATGTAAATGAATGTGTGACAATTGATTAGGTACACATTTGATGAACATATACCTCTAAATGAACGTGTACCCAAAAGCTACATAGATCTAGCTTGTATATCTACATTCTCTACTAAGCGAATGGAGGGAATCATGGAAATTGATTAATTAATCAAGGATTCCAATAAGAGGACAACAAAATACATATAAGTCTCGAGGTGAAAAAAGAGTACACAAGAATGTACACAATTAATGGATGTGAAATGCAAAAAATAGAATTTAATTATTTGTTAAAGTTGCAACATTTCAAAGAAAGTTTAAAATAAATTCATTGATATTGGGAACAATTCTGAATTAAAGATTTCAAACTTATTTATTCACAAAGTTTCAATTTATTTACAAAAGATTATACTTTTATTCACATCCAAAATTAACTCAAAAAAAAAAAAAAAATTCTTGATTTTATTAAAGAATTTAGATTGAATTTGAATTTATTAAAGGGAAAAGCTCAATTTGACATTCTATTTATAAAGAAATGATTTTGGCTTACACTTTATTAAAAAAAAAAAAAATGCCACAATTATAAGGAAACATCAATTCTATTTTTGGAAAAGTGATTTTTACAAGGAAAAGGGAGTTTACTTATTTTAATTAAAAGAACCAAATTTCAATTTACTAAGAAAATAAATTTTTCAAACTTTTATTTGCGAAAAATATTTTCAAATTAAATTTATTCAAAAAGAGAGATTTTTACAACTTTTATTTTCTTTATATTTTTATTAAAACAATTTTCAAGATGTTTTATTAAATAAAAATTTGGAACTTTATTAAAACTATTTTGGAATTCTTTATTAAAAGAAAATTTTGAAACTCTTATTAAGCAAACTTTTGGAAAATCTGATAAAACACAAACTTAGAGAACTTTAACTTAAAATTTTGAGAACTTTAATTTAAAACAAATTTTAGGGATTTTGATTAAAAAACTAACTTTTAGAAAATTTATTAAAACACGTCAAGGGTTTTTGAAACTAACCTTGGGGGTTTTTATTAAGCAACTTTTAGAAGTTAATAAGACAAACTTTGGGAGCTTATTAAAAACAAATTTTAGAAGTTAAGATTTATTTTGAGAATTTATTAAGACATGTATTAAGACTTTTAAGACTTTTATGGAAACAAACTTTAAGTAAATTGAAAAGACATACTTTCAAAATGGCTATTAAAATATTTATTTTGAAAATTTTAATTAAGTCAAATTTGAGAACTTTTATGATTTTTTACAACTATTATGAAAACAAACTTTAAGAATATTTATTTAAATACTTATTTTGAGAAGTTGCATTAAACAAACTTATTAAAAAAAAATGACTTCCTAAAGAACATTTATCAACACATAATTTTCAATTAACAAACTTATGATATGAAGGAATTTGGAGTTAAGGGCAGAAAGGAATAAGACAAAGAGGGAACTGTTGGAGATAAAAGCTACCCTTTTATTCAATTCATTCACGCTATATGTATAGCCATGCATGGAAGAGAAAATAACAACAAAGCTGAAAAAAAGGAAATGCTGCAGAAAATGTTGCAGAATAGGCAACAGAATAGCACCCACTCTACTACTAAGACTTATTCAATAACCGACTCAACAATTAATGACTGAACAAATAAATTAGACCAAGTCTTCCATCTTGTCACTAGGCCCACTATCACTTTCCATCTTGTTGCCACTACTGGCACGTGTATGCACATATCATTCCCCACCGCTTAAGGATCCTTGTCCACAAGGATGAAATCAGGATATGACTTGGTGAAACGCCATTCATTCTGCCAGGTGGCATCTTCTGCTGGTACTCCGACCCACTTCACCAATATTTCAGATTTTGGGCGGTATTTACCCTTATGGATCACTCGTCGATCTAAAACGGCTTCAGGTTGTGGAAGGATAGTCGAAGTATCCGAGACCGGGGGAAGTTGGGTGGACGTGGTAGCGACTGGTCCCAAATGTTTCTTTAACAAACTGACATGAAACACATCATGAATTTGAGAACCAAGAGGCAAAGCCAGTTTATAAGCCACCGGACCAACTTTCGCAATGACTTTATAAGGACCAAAGAAACGTGGGGCAAGCTTCATAGAGGAACGAAAAGCCACAGAAGTCTGTCTATATGGTTGGAGTTTCAAATACACATAATCTCCCACAAGGAAAGAGGCCTCGCGCCGGTGTTGGTCAGCTTGACATTTCATCCGATTTTGAGCCAACAGAAGGTTATGTCGCAGCTCACGTAGGATAGCATCTCGGTCACGCAGGTACTCATCTACTGCTTGGACGTGGGAAGTACCTGGTACATAAGCTAATAGACGTGGAGGTGGAATTCCATAAACAGCTTCGAAGGGTGTCATCTTGGTGGAGGAGTGAGTTGAAGTGTTGTAGCTGAACTCAGCCCAGGGAATCCATTCGAGCCACTTCCGTGGCTGGTCACCGGCAAAACATCGTAAATATTGCTCCAAAGTTCGATTGACAACTTCGGTTTGGCCGTCTGATTGGGGATGGTAACTTGAGCTCATACACAACTTGGTTCCCTGCAGCTGGAACAGTGCTCGCCAAAAGGAGCTGATAAACACCTTGTCCCGATCGCTAACAATTGACGTCGGAATACCGTGCAGGCGAACCACGTTGGCAACAAATGCCTTGGCAACAATTACAGTAGTAAACGGGTGTTTCAAGGCGATGAAGTGAGCATATTTGGTCAGGCGGTCAACAACTACCATGATGGAAGTATACCTATTAGAAGATGGTAACCCCTCAATAAAGTCCATCGAGACATCAGTCCACATTTGAGTAGGGACAGGTAGCGGCTGAAGCAACCTCGCCGGCTTCATACAATCAGTTTTGAACCGTTGACAGATATCACATTGCTGCAAAAAATCCTTCACCATCCGGCGCATATTAGACCAAAAAAAACTCTGTTTGATACGAGAGAGGGTTTTATGGAACCCAAAGTGCCCACCTATTGGCGACGAATGGCAGTCAACCATTATCTTTGAAATCAAGGATGAGTTGGGGCTCAAATACACTTTGTTTCCTTTGAACCATACTCCATCACGTTGGAGCAACTTGTGGGCAGTTGGAGAGGGGTTTTTTTGTAATAAGTCCTCATAAAATGAGTCCTGATGGACTTCCTTTTGAAGCACTGGCCACCAATTTGCACGTGGTTGGGATAAGGATAAAAATTGGAATTCAACTACACGTGACAAAGAATCTGCACCTTGATTTTCAGGCCCACGTTTATACTCAATTTCATAATCATAACCAAGTAGTTTTGGCAGCCATCGTGTTTGTGCTGGTGTAGTAATCCGTTGCTCCAGTAGGTACTTGAGACTTTTTTGGTCAGTGCGGACTGTAAATGGTTTCCCAAGCAAGTATGGACGCCATAACTTGATTGCCTTGACAATAGCTAACATTTCTTTCTCATAGGTGGACAATGATAAGGCCGAACCCTTCAGTGCTTGGCTAAAGTACGCCACTGGTCGATTTTCTTGGGTAAGAATTGCACCAAGTCCGATTCCGCTGGCATCGCATTCAATCACGAATAGTTGAGTAAAATCGGGAAGGCGTAAAATTGGTGGTGACGTCAAGGCCTCTTTTAATTGTGTGAAGGCCATCTCTGCTGCCTCATTCCATTGAAATCCATCCTTGCTCAAGAGACGGGTCAGGGGAGTTGCTATACTGCCGAAATGACGGATAAATTTCCGATAGTAGCCTGCTAAACCTAGGAACCCACAGACCCCTTTTGCTGTTGTCGGGGTTGGCCACTCAATGACAGCTTGTATTTTGGCTAGATCAACCGATACACCTTGCTCCGAAATAATGTGGCCCAAGTACTCCACCTGTAAAACACCGAATCGACATTTCGACTCTTTTGCAAACAAACTGTTAGTTGATAGGATTTGGAGAACAATTTGTAGATGTGCGAGATGGTCTTCCCATGATCTTGAATATATTAGAATGTCATCAAAGAAAACCAAAATAAATTTCCGGAGATAGGAACGGAAGAGATCATTCATGAGACTTTGGAAGGTTGCTGGTGCATTAGTGAGGCCAAATGGCATCACTATAAATTCGTAATGGCCTTCGTGTGTCCGGAATGCTGTTTTAGGAATGTCATCTTCGTGCACCTGTATCTGATGATACCCAGACCGTAAATCCAATTTAGAGTAGAATTTGGCTCCACGGAGTTCATCTAATAGCTCATCAATAATGGGAATTGGATATTTATCTTTAACTGTGATGTCGTTCAGAGCTCGATAGTCCACACAGAAACGCCAAGCACCATCTGCTTTTTTTACTAACAGGACTGGGGATGAGAACGGACTATTACTTGGCCGTATCAAACCAGATTGCAAAAGTTCTTTTACCATCTTCTCTATCTCAGTTTTCTGGTAATAAGGGTATCGATATGGCCTCACACTCACTAGTCCTGCGCTCGGCTGCAATGGGATCTGGTGGTCATGTGGCCGCCTTGGAGGCAAGCTGGTGGGTGATTCAAATACATGGGAGAATTTTGCTAGTAGTTGGCCTATCTTAGGTGGGTAGGACTTTGGTTGGCTGGTGGTGGTGGTGGAAGGAATTATTTGGAAAAATAATCCAGTGCCTTGTAACCCATTGGATTCCTTGTCAGACAAAGCTTCGATGCTCGTTCGTCTCAATCCTTGGAAGGTCTGGGGGGTCCCTTCTACCTTGAAGTTCATGGTGAGCTGCTTGTAGTCCATCTCGATGGGTCCGAGAGTTTCAAGCCATTGTATTCCTAAGACCAATTGGCATGCCGCGACCGGAAGAATGTAGTAATCGGCGATGACGGAATATCCTTGAATGGTGAGGGTGAGACCGCGACATTGTCCAGTACATTCTATCTTCTCACGGTTAGCAACCATGACTTCGAATTTCTTATTCCGGATCACTGGTAACCCAAACTTAGAGACTATAGCATGATCAATGAAGTTGTGCGTACTACCACCATCTATTAGCACCATCACATTCTTGTTTTTCAGCTTGCCCAGAACGCGTATGGTTTGTGGGTGTTCAGTTCCTGCAATTGCATGAAAAGAAATTTCTGGTATAACTTCATGATGTTCTTGTTCCGGGTGAGCACCTTCGACATCCTCAGTGTTCATATGAGGGAAATCCTCGATCATGAATAATTGAGGTCGTTCGCAACGATGGCCAGCAACGAACTTCTCGTCACAGTAATAACATAATCCCTTCTCTCGTCGTTCGTGTGCCTCTTGATTGGTGATTCGGTGGAATGTTGCTGGTTGAGCATTCGAACTCTGGTTCATACGTTGGGTTGGTGGAGGTCCTAGCACACTAGCTGTGGGGTTGGGTGAGGCCTTTGGTGTCAATGAGGCTGGTTGGAAACGAGTTTGCTGGTTTGGCTTCCTGTGCAGTTGGTTGCATTCTTCGATCAGCCTAGCAACTCCTATTGTATCTGCCAAGGTTCGCGGTTGTTTAATTTTTACATCTATGCGAATTTCATCTCGAAGTCCTGCAATAAAACAACCGATGAGAAAATTTTCGGGCAGGCCTACAACTCGGTGGGAAAGCTTTTCAAAAGCTTCTTGATAAGCTGCTACGGATGTGGTTTGTTTAAGACGAGTCAGAGCTTCTGACGGATCTTCGTAGTCGGTTGGACCAAATCGAAGTTGAACAGCCTTGGTGAACTCATCCCATATGAGTGGTCCACGGAATTTCGTCAACCATCTATGCCATTGCAAGGCGATGCCTTCTAAATGGAAGGAGGCCAGATGAACTTGTTGTTCTGGTGCAATGTTCTTGAAATCAAAGTACTGTTCTGCCTTGTAAATCCAACCAGTTGGGTCGTCACCGTTAAATTTTGGGAAGGACAGCTTGAGGTGTTGATGAGGGTGGTCACTGATAATGTTAAAACGAGAAGTATGTGGGTGTGAGGAGTCATCACGTGGGCTAGTGTTTTGGTTATGGGAGGCTGTAGACCCTCAATTTTGTCCATTTGGCACATGCCTTTGAATTCACTTCTAGTGCTCCACGGTAGTTCTTTGGTGGCCCATTACTACTCATACTACTTACATTTTTTTGAGCCATCTCAGAGACTTTGGTTAAGGGATTATCCAACCCCGTATTGTGACCCTTGGCAGCCCTAATTTAGACTTAGGCTTTTCATTCATTTTTAGGATAGTTTTTAGGCACCATAGGCCCACTTAGACACACATGGCCCTTTAGCCACCACCTTAGGCCTATTTTCACATTTTTGCATGACTTGACCTGTTAGACATTTATTTTAGCGTTCCTTGCATGATTCAGATAGTCGCATGACTTGCATGGCTTGCATGGGATTCACCATTTTATTTTATTTCATTATTTTGTTTTACTTTAGTTATTTATTTTACTTTACTGTATTCTTTTATAGGTTGCAAGATTGTTAACTCATTTTGTTTGCTTCTTTTTATTTTCGTTTTTATTGTTTGACAAGAGAATTAAGGGCTGCTGATCAACTCTCTCTAAGGCACGTGCGCTCAAAGAAGGTAAGAAAAATATTTTTGGAGGGAAAAGGGGTTTAATGTGGCTGCATACATAGGGAAAGAAGTTTCTCCAAAGGAAAAGAAGAAGTATTCTGATGTTTGGAAAGGAAGGGGAATGGAAGAAAGGAAAGTGGGATTTCCTTCAGCAGATGGAAATTTTGAGAAGCGGATACAAATAATAAAGAAAGGAAGGATTGCAAAAAAGGAAGAAAAAGGAAGAAAGGAAAAGGGAGATTTTCCTTTGGAAGAGATTTGGGTTTTGGGGGCTGATATATATACGTAAGGAAGGATGCTGGTGAAGTGGGGGGGATCTTTTGGACCATCTTCGTGGAGGAGATCGTTTTGCTGGAAGAAGGAGAACAGGAATTCACGAGGGATTCTTTGAAGGTCTTGGTCGAAAAGTGCAAAAGGGCGAAAAAGAAGTGATTGCAGCCAAGGTTCTTCCAAGTACGTTTCTGGCTACTCTTGGTGTTCTTACCCATACTCGAATTCTCCATTTGGTCGTTTCTGAATATTCAATATATTGTTGATTGGCATGGACGGAAAGGGCCATGAATTGCTTTGTTGAGATTGGTTGCTCTTGTTTGCCCTGTCTTAATTTTGATTCTGATTAGATGTCATTGGTGTCTGCTGAAATATGTAACCCTATGCCTGAATTTGGTCAATACTCTGTTTATGTTTAAATCCAATTCTTTATTGTTTCCCCCTATTCAGCCCATGGATTAATATGTGAAATGGAGCTGTCTATGATGATTGATATTTTCTACTCATCTTTTCTCCATATTTATGTTTTTACCAATGTCCTATGATTGCTTTCCGATGGTCGAGCCTTTGTGTACTTGGGGCATGTTTCAAGAGGATGACAAAAAAAAAAAATGCTAGCATGAGGAATGAGGCGTGCAGCAATCCCAGTATATTCCGATATGTTTCTGAGGGTTGACGATGAAGATTGAGTGGCTCTCGAATTCAGTTAAAGTTTCAATTGCAGAAGACATTGATAATAAGCGGTTCATCCGACTCTGCATCTTTCATATGGCGGCTTTAACTCGTAGGGTATTGGAAAATTCTGGAACTTGCTGATAATTTGCGGAGAAATTAAAGACTGAAGCTCTGTCCAAGCCTCTGCTTCAATCAGTCCGACTTCCAACTACCACCAAATACGCCAATTCAATCCGCTTCAGAAATATTGGGATTTCTAAAAGATTGTGCCTTTTCTCCAGAATGGCGCGTCCCAGTTTATGAGGATGGTTGTAAAAAGTTTAGTGGGGAGCACATTAATATTCTGCTTTCCATACTCGATTGTCAGGGCTGCCATTCTAAAGACAGGGTTTCCGACAGCATTACAGGTTTACATGAGCAGAGGAAGATTGGACACGTCCATGAACATTGCATGGTTTCCCCTCTCATCTCCAACTTCCAGTGGAACTCTTCTTTCATGCATTCTAAGCATAAGAGGGATCACTTGCCTTCTAGATGGGCTGCTGAAAATCAAAGATGCAAGGAGAAACATTCCCATGGAGACTGAGGTTCTGCAGGAGATCTTTGATTCGGTGAAGGCTATCAAATGAGATAGGATCATTGAAATTTTTCATGGGAATTATGAAGCTAATTATCACAGTTTGAGTGCTGGAATGGAAGGGTCGGATTGAGCTACCTATTTTTTAGATGAAACAGATGGAAGTGATACAAACAAATTGATCATGGCTGAAGCTGTAACATTGGATGCTCTAACCAAGTGTCGTTTACTTTCTCACACGACCAACAGCAAGCTGGGAATTCTACCTTTTGGTTGACATGAAGGAAAAGGTTGCCAGCTTACGAGTTCCTGCTATTGGTGTTGTATCGGAGCTTAAATTAGGTGCTTTGAATGTGATGAGGGTGCATGATTATTACAATGCCGTTGTGGTTACATTATCTGTTCTTAGACTGGATATTGGAATTGATACTGAAGTCATCAGTTCAGCTATTGAAAAACTGAGGGTGCCACTTCATAGGATGCAAATTGTACACAAGGATTCCTATGGAGTTACCTGGGTAGATGACAGCAAGGCAACAAATGTTGAAGCAACATACACAGGACTACGGGGTCTGAAGGAACACAAATCTGCAATTCTACTGGTGGTCTTGCAAATGCTCCAAATTCACAAGAATCTGATGGCTTCGAGTAGCTGGTGGAACCATTATAGTATCATTGATGTGTAATCACTTTTGGATTTTCAAGACCTCTTGTCAAAGGTTCTCCCCCTGTTTGATTTCGCTTACCGTTATAGTCATGTGCAGTGTCGGATTTCATTTGAATTCTTCAGACAAGTCTCTGCATTCAGTCAATGAAGATGACAACCAGGATTCTAAAGCAGCTGCGATCAGACCAGTACCCAGATTCCAATTATTGGATGTGATGTTCAGCCATATGGGGTCCGTCATCACCAATCTCCTCCCACTTCTACCACCTCTCCCATCTCCATGTCTGCATGGCATTCGTTGTTACCAACAGCTCCATATACTCAGATTCTTGGAGGAAACAAACTAATAACCTGTGGAAAGAACATTTCAAGTAACATTAATCGTATCTGTCATTAATGATCCATGGTGTTCGAACGATGGAAGAGGTGAAATTGTTGTATTTTCATTAAGGAATACTAGTGTTGACATAATTACTGAAACTGTTGGTAGAATTGCTTCAACAGTAGATGATAATGTGGGAGTCATCATAAAATTTAAAGGGATTGCTACAATGCCAATGGATTCCGAAGACAAAAAATAATGGCCATCACTAAATTCAGCTGCAGTTGATATCAGTAACGAGTAGTTCGTCTAACCTTCATCTTTTATGTACCTGTTCTGGTTTAGAGAATATTAAAAATTCCGAAACTTGTTGATCATCTGTGGAGAAAATAGAGACTGAAACTGTACTCAAGCTACTGCCATAGCCTAATTTTGCCTTGGAATGCCTATTGCTTTACACAATACCATGGTCTTCAAGGGGTTTTACTCAGCATTCACTCAGCTCTACTGCTTAAGGAATTAGGAAAGGATGGTAGGGATGTTTTGAAAAACATTGGACAAGTACGATATGAAACCCTTTGGCGAGAGGCTTACTTTGAAGGTATTGAGATGGAAGGTGATGATGCCATTTCTTTAGATGAGTCACAGTGAATCAGAATTGAGTGCTAGTGAAGAGGAAAGATCCAACTTCTTTAAGCAGCTTCTTGACCCATTCCAGAGAAGAACAATGTCAAGATGGAGAACTGAATCCTAATTCTTTAATCTTCAAAACCTGCACAATGACCTTGGTCGTGTTACCAGCCTTCAAAGACTGAATATGAAAAGCGGAAATCCTAGTATTCTCCATGTTATAATATGATCAGATTCTCATAATCTTGCTTTGGTGGATTTCTTATGTGGACATGGGATGGTTTAATCAGTCTTGACTTCACTTGCAGCTACCAGAAAACTACAGGTATTTGATGTCTAAACTTGATTTAGAGAATGAAGTAGAGTGGTCTGCTGGACATCTTTTCGAACACCAGCAGATTGCAAAACTCAAAACAGGAGTTGATTCTTAAAATCGCATCAATTGAGATCGATGTTCCTTTTAAGTTGATACAGGCAGGAGTATCGTTTTCAGTTTTATGAGGTGGAAAGGAAAATAGAAAGACAGAAGTATTGAGAAAACAGAGGAAAAAGAACAAGTGATAAGCAACACAAGTTGAAGCTGCATTTGTTAGTCAAGAGTTCCAGGGCGTCAATGCTCCAGAATTTCAGATTGGAGTTCTCAGAATAAAGTCTTTGCTGGAACTTGAAATAGTTGAAGTCATGACATTGTTGTTATTATTGGTATCAACAAGTGAAAAATTGGAGATGAAACAGCCATCTGTAGATTGGAAAACTGCATCAGGTTTTAGTTTTGCCCATGTAAACGGTTAAAGGAAGCAAGCCAAGTAACCACCACTGGTAGAAAGATCTCCAAACATGAGTCCTTTGAGCTACAACCTGAGATATCTCGCAGAGCCAGCAATATCAAGAAAGTAATCTTAAATAGTTCCTTGCTATTGTCAAGATCGTTTTAATGGCTATATCAACAATACTACACAGAACTGGGAGTCTACTTTAAACACAACAGTATTCCGATTCAAAAACTGAAGTCTTTGCTACAACTCTATCTTTGAATAATGGAAATGGGTCATATAAATACTAATCAGTGAAACTCCCCCATGCAAGCTACAGATGATCAGTTAGTACTACTGAAGAGGCAAAAGATGAAGTTCATGATGAGCTGGAAAACACAGATTCTGAACTACAAAAAAAATCTAGAAGTGAACTATGAGAAAATTGATGAATCAGATGGGTTCCTGAGTGAAGATTTGAAACTCGAGAATGAGTGATAGCAAGTGAGCACTTGCTCTGAAATGAATATGGCCAATTCTTCTCCAAACATGCCAGCAATGTGCAAAGGTCTCTTCACACAATCATCAGCAATCCAGCTGCAGTCAAACCCCCGAGCCTCACTCCAACATGACCACCCTTTCCTTCATCCTTGATCTTTCTCTTCTTCTCTTTGTGATTTTACTTGTTTTGATCCAAGTCTTAAAAAAATCTTTTTTTTTTTACCGGAATAATTCCCAAATTTTCAAATTTCATCAATGAGAGAGTTTAGGTATAAAATCTAGATTTTTAATAAACTCTTTGCTGCTATTTTTCTTCTGGCATGCATTTTCATCATTTTCAACTAATTTTCATGGTTTTCTCGTTTTTTTTTTAATAAGCACGAATAAACTTCATGGTTCCAAATAATGGGACAGATTGAATCAATTCGTGCAAAAGCAATTTGGATCTTGGTGGGGGATCCAACATTCTAGACATCTTCTTTGATGTTGATCTTTACTCATATTCCCTACACTCGTGATCTATAGAGGCTCTAAGAGCTTGAAGCTCGGTTAACACTTCCTGTAAGACTGCATTCACCTGATCGAAACTGGTATCGTGTCGTGCTAAGATTTCGTTAACATCGTTGCAGAATTCTGCATTCGTTTTGCCGCGAGTGTCCATGGTCGGACCTGGCTCTGATACCAATGATATGAAGGAATTTGGAGTTAAGGGCAGAAAGGAATAAGACAAAGAGGGAACTGTTGGAGATAAAAGCTACCCTTTTATTCAATTCATTCACGCTATATGTATAGCCATGCATGGAAGAGAAAATAACAACAAAGCTGAAAAAAAGGAAATGCTGCAGAAAATGTTGCAGAATAGGCAACAGAATAGCACCCACTCTACTACTAAGACTTATTCAATAACCGACTCAACAATTAATGACTGAACAAACAAATTAGACCAAGTCTTCCATCTTGTCACTAGGCCCACTATCACTTTCCATCTTGTTGCCACTACTGGCACGTGTATGCACATATCAACTTATTAAAATAAAATGACTTTCTAAAGAACATTTATTAAAACACAATTTTCAATTAACAAACTTATTCAAAAAAAAAAAAACAACTTTCTAAAGAACATTCATAAAAACACAATTTTCAATTAACTAACTTATTAAAAAAATGATTTTTTAAAAGAACATTTATTAAAACACAATTTTCAAAATTTTCATTAAACAAACTTTTAAAGGGAATTTCTCAAATTTTATGCCTCTTTGGCACAGTGAGAAAAATTGTAGATATCTAACTTTAAATTTTGAAAGATTTGAAAAACAAATTTAAAAGTTTTAAAAAAGAATTTCTCAAATTTTATGCCTCTATGGCTTTTAAAAAATACTTTTAGACTTTGTTACATAAGAAATTTAGAGTGTGTTTGACAATATTTTCATTTTGTTTTTAATGAAAATATTTTATCTAAAAGTGTTTTCAAGGAAATTATTTATAAAATACTACAATTGACTTTTCAACACTATAAGTAATTTGTCAATGCTACAAAATAGTTTCTTAACTTTTGTCAAACACCTTAATTTTTTTTTTTATATTTAAACACTTCTTAAGTTAGAAGTGTTCTTCAAAAACACTGTGAAACAGACTATGTAACTTTAAATTTTAAAAGATTTGAAAAACAAAAAGTTCAAATAATAAAATTTAAAAGTTTGGAAAGCAAGTTAGAAATGTAATCAATTTGAGATCAAGTATTAAAGTGCTTCTTGATCAAGCAAAGAACTAAGTCCTAGATTGAGGCTTGGGTCCAAAGGTAAGCTAAGCTCAACTTATGTTGGGCCTAGTCCAAGCCTAATAGCATGTTTGATAAAACTTAATACTTATTACTTAATCATTAACTTAAAACTTATTACTTATCTTTTACTTTAAGTATTAAAGTTGTTTGATAAAATTAATTTAAAATTTATTTTAAATTATTGAATTAACATATTTACCCATTGGTTGTAATTAATATTTATTATTAAAATTTTAACTAATATTTATTTTTATTAATTTAAGTAATAATTTGTTTTATTAAACATCCATACTTGAAAGTATTGTAGATTTATGTAATTACTTTAAAATATTTATTAGAAAAAATGTGTCATGGATTTGGTTGTTAAATATATTTTCATTAGATATGAGCAAATAAGACAATATAAATTTAGGATTAAGAATAAGTTAACTATTTTGACTTAATATTTAAAGTCATTTTTAATTTTATGTTGTGATATGAAGTTGTATTTAAAAAATATATTTAATCTACTTAATAACTTAAATTAAATTATTAAGCCACTTTAAGGCATTAAGTTAAATTATCAAACACTCTATACGACCAAAATAAGACTCTAATAATATATATATATATATATATATATAGAGAGAGAGAGAGAGAGAGAGAGAGAGAGAGAGAGAGAGAGAGAGAGAGAAAGAGAGAGAGAGAGATTATCATTTATATTTGATTACTATATATACAATAAAAATTCAGTTTATTTATAATTTTGAGAAATTTATGCATAGATTAAGGTGATGTTTGGTAAAACTTAATGCCTATTATTGAATCATTTGAGTTGACTTTAACTTAAATTATACTTAAAATGTTAACTTAAAACTTATTACTTAATATTTACTTTAAGTATTAAGGTTATTTAATAAAATTAACTTAAAACTTATTCTAAATTATAAAATTGATATATTTATACTCATAAATTATAACTAGGGCAAAGGAGATCGACTAGTGGTGGATGTTGTAGAGTAGCAAAAGAGATGGTTAAGGTAATTAAGATAAATAAGAGTAAAAAGGTAAAATAAAGATATTAACTTAAGAATAAGTTAATTATTTTTAATTATTATTTAAAGTTGTTTTTTACTTTATGTCACACCATTAGATTATTTTTCCAAATATAATTAATTTACTTAAAGAATTAAATTAAGTTATTTTAAATTATTAAATTGATTTATCACACACCCACTAAATAAAAAAACTTAAATTTATTTATTTATTTTTTTGTTGTCTCTCATGAATAATTAAAAGAAAAATAAATAAAATATCACATTTTCCAAAATAAAGAAATAAACAAACACTCCAATATTTTTCTTTTCACTTCAATAGGTCCTCAATAGATCTTAATCATATTTTCTATTGTCTACTCTCTTCAACCCTTTTGGGATACTATGTGATGTCGGACAATTATATGTGTTGGGTTTTCAACGGGCAATCAACTATTTTATAATGGCAATTGATATACCTGTGTCTTAGTTGAGGACAAAGCCTTGCACTTGGGATCTTTTCCAAGGGATCCTTCTAAGAATCCAATGATTTCTAAACCATTAACTTTTATTATAAGGATAACCCAGTCCATGACAATGGGATATGGACTACTTGGATGTCTATTTTTTCCTAATTTCCACATGCAAACTGACAAATAGAATGTGAACAAAATAAGGACAACATGGTAATAATGATGGAAGAATAACATATTTAGTATTCGATGGAATATATTTTATTTAAAAAAAAAAAAAAAATAAAAATATAATAATTTCTATGGAAAATATAATAATTTTTTTTTTATAAAAAGGTTTAAATTGAAAATGTAATGATTTTTTAAAAATTAATTTTAAAAGGTGAAGTGTTAAAAACTTTTTACTACTTTAATTTTTTTTTTAAAAAAATCAAGGATAAAAAAAAAATATTTTTTTTATAAGAGTTTTTATTTTTTAAAAATAAAAAATACAAAAATATATTTAAAGAAAGCCTTGCTTTATAAATTATTATAAAAAGCCTCATTTTTTAAATAATAAGATCATCTGGTCATTCCAAAGTATATATGGATTGTTCTTGATGGTTATTCTTCTTGGAAGATATCATCCATACAAACCACTGGCAATTTTTACAATGGCCTCAAGTGATAAATGACAAATACAAGAATGACGAATAAAACCATGTTAGATATATTATTATCACAATTTTGTTTCGTCATTGCCTGCATTTATCTGCTGGTGGTAGAAACTAAGTATACAAGTGCCTCTTTTCTTTGTCACGGCTTAAAAAACACAATTTTTAATACGAGGGGTTAGACTGATTGATTTAGATTGTGATTAACAATTATTTTAGTTGAAGTGTTTTTTGGAATTGTTTTTATTAAAAATATTTTTTAGAAAAATCATCTATCAAATGTTTTTTTTTTAAAACACTACAAGTAATTTTTCAACGCTATAAATGTTTTTAAAAATTTTTAAAAGTGTTTTTTAAATTTAGTCAAATATTTATTTTTTTTTTAAAAACACTTTTTAGGTTAAAAACGTTTTCTAGAATCACTATCAAATGACTCTTAAAGTGCATTTAGTAGTGATTTTAGCATTTCTAATTAAAAAATAAAATTTTTCAAGTGTTAAAAATAATGAAAATATTTTTTAAAATTACTATTAAACATATTCTTAAAGTCTGTTTGACAGTAATTCTAAAAAGTATTTTTATTTTTAAAAATATTTTTGAAAAAAAAAATAAATATTTGAGAAAATTTATGAAAAAATATAAAAAATCTAAAAAATTACTTATAGAGTTGGGAATACACTTATTTTGTTTTCTGTTTTTTATCTCTAATTTTATTTTTACAGTTTCTGGTTCAAAAGAGCCCTAGGCATCGTTTGAAGTAAGCAATGACATAAGCAAAGATGGTGATACTATGAAATTTTTGGAATACTATAAATTCCTGAGAAGTTGAAATGCTAATAAAAAAGTAATGTATTGCTGGCCATTCGTCCCCAGTGCATAGGATAAGAAGTGATGGGGCTACTCATATAAATTGATTCTCTCAACTATGAAGTAATTTAGAGGTCGCTCCTTGAAGTCTCTTCCAAAGTGGAAATGAAGCTTAGCTCAGTTGCAATCTCCTTTGTTTTTATTACTCTCTTGATATATGCATGGAGGTTATTGAATTGGGTGTGGTTGAGACCAAAGAAGCTAGAGAGATGCCTTAGGCAGCAAGGTCTGACTGGGAATTCCTACAAGTTGTTGCATGGGGACTTTAGAGAGATGTCGAGAATGATTAAAGAAGCAAATTCCAGCCCCATCAGCTTGTCTGATGATATTGTGCAGCGAGTTCTACCATTTCACGATCATTCCATCCAGAAATATGGTATGAAAATGAGCTACTCTTTATCAGTGCACTAAAATATATTTAATTGTGGAATTTTCCCCAAGGGATTGTTTGTCTTTGGTTTTTTTTATTAGTTATTTTTCCTGTCCATTTTTTTTTCTTCTCTAAGAAGTTATAGCCCAATGGAATTTTAATGGTACTTCAAATTTCCTTTTTCTACGTCGGAGTGTAATTTTTAAGGTTTATTTGATTAAAAAAAATAAAACAATCCCAAGTTTAAAAAAATATCGTTATGATAAAAAAAAACTCATTTTTTTTTAATAAAAAAACACTTATTGTTTTTCTTTTCGACCTAAAAAATGACTTTAAAAATTTGTTTTCATACTGTAAAAAAAAAAAAATTACAAAATAGGAATTCAAATTTATAAAATACAAATTTCAAACAACTATTTAAAAATAATTACCATTTTATGAACTTTTTTTATCAAATGTGCTACCTTTGATCATCCTTAGTAATATGTTTGATAGGTATAGAGGATTCCTATTTTATAATCATTTTTGCATGAGTATGTAAAAACTAATTTTTTCAAACATACTTATTGTTTTTCTTATAAAAATAACATTTTTTTTTCTTTTAAAAAAAATGTATAAATAAATTATCAAAATATTAAGAGATGTTTATATAAAAAATGAACTAATTTTTAAGTTGAAATATGAGAGGTGTTAGATTTACAAATTTAGGATTATTTTATCACTTTTAATTGTGTAATTCAATTTTTTTATAAGCTATGTGTAGGTATATATAGATGTCAACTTTGATAAAGAGACTTATTTACTTTGTAAGTTGTTTAATCATTGGAAAATGTGAATAGTCTTTAAATTATTATTATACTAATTGTTTCTCATCTTTTCAAATTTTGCATGGACTTTTGACTTTTGATAATTTTCTTTAGATATTTGAGCCTTGCATTTGCCTCCTTGAGTATCCATGTACTTTAGATCCTTTCTGACATTTATCCAACAATGGGCATTAAAAATGCAGGTAAAAATAGTTTTACATGGTTGGGCCCAAAACCAGTGGTAAACATTATGGAGCCTGAGCTGATAAGGGATGTTCTCTTAAAGCACAATGTCTTTCAAAAACAACCGCCACACCCTCTCGGCAAGCTGCTGGCTACTGGTGTTGTTGTATTGGAAGGTGAACAATGGACTAAACGTAGAAAGATCATAAACCCAGCCTTCCATCTAGAGAAGTTGAAGGTAGTTTTAAGATGCTAATTTTCCAACCGGAAAACGTAACTCTAATTCCCATATTTTCTTTATGTTTAATTTTAGAATGGATATGGTTAAACTTTTGAGGCACTATTTTTTTGGTTATGCAGGCAGACCCCAACTTGTTGCCTGGTTTCTCTGCATAGCCCTCTTCTTATAGGAAAGAAAATAAATTTCTGAATGTTCCATAATTTAGTAGACATATTCACAATTTTACTGCCTCTTGTAATCTTTTTTCTTATGCGTGATAAGTTTTTTGCACAATAACTCAAAGTGCAAATGTGAGACTGACTTCTAAATTTATTAATTGTGTTTGAATTTGTTATAGCACATGGTATCGGCATTCCAATTGAGTTGTAGTGATATGGTCAATAAATGGGAGAAGAAGCTCTCCCTGGACGGCTCGTGTGAATTGGACGTTTGGCCCTATCTTGAAAATTTGACGGGAGATGTTATTTCAAGAACAGCGTTCGGTAGTAGCTACGAGGAAGGAAGAAGGATATTCCAACTCCAGAAAGAGCAAGCACATCTTGCAATCCAGGTTACTCGGTCAGTTTATGTTCCAGGATGGAGGTAGGCATAAAATATTTCAAGGGATTAATCTGAACCTCGGTACTAATATCCAAATGCTATAACTTTCACAGTATCACCAACAACAACAAAAATAATAACAATAACAATAATAATAAAAATAAAAAAGACGAAGAAGGAGGGTTTGATCCAGCATGGGACAAAAGCAAGAATAAAATTAATAACTGTTATAGCGTTTAAGAACTGTAAGATGTTTCATTTAGTTTGTTAATATGGCTCTCAACTAATTTTTGTTTTCCTTTAAGTAGTTTGTCTTCCAATTTTTGGCTTTCTATTTTAAGAGCTTTCTTTTTGTTCAAGTTAAAGAATGTAGCTGTCTTCAAAACAAAAATCAACTTCAAGTATCCCCTTTTCTTTTATTGGAACATCTTAGCAAGATGCATGGTAAAATACTACTATAAAATATATGTAGACTCAATGGTCAATTAATGTCTGGATGGTTTCATCTTTGGAACATCATGGATATTCCGAGAAATTGAACAAGTACAAAGTCATGGATGAAAATGCATTAGTTGTTTCCTGTATTTCATTGATCTTCATTTACTTGGATTACTTCCAAGCAGATTTTTTCCAACAAAGACAAACAGGAGAATGAGGCAAATTAGCAATGAAGTCAATGCATTGTTGAAGGGTATCATTGAGAAAAGACAGAAGGCAATGAAAGTTGGCGAAACTGCTAATCATGATTTATTAGGTCTACTAATGGAATCCAACTACAGAGAAATGCAAGAAAATGATGAGAGGAAGAATGTTGGAATGAGCATCAAAGATGTCATTGAGGAGTGTAAGCTATTCTACCTTGCTGGCCAAGAGACTACCTCGGTTTTACTTCTGTGGACAATGGTTCTATTAAGCAAGCATTCAAACTGGCAAGCTCATGCAAGGGAAGAGGTTTTACGGGTTTTTGGTAATAAAAAACCAGATGGCGATGGCTTAAACCACCTCAAAATTGTGAGTATCAATCCAATATGTATTCAATTTAGTAACTCTTCTTGAAAATAATATATTACTCTTTTTTTTTTCTTTTGTTTTTTCAATCTTGAGGCAAAATATGTTTTGTTTCTGTATCCTCTTTTCTTTAATTGAAAGCTATATGAAGATACTTGATATATCCCCAATGGAATTTTTCTTTCCTTATCTACCTACGCGCACAATGCATCAGAAGGGACGGACTATTCTTTTCTTTGCGTGAATTTTTTATTTGCTTGTTAGGTTGTTTTTAGTGTGGTGAAAACTTTATGCAAATACTTAGTATCAATCATTTACAATACTGAAGATAATCTTGATATTTCCTCTTGCCAAGCGTGTTTTCTTGAAATTGGAACTCTAGGCTATAATAAATTTTCCGGGGCTTCTTAGTTTGTATTCACAGTTACTGTATGGCCCTATATGTACATGAAAGTATATGTCATGCAAAAATTTAAACAATCTCTTTCATTACTATATTCGAAAAGTTCTTCCATGGTTTGATGTATGCTTCTTAGTAATCATTTAGTGTATTTCAGTAATGAATTCTCATGATAAAAATATTTTCTATATTGCAGGTTACTATGATTTTTCATGAGGTCCTTAGGTTATATCCACCAGTATACATGCTTCTTCGAACTGTTTTTGCCGACAGCCAAGTGGGAGGATTGTATTTACCAGATGGAGTGCAGATTGCTTTGCCAATCCTCCTACTTCACCACGATCATGAAATTTGGGGAGAGGATGCCAAGGAATTCAACCCGGGGAGATTTTCAGAAGGAGTTTCAAAGGCAGCAAAGAGCCAAGTTTCATTTTTTCCATTTGGTTTTGGTCCTCGGATATGCGTTGGACAAAATTTTGCAATGATGGAAGCAAAAATGGCTTTGACAATGATCTTACAACGTTTCTCATTTGAACTTTCCCCATCCTATGCTCATGCACCTATTAGTCATATAACTATGCAGCCCCAGTATGGTGCACACCTGATTGTACATGGACTTTAGCATCAGAGCTCTTGTTATCAGTGAGAGTTAGCAAGACCTTTGAACCTAGATAGTGTTGAATTTAAAATGCCCACACTCCCTTTCACTTGTATGTTTGTAAGAGATCATATATATAAATGATCACTTTACAAGGAGATGTATTTTCTCTATTCTTGTCCCCCAAAAATAAAAAGAATAAAAGAAAAAAAGAACTGCTGACAATCTTATTTGGAGAATGGACATGCTTTAAAATTAGTTGTGATGGGTGACCATGCATGTTGTGATATCTACAAGGAAACTACCATTCCAATAATAGGAGAAATATTATCATTTGTTCTTATCGTTATAGAGTGGTGTCTCATTCACTATAATTGAGTAGTAGGCTCTCACGGAATTTTATAGGTATCTGTAAAGAATCTATGTAAAAGGAATGTGGAGAAATCTCTATCCTTATTCTATACCATTACATATAGTGATCCAATTGGTAGGTATGATGACACTTGGTGATTTGATTGATCATTAACATCGAACTTCTCATGTTAGATATCAAGGAAAAGCCATCCATGTGGATAACCATTAAAACTAGAAAAGTGATGTTTATGGAATTTTTGACACAATTGTAATTATTGAGAGTTGAAATAAAGATGAATTACTTAAAAAATTAAGGGTTAGAATGGTCCACTTGGATATGAAAAATAAATTAAGAAAATCAACTATATTCAATAATCTTAGTAATTTTCTGTTATTAAATATTTCGATATCCAAAAGGAATACTTGAATATCAATTGTATTACTTTGTATTCTTAGGTTCACATCGTTGGAAAAATAAGAAGAAAATAAAGAAAAATATTAATTGTAAGTAGTTAGGAAAGAATCAATTATAAAAGAACTTTTAACAATTTTCTTTTATTTCTTTAATTTTTCAAAAAATTAAATCCAAAATAAACATTTAACTCTTTGTTCAATTATTTCCCTTAAATTTATTGAGCTCTAAAAATTTGAAAAAAGAAAAGAAAAGGCCTTAGTTTGGATCCATTAGTTTAGCTCAATGTTTTGAGGTGAAATGCAAGAAAAACAATATATTACTTTAGCCAAAAATTCATCTAACCGGAGTTTTAAAATGTAAAAAATTATTTTCACTAATTATTTCAAATTATTTTTTCAGATTTAGAGATTATTTTGTCCCTTGTAATCAAATTATTCTCTCTTTTTTTTTTTTTTTTTTCAGATTTTCAAAATCCCAATAAAACGTAAATTCCATCCAAGATTTTATTGCCTCATTTATAACCTATAAATTCAATCAGCAGAATTTATCGGCTCATATCCTTTGCAGTGGCTTTTTAATTCCAAAATGGAGTATTTGTATATTAAACCATTGTAGATCGGACATGAGGTGGGCATGAAAGATGAAAAGAAGATGAATAGGGAATTAAGATGCATAGAGTACTTTTACCTTTAATACATTCAGTTTCCGTGCTATTACTCTTCTTCAATCTGCATATTTTTGAATGTGACCACTTTAAAGAAAACGCACTTCCATCGAATATATAAAACCCATCAAATGGAACTGAAGCGTTGTAAAGCCTGCGGCAAGAGGATAGGTCCAATTGTTGGACAAGTCTGGAGGAATAAAGAGCATAAACTGGGTTACCAGGGATAGAAAGGCAAGGGATGGACCGATTAAGGCAATCAAACATGTTAAGATAACAAACAAAACAAGCATGAAGATAAGATCACCTTGTCTAAAAAAAAGAGGTATCTTCGGGAGGACTGCACTTGGTATATTGTGTCTACTTGTCTATTTAATCTACAAGTTTCAATTGAGACACTTATCATTGGATGATGGTATTGAAGAATTCCTACATAGCCACAAAAATATTCAGCCAATCAAATACTCATATTCAGAGGTAAAAAAAGATGACTCATAATTTTAAGAATAAATTAGGTCAAGGAGGTTTTGGCTCTTTGTACAAAGGAAGACTCCGAAGTGGTCGCATTGTAGCTGTAAAAATATTAGTTATGTCAAAAGCTAATGGGCAAGATTTCATCAATGAAGTTGCTACAATTGGAAGAATTCATCATGTTAATGTAGTGAGACTTGTTGGATTTTGTATACAGGGATCAAAATGGGCTCTTGTATATGACTTCATGCCGAATGGGTCTCTTGATAAGTTTGGTTTTCTTGACCAAAGAAATAACATTCCTTTGAATTGGGAAAGATTATACAAGATTGCACTTGGAGTGGGACGTGGGATTGAATACTTACATCAAGGATGTGACATGCAAATTGTCCATTTTGATGTCAAACCACACAACATTCTTCTTGATGAAGACTTCACACCAAAAGTTTCAGATTTTGGTCTTGTAAAATTATATTCAACATATAATAGTATTGTATCCATTACTACTACTAGAGGAACCTTGGGCTACATTGCTCTTGAATGGTTCTACAAAAACATTGGAGGTGTATCATTTAAGGCTGATGTTTATAGTTTTGGAATGTTGTTATTGGAAATGGTGGGGAAAAGGAAGAATGTGAATGCATTTGCAAAGAATTCAAGTCAAATATATTTCCCATCATGGATTTATGATAGATATGATCAAGGAGAGGACATGGAAATGGGAGATGCCATTGAGGATGAAAAAAAGTATGTGATGAAAATGGTGATAGTTGCACTATGGTGTATACAAATGAAGCCTGTGGACCGTCCTTCAATGAACAAAGCATTGGAGATGCTTGCAAGAGAGGTTGAACTCTTGAAAATGCCTCCTAGGCCAACCCTATGGTCTATTGAGAATCACGAGCAATCCATGGTAGTGGTACCAATTTCATCATCCAATTCCATTGGTTCAATCTCCTTAAATGGAAGGCAGTGCTACACCATCTAGTTGCATATTATGTAATCCAATAATAATGTGTGATAGTCTTAGGTATAAGGTTTCTATCAAATCAGTCTATGTAATATGATAAAGTTTCATCTTCAAATCGTAGCTTGGCTCCTTGTGAGTGAGATATGTATAGGTGATAAAATATCATTTCAAATGTTTAAGTAGTCTTCTTTGAAGCCCTTAAAAGTATCAAATAGATTTCCCCATTTCCTTTGAAGTAAGTTCTATTCTTTTTTTTTTTTTATATTCTACAAAATAATTATTTGGGTTGTAGAGATTTAGGTAATCTATTTTGTTATGCATTTGTTACCTACAATAATCTAAGCTTTCAAAGATCAATAGTGGCGGTTATAACATTTCTTTCATAAATAATTCCAAATAGTTTCTATTAGAGAAGTATCCTTGGTCCTCTCTCACAATAACATTCTTGGACATTGAATTGCACCATTCCATGTGTGGTTATTTAGATTAATGGATGCTTTGGTTTCTCTATTCTTAGATTTCTACTCCTTGTCAAAAGTTAATGGGAACTCTAATCTCACCCTTCTCACTTTAAATCATGCTCTAAAATTAAAAGTTGTATTTTGATAAAGAGAGAATTAACAAAGAAGTAATAATTTGAAAGTTCAAACCTTCTCTTGGTATATGTCTACTATTATAATTCACTATTAGTGTAAAATTGTAGGAGCAAATTAATATTTTAAAATTTTAAAATGGCCTCCTACAAGTATCACACTCCTTCAATAATTTCTGTGGTCCATTGTGTATATGGTCAATTGTGGTGCTTAATTTATTGATTGAATACGACTTTTCAAATAAGAACCGACCAAGTCAATTTTCTTAGCACTAAAAGGAATTTGGTCCTTGCATTTAAAGGACTCTATTTCTTTATCTTTAGAAATGTGAAATGATCTAGATGTGATAGGGTCATAATACTATATGAATTATGATGATAATATCATACATTATATTCCAAACATACATATGAGCAATGAATATTTTAATTGATTTATAAATTTATTTTGCTTGTTGGGATAAGCCTCTTTAACTTGTATGACCAATATTCCTTGTTAATTCATTAGGTTTAATCATGCAATTTGAGGCTGTCAAAATAGGTATAAGATTAACCTATTTTTTAAATATTTTTAAAAATAATTTTTATATATAGTGTTTTATTTTTATCATTCTCCATATTTATATAATTATTTTTTAAAATAGTCCTTAAAAAAAAATTGAAAACAACTAAAGAATGCTTTCAAACAATTAAAGAATATATTTTGAAAACACCATTTTTACAAATAGAAAACCATTTTTTACCCAACATGCTTAGACTTCCCATTTCCACCCCTATTTTTCATTAGCTTTTGCAAGATCACATGCTACAACAAGCAACAATATATGTGGGTAGTTTCAGCCCATGTTTAGGAACATGAGTAAAGTGAAAAGATAAATATGTCATGGCTCAGTTACAGGGATGAGTAGTAGTTAGTACTAGTACTTGAATAGAGCATGGAAAAAATATGGTCACTTGGCTCTCTTTTTTGCCAATTCCATGTCCATATTTGTTTTCACAGCTCGGTAATTGTATACACCATACCTTTCATAAAAGTACAATATTCATTTTGCTAAAATAGTATCCAATTTTGTACAAGTTGCCCACCTCATCGATCTAGATTTCAGCATTTTTGGGTCAGTCCTTTTAATCATATTTTCCATAAAAATAGTTTCTATCACCAATTTTATTTCAACAATATTTTTAATTGTGTCAAATTTGTCAAGCTCATTCAAGTGCATCCATTTATGAGAAAAATTGAATTTGTGTCATCATCTTCTCTTACATTTCTTATGTTCAAGAATGAATAACTTGGCCAACAAGCTATTATCATTCTTTATTGACCAAAAATTTTTGCGACTCTATTCAAACACTATTTATGACACTTCTCTTAAAGTTCATCTATTATATTTTTTTGTGAAATGGTAAAAGGTGTGAAACACGCCCTTAGTGATAAGGTTATGGAATCTATAGTGTAGAGTTGAATAACCCATTAATGGGAAAAAGTGTGAACCACATTCTTAGTGATGAGGATATGGAATCTATGTGTAGATTTGAATAACCCATTAATTAATTAAATTTAAGATTGTTTTATCTCTAAAGTTTCTTCTTTTTCCATAAGATAAGAGGTGCTAATTTCAATAAGATGAAGACATGTCCATTTATTAGGTTATTGGTGGTTGCTAGTGGTAACTAAAGATATTTAATCTCTTTCATGGAGAAATTGACTACAACAGTCAAGTGCATCCATTTACGTGCAAAATTGAATTTTTGTTATCATCTTCTTTTATACTTCTTATGTTCAAGGATGAATAACTTGGCTAACAAGTTATTATCCTTTTTTATTGACCAAAAAATTTCGTTACTCTATTCAAACACTATTTATGACACTTCTCTTAAAGCTCATCTATTGTATTTTTTTGAAAAAGGGTAAAAGGTGTGAAACACGTTCTTAGTGATAAGGTTATGGAATCTATAGTATAGAGTTAAATAACCCATTAATGGGAAAAAGTGTGAACCATATTCTTAGTGATAAGGATATGGAATCTATGCATAGATTTGAATAACCCATTAATTAATTAAATTTAAGATTGTTTTATCTCTAAATTTTTTTTTCTCCATAGGATAAGGGGTGTTAATTTCAACAAGATGAAGACATGTCCACTTATTGAGTTGTTAATGATTGCTAGTGGTAATTAGAAATATGTAATCTCTTTCATAGAGAACTAGATAAGCTTGATTGAGAGAAAGTTATCGGCTTATAAAAATCAAGCATTGTGAGGTGATTAATCATTTAGTCTGGCATGTGTTCAAGAGTGTTACGAAGTTGGGCATGTTTTCAATAAGAGGTGTGAATTTCAACAAGATGAAGACATGTCCACTTATTAGGTTATTGGTGGTTGCTAGTAGTAACTAAAGATATGTAATCTCTTTCATGGAGAAATTGACTACAATAGTCAAGTGCATCCATTTACGTGCAAAATTGAATTTTTGTCATCATCTTCTTTTACACTTCTTATGTTCAAGGATGAATAGCTTGGCTAACAAGTTATTATCATTCTTTATTGACCAAAAAATTTTGTTGCTGTATTCAAACACTATTTATGACACTTATCTTAAAGCTCATCTATTGTATTTTTTTGAAAAAGGGTAAAAGGTGTGAAACATGTTCTTAGTAATAAGGTTATGAAATTTATAGTATAGAGTTGAATAACCCATTAATGGGAAAAAGTGTGAACCATATTCTTAGTGATGAGGATATGGAATCTATGCATAGATTTGAATAACTCATTAATTAATTTAATTTAAGATTGTTTTATCTCTAAATATTTTTTTTTTCTCCATAGGATAAGGGGTGTTAATTTCAATAAGATGAAGACATGTCCACTTATTGAGTTGTTAATGATTGCTAGTGGTAATTAAAAATATGTAATCTCTTTCATGGAGAACTAGATAAGCTTGATTGAGAGAAAGTTATTGGCTTATAAAAATCAATCATTGTGAGGTGATTAATCATTTAGTCTAGCATGTGTTCAAGAGTGTTACGAAGTTGGGCATGTTTTCAATAAGAGGTGTGAATTTCAACAAGATGAAGACATGTCCACTTATTAGGTTATTGGTGGTTGCTAGTAGTAACTAAAGATATGTAATCTCTTTCATGGAGAAATTGACTACAATAGTCAAGTGCATCCATTTACGTGCAAAATTGAATTTTTGTCATCATCTTCTTTTACACTTCTTATGTTCAAGGATGAATAACTTGGCTAACAAGTTATTATTATTCTTTATTGACCAAAAAATTTTGTTACTCTATTCAAACACTATTTATGACACTTATCTTAAAACTCATCTATTGTATTTTTTTGAAAAAGGGTAAAAGGTGTGAAACACGTTCTTAGTAATAAGGTTATGAAATCTATAGTATAGAGTTGAATAACCCATTAATGGGAAAAAGTGTGAACCACATTCTTAGTGATGAGGATATGGAATCTATGCGTAGATTTGAATAACCCATTAATTAATTTAATTTAAGATTATTTTATCTCTATTTTTTTTTCTCCATAGAATAAGGGGTGTTAATTTCAACAAGATGAAGGCATGTCCACTTATTGAGTTGTTAATGATTGCTAGTGGTAATTAAAAATATGTAATCTCTTTCATGGAGAACTAGATAAGCTTGATTGAGAGAAAGTTACTGGCTTGTAAAAATCAAGCATTGTGAGGTCATTAATCATTTAGTTTGGCATGTGTTCAAGAGTGTTGCGAAGTTGGGCATGTTTTCAACAAGAGGTATTAATTTCAATAAGATGAAGACTTGTCCACTTATTGAGTTGTTGGTGGTTGCTAGTGGTAACTAAAGATATGTAGTCTCTTTCATGGAGAATTAGATAAGCTTGACTGATAGAAAGTTGTTGGCTTACAAAGATCAAGCATTGTGGGGTGATTAATCATTTGGTCTGGCATGCGTTTAGGAGTTCTAGGAAGTTGAGCATGCTTTCAATAAGAAGTGCTAATTTCAACAAGATGAAGACATGTCCACTTATTGAGTTGTTAGTGATTACTAATGGTAATTAAAGATATGTAATCTCTTTCATGGAAAACTAGATAAGCTTGACTAATAGAAAGTTGTTGGCTTACAAAGATCAAGCATTGTGGGATGATTAATCATTTGGTCTAACATGCGCTGAAGAGTTCTAGAGTTCTACGAAGTTGAGCATGCTTTCATCAATACTATGGAGCCATTCCAAAGGTAAAACAATGGTTTTTGGAAAGAAATAATTTACAAAGAAGTGAGTCATGTATTCACAATTTAGAAAATAAAATAACATGTCATGTTTCATTAGTGTTTTTGAATTATTTTTCACTCAGTCTTGTTGCTTATGTAAAGTTGAAAACATACCCTACCTTTTATAGTTTCATTTCTATTTGGATTTAATACTAAGCTTATCCTTCTTAGTTTTAAATTTCACTTACATCCCTTTGATTCGAAGTAAGGGATCTGTTTGATGGAATTTCAAACTAATGATAACTAAGTGTATTTACCCCAAACTTATTAGAATATGAGTGAAATTAAACCTTTATAGCTATTCCCAACATGTGCTTTTCATATTTGTGGTACAGCTAGATGTCAAAATCAACTATGCTTATGGAGGTAGGTTTGGCATATAGATATAATTTAATATTTTAGTCTAATTTAATGGTGCTCAAGTTGGATATCATGTCCTCTCCAAATTGATTTGGTTTTATCATTATTTGACATATTTCTTATGTTCAAATAATTGATTAAAAGATATGCCAAACGCAAAAAACAACTTTGTTCTTTTTTGTATTTCCTGCCAAAAGAAACTTTTTTTTTTTTTTTTTTTTTCCGTGAAAGTCGTTATCATGCTTTTCTTTGAATAATTGGTGAAAAAAATGACTAGTACCAAAACACAATTTATTACCTTTTTACGTTCATCTATATCTTTGTTTTTGAAAAAAAGAAAAGCGAGGTGGTAGAAAAAGATATGAAATCTCATTAGTGCATATTATGACCGAGTCTATATGATTAGGATATAAAGAAGATGACTAACAATTTGAAGAACAAATTATAACTAGAAGGTTTTGGCACAACATACAAAGGAAATTTCGAGGTAGTAGCATTGTGAGCTATAAAAGTGTTGGTCACTTCTACAGTTAATGAGCAAGATTTCATCAATATGAAATCACTACTATTAAAAGGTTTCATCTTATTGTGGTTTGGCTAATTGGATTTGTGTGAAGGGATCAAAATGCCCTCTCACATATGATTTGGTGCCTATTGGATCTCTTAATAAGTACATTTTTCTTGAAAGAGAAAATTCTATTCCTTTGGGCTTGCAAATGTTGTATAAGATTGCATTAGGAGTGGCAAGAGGAATCGGATATTTGAATCATAGTTATGACAAGCAAATTCTATGGTTTAATATCAAGCCCTACAATATTCTTCCTCATGAAGACTTTACACCAAAAGTTTTAAACTTTCACCAAACGAAATTATGTTTGATAGATAAAATTATTGTGTTCAACTATATCACGAGGAATACTGGTATATATCAATCCATTAGTATCTTACAAAAACATTGGTGGCATCTTTTATAAGTTTAATGTTTGGAATGTTGTTGATGGAAATATAAGAGAGAAAGAAGAATGTGATTGCATTTGTACCATGCTCAAGTCAAATATACTTTTCATTAATTGTGGATTTATTACAAATATGATAAGAGGAGAAAACATGGACATGGGAGATGTTATGGAGGACAAATCAGGGAGGAAAAGAAAGAAGATTGGAGTTTTGAATATCAACTTTCCTTAATGAGGCCCCAAACTGTTCTCAACAGAACATAGCTTATACAACATTTAGCTTAACTGAGTTTGAACAATTCCCACCGTAACTTCGTTGATAATTTCTGTGTGAATCGGTCCGAACCTGGAAAAAATGATGTCTGAAGATCTGATGGTGGTTTCTAATAAACTTCTCCAGACTAAGTAGGACATGCAGTAGAGTACTCAGGAATTATTTAGCTTTATTATGGTACACTGCACACCGAATCTATGGCATAATTCGTCATGGTATCACAAATAAAGACCCATTTGGGCTCTTCCGTTGGGTCCAAATAACTTGCTAGAATATAGCCATTTAATATTAGTTGATGGCTAGGCCATATAGGTATGTGTTAATCCCTAGAATTGCTTCCTTGGCCCAATTGGCAAATAGACTCCTTTCAGGAAAGGGGAACCCAAAAGTAAGAAAGCTAGAAGCAATGGAACAATTTTGTTGTTTCGAGTAAGAGTTACTTATCGGTGTTCGATTATTTTGAGCTTGAATGAATTCCTCAATCGCATGGTACATGGATAAGTTCCTCTTCTCCATTTGTAGATCAAGAATATCACAACACATGGAATCCCAAACAAAGTCTTCACTGCCGCAACAATAGCCACTGTAAAGGACAATTATAGAAAAATCAGCAGAAGAACTTCAATTGCTCCATCTGTGGTACCATTTTGCTGAGTTCTACAGTTTTCTCGTGTTTTTTGTTTTCCTTTTTATTTATCAACCGACCAGATGGTCTTGAAAGGCTTGTCTTTTACATTTTCCACCTTAAGTTGTTTCCTTCTGTTCATCACCACTTCAATGACGAAATTCAATGTCTTACCAATGCAGCAGAGTCCCGATACCAGAATGCCTACTCAAAATAACAAAAGAAATAAAACATAGTTAAAGGTTTTTTTGTAACGCTTTTATATATAAATAGGCTAATAAAAAGGGTTTTTGAAAAAAATACAATAATTAAAAAATAAATATTAAAATATGACATTTTTAAAATTATCTCCAAATCTACTATACTCTTTAATAAATCAATTATAAATTGTCTTTTGAAAATATAACTTTAATTAAATTTTAAAATTTTCTTTTGAGAAGACAACTTTGATATTTAAACTTATTACCTTGTTATATTTCTTATGTTGACCAACAAGCTAGTATTATTCTTTGTTGACCAAAATTTTGGCAACTCTATTAAAACATTATTTAAATACTTAGTTTTCATTAAAGCTCATCTGTTATATTTTTTAAAAAAGGAGAAAAGGTGTCAAACATGCTTTTAGTGATAAAGATATGAAATCTATCATGTAGAGTTGAATAACCCATTAATTAATTAAATTTAAGATTATTCCTATCTCTCAAGTTTTTTCTTTTTCCATAAAGTAAGAGGCGCTAATTTTAATAAGCTAGATGGAGGCACATTGACTTATCGAGTTGCTAGTGATTGCTTGTAGTAATTAATGATAAGCTTAATTGATAGAAAGTTATTGGCTTACATAGATCAAGCATTGCGGGGTGGTTAATCATTTAATCTAGCATTCATTCAGGATTTCTACACAGTTGAACATGCTTTCATGCTTTCATTAATACTATGAAGTCATTCCACAGGTAAATTAAAGAATGAAAAATGGTTCAGAAAATAAAATAGTATGTCACTCCTGATCAAACCATCAAACAATGTAGATTAGTGTTTCTAAATTATTGTTCACATAATCTTGTTGCTTATGCAAAGTTGAAGAGATACCTACTTTTTATAGTTAGGGTTAATTTCATTTCTATTTTTTGATATTTGAACTAAATGTACTTAATTAGTTGCCATTAAATTTAATGCTTTTCTTACTCTTTTTCAGTTTTTAATTTTGTTCATCTTCCTTAGATTCAAAATGAGAGATATATTTGACAAAATTTTAAACTAATAATGACTAAGTGTATTTGACCCAAAAATGTGAGTGAAATTAAATACTTTTTATATTTGAAGCTTTCACTAAACAAAATTACGTTTGATAGATAAAATTATCGTGTCTTACTATATCTCGAGGAATGCTAGTATATACCGCTCCATTATTATTCTATAAAAACATTGGAGACATCTTTTATAAGTTAAATGTTTATAGTTTTAGAATGTTGTTGATTGAAATACTAGAGAAAGAAGTATGGGATTGCATTTATACTACATTCGAATCAAATATACTTTTCATTGTAGATTTATGACAGATATGATAGAAGAGAAAACATGGACATGGGAGATGTTGAGGACAAATCAACTAGGAAAATTAAAGAAAAAAAATTGGAGTTTTGAATCTTAACTTCCCTTAAGGAGGCCCCAAACCATTCTCAACAGAACGTAGCTAATACAACATTTCGCTTAACTGAGTTCCAACTATTCCAACTGTAACTTCATCAATAATTTCTGCACAAATCTGTCCGAACCTAGAAAAATGATGTCTGAAGATCTGATGGTGGTTCTTAAGTAACTTCTCTAGAGTAAGTAGGACATGCAGTAGAGCACTCAGGAATTGGCTAGCCTTATTATGGTGCCATGTACACCGAATCTTTAGCATAATTCCTCATGGTATCATAAATAAAGACCCGTGGTATCACAAATCTATAGCAGTATAGCACTCAGGAATTGGCCAGCCTTATTATGGTACCATTTGGGTTATTTTGTTTTCATCCCCTCCGAGTGGAACTATGACACTTGCCTTTCTCCATTATCTCCTTTCTATGCGTAAATGCTGATGATGAAATGAAGCAATTTACAGATGAATCAGAAAATTGAATTCCACAAGAACGACGACCTTTTGGGCATGAAAGTGAACTAGTTTCTGAGAATCGAAAATGCAGCGAAGAAGAAGAAGAAGAAGAAGAAGGAAATAGAAGGACCAAAGAGATAAACGAAACGATGATTCTCAGAGCTGCTCTCATATGAGTGGTTAGGGCACAAATTTTGAGAAATAGAGGAGAGATTGGAACGCTATTTAGGGTTTCGACGGCATTCCGACCCCAAAGCGACATCGTTTCTAGAATAGGAGAGAGCCAGTAAGAGGGTTTGGCGGGACGCTGGATGGGGACGAAGATACGGACTCGAAACGGCATCGCTTTGATCGGAGCAAACGACATCGCTTTCCAGTCAGTGTAACAGAGGATTTTTTATTTTTTTTTATTTTTTAGTTTTTATCCATGTGTTTGGCTGCTTATAAAGAATAGGAAAAATGCTACACAAATGATCACTCTTATCACATTTTTTTCATCATTTATTTGACAATAGAATATATAATTTTTTTTTTTTTCCCTCTTTTCCACAATCTCCATGGGTAACATTCCATAATTATAAAAAAATTGGGCTTATAAGAGACATGCATCTCATATTTCCTTCAATGATATTCCAAAATAATTCTACAGCTATATATCCTAGCATGCCTTGTACTTTAGGCAGCTGTCCTATGAATATGACTAATTATTTTATCACTACTCTATACAATGTGATTGAGTTGAAACAGTCTCTTCCAAACAATATTAAAGAACTGCTGACAATCTTATCTGGAGAATGGACATGCTTTAAAATTAGTTGTGATGGGTGACCATGCATGTTGTGATATCTACAAGGAAAATACCATTCCAATAATAGGAGAAATATTATCATTTGTTCTTATCGTTATAGGTATCTGTAAAGAATCTATGTAAAAGGAATGTGGAGAAATCTCTATCCTTATTCTATACCATTACATATAGTGATCCAATTGGTAGGTATGATGACACTTGGTGATTTGATTGATCATTAACATCGAATTTCTCATGTTAGATATCAGGGAAAAGCCATCCATGTGGATAACCATTAAAACTAGAAAAGTGATGTTTTATAGAATTTTTGACACAATTGTAATTATTGAGAGTTGAAATAAAGATGAATTACTTGGAAAATTAAGGGTTAGTATGGTCCACTTGGATATGAACAATAAATTAAGAAAATCAACTATATTCAATAATCTTAGTAATTTTTCTGTTATTAAATATTTCGATATCCAAAAGGAATACTTGAATATCAATTGTACTACTTTGTATTTTTAGGTTCACATCGTTGGAAAAATAAGAAGAAAATAAAGAAAAATATTAATTGTAAGTAGTTAGGAAAGAATCCATTATAAAAGAACTTTTAACATTTTTCTTTTATTTCCTTAATTTTTCAAAAAATTAAATCCAAAATAAACATTTAACTCTGTGTTCAATTATTTCCCTTAATTTTATTGAGCTCTAAAAATTCGAAAAAAGAAAAGAAAAGGCCTTAGTTTGGATCCATTAGTTTAGCTCAATGTTTTGAGGTGAAATGCAAGAAAAACAATATATTACTTTAGCCAAAAATTCATCTAATGGGAGTTTTAAAATGTAAAAAATTATTTTCACTAATTATTTCAAATTATTTTTTCAGATTTAGAGATTATTTCATCCCTTGTAATCAAATTATTCTCTCTCTTTTTTTTCTTTTTTTTTTTTCTTTTTTTCAGATTTTCAAAATCCCAATAAAACGTAAATTCTATCCAAGATTTTATTGCCTCATTTATAACCTATAAATTCAATCAGCTCATATCCTTTGCAATGGCTTTTTAATTCCAAAATGGAGTATTTGTATATTAAACCATTGTAGAGGATATAAGGTGGGCATGAAAGATGAAAAGAAGATGAATAGGGAATTAAGATGCATAGAGTACTTTTACCTTTAATACATGCAGTTTCTGTGCTATTACTCTTCTTCAATCTGCATATTTTTGAATGTGACCACTTTAAAGAAAACGCACTTCCATCGAATATATAAAACCCATCAAATGGAACTGAAGCGTTGTAAAGCCTGCGGCAAGAGGATAAGTCCAATTGTTGGATAAGTCTGGAGGAATAAACAGCATAAACTGGGTTACCAGGGATAGAAAGGCAAGGGATGGACCGATTAAGGCAATCAAACATGTTAAGATAACAAACAAAACAAGCATGAAGATAAGATCACCTTGTCTAAAAAAAAGAGGTATCTTCCAATCGACCAATTAAACGCCACATCTTCCTCAACTTAAGTTCGAGCTTGATCTTCTATGAAACTAGAGATTCTAGGTTCGATCCCCAGTGGAGTTGCCAATTTGTGGGCCCGCATTTTTTCACATGCGTCCCCACTCAATCGGCGAGACTCGTTTTTCATTTATTTGGTTAAAAATATGATTTTTAGAAAAGACTTGGAGTCGCTACTAATTTTTATTTATTTTTAAAGGGGAAAACAAGTAAGAATAAAACCCCTAAAAGAACTCCTGATTTTTTATGGAAAAGCTATCTACGAAAAACCTGAGTCTGGGTCCGGGGATTAGGTTAGTTATTGGGAAGGTACGGTAAAGATTATAGCACCCCTCTAAGCCCCTAAAAATGGGTCTCTACTAAATAAGGTGAGGAAAATGTGACAATTAACGGATTAATGGAGGGTACCTAGGTAGACTAAGGTGATTTCAAAAAATAGCATGCCAAACAAGATCAAATCACAATAAAGAAGAGTTAGGATCTGTACCTGAATCGCTTCTCAAGCGCTATCATAAAACATCAGAGTTAGTTTAAATAGTATATCGCTCAACATGCACTTTATCATAAATAATCGAACAATGTAACAAATATCAAGACACCCAAGCACCATCAAACATAGGCATTAATTCACAATGACAATCATATTTACAGAATTTAGAAAGTGGGTGTTAGGGAGCATACCAGGATAGCATAGATAACTCATAACACACTTCCTCAGGACATGAGGGGTTAGATAATAAATAACAAAATAAGAAATCCTAGCATGCTTAGTATCTAATTAGCATAGCAAAAAGGATCAGAATATATGAAATAATCAATAATCACACATCTTGTATACAATTCCTAAAAAATAGATAGAAATGATTACAACAAATAACAAGGGCGGTAGCAAAAATAAGTTTTGAAAAGATTTTCTTATGTAGGGGTTTCATCAATTCCCCGATTGATATACACGAAGTTAGCCTAGAATCATCCCATTTATTTGGGACTACAAGCTTGGATTCGTGTCTTATTCAAAACCAAAATTTTCATTGAAAACCAAGAAGGATGCAAACTAATCAAGATATGGTTGCGTATTATTTTAAGAAAATAGGATTTTGATTCTAAAGACTCTAAATGAGTTTTTGAAATAGATTTTTAAAAGGAATGAGATTTTGATTCTAAGAACTTTAAATGAATTTTTGAAATGAATTCTTAAAGGATCTTTTGAGAAAAGTGTTATGTTTTAAAATAAAAGAAATTAATTTGAAAACAATAAAACGTATGAATCAAAATACCAAGCAAAACAAAAAGAGAACAAAATCACAAGGTAGAATTTTTGACAACCGAGGAAGAATTGAAGTGATGAGAATAGAGGCCAATCTTCACTATTTTCCAATGGCCTTTGAAAAGTAAATTTTGACAAAGGATGACCAAAGTGATAAACCGAAACCTTAGATCTTACGAGCACTGAAATTTTAAAAACATTTAATCTTAAGACAAACTTAATCAAGCGCTAAATATTATTTGACCTTTAAAACAGTACAAACAATACGTGTCAACTAATATTGACGATTTGGAGTCATAAATCTAATCGACTAAACTAAACAATTGGATAAAAGGAAACAAACACATAAACTAAATAAAATTAGTCTAAAACTAAAATTAACTATTTTTAAACACAAAATGATAATATGGGGATAGATTAAGCTAATTGACCACATTTTGAAAGCATGGAATTAATAGAAAATTAAAATTATCAATCTTACAACATGAACCAAATGGTATGAAACCAATCAAACTAATTAAAATTCTAAAAAATATCAACTAAAACAAAATCAATCAAAACTAGAGTAAATTTTTTTTATTTTTAGTTATTTATTTATTTTAAAACACGAATATATTAATGGGAAATGAAATAAATTAACCAACTTAAATTCTAAAACTAAAAGGATGAATCATGAATTAAAATTAACAATCTTTGGATATGAAAAGAGTGGCATGGAATCAATTGAAATAATAAACTAAAATTTTAATAACACCTAAACTAAAAGATAAATTAAAACTAGATTAAATGAAATTATGAATTTCCTAATTGAGCACAAAAATAATGCTAATCAAAATTCTAAATTTTAAACTATCATCATGAATTGCCCAAACTCTTAAAAATCCTAACTTTTCCATTATCAACAAAAATTGCACAAACCAATATTTAAAAAATCTAATTTGTCAAACTAAGAATAATAAATTGTAACTACATTAAACAAAAATCATAATTTTCAAGCTAGAATAATGAACCAATAATAATTAATTTATTTAGGTAAGAAAAATTAAAATAAATAAATAAATAACATCTAAACTAAGCATGAACTTACAATAAAATAAAATTTGAAAATGCATAGACCAAATAGGAATAATTTAAAGCTAAATTTAGCAAATTGACATCATGAATATAATGCTATTGAAAATAATTAAACCTAAACAATAGATAAAATCCTAAACAAGTATGAAATGAATTGAATGTTTCATGGACAAAATTGAAATGGGATGAATTAGTTTTACCTTTTTCAAAACGTGAAGGCCACTTTCCACTAGTAGGATTGATGCATAGTGTGGTGGATACCCTTGATAGAAGTTGTTACACAGATCAGAAAATACAGAGTAAGAAAGAAGAAGAATTTTCTTATTATTCAAGAGTACATCAGTGTGGGTATTTATAAGCTAGGTGAGGTGGTTAGGTGAGTTGGTTTGAGATTTGTTACACGGTTGCTCAGTTACAACTGTGGGAGAGGAGGTTAGGTTAGGATCTGTTTGGTTATCATCCCCCCTCAAGCTCATAGGCGGGGAGGTGACTGTGAGCTTGCTTCGTAAGCTACAAAATTGGGAAATAGACAGATGTTTGGTTAAAATATCAGCAAGCTGATCAGTGGACGGCACATAGCAGATTTGAAGCTCTTGTCGCAACACCTTTTCTCTGATAAAATGCAAGTCTAATTCGATGTGTTTGGAACGAGAATGAAAGACCGGATTGGCAGCAAGATGAGCTGCACTTTGATTATCACACCATAAGACTGGCGGAGAAGTGGGCAAGCAAAGCTCCTGAAGAAGGGACTGAATCCACACCAGCTCAGCCGTGAGAGAGACTAACCCTCGGTATTCAGATTCAGCACTGCTCTTAGAGACTAAGCGTTGTTTGGAGGAGGACCATGAGATGAGATTTGAGCCGAGGAAGACACAATATCCGCTGGTGCTCCGGCGATCATCCGGACAGGAGGCCCAGTCAGCATCACTATATCCCTGAAGCTCCATAGAAGTGGAAGGTTGAAAATGAAGACCAAGAGAGATGGTGCCCTTTAAATAACGAAGAATGCGTTTGACAGCCAACCAGTGAACATCAGAGGGCTTGGCCATGAACTGACAAGCTTTGTTCACGGCAAAAGCAATATCAGGCCGAGTGAGAGTGACATACTGCAAAGCTCCTACTATACGACGATATTCTGAGGGATCTGGGAGAGGAACACCATCAGACTGAGATAATGTGCGTCCAAGGCTGCCAGGTGTAAGGGCTGGTTTAGAAGCCTCCATCTGAGTGCGGTGGAGCAAGTCGGCAATATATTTTTGTTGATTGAGATGCAAAACCGAGCCTTGCTGTTGAGCCTGAATGCCTAAAAAATATGATAAAGGGCCAAGATCTCTGAGGGCAAATTTGTCATGGAGATAGGAAATGAAGTGGGAAACCAGCTTAGGATTACTACCAGTAACCAAGATGTCATCCACGTATACAAGAAGAATAAGAATGTCAGAAGCAGTATGGTGAATGAAGAGAGAAGTGTCTGCCCGAGATGACTGAAAGCCATAGTCAACCAATGCAACCCGAAGCTTCTGAAACCAAGCTCTAGGGGCCTGTTTCAAGCCATAAAGGGCCTTGTGTAATTTGCAAACATAGTGAGGATATTGGGGGTGGACAAACCCTTGAGGCTGAGCCATAAAAACCTCCTCTTGAAGGTCCCCATTAAGGAATGCATTCTCCACATCTAATTGACGAACTGGCCATTGAAAGGAAACTGCCAAGGCAAGGATGAGACGTATGGTGCAGGGCTTCACAACTGGACTGAAGGTGTCAAAGTAATCCACTCCCGGAGTTTGGGTGAAGCCTTGAGCGACCAGCCTAGCTTTATGCCTTTCTACTGAGCCATCAGGGAGATATTTTAACTTGTATATCCAGCGGCAACCAACAATGTGTGCTGAGGACGGAGGAGGAACTAGACTCCAGGTGTGGTTGCGAAGAAGGGCCTGATATTCATGTTGCATAGCCTGAACCCAAGGTTCACTCTTAGATGCTTGACTGTAAGTGTGAGGCTCACTTGTTGTCTGCATAAGAAAGCTCTTTTTCTTATGAATTCCTGATTTTGCCCTAGTCACCATAGGGTGGGTGTTGAGAGGTGAAGAAGAAGAAGAAGGTGTAGGAGAAGGAGTGGGTGCAAATGGGACCTGAAGTAGTGGTGGAAGAGAATCTGAAGTGGAGGTGCAATCGGGACCTGAAGTAGGGGCAGGAAATGACACAGTTGGAGGTGAAGATGTAGATAAGAGGGGTGGATTTATTAAGGCAGACGTGAGAGGAGTGTGTTGTGGTAAGGGTGAAGGAGCAGGTAATGACTGAAATGGAAAAGAGGATTCATGAAAGAGAACATCTCTGGATATATATAGACGACTAGTGGAGGCATCAAGACAAATGTAACCTTTGTGAGCTGAGGCATAGCCAAGAAACACACAAGCAGTAGATCTATAAGAGAGTTTGTGGTGATTATAAGGTCTTAAGGAGGGAAAACACAAGCAGCCGAAAACTCTGAGATGATGATAGTTTGGAACTTTATGAAAAAGAACTTGTAGAGGAGATTGAAAATGGAGGAGTTTAGCCGGTAGGAGATTGATGAGATAGACTGCTGTTTGAAAGGCAAATGACCAATACTTAGAAGGTAAAAAGCTTTGAGCCAGAAGGGCCATACCTGTTTCAACAAGATGGCGGATCTTCCTTTCTGCCCGACCATTTTGCTGGGGTGTATGTGGACATGAAAACTGATGAATAATTCCATGAGCTTCAAGGTAAGGTTTAAATGCTATGAATTCCCCACCATTGTCGGATTGAATGCATTTGATGGTGGAATTTAACTGGTTTTCAATCATTTTGCGAAAGGTAATGAAAGTGGAGAGGGCTTGGTCCTTAGTGGAGAGAAAATAAATCCAGGTATACCTGGAATAATCATCAATGAAAAGAAGAAAATATCGTGCACCTGATGTGGAAGGAGAAGGAGCAGGACCCCATAAGTCAGTGTGAATAAGAGCTAAGGGTTGGGATGCATGAGAAGATGACAAAGAATAAGGTAAAGAATGAGACTTAGCCAATGGACAAATTTTACATGGAGCAATTTTATTAATCTGAAATGAAACAGAAGGATTACAAGAGGCTAAAGCCTTGGAAAGAATAGGAGCTGCTGGGTGTCCAAGTCTGGAATGCCATATTGCAGCAGGAGTGAGAGCAGGAACGGAGCTTGTAGACACAAAAGCACGAGTAGATGATGAAGTAGGAAACTCATATAGACCATCCCTAAGCCATCCCTTGAGAAGTGTCTGCTTGGTGACCTGATCTTTGACAAAGAAATGGGTTGAATGAAACTCAAAAAAGACAGCATTATCAGTGCAAAATTTGGAAACACTGATGAGGTTAGTGGAGAGTTGAGGAACATGAAGAACTTGATTTAAGCAAAAGACCTTGGAAGGAAAGAAAAAAGATTTGTTACCTGTGTTGAGGATGGGTAAGGAATGACCATCACCAATGGTGACCTGATCAGCACCTGAGTACGGTTGAACATGAGAGAGAGTCTGAGCAGAATGACTGAGATGGTGGGTAGCTCCGGTGTCAAAGAACCAGGAATCTTGATGATCTGGTGCTGTAGCAAGCATGGCTTGTAATGGAGAAGAGTCCTGTGAAGGAGATACACCATTGGTTCCTTGATAGGTGATGTCAAAACGGTGATAACACTTTACAACGGTGTGCCCAAATTTACCACACAATTGGCATTGAGGGCGAGTAGGGAGGTGAGGAGGTCTGTGAGGAGCGGATGAGGAAGGTCTGTTAGCAGGTCTGTTATGAGGTCTGTTATGGGGTCTAGTATGAGAAAATGTAACCTGCTGGTGATTTCCTGAGTGATGAGATTGGAATCGGGGTTGAGATGATTGGAATCTGGGTTGATGAGGTCTGGGACGTTGGGTGGAAGGGGCAGCAGCTATGTGGGCAGCCACAAATGGCAGGTCTACAGATGAGGTATGCTGATGGTTTAAGCGTTGCTCATGGGTAAGCAAAATGCTGTGGACGGAGTGGAGAGAAAGATCGTCTTCACGGGCTGTTAAGGAGGCCACAATAGAATTGTATTCAGAACCCAGTCCTCCAAGAAGTTGAAGAATATGATCACTTTCCTTAACAGGCTCCCCAATAGCAGCAAGATTATCAGAAATAGTCTTGATCTTGAGGATGTATTCTAACATAGGATCAGCCCCTTTCTTTGCTGTCTGAAATTCAAGACGAAGCTGTAGAATACGAGCCTTGGATGAAGCAGAAAAGATTTTGTGCAGAGCCATCCAAGCATCATGGGAGGTCTGAAACCCAACGATTTGGCCCATAATATCTGGTGTTAACGTGGAATACAACCAGCTAAGAACCATGCGATCGAAACGTCTCCATTGCACAAAAGCAGGATTGAGTTCGCCAGTATGGAGCTCCTGAGGCGGGCATGGCTTGGTGCCGTCAATATATTCTTCAAAGCCATTAGCGTAAACTACATTTTCCATCTGGGTTTTCCAGAGAATGTAGTTGTTACGGTCAAGTTTGATAGGGAGGGCATGGTTGAGGGATTGTAAAGGAACGGGGCTGGAGGTTGAAGAAGAAGGTAAATGAAGATCAGAAGAGTGAGTAGATGACGGCATCTTGAAAAAAAAAAATTAAGAAAACAAAGCTGGCTCTGATACCATGATAGAAGTTGTTACACAGATCAGAAAATACAGAGTAAGAAAGAAGAAGAATTTTCTTATTATTCAAGAGTACATCAGTGTGGGTATTTATAAGCTAGGTGAGGTGGTTAGGTGAGTTGGTTTGAGATTTGTTACACGGTTGCTCAGTTACAACTGTGGGAGAGGAGGTTAGGTTAGGATCTGTTTGGTTATCAACCCTTGCATAGCAAATTCTCTAAGTGCCTTTTTCAAAACGTGAAGACTACTTTCCACTAGTAGGATTTTTTTTATTTTAAAAAACAATTCCAAGGATGCATGGTGTGGTGGATACCTATGCACCGCAAGTCCTCAAAGTGCTGCATGTTAATGAAGAGGGATTCCCTTTGAAAATCTGGTGCGGCTGTGGTGTTTAGGTGGCGGGATTAACAAGCTAGTGCGGATCTCCAATGGCCATAGGGTGTTGCCAGAGATGCTTGGGTATGGCGTAAAGTGTCGCGGCAGCACGGGCAATGGAGGATCACGCTTCAGAATCAATCTGTAGCTATCCGAACGGAAGACTCTCTCCTTAAAATTCTGGTGCGGCTGTGGTGTCTCCTATGAGAGGGACGGGACCCAAAATTGTCTCTGAAACTCAGCTTTCTTTCCTTCCTTCACTGGTACGGCTGTTTCGAAAATTCCCTCAAGGGTGCGGCTTTACCTTGCACCTCCAATGGTGCGACTGTACTGGAAAAGTCTCTCAAGGATGCGGCCTGAAAGTCTCAAATGGTGCGGCTAGTTGATCTCCTCTCAATGGTGCCCTCTTTCCTTTCTTCCTCTTCTCCTCTGATGCGTTCTGAATGTCTTAAATGGTGCAGTTGGTCCAACTTAGAGAGCTCCAGGTTTCTGCATGAAGTCTTTTAAATGACAATGGGCTGAGTGTGATGCCAATGGAAGCAGCAGCAGTCCTGTGATCCTCAAAAAAAAAAAAATCCTTCTCTCTCAAGCTCAAGCTCTCTTCTTTTCAGAACGGCAGCCTCCCCTATCTCAATCAATCCGTGGTTCCTCCAATCAGTCCCGTTGACCCTACCAAAATGAAAAAAAACCGCAATCTTCCGCATCAGTCCAACATGATCAAAACCCTCTCCTTTTTTAACCTAGCCTTCATTCCATCCCTATACACACCGAACATCTTTTCTCCTCCTCTCTTTTCTTCTTCTCCAAGACTTCCCATCTCTGCTTCTTCCAAAATCGCCTCCAGCTCTTCCCCATGCAGAGAAGACTCCTCGGGAGCTCCTCTTTTTCTCTTTTCCAAAACCTTTCCTCTCCTTTCTTCAATCTCCCATCTCTCTGAAAATAGCCTCCCTTTTTCTTTTCACGAAAATCCTCCTTTCACCATTCGTTTTTTTCAAAGACCCTCTTTTCCTGCAACCCATCGGTTTTACTTTTTTTTTTTTTTCTTTTTTTTTTTAAGTAAATAAAATAAAATAAACATTAAAAAAAGAAATAAAAATAAAATAAAATAAAAATAAAAACATAAAAACATAAAATAAATAATAATAATAATAATAAGATAAGATTACTAATCACATGCAATTTTCTATAAATAAATAAATAGAAGAATCAATAAATAAAGCAAGAAAACAAATAAATGTCAAATGCACATAAACAATAATTCAAATATTAAACTAAAGTACAATGAAAAATAATAAAAAATAAAAAAACAAAATATCAAATTGTCACAATTAAACATCAAAAATTCATCTCAAGCAATGACAATCAAAATTAAGCCAAATACTCACCTAATTTCAAAAATCAAGCAATCAAGAAATTAATCTTAGGGAATTAATGCCCAAAAAAAGTGCCTAGGTGACCTAGGTGAAAAAGTGCCAAAGTGCCAAAGTGCCTAAGTGACCTAAGTGGAAAGTGCCAAGGTGAATTGGGTGGAAATTAAACTAAGGAGGTGTCTAAGTGATAAAAAAAAATGTGCTAAATGACCTAGAAGGTAGAAAAGTGCCTAAGTGATGTAGGGTGATTAGAAATGTGTCAAGTGACCTAGGAGTGTAGGGTAATTGCATCTAAATGGGTCCAAGTGTGCAATTCTAAAAGTGCACCTAAAAGCATCCTAAAAAGGAAGGAAAAAAAACCTAAGTCTAAATTAGGGCTACCAAGGGTCACAATGGGGTTAGATAAATCCCTTAACCAGAGTCTCCAAGGTGACTCAAAAAAGATAAGTAGTATGAGTAGCAATGGACCACCAAGGAACTACTGTGGAGCACTGGAAGTGAACTTAAAGACATGTGCTAAATGGACAAAATTGAGGGTCTACAGTGACTAAGGAGCAAAATCTTTCTACAATGCCTAGTCTACTTTTGGGGCTAGTAGGAGTTTGTTGGGATTAAGCCCCTAAAAGCAAGGCGTGATATAAAAAAAATTTAGACTTAATTGTCCCTTACTACCCTTTTGGTGTGTTGACAATGATTTAAGCATTCAACCCATGTCTCTTACATTGTACATAACTTGGGTGCATTAGGAGTTGCAAAAGAGATACAAGTCATTGGTTTCTTGTATGCAGATAAGTTGTCCATAATTGGTTCATGGATTTAGGCAATCTAGTAGAGACTATAGTGCACCACCTCTTAATAGGAGGAATGACTTGTCTTAGTCATTGGGATGGGTTTCCTGGTGAGTGCACTAGTGCATGTGATTCACATTGGACAGGACCTATGGTGAATCATGATGCAAAACTATCAATTGTCATGATTTACCAAGCTACTATACTGCATGGACTTTCAACCTTGAGATAATATTGAGCTTCTGTCAAAGTTAACTATAGGCTTTGACTTGTGGATGATACCTTAAAGTGGTCATATATTTCTATGGATTGGATCATTGTTGATAGAGACTGGTGGCAATAGATATTCTCACTAGAAGCACCTTGATATCTCATGGATTGAGATAATGTGTCTCCTTTGTTGATTCAAAGAACATGTGATTTAGAAGACTATGGCCATAACATTTCCTTTAATGAAAATTTGACATATGCTCCTTAGAGCTAAAGTATGTCAATTAATCATATAATAAGTGGAATCTATAACTCAAGGATTGGAGAGGTAATCTTGATAGGTGATAACACTACTTTATTAGATTGCATACACAAGTTCATGGGATTCTGCATGCAGTGGATAGTACGTCACAAACCCCGAGCTTCGTCTTGTTGTTATTTATATAGGATATTGGTGTATAGTTGATTATTTTTAGTGGAATGTTCAATCAACTTCAAAATTAGATTTTGAGGGAGCCAGTACTCCTATGAGTCCCAAAGGTGTTTGTTTTGAGCTCATATACCATGATGACATGGTTTATGAAAAATGAATTACCTCTTATTTAATTCTTGTGCATAAGGGCATTTTTGTAATTATGCAAGGTTGCGTAAGGGATAGTGAACAAGTTCTTTGGATTGGGCTAATTGATTAATTAGATGACCTTATGTGGTTAATTAATCAATTAACACCCATTTTGGTCTAGATTAAGTGATGCAAGCCTTGGTGGGCTGAAGTCACTTGAGTGTAGTAGGGGAACCATATAAATACCCCATAGGAGCTAAGGTTTCCAAAACCTTGAGATAGACTTTGTTTTCCACCTCCAGAGAAAGAGAGAGATAGTGAGAGCCAAGAGATCATCATTTCCAAAGTCCACACTTTGGAGTGTCAAGATCGTGGTTCAAGTTATCGGGTGAAAGATCTTAGGTGTACGAGGCTTCTAGATTCATTGTTTTTCATATTCTTCAAGTGGAATTGATTTGCAAACATCTAAATTAAAGGTAAAGTTCTCTAATGGCTTTCCTTTTGATCTTAGAATTGTAAAAATCTATTTTTTATTTTATTTTATTTTAGTTTTTTGCTTTTGTTGCATAGGATTTAGAGGCCTTGTGTAGTTTTGCATGCACTTATATGATCCAGGGTAAGGAAATGGAGAAATCCAGGGTTCCCAATAGTGTCAAGGTTGACTATTGAAGCATTTAGACTAAGTTTTTCAAAAGGAAATATAGTTTCAATAAATTAAACATGGCAAGACACAAAGATTTTTGATAGTAGGATCAAAACAACGATATGCGTTGTATTCCAAGGAGTAACCAAGGAATGCATAGGGTCGGGACTTAGGTTCAAGTTTGTGTGTATTGTATGACCTTAACTATGGATAACAAAAACATCCAAATACCTTAAGTTTGTGGAGATTGGATTATTTGAGAAAATTTTTTTCAAATGCACTTTAGAAATTTAGAACCAAGGCAGGCATGTGCTTGACTAAGTGAGTGGCTATTTGAATGGTGTCAGTCAAAAAATAGAGTGACAGTCCAAAAATAGAGTGGCAGTGATGCTTAATGAAGAAGGGTGAGGTCGGTTTCGACTAGGCGATGATGTTTGCATTCAACTGAGCCAACTAGTTGTGGTGAAGAAGTTGTGCTAGACCTTAATACTCAGTTCCACAATCGGAATATATGGTTTTAATTAATAAGCGAAAGAATTGAATTTTTCAACTAATTTCTTGTATCGCTAAAAAATGAATGGAATGTTGGATTTTTTCTTTATCATAGAAGAGAGATATTTGTGAGAGAATAGGGGTAGTTCCTCCAACATCTATATAAATTATTTCAAGCAATCAATTACATGAAACTAAGATAAACCAAATAAAAGTTTGTGACTTTTATTAGATAGAAAGACACAGGTCAAAATGAGAAGCACTAGAATTAAGTTTAGAGGTTGGAAGACAATGACTGGAAATAGTTGTGTAAGGTGGAGATGTTGGGATGACTAAGGCATTTATGCCACAACTTTAGAGATGTGATAGGAGTGGTGTGAAGAGCCATTGGTATGGTGATGAAAGTTGACGACAATGATGGCTAGTAATAAAGATTGCCTCTACTCCGACTATAGACCAAGGATGCCCTCGTGCTCAATTTCTTCACAAGAAATAGATGAGGAAAGAATTCAATAGACGTATTATTTTCTTTGCAAAATTGAGAGACAAAGAGTAAATTCTTTTTAATATGGGAAGCACATAAAACATCATTAAGTTTGAAAGTGTAATTTGTAAAATTAAGCATATTAGAACCAATATGGGTTATAGGAACGTTTTTACCATCACCAATCATAATATCTTCATTTCCACCATATTTTGAATGTATGGAAAGATTTTGGAGGGCTGAGGTGATGTGGTGAGATGCACCTGAGTCAACTATCCAATTGCTATTGTTGGAGTTGGTGTTGTTGCTCAAGTAATTTGCTTAAGGCCAGTTGGGATTGAATTTTAGCCTAGAATGTGATCTGCAAGTCTTTGCAAAGTGCCCCTATTTGTCATACAACTAACACACCATAGGTTGATGGTTTCCAAGATGTGGTCCCTAGTTTGGGTACTGGAGATTAGGATTGAAATCAAGATAAGATGCATTGTCTTGAGAAGATTGATTTCTTGCGCACCTTTTCTATTGCTTTGGATGTGTCATGAGTAGGAATTCTGCCCATTCTATCCTTGTTCAAAGCCTGAAATTGATTCCCTTGGAGCTAAAATTGATTCTCTTAGCTACCAAATATTTTTTTATTCTTTGCCTTTGGATTGAACTGAGTAGTGAAGGAGACTCAATTTTTTCCCTTCTTCTTGCTTTAGGAAAGTTTCGTGGTCAAGGAGTTTGTCATGTAGTTCTTCAAATGTCATAGGTGTGTCTCGTGCACGAATAGCTGCTTTTAGTTCCTTGAAATTGCTGTTGAGACCATTAAGAGTGTAAGCCACAATTCCAGCATCACTTAAAAGGTAATCGGCCATTGCTAAGGCATCTATGATGCCTTTGAAAGTCTACATATAATCTATAATGGGGGTTCCTTCTTGAGATATTTTCATCAAGGCAAACAAAAATGTCAATTTTTTAGTATTGGATTTACTTACAAAGATGGTCTCAAGTTTCAACCAAGCCTCTATTGAGGTCTTGCAAGTTTTAATCAATGGGGCAATTGTGCCATTGATTGTCGCTTGGATGGCTAGTAGAACCAAACAATCTTGTCACAACCATAACTTGAATGCAAGATTGGGTACTTCTTTCCTTTCCTCTTTGATCATTTCAGGACGTTAAGGGTATGTTTCATCCACATAGCCCAATAGATCATAGTCGAATAACAGGTTTGTGAACTAGGCTCTCCAAGAGGCATAACTTCCTCCTCTAGAGAGTTTGAAGGGAATTTGCGCAGAAGCATTGAGTGAGATGAGGTTGGGAGTTTGATTGATATTGTTACCAGAAGAGATAAAATTGTGAGTCTCAATAGAGGGATTTGAGGATGAAGAAGACTCTATGATTTGGTTGAAAACGTGGGATTGGTTTGAAGGTATTTGACAGTTCTGCTTTCAGCAATGGTGCTCTAATACTATCTAAGGAAATTCAAGACTGAATGGTATGAAGGTTATATTTTTGTTAATGATCAAAAGTCTATATATACATATTATAGTGCAGTTAATCGACAAATCAACACCTATTATTGTGGTTGTAATGATGGAGAGAAAGTTGTACAACAGAATAAGGAAACTATAACATATCCAAAATAATCAGTGTTCCTATAATTATGGTCTATAAACTATTCACTATAAAAAATGCAATGTATTTTTGTTTAGGACCAGTTTTGAATCACCAAATTACATTTGTATTTTCTCCATTAGGGACAGTGATGCACATGCTAGGAGTTATCCCACTGATCTCTCATTTGGTGCCTTCTCCTTTCTCTGTTTCTAGTTCCTCTTGGATTTTAGCCATGTCCCAGTTTCCTAATATTAGATGGAGGAGACTAAACGGATTCTATGCTAGATGGTAAACTATTGCCAACATATGGTTTCCTCATGCTTTAAGATCTCAGTCAAGTACTTGCTAGAAATATTGGGCCCTATCAACTAGAAATGGTTGAGTCTTGTTGGGATAAAGATATTTTGTGCTTAAAATGGGGTTTCCTCTTACAATTTCAATTACTTCATGGTTTTCCCCCCGAAAAGTCTATATGAGGAAATGAAAGCAAAGAGTGTGAGTAGTCCTTCCAAGTTGCAAAAAATGGTTCCCCCCCCTAAAAAGGACTCTGCAGTATGATACATTCTTGAGGAGAATTTGTCAAACTAACTACATACAAACAAGAAAGCAAAGTTGGTATGACAGTTTCCTTAGAAGTTGCCATCAGAAAGTGGGATATAGAGAAGACATTCCTCAATCCCCTCTAATTTCTATAACAGTCCCGATGGACAGACTTGGAAGGACTTATAGGCTTACAAACCAATCCCAAAACCAGAGCAAAAAGTAGGCTGAGAAAGCTACCTACACCCGAGACTTTCACTAAGACCGTATAGGCTTAAAACATTGATTTAATCCCATGATGTATCTAGACTAACAATGGTTATCAAGACATTGATTTAATTATATGGATTTGGCCAAAGATTCAGAAATTGATATTGTGGGATATATCTAACCCCAAAAATGGAGTATATTGATGATAAATGGATCTTAGTGCCTATGCTACTTTTTGATTATTTGCAAATTTTGTTGGATGTGGGGGTTTAGAAAAAGGAAAATGTCCTTTCAAATCAAGAATATCTAGTTTAAGGCAGATGACTTTGGAGCTTTGGTGAAAATTATAAGAAACTGGATTTGCAGGAGGAATGGGGATATGAGATGTAGAATTATGGGACGTTGGTGGAGAGGAAATTGAGGATGGTGAGGGAATTAGTTGTGAAGAATGAAGAGGAGCTGGAACTGTTGGGGTAATAACTGGTTGGAAAGACGTTGAAGACGATGGAAGAGAAGTAGATGAATGGAAAGGGAAATTGGACTCATCAAATATTACATGCCTAGTGATGTAAATTCTATTGGTGGAACGATGGAGGCACACATAATTACCTTTATGAGACAAATTGTAACCAAGGAAGATACATGGAGCTGAGCGGTGAAGGAGTTTATTGGATGAATATGGTCGTAAATATGGGTAGCAAAGACAACTAAAAGTTTTGAAAAACCTATAGTCTAGAAGTTTATGAAAGAGAATTTGAAATGAAGACATATGTTGAAGGGTTGGAGTGGGCATACAATTGATGAGATGGACTGCTGTTTGAAATGCATAAGTCCAGAATTTTAAAGGTAGGGAAGCAGTGTTAAGAAGAGCTAGGCTGGTTTCAACAATGTGTCTTATTTTTCTTTCAGCCTGTCCATTTTGTTCCGGAGTGTATGGGCATGAGAATTGATGATGAATCCCATGTTTAGCAAGATGAGGAGCAAGAGCTTTGAATTCTCCTCCATTGTTAGATTGGAGGCTTTTAATGGATAGGTTGAATTGAGTTTCAACTAAGGCTTTAAATTTAAGAAATATAGAAGACACTTGATCTTTAGAATGCAAAACATATATCCAAGTAAATCTTGAAAAAACATCTACAAATAGAAGAAAATAACTAGCACCTGTTGTGGAAAGGATGGGAGCAGGACCCCATAAATCTGAGTGAACAAGTGTAAGAAGATGAGAAGCCCTAGAGGTAGATGAAGAGAAAGATAGCTTGTGGCTTTTGGCCAACTAACATGCAAAAAAAAATTTGTATTACAAGGAATTTTACAAGAAGCAAGAATTTGTTTCAAGATTGGTGGAGTTGGATATCCAAGTCTGTTATGCCACTTGGACAATTTATTTTTTGGTTGAGCAGTAAATGCTGAGTGACTGTATGAAGATGATACTGAACCGTGACAAGGAGTGCTAGGAAACTTGAATAGACCTCATTCAGTTGTGCCTTGGTGGATAATCTGCTTTGTAGTTTTGTCCTTAATGAGATAGATATTGGGATGAAATTCAAAAAAGAGTTGTCGTCAGTATAAAACTTAAACACACTGATAAGGTTTGTGGTGAGTTGAGGGACATGAAAGACATCTTGAAGTTGAAAAGATTTATGAGAGGAATGAAAGTATTTGGAACCAATACTGGAGATGGGAAATTGCTTACCGTATCCAACTGTGACTTGGTCCTTGCCTTGATAGGGTTGTTGTTGGAGAGTTGACCCTCATTGTGGGATAGATGATGAATGGCGTTGGTGTCAAGAAACCAGGAATCATTAAAGGCTGAAGAAGGTGAAGCTGCCATTGCTTGCATTTTGTTGGTGTTGATTGGTATATTTGATGAAGCTTTGGTAGGGTTTGTAGGTAATATATCTAGTCTTTGGAAATTAATGTCAAATCTGTGATAACAAGAGATTACTGTATGCCCATATTTTCCACAAAGTTGGCATTGGGGTCTGCTACCAGATTGATGTGTGCGCTGATTTTGTCCATGAGCATTTGGACGTCTTCTGCTTTGCTGGTGATGAAATGAATTCTGACTATTAAAAGAAGAGCTAGGTTTTCCAGTATGGTATTTTCTAGATTGTTGAGGATGATCTTGAGTAGTTATATGTGCTGAAATGACTTCATCTTCTGATGTAGAATTTTGGAAATGAAGTCTTTGTTCATGTGAGAGCAGAATGCTATGTATTGAATGTAGTGTAAGATCATCTTCATGAGTTATTAAAGAAGCTACAATAGGATTATAATCAGCTTCAAGACTAGCAAGAAGTTGCAAGATTTGATCACGTTCAGCCACTGGTTCTCCAATGGCAGCAAGACTATCTGTGATTGTCTTCATTTTTAGGATATATTCCATGATGGGTAGAGATCCTTTCCGGGTTGTTTGAAATGCAAGTCTGAGTTGCATTATTCTGGCTTTGTTTGAAGCTGAGAAGATTTTCTCAAGAGCTACCCAAGCTGTATTCGATGTTTGCTATCCAATTATCTGTCCCATAATCTCAGGAGTAAAAGAAGAAAAGATCCAACTTAGAATCATGCGATCAAAACCTCGCCAGGTGAGAAAATCTGGGTTAACTTCACTTGTTGCAATCATCTGGGAAGGACAAGGTTTGAGTCCTTCAATGTGTTCTTCAAATCCATTTGCATATATGACATTCTCCATTTGAGTTTTCCAAAGAACGTAGTTGTTTTTATCCAGCTTAATAGAAAGAGGGTGATTCAGCATGTGCAGTGACTGAACCATGTTAGGCTACTGTGATGAGGTGACTTCTGGACCATGGAATTGTTGCGGATTGGAACTTTGGATGGAATTGGCCATGGATTTAGCTAAAAAAATTTGGATGATGAGGATGGATGATGGCTCTGATACCATATAAGAAACTAGACTTGCAGGAAGGTTTCTTTTCATTCAATATATTTTCTACACTATTACAACCTATTTATATACTTCTAGAAGATGAGATAACTAACTAACAATTTACAAGTACATTAGTTAAGCTATAACATAATAACAAACGGGATTGTTATCTGGTGCAGATGAGGAGTTTTCTGGTGGAGTTTGGTAGTTAGTTTTGAGACTGTTATGAGGTTCAACAAAAATCAATGGGAGCATATTGTTAAATATTTGAGTTTCCGTTCCATGATAAAGTCGAAAGCTCCAAAAATAGATTTCATAGTTTCAAACAGGAATGTTTTTGGAAATGTAACTGTCTAAAGGGTGTGTTATTGGTAGGTTGGGTATTTTCATGGAAGGTAAAGAGAAAGGATATTGTTTACTGAGGAAAACCGATGCACGAGCATTCAAGAAGTATGTCCAAACCACCAGTGTAATAAAATATAAATAGTTTAAATTTAAGAATTCACTTATAGTAGCTTTTCATATATTTAAGTTTTCTACTTTGATTAAATTTATTCTAAGAGTAGGTTTTATTTCTTTCTTTATCCCCTGTTTCCTATTCTTTCTCATTTTGCCAACTTGGTACAGAGCCCTAAAAAACCCTGGATCTACAATGTACTAGGGATCATGATGGAAGAGGAAACCAAGACCTAAAAACAAAGATGATTGAGATCAGGCTAAGTGATTGGGGATGTTGTACAAATACTTCTGCAACATGAACTAATGGAAGCCCATATAGGCAGTCTAGAAGGCAATCATAGGGCATACCACTTACGTGGATGGATGAAACTTCTGAAGTAGAAGAAAAGTGCTTTGATGGTGATGCTAGGCAAAGAGATAAGAATAGCATGAAGTAGATCTTTTAGGGAAGATGCATGCTGAAGATTATTTAAATTGGGCAGCAAGTTTAGAAAACTACTTTGAGTGGAAGCCTATGGTTGAAGAGAGAGAGGTGTTGTTTAGAAATTGGGAAGCAAGTTTAGAAAACTACTATGAAGGCTACTACACTTCATTGGTGGAAGAGAAACTCGAGAGGATTGACGAACCTAAGAGAGGGATCCAAAATCTGAGGAAGCGACTAGAAGGGAAGCAATTGGGCTAGACTGCTGAACTTCTAAAGTAGTCTGAGCAAAATTCGTCCAAATAAAATTTTTAATTTTCTTTAAAAAAAGTCAAAATTGACCACAAACTAGATGTCTCTAAATAACTAATTAATTCATCCCCAATTGGTGTCCTACTTGATTTAGCTCAATCAACTGATGTGCTTTGATTTCAATCCTCAGACGGGCGTTATCAACAAAATTTATAAACCTATTTCACCATATACTAGGGTAGCATAGCTAGCATAGCATAGTGGCTCTAGGATCGTCCACAGAGATGGGTTTTCACTTCGCAATTGATATTAGTTCAAAAACTGAATTGGTGTTTTTTCATTTCAAGGTTAGCTTTAAAAGAAAACATAAGTTTGAATGGAAATGGATGGTTTTAAGCTAACCAAACAAAAAGTAACTGAAATTAATTAGAAAAAAAAGTGTTTCTTGGGATTTCAGGTTACTAGGATCAAGTGCCTTATACAAAAAGGGAGATTCCGGTCACTTGTTTCTTTTCCTCGCGTTGGGGATTTAACATATAGTTATTTCCTGAACCGGTGTGGTACAGATGCTTACCATTAATGGTTTCAACACTAAATCCCTCTCACTGATACACCTTGCAATGGCTCGTGCCTCTCACCTAGTATTTGCCATTCAAGGTGATCTCTAACCTTGGATTACCCTTCAAAAGCTCGCAAGAGATAACTAATGGATGTCTCCTTGGAGTCCAAAAGCTTACCAAGTGTTGGCTATTCTAGAAAATCCTACCTTTGAATCACCTCCCAAAGGCTCGCAAGAGGTAAACTAGTGAAACTCAATGGACGGAGTCCACTTGCCTTACCAAGTGTTGGCCCAGGTGATTCAAAGACGTTTTAAGTTAACTAAAAAGATAAAAACCATAAACGGGTCACACTTTCTCTTCATTAAAAATGGAAACAACAAAAACTCACACTTATGCATGTCGGCACCTTACCTGGCTTCCTTCACCCAAGAGACAAAAAGCCTAGCCTCTCATCCTCTGAGGCCTCTGAGGATGTTTGGCTAGAAAGAAAATGAAAACAAAGATTCGAAGGAAAAAGCAGAGCAAGTGCTCTGTATAATATATATATTGATTGATTCTATATTCCTCGATTTCTCGATGATTTTTACAACGGATGCAAGAGAATATATATAGGGAAGTTTTTCCAACCTTCTTAGCTAAGCAATCCTACGATTGGTGGTTTACAAGGAGAAACTAGGGATTTTATACAAAAATATCTAAAGAAAATATCAAATGGAGTCGGTCGCAAATATCTGGAGATTGCATAGATGGATTTCGCAGCATGCAACATGGGCTGCGAAAATTTCGCAAGAGGAAAAGGTGGCTGCGAAATTGCCCTTCAGCTCGGCGCAGTTTTTTTCCAACGGCCATAACTTCTTCATTTCAACTCCAATTTGCACACCGTTTGAAGAATTGGACTCTTGACTTCCTGAGGTTTGAAATGGTATATAGTATCTAGAAAATGGACTCCGGAAAGTGCTCCAAATGTGAGAAAGAAGACTGCAGCTGCTGTCCTCTATTTTTCTTCATGTCAAATTCTCATCTCTATTGTTCTTTCCTTGCATTTCTGATTTGGCTTTGGCAAAGGGCTATGAAGCTCCAAAGCTTGGTTTCTTCATGAATTTGAGCTTCAACTTGCTTTGCCATGAACTATACAAAGATCTCCCTCGTTCTTGGACTGCTTTGGTGCTAAAAAAAGCTATCAAAAAGCTATCAAAAACACCAAAACTTAACACAATTTGATTAAAAACGATTGCAAGGGTCCTTAACATGCCAATTGAGTTAAAAGGTAATAAATACTACTCAAAAGTGTTTAAAAGAGTTAATTACAAGCTACAAAATAGCACTTTTTGAGTAGTAATCACTCCCCCCAACCGACATATTGCTAGTCCCTTAGCAATGAAGGAGGGAGAAAATAAAACTAAAAGTAATATAATTTACAAAATCATGCTGATCACTCCAAAAAATGTTTAAGTGGCATGATTGATCAAACTTTCACGTGGAACATTAAAGAAATAAAACTCAAACAATAGGAGCTATCAAATAATTTGCCTAATCACAATTCATAAAGAGTAGGCATTATGCAAATTTAAGCTTCAAAATAATGTCCACTCCCAAAGGGTCAATCCTTACTCTTTCACAAAAATCTAAGAGTTATTTATTAGTTTCCAAATATAGTATGTCAAACTAATCTCTCCCCTTAACTTAGTTCTTTTCAAAGCTTAGCAAACTAATCAACCTCCAATAGGCTAAGAACGCACCTCTTTTCTTTCACAATTTTTTTCTTGTAAGAGTACAAAGCTTAAGGGTATTCTTTTCTAAATTGTCCATGTAACGAGGGTCCATCGATGACTCCCAACCACTCAAGGTTTAGGGCATCAAGCTTTAAGGATCTTTTAACCACTAACTCCTCGGATTTTACCCCGGACTTTTGAGAATGAAATTTTAATACCCATGGCACCTACAGTATGTTAAACTCCACCCATTCACTCTGTAATGAGCATTGAGGTCGGTGACTCCCAACCAATGAAGGCTTAGGGCACTAGGTTTTAAAGATTTTCACCATATACCTCTCGGACCTTGCTCGAGTTTCAAGGCAAGTAAAACATTTTTTTTCTTCCTTTTTTTTTTTTTTTTTTTTTTTCAAAGGCTCATTGGCCTTTTATAAGGTGTCCCAACACTATTAAAATGAGGTCAAAGGTACCAAGTCTAAATTTTCTTAAGTCAAAGGGGAAAATAATTCTTCATCTTATAATTGAAACCTAGTGTGCACAGTGTGTGGTAAGCTTAAAGTGGAAGAAATAAGGTTGAAATCGATAGGAGTTTCAATAATTCATCAACCTCAATAAGCAATATACAACTCTAAGTTTCAAGTAAAAAGACAAAAATTCAATTTCTCCCATTTCATTTTGAAAATTTTTCCTTAATAACCATGGAGAGTAGAATAAAAAACTTTAAAAATTTTTAAAAATTAAGCAAAAAGCAACTAAATTACCAAAATAACTTAGCATTAATAAAAAAACTTCCTTCCTCAACTCTCCCCCCAACCAAGCTGAACATTGTCTTCAATGTTTCAAGAGCGATTAAAAAATAAAGGGAGGAAGTGGTACCTCCTGAGTGACATGGAGTCTGAGTCGTTTAGGAGAAACCACATGTTTCAAAAAAAACAAAAGAGTTAGTGAGTAGAGGAAATAGAAAAATGCCAAGTTTAAACAAAAATGATGTCTATATATGATGTATCATCAGTAATACATCCAATCCCATAATATAAAACATAAAAACATGGTATTATCTATACTAATATAATAAGTAAATAGAAAAAATTATTGAGATGATCAAGTAATGGTAAGGTCTTATGGAGATGATGGCTCTGTGGTGGCCTCCTGAGTGGGTTGGATCAGGACATTGACCTCTGCTCTGGTAGTCTCCTTAGGTGGCATAGTCTCCTCAGCTGGAGCTATAGGCTGTGATGGTTTAGGGAGGTCAGAAATGGAGTGAGAGGCTTTGTGTGTGATCCAAGGTGCGTGTTGGGTGCTTCCTCTTCAGACATGTGGTCATGGGGCGTCCAATAGAGAGGAAAACTATGAGAGGCTGGGCTTTGCAAGGTAGCAGGCCCTTTTCACAACTTGGAATGGCTGTGCAAAATGAAAATGGAAGGCTTGAGGGGTTTAAATATGGATTTAAACAACGGCTGGTATTTTCGCAGGAGGAGGGCCATTTCGCAGCCAAAAGGGGATTTCGCAGCCAAAGTGGGATTTCGCAGCTCATTTTGCAGCTGGAGGGGCATTTCGCAGCCAAAGGGGAATTTCGCAGCCAAAGTGGGATTTCGCAGCCATTTCGCAGCTGGAGGGGCATTTCGCAGCCAAAGAGGGATTTCGCAGCCATTTCGAAGCTGCGAAATTGGGTTTGGAGGCTGCGAAATGGCACTCGTGTGCCAAGGGGTGGTTTCGCAGGAAGGCTTGTGCCTGCGAAAATTTGCTTTGAAGGATTTCGTAGCTGCAAAATGGGCTTTTGGGCTGGGAAATGGCACTCGTGTGCCAAGGGGTGGTTTCACAGCTGTGAAATATTTTCGCAGGGGGGGCTTGTGGCTGCGAAATATTTTCGCAGGCTGCAAAATTTTCTTTCAACTCAGCGCAGTTTTCTTGCAATGGCCATAACTTCTTCCTTTCAGCTCTGATTTGGACACCGTTTGAAGCGTTGGACTCTTGACTTCCTAAACTTCGAAAAGATATATAGTATGTATAAAATGAACTCGAGAAATTGCTCCAAATGTGTCCCAAAGTGGCAATAGAACCAATGGCCATAATTCTCTCTTCTCTTCTTTTTTCATTTTTTTGACGGTATGTTCAACTGTTTTGAAGTTCCTCCTATAATTGATCATCCAAAAAATTATGTTAAATCAAAACAAATTAAAATTAAAGCATTGAAATCAAAATTAAAACAAGTAATAAAATAAAGCAAAAAGATATGGACTAGCTAGTCTTTAGAAAGACTAAGTCCATAAAAAAATGTTGTCCTGTTTCAGCTTGCCCGGATCCCATATGAAGTTAGCATCCTTCACTTGAGATTTGCTCTGAATGATGGCAACGGAAGCAATTCCCTTTTTGCCATATGAAGCTTGGGGGAAAGGTGGAGGCATGTGTTTCTTCATAATTTCTTCCTTGATGACTATCTTCTGTGGTTCTTCGTCTATATTAAGATCATAGTCATCTTTCTCTATGCTCTTCTCCTTTCTCTTTCCTTTGATTTCCTCCCTCTTCTCTTTCTCTGTTTTACTCTCTGATTCATGCTTTTGCTTGGATGTAGGCAAATCAACCTCTTTACTACTCCTTAGAGTGATCACTGCTTTGACTTCCTTCTTCTGTGAAGATTCTCCCTCATTAGCTTCCACTTCATGGATACCCTTTTGATTTTGATGAGGTTGAGAAGGAAAGTTTCATTTCTCTTGCACTATTTTGAGGTTGGTGAGCCTTGAGATTGAATATTGGAGATTATCTATCTTTTGATATAGATCATTTTGCACTCCATCCATCTTTTTGTTCAATGTACTCTCTACACTGTAAATTCTTTGACTGAGTTGAGCATTGATGGATTTCTGATGTCCAATAAAGTCTCCCATGACCTTGCTAAGATTAACTATTACTTGTTCAAGGTTCGAGGCTTGCTGTGGTGCTTGAGCAGGTTGTGTATACTGAGGTGGTTGTGGTTCCCAAGAGAAATTTGGATGGTTCCTCAAATTGGAGTTGTAGGTGTTGCAATCACCAAACATCTCTTTCGCCACTGGAATGGTAGGACACTAGTTTACCAAGTGCGCATAAGATAGACAAATGGCATAGGGCATAGGTTACAATGGTGTTTGAGAGATGGCTTGCACTTCTTGAATCTTTTTCATTTCTAGCTCTTCCAATCTCCTTGCCATAGCTGCAATCTTGGCCTTCATGTCAATGTCCTCATTCAAAATATACATCTCACCCTTAGCATTAGGTTGAGACATCATTCTTCCCATATCTTTTGCATTTGGTACATCCCATCCTCTTGAAAGTTCAGCCACATAACTCAAGAAGTTCATGGCTTCCTCTGCTATCTCGTATCCAATAGGGCATGCACAACTAGCGATTTGTGAATTAAAAATAGAGAAAACAAAAGAAAAACAATTCTAAAAAAAATTAAGATTAATTAAAAACTAGCTAAAAGGTAAACTAAAACATAAATAAAAAAAAAGAAACAATTAAAAAGAGTTAGTAAAAGAAAAGAAAAATCACCAAACTTGTGATGATCACAAGTGTTCTCAAAAAGTCATATCACTGTAAAGTGGCACCATCCCCGGCAACGGCGCCATTTGATTCGTCCCTAATTGGTGTCCTACTTGATTTAGCTCAATCAACTGATGTGCTTTGATTTCAATCCTTAGATGGGAGTTATCAACAAAATTTATAAACCTATTTCACCATATACTAGGGTAGCATAGCTAGCATAGCATAGTGGCTCTAGGATCGTCCACAGAGATGAATTTTCACTTCGCAATTGATATTAGTTCAAAAATTGAATTGGTGTTTTTTCATTTCAAGGTTAGCTTTAAAAGAAAACATAAGTTTGAATGGAAATGGATGGTTTTAAGCTAACCAAACAAAAAGTAACTGAAATTAATTAGAAAGAAAAGTGTTTCTTGGGATTTCAGGTTACTAGGATCAAGTGCTTGATACAAAAAGGGAGATTCTGGTCACTTGTTTCTTTTTCTCGCGTTAGGGATTTAACATATAGTTATTTCCCGAACCGGTGTGGTACAGATGCTTACCATTAATGGTTTCAACACTAAATCCCTCTCACTAATACACCTTGCAATGGCTCGTGCCTCTCACCTAGCATTTGCCATTCAAGGTGATCTTTAAACTTGGATTACCCTTCAAAAGCTCGCAAGAGATAACTAATGGATGTCTCCTTGGAGTCCAAAAGCTTACCAAGTGTTGGCTATTCTAGAAAATCCTACCTTTGAATCACCTCCCAAAGGCTCGCAAGAGATAAACTAGTGAAACTTAATGGAAGGAGTCCACTTGCCTTACCAAGTGTTGGCCCAAGTGATTCTAAGGTGTTTTAAGTTAACTAAAAACATAGAAACCATTAACGGGTCACACTTTCTTTTCATTAAAAACTAAAACAACAAAAACTCACAGTTATGTAGCCGGAACCTTGCCTAGCTTCCTTCACCCAAGAAACAAAAAGCCTAGCCTCTCATCCTCTGAGGCCTCCGAGGATGTTTGGCTAGAAAGAAAATAAAAACAAAGATTCGAAGGAAAAAGCAGAGCAAGTGCTCTATATAATATATATATTGATTGATTCTATGTTCCTCGATTCCTCGATGATTTTTACAACGGATGCAAGAAAATATATATAGGGAAGTTTTTCCAACCTTCCTAGCTAAGCAATCCTATGATTGGTGGTTTACAAGAAGAAAATAGGGATTTTATACAAAAATATCTAAAGAAAATATCAAACGGAGTCGGTCGCAAATATCTGGAGATTGCACAGATGGGTTTCGCAGCATGCAACATGGGCTGCGAAAATTTCGCAAGAGGAAAAGGTGGCTGCGAAATTGCCCTTTAGCTCGGCGCAGTTTTTTTCCAACGGCCATAACTTCTTCATTTCAACTCCAATTTGTACACGTTTGAAGCATTGGACTCTTGACTTCCTGAGCTTTGAAATGGTATATAGTATGTAGAAAATGGACTCCGGGAAGTGCTCTAAATGTGAGAAAGAAGACTGCAACTGCTGTCCTCTGTTTTTCTTCATGTCAAATTCCCATCTCTATTGTTCTTTCCTTGCATTTCTGATTTGGCTTTGGCAAAGGGCTACGAAGCTCCAAAGCTTGGTTTCTTCATGAATTTGAGCTTCAACTTGCTTTGCCATGAACTATACAAAGGTCTCCCTCATTCTTGGACTGCTTTGTTGATAAAAAAAGTTATCAAAAAGCTATCAAAAACACCAAAACTTAACACAATTTGATTAAAAATGATTGCAAGGGTCCCTAACATGCCAATTGAGTTAAAAGGTAATAACTACTACTCAAAAGTGTTTAAAAGAGTTAATTACAAGCTACAAAATAACACTTTTTGAGTAGTAATCACTAATTGTATCTATCCTCAAAGCTGATAAAATGTTATCAATGACTACAAATAATTAATGGAGTATTATAAGAGAGAAGTTGTTGAACAGGTAGATTTTCTCCACACTCATTCTTTTTGGCCCATAATTCCACATTCCAAAGAGCTAGAGAGAATTTAATACATATAATTTTCACTTAAGATATTGTAATCACTACTCTCTCTCTCTCTCTCTGAGCCCATAATTCCGCATTTAAAAGAGCGTATATTTTGGCAAATTGAAACTCAATACATGAGAACACATGAAAGCAAATATGTAGAAAAAATTCTTATCGATGGATTATGCTACTGAGTTGGATGAATAGTTTCACTCATTAAAGGGAGGTATGTTGGTTCTAGAACAAACCTGAGTTTGACAATCTCTTTATGAGGTTGGTATAAATGGGAGTGATGAAATTTGTTCCCATAACTAAACAAAGATTTTAGTTTGGCTTACTATGCTTGCAGTGCTTTTTCTATTATATTTAATAGTTTTTTGCATAAAAATGCTCTTTCATGGTGAGATTCAAAGATCTTTCTTGTCTTTTAGTTTTCTAAGTAAAAAGTTGCATATCCTCTTTCTATCTCATTAATCAAATTTTATTTTCATCTATGGTGCCAATATTAATAACTGTCTTTCTACTCCTCCAAGTTTGACTTTGGCATTGAAAGATATGTTGCTCACTTGATATCCTAAAGAATTTTCTCTTACTAATTACTATTCTTAAACTTGGAGTTTGAGATAATGTTTTTTATGCACATAAATGAGGGCCTTTGGGTATGGTTTACCATTATAATGATTATAAAGGACCCCTAAATTCTTTAAATTTTTCATGGTAGCCTTTTGAAACATATATTGACTTTGGCTTCATGGATCACTGTACTTCAAGATGATGTTTGATAAGTTGCATCAAGTTAGTATTGTCAGTAACCTTTTTCCAAAAGTCCTGAATCAACTTGTAGTTTTCATCCTTTATTTATTTATTTATTGCTAAAATAGGCTGATTGGAAACCAGAATCACCAGAAAGTTTTGGTGAAATTGCTGAACTTGCCAAGTCCATTAACTTCTTAAAAGTGGGAGAAACCAAACAACAATGTTTATCTCTTTTTTTGGGTATTGAAGAAACTTTTTAAATTTTAAATTTTTTTAAATGCATTCTTTTGGTTCATTGATGGGAGTGGCTCATTTTCAAGGCAAGGGTCAAAATCTTCCTTGACCCCTAACAAAGCCACTTCTGCCCTCCTACACAAAAACTTGTTGCGTGTCGTCCACCGTACGCAAAGACTGTGGTTACCATTTAGGATGAGGTACATAAAACCACATTTGGAATTTTTATAATTAATGACTGTAGTCATTTTTGTAATAGTACATGTTGATAGAATCATTTCATTTTGTTCTTGATTTTTTAAAGGGTTATGTTTTGATTTTAGTAACATTTGTTTCTTTATATCTTATTTGTCTTATCTAAGCCAGGTCAATTAGGAAATTGACAATAGGCCTCACTGGGGGCCTAAACATATAATAGGTTCCCAAATGTTTTCTTGTGAGGATTTATATTACCTCGAAGGCATACCTCCCTCTAGCTATGTGATAAAGTGTTATTTATTTTTCTTGATTCACATATGTTACTCTTGCGCAAATTTATACATGATACCATCATTTTCTAGTAAAATGAAAGGTGACATTTCAACTTTGATAGAAGTATAAGAAGAAATTATGGGAATAGATGAATTAGGCATTTCAAGGCAAGCAAAAAGCAAGCACCCTAAGAAATGTAAGTGTGGTTTTCCCTTTTTTGTAGTCACTTAGTGTTAAGATGCAATATCGTATAAATATAATTAGAATTTGTGTAAAGATGTAATGCAATGAAATAAAAGAAAATAAAAAATAAAAATCTCAAATTTTGGGTTTAATTTTATCATATTTATTTTTATTAAATGAACAAACCTTTAATAAATGTATAAAGAAATTGAACTATATTCATATATTGATTTAATTAGTGTTACAATACAATTTTGATACAATTAAAAAGTTAAGGTTTCTATTTTTTAGCAAATGGTAGGGTTTACAATCCTAATGCAATTAAAAAGTTTAGGTTTATGTTTTTCAGCAAATGGTAGCGTTTGGAAAAGTTGAGAGATATAGGATTTCTATTTTGAAGAACATGAGTAACATGTATTCTCACTCTAATTGAAATATTTTTTTGGTAAAACTCTAGAAACAGGGGAATATAGAAAGGAGAAGTTGGGAGACAATGCATAATGCAATATATTTCTGGAAAAAGGGGTATCGTTTTTTTCTTGTAGAACTTAAAGAAAATAAAGATGAAACTTTTGTTTTGTTTTTTGAAAACAAGAGAGAAAGTGGACTTGGATTTGTTTTACTAGATGAAGGAAGTTGAGATACAATATTTTAGATTTTTTTTTTTTGTCCAGATTATCTTTTCATTCATCGAGTAATGCTCTATCTATCTATTAATTACAAGTGGACACTACTACAAAAATTACAAATAATGTCGCTTAATTCCATGAGGTTTTAAAAAGTATCAATGAATTAAATAAAAAATGGCGCTTGTTCAACAATGGCGCTTTTTAAATATTTAAGTTGGAGCCTAAAACTTTTCCATTAATATTGGCGCTTGTTTTAAAAAGATGGCATTTTTTTTAAGCGTCATTGTTGGACTAGATATTATGAACAACCTTACCGGTGCTTTATGCAAGGATGTTTTAAAGAGATGGCGTTTTTTTTAAGCGTCATTGTTAAGTCGGATATTATCACAGTTGTAACAAGTGTCATTATCTCCTATACTATATATATAGAGAGAGAGACCCATGTTTCCCTATTTTTCAAACACCGCGCCGCATCTGAAAAACCTAGCTTGTGTAGGAAAGAAAAACCCAAAACCATCCATGACCTTCAAACCTTCAGCCGTTGGGAAACTCGTCGGAGACCACCAACAATAAATCGACAACCTTACTGGCTAGCTACCAACTGGAAGCCTTACCAGCGACTGTGAGGAATGCCCCACCGAAGACACTCGAAAGTATTTCACCTATTTTTTGGGTCATTGTATTATGTAAATTTCGCATCAGGTAAAGAGCAGTAAAGAAATAGAAAAATGATTACTTTTATGTATTTTCAAAGCTTAAACTTTGTCTAGTCTATTATAGTTTACTAATACATTACTCTACTATTGAAATTCCTGTATTTCTGTTGAAAAGGTTGATTTTTTTTCATTTTGATCTAAGTTGGAAATAGGTTTGTGTTTAGATCCGTGCAAAGAAGCTTAGTGGATGGAAATGGTGAAGAAAGGGAAGCCTTGACTGCAAGTATTGGTGGTGGGGTAGTGTCTTTATTTTATCATTATCTTAGGGTTTTCATTGGTCTCTCAAAAATGAAAGTATTTTAGCGTTTTTGTATTTTTGTGGGTATGTGTTTGGTTGTGGGAAGTAGATGACCAGCTAGATGTGCAGAAAATTTGTTTCAAATTAGAGGCTTTGAATGTCTTGGGATTTTAAATGAGTTTAGTGTTTGTCTAGGTGTGTTCAAGTTTAGCTTTGGTAAGATTTTGGGAGATGGTGGTGAGTACCATTTATGAAGGCTTTGGTGAAATGGGATAATGGGCAGCTTAATTCCTATTGGTGATTTGGAGTGGAGTGCTTTGGTAGGAAATTGGTGATTTTGTGATCAGTAGCACTTCTCTGGAAATTAATTTTGTATTTGACTTTTGATGACAAAATCTAGTTATGGTAGACGATTAGACAAACCACCCTTTAGTTTCTATAACAAAATTAAAAAAACATTTTATTTTATTTTAATAATAAAGGATATGGAGTATTCTTATATATTAGAAAATTTAATAATATCTATATAACGTAGTATTTTAAAATTTTTCATAATTAAATAGTAGAATTAATTTCAATAAATAATCATTAAATTGATTCTCCTCAAACTTTTAGAATTTATAGAAGAAGAATATTAGAAGCTATATAATAAATTAATAATGAATCAAATAATTATTTTTATTTATTTTGTTTAGGCATTTGACTGTACCGTCATTAAAATTTTATATTTTTATTAGTTTTTAATAACAATGAGATAAAGAAAAAATAATGTAAATTGAAGTGTAATAATTTTTTAATTTTTTTTAATATTCATCATTTTATTAAATAGAAGATAAAGGATCCCAATTATAAAAAATTAATTTTTTTGGACAGTAGAATATTTGAACTTGATTTAGGCCTTAGGACCATGACATTGCATAAAGTTAAAACATTGACAGAATTGACAAACTTAAATTTATGATAAAAAAAATTTGTCCCAAAATATTTTAAAATATTAAAATTTTAATTTATAATTTGATTTAATAATTTGAAAAGAAATGACTTTTCATTCATTCAAATTTATTGAATTAGTGTAAGTACTAGGTAATAGGAGAAGTAATGAAGTGATTACTTAACCTTGAGTAGATGAAGTATTTTGACGGGTGCTCGTAAAATCTTTCAATTTTTTAACCTTGCTTATTTGTATGACATTTTTTATTCTTTGACCTTGCTTTGCCTATCGCATAATATTTATCTTTCCACTACTAAATTAGATACCACAGTATACTCCATAAGTATTTAATTATAGGAAAATTTTAGAGTATCGGTATTTTCTTAAAATATTTTATATTCTCTTGCTATTGATGTTAGTTTCTTTGCAAGTCTTTTTAATATCTACCTGTAAATTGTATCAAATTGTTTTTTATACGTGTAGATGCTGGGTTGGTTTACTGGAAAGAACTTTAAACCACTATGCTAATGTCAAGTGAGGATATTGCTCTATTTCCTTCAAGTTCAACATATATTTTACTTAAATGATGATATTAAATAATAGGTACAATTTTAGTTTCACATTTTAAACTATTTCTTTTAATTAACTTATGTTTTTTCAAGATCTATACCTATTTTTTTGTAATAATTAATTAGTTTGAATTTTGTATTACATGACTGAAATTCTTGGCTTGTAAGAAATATTCATATTCTAGAAGAATTATCCACTCTTGATTAAATAGTTAAGTCAACTAAAATTAGGTATTTTACTAAGTGAATGACATTCCAAAGGATGTGGGTGTATTTATCACTATTTAGCATTGCAGGATCTACAAGGTACTTGATAAGTTAGGATAGCTAGGGTTGAGACATGTAGAGCTGGAAGTAGGAGAAATGGATCAGGTATGACTGATACAGGAATTGAAATTTGAGAAGTGAGAATTAATTCAAAGGTTTTTTAGAATTAGACTTGCTTCTTGCCTAATGAAATCATGGCTTTTACTTTCATAACTATTCTATTTTTCTTGGCATTCATGTGAGAATGCTGACTACAAGGAAAACTAAAATAGTGTTCATGTTCCTTCCACAAGTTTTTAAGCTACAAACTGTTTACAATTTTCTACATCAGTGATTACTTAATTTTATGTCATTTTCTTGAACTTTTAGATCCTTGGGAATTAGAAAACGTAAATTCCAAACCATTCATCATAATAATTCTTCAGTTCAACTTCTCATAATATAACTAAAAGTTCTATATTTAGAGTTTTCTTTAATACTAAAACATTTCTCATTTTCATGGATCCAATAAAAACAGGACACCTCAGCTTTTATGTTGGTAGCCAACAAAATACAAAACAAGATTAACCTTTTTCAACTAATTGTTGTTGCATCGTATTTCTAGTACTTTGTGCAAATACGTTGTACCTCCAATTAGGATCCTACTTATATGATTTATCTCCAGCCACCATGAAGCATCCAATGTTAGCACATATGTCCACAACTCATCCATTAGTGTTGCTTTCCTAAAGTGTGTACAGTCCTTATGGGCTAGCATTGGATAGTCTTTAGTATTGTTTTTCTATGTTGAAACTTCAATTTTTTTATGGATGTTCCTAATTCTAGCCTCTATATGACCCTCATCATTACGGATTTCGGCATTTACAGGTCATTAACTCTGATTTCTTTTTCTTTGTTAGCTTTATGAATTCTAACATTGCCACATATATATGCACATCAACCTATCAAAAACATATGCACATCAACCAATCTAAGAAGAAAGAAAAATAGAATTCAGTGAAAAAATTGCAAATATTTGGCATTCTTTGTGTACAGCAAACACATTAAAAACAAATAAAAAATGCAATTGGGCAGTCCTTATATGAAATTTCTTGCACGACATTATTGGCCTTTTAGTTTACAAATGATACTGCCTAATGAAGAAGACTTTGATGGATGATGATGCCAATGACAAGGTAAATGAAGATTTAATTTTCTTCACTATCAACATAGTATAAATCATTATAAAATGGATCTTTTCAATAATTAAGGGAACTAAGACATATTCATGTGGTTGTACACTTAATAATTGAGGTAATTATCTTACTTAGTAGTAGTAATTGTTAACACTAGTAAAAATTCTTACCGTCGACCAAATAAGAAGAATATTAGTATATTTGTTTTATTGCTTTGCTTGAACAAAAGCTAATTAACATGCTAGGTTATTTTCTATTCTTATATATTTTTTTTTTCAATTATATTGGTTGTTATATGTATAATTTAAAAGTTTTATATTCTTTTGTTTTTATTTAGTTATAGCTTGCAAAGGAAATTGGCTTACAAGAAGAAGAGAAATCATTACAATGAAGTGATGTTGAAAATCATGAAGATGATATCATTTAAATCATTAGGAGGTTGAACTAAGCTTTTGTTGATGATGGTTTCTTTTTGTAGTCATTGCACCGATATTTGTTCTTATATTGGATTTAAAAATTCTCATTGAAATATTTTGATCTAATGAACAAATTTATAATTTGTATACAAGTAATTATACTAATTATTCAAACTAAGCCATTGTGTATTATAATATTTGGAGATATTTTAATTTGTACAATTCAATTTAATTTTATGATTTATAATTGTTTTATTTAATTATATAGGAAATTCATTATTTTAAAAACATAATAGCAATATTATTATTAAAATAAAATGCTAGAAGATGACTCTTCTATTAAGTGTCATTATTAACATAAACCAAAGATGGAGCTTTTAAAAGTGTCATTGAAAAAATAATCCAAAGATGACGCCCGTATGAGTGTTAACAATGACAATTTTATAAAAATTATTTTAGTGAAAAATACTCAAAGATGACGCATTTATAAGTGTCATCATTAATGTTATTCAAAGATGACACTTCTTTAAGTGTCATTGAAAGTATAAATCAAAGATGGCCTTAGAAGCGTCATTATTGACCATCTTATACTTTTCTTGACGCTTAAAAAGTGTCATTGATTCCCTTTTTTCTTGTAGTGGGAATAGATATAAACATATGTATATATACATATACACATACATATGTATATATACATATACATATACATATACATATGTATGTATATATATATATATATGTTGTCTTAGAATTTTGATTTTGTCATAGTTGTTGTATATTCTACAAAATGTTATCATTTAGAGTACTATGGAATTAGAAATCGATCAATAAACCTAGTTTGATAACCAAAACAAACCACCATTGTTTTATCATAGAAAACTGAAAGTTAGAGGCCTTTAAAGGCCTTTAAAGTAAGGAAGAAACAATTAATTAAGGTGAAACTATGCATGGGAGTTACACAATAGCATCAAGAAAAATTTTACTCTATTATAGTTCATAACAAGTTACACAATAGCATCAATAATTGGTCTTTTTTATTGCCCTATGTTGTGAACAAGTAATCAAAGTAAATAGTGAATATGAGGGTTAGAGTTGAAGTTTCATTCTGCATAAACTTGTAGCTTACCAAATACAATAGGACCATGTATCTAGTCTTGAATTTCAATTTATCTTAATAAACACAAATTCCAGAACTTTTGAGTATACTAAATGCAAGAGATGAACACTGTTAGAATAGGATATAAAACATAATTACCATTTGGTGGTCTAGAATCTCACACTTCATCTTAATCACTAGGTATGCAATACTCAGATTTGTTTTATCAACCTCTGTTAATTATTTTATTTTTTTTCATTTTTTGTCAATCCCTTGTGTAATGCTTCTTTTGTTTGTTGTTTTAATTTTTTTATTATACTATTATCTAAGACTTTTTTTCAAGCTTTCTTTTGATTATCTTTGACCTAGATATTCAAAGATCCATTTGGCTAAATGAAATTTCTTTTATTTGGTGATGATATTTAGTTCATGATTGATCTTTCTTTTACAAATTGAGTTTTATCCTAAATTTGGAAATAAAAATATTTAGTGAATGAAAAATGGTGAAATTTAATTTACAATTTGTGATGTATTTGAACTTGAGTTTGAGAGTCTTCATTTAAGATATTATATTGTCAATTAATTTTCTTATAATATAATTGTGCTTAAATATTGGTTTTGTAAATATAGGGGCAAATATTATTGAATAATCTAATTGGTATTGGAGATAGACATATTGATGGGTACATGTGGTTGAGATATATTGAACAAATCTAAGCCATCATCTCTTGTCATTCTCTATCTTTATGGTTTCACAAAGCAAAACACATGCACATACTTGATAAAATGGTGTACTTATTGTCAATACTTTTTCATAATTTTATTTTGTTTAAATGTAACATGAAGGCACCAGTGTATGTGTGAATCTATCAATTGTAATTAAATAAGTGAGAATATAGAAATCATATGTTTTTTCAATTTATTTTTGTATATCAAATTTTCTAAATCGTACTCTATTGTGTTATTTTTTTGGTAGTTTAAACCATGAGCCATAACCTCTTGCTAGTTATCCATCAAAATTAGTCTATAAATTTTTTTAAAATGTTGTTCAGGATTATTATTATTAGAATAATTCATAGAAATTAAATTGAAAAAAACAAAGCTTGAATTTTGTATTTGATAATTTCAAAAAAAAAAAAAGGAAAAAAAAAAAAAACTTATAAATGCCACCAATTCAAAACTACAGCGCATGCCTACGCTTTAGTGGGGGTAAAAAAAAAAACAAATGCAACTACATATCTATGGTAGGGGTCAAAAATAGGATTCAACTATAAGAATCATTTACTGCATCCTAGTTGTGGCCACAACTAATGCTTGAGCATGTACTCACACTGATGTTAATAAGTGAAACTATAAAATATAGTTACACCACCTATGGCCACGCTTAGTGGTAGTCAGTTTGGTGTGGTAATATGTTGCAATCACACCATTTACAATCTTTAGTGAGGGTCACTAACTGCTGCTATAACCCATTTTTCCTATAGTGGTGTGTGTCCTAAATGTAAGCTAATTATGATCTAATGTATAAATCAAATTTGCAGTCATATGAGTAATTAACTGTGACCTAGTTAAGTGTTAAATCAAGTGCCTAATTTAATCTAAAATGCAATCAACCTTTTAATTACTATATATGTATATAAATTATGAAAAGTGAACTTGGAAGAGCACAAAATCAAAATGCATGGATCAAAATCAAAGTATTTATTCAAAGCCAATTATCATATTGTCATCAAAAGGAAAATGATCTAATGAACAAACATCTAATGAGAAAGGAAAAGGTTCCTCTAAAGGTAAGAAAGTTAAATGTTTTAACTGTGGAGGTCTTGGACACTTTGCTACTGATTGTCCTAGCCCCAAAGATGTCAAAAAGTCTATGTAGGCTACTTGGAGTGATATTGACTCTAATGATAGTGCTTCCATAGCTTTTGAAGATGCAAGGTACGATCCTAATGACTTCTTAGCTTTTATTACATCTATGGAATGTGTGCATGATAGTGATGATGAGTTTATTGATGAACAAAAGGCTGAATTATTGAGCAATCTTGTTGTTGAGCATGAAAAGCTAATTAAGAATTATTTAAAAGATCATGATATTCTTGAAGCTCATAAAAATAAGATTGACATTCTTAATGTATAAAAAATTAATTTACTTGAGAAATTAGATTTCTGAAGTCTGAGCATTATTCTCTCCTTACGAAGAATAATACTCTCACTCAAAAGATCAAGAGTAATAAGCCTTCTTCATCTATGAATGAAATATTTCACCCTAGAACTAAAGTGCTTAATGAAATTCTTGATAAATGTAAAACCCATGGTGATAAAAGAGATTTGGGTTATATTAACAAAGATGAAACTACTTCTAGTGGAGAAACTATGTTTGTCAAAGGTAAAGATGAAACCGTTAACCAAACAGCATCTCCTAAAAAGCCATCACTATGCATACACTGTAACAAAACTGGACACTCTCAGTTTAGATGCTACATTAGGCTCCTAGAAAGGTTTGAATCTCAAATGAGTGTGCTAATGAATGATTTCTTGAATAATGGGGAAGGGAATAAAACTAATCAGAAGCTTACAAGTCAACCTAGTTCCTTTAAGCCACCATCTAGGACTAAACAAGTCTGATTGAGAAATGATAGGGTTAAATGTCAAGTTATGTTCAATGCTCTTGAAGCTAAATCTTCTTATGACTGGTACTTTAATAGTGGCTACTCAAGACACATGACTAGAGATAAAACCTTTTCACATCTCTTGAGGATTATAATTGTGGGATAGTTACTTTTGGAGATGAGAGCTTAGCTTATGTGAAAGGCAAGGGAAGTATATCTATCCCTGGTTGTCCTAAGTTAGATGAAGTTCTCTATGTTGATGGACTTAGGCAAACCTACTAAGCATTAGTCAAATTTGTGACAAGGACCATAAGGTGAATGTTTGCCAAGACTTATGCAAGGTAGTTAACAAAGAGGGAAAGGTCATTGTCACGAGACATAGGATAGTTGACAACTTCTATGTAATAAATCCTATCTTTAGAACACCTCTTGTGTGCAATAGGGCAAAGATAGAGCCTACTGAACTTCGGCATAGAAGGCTAGGTCACATAAACAATAAAAACCTTGTGCACTTAGTGAATAGTGAAAAAGTTAGAGGTATCCCTAAACTTAGTGGTGAACCTAAACCCATTTGTGGTGAGTGTATGAAAGGTAAACAAATTAAGAGTTTTCATAAACAGGTTAAGCAAATTAGGACTACTAGGCCTTTAGACCTTCTACATATGGATCTTATGGGTCTAATGTGGACTAAGTAGAGGTAGTAAAAGATATGTCCTGGTTGTTGTGGATGATTTTTCGAGATACCACTCTGTGAGTTTTCTTAGGAAAAAGTCAAAGACCATTGAACATTTGAAGTCAGTGTTCAATAGAATGCAAAGGGAAATAGGTCATCCAATTGTAAGGATTAAGAGTGATAGGGGGAAGGAGTTTGACAATGTGGATGACCTCCTTTGCGAGTTTAAAGGGATTAAACATGAGTTTTCAACCCCTAAAACTCCTCAATAGAATGGAGTGGCTAAAAGAAAGAATAGACTGTTATAAGAAATGGCTAGGGTGATGATTCATATGCATAGCATCCCTATGCAATTATGAGTAAAGGCAATTAATGCATCATGTTATACTACCAATAGGGTTTTTCTTATAATTATAGACTAAGAGAAAACATAACCTTAAGTATTTTAAGACTTTTGGTAGTGATTGTTATATACTCATGGATGGGAGAACCTTGGAGAGTTTGATGCTAAATCAGATGTAGGTACTTTCCTAGGCTATTCTATTATTAGTAAAGCCTATAAGTTTATAATCAAAATTCATAGATTATCCAGGAATCCTCTAATGTGGTTATAAATAATACTAGGTATGATCAGGATACAATTGAGAGTCAAATTTTAACCTAGGATTTAATTGAGGATAACCCTAAAGATGTGAAGATCATGAAAAGTAACCCTAATGATATCCCTAAAGGAGAAATTGATCCCAATAAGGATGAATATGTACCTCTAAATGACACATCTAATGAAATGAGGAATAAGCATAGATCTAAAGTACTCAAGAACCACCTAATTTAAAATGTTATAAGTAATGTAAATGAATGTGTGACAATTGATTAGGTACACATTTGATGAACGTGTACCTCTAAATGAACGTGTACCCAAGAGCTACATAGATATAGCTTGTATACTTATGGTCTCTACTAAGCGAATGGAGGGAATCATGGCAATTGATTAATTAATCAAGGATACCAATAACAAGACAATAAGATACATGTAAGTCTCGAGGTGAAAAAAGAGTACACAAGAATGTACACAATTAATGGATGTGAAATGCACAAAATAGAATTTAATTATTTGTTAAAGTTGCAACATTTCAAAGAAAATTCAAAAGAAATTTATTTATATTGGGAACAATTTTGAATTAAAGATTTCAAACTTACTTATTCAAAAAGTTTCAATTTATTTACAAAAGATTATATTTTTATTCACATCCAAAATTAACTCAAAAAAAAAAAATTCTTAATTTTATTAAAAGAATTTTGACTAAATTTCAATTTATTACAAGGAAAAGCTCAATTTGACCTTCTATTTGTAAAGAAATGATTTTGGTTTACACTTTATTAAAAAAAAAAAGCCACAATTATAGCAAAACTGTTGTAAATAAAGTGGTGAATGACCACATTGATGGTTATTTATGAACTCCATTTCACCAAAATTCTTTTATACACATGAACTCTAGAAGAGTGGTGAAATTGATGTACAATAAATACGCTCAAGTGATAATCTAGCAGATTTATTCACAAAATCATTGCTAACCTCAACATTCAAGAAGTTAATACATAGGATTGGAATGCATCAACTCAAGGATATCGACATGAGGGGGAGTATGCTTGTAAAAGGGTGTTAGTGTACTGTACTCTTTTTTCCTTCATCCAGGTTTTGTCCTATTAGGTTTTACTAGCAAGGTTTTTAACGAGGCAGTCCTAACATACCAAGAAAAGAATATTGTACTCTTTTTCTTTTGCTAGGTTTTTCCTATAGGGTTTTTTACTAGCAAGGTTTTAATGAGACATATTATTTTAATATGGTGGTCATCCAAGGGGGAGTGTTGTAAATAAAGTGGTGAATGACCACATTGATGGTTATTTATGAACTCCATTTACTCATCTTTAAGATGAGTAATGAGAGTTCATATGGTGAAGCCTATAAAAGGCTTCTTACACCCCTTGTAAGGAGCATCCAAAGAAAAATAAGCTTTTACTCTTCCTCTCATTCTCTCTCTCCTATTCTCTCTTTCTTTCATTTTCTCAACACTTCTCTTCTTTGATTTCTTTCTCCCCTTTATATATATTATTAAAGTAATATATAGCCATCTCTATTTTATTTGAGTCACATTTATATTTGTTTTATGATGTTGCTTGTTCGCAAGTATACGAATTGTTCAAGTAATATAATTGTACCTAAGTATGGATATCGAACCCACAAGGACTATGCTAATAACTACTAAAATTTATTATTCCCACTGCTATTTGATCAATTGAGTATTTAAAGCTGTAGAAGAAAGCAAATTAAGCAATTAAAGAAAATAAATTCAAACTCTTATGATTTAAACGATCTAGAGCTTTTGATTTCACTACAAACACTTTCATGTATTTGATTGCTCAACCTAATTTCTGTTATACTTTATTTGGAGATTTAATTCCCTAAGCCAACCAATATTTTCTCTCGAAATATATCAGATTGCTCCTTAAATTACTAACCCAGCATATCTCTACGTGAATTTAAGTCTAAAGGAGTAATTAAGATCTATGGAATTATTATAGATTTAACTATTAATCTCTTAGAACATGGTAATGTATCTCTACTATTCATTCATTCTAACGTAATCTATTATATTGATCTAATTTAGATTCTAACTCTCGTTATCAACCTAAATCATGAATTCAATCAAAACTTGGGCTCTTAAGAATTGAAAGCTTTAACCCATAATAAATACACAAATAAATTGATGCAAAATAAAGAATTAAATTAAACAAATCAAAAACATAAATCGTGATTGAGCTACATCTCAGCCTTAGACAAAGGAAATTAGTTCATGTTAAGATGAAGAACAACCATCCTGAATTACAATCATAAAGAAAATGAAAGAATAAACCAGAAAAATAAAAGGAAATCTGCAAATCCCCTTCTTGTTCTCTAAGCTTCTTCTTCTCTTAGGTCTCCAAGATCTCAAAATAAACCCTACTTTTGTCTATTTATAGCCCCACTATTGCAAACTAACGTCCCACTTAATTCGGATCTAAACAGAATGAGATAAGGACGAATAATTTTCAAATCTTAAATATTGGGCCACAACGCTCAATGCCTCCTGTCGCAGCACTTTAGTCTCGGGTCCTGAAGATTTCTGAAATTCCTTTAGGCGCCATGGCGGACAAGTTCCTCCCACCATGGCGGCTTTGTCTTGGGTCCCCAACTATAATTTTCCACATGCGTGTGCCGTGGAGCTTAAGTCTTTCCCGCAGCGACGCTTTACTCTCAGGTGAGTTACGCAATTTGTCACGTAAGAGGCCGCCGTAGCGCTTGAGAGCTCCCGTCATGGCGGTTTTCACATTTTCGCAAACTTCATATTTTTCTTCCAAATTTTGCCTCATGTTGATCCATTTTTGTATTCTTGGCTATTTGAGACCTAAAACAATAAAAATAATGATTGTTGAGATAAATTTGCTCTTAAACTAATGAAATATCAAGTTAAATCATAGATAATAAGTCGCTCTAAATCGAGTTATCAAATTCCCCCAAACTTAACATTTTGCTAGTCCTTGAGCAAAAACAAAATAAAATCTAACTAAAACTATCCTAAAAACAATTAAATCATAAACTAAATCAAGACTCAAAACTTCTCAAACTTCCAGAATCAAATTCATTCGTCAAGTTTAATTCATAATATTGTCTCAAAAATTACTAATAACACAAAGCCATCAAGAATCTATCGAACATTACAAAAATTAGAAGGGTCACTCAAACATTCATTCTGTTAGCCTTAGGGTTCTCCTAATCGGGTTTTGATGATAACAAACCATGGTTAAGTGACTAATTGGTTTAAATGGTTAAGAATCTCAGGCATAAACTCGAAAATTCATCAAGGACCAAATGGATACAAGATCGAGATCTTTTAGAAGACTTGTGATCATATGAAACGAATGTAAGATGATTGCATGAGTGCACCTAGGATGTTCATACTGTTTCATGCATCTTAGAAAACTCGGTTTATTCTTTAAAACTTGATTTTCTTTAAAACCCGAGTTTTATCAAATATACCTTAGGCAAATTGATTCAAAATTGGCATATTAACTCACCTAAAGACCTTGACTAAGTGTTGGAAAAGAAAGAAATTAAAAAAGATAGGTTTTCAAGGCCAAAAGGCTCAACCGATTAAGGCTATGGCCAACCGGCTCAACCGGTTGGGGAACCGGTCGACCGGTTGCCCTTGTTCGGTCAAGGTTCGGTCGAGGGAGGCACACAAACCTTCTCTCTCTTCCAGTAGCTTCCTCTTCCCGATCGAGCCCCATCCTTGTCCGGTCGAGGTCCGGTCGAGGCAGCGGTAACCTGTCATGCATTAAATGCCCCAACGGCTAGTGATCCGATCGACCCCTTGCTCGACCGGTCGAGGTTACCTTTTTCCATTTTTGACTCCCGAGCTTAGAAACTTATAAATTGAGAGCCCCACTTCATTTATGAATAAGAGAACCTTTGCAATCAATTGTCTACCTACCTGTTCTTGATAAAAAAGCTCTCATTTCTTTCTTAGTGCATTAAATCATCACTTGCATATCCTTTAGTGCACTCTTGTGTGTCATCCTAGCTTTCTCTTGTATTTGAGCCATCCTTAAGCTAGGTTGAGAGTTTCATCATTGTATAAACTGAGTGAGAAAGCCTTCAAGAGGTTTAAATCTTGAAGAGATTGTGTAAGAGCCCATTAGAGCCGAAATCCAAGTGTAAGAAGATTGAAAGCTTGATTGAAGCTTCAAGATAGTGGAACCCTCACTCGGTTAGGAGATTGAGGAGAGTGAACGTAGGCAAGGAAGTGTCGAACCACTATAAAACCCGAGTTTGAATTCTCTAACTCCATCTCTTTACTTTGTTTATATTGTGCTTATATTGTTGTGTTTGAAAAAGTTTTTGAAAAACCCAATTCACTCCCCCTTTTGGGTGTTTTCCTTAATTATTCATAGCCTTTGTTTTCTCAATTGGTATTAGAGCTAGACCTCTTGTTTAAGACTTAATCGTCTAAGAGGAAAATGGCTATTCCATCAAGCTCATCTCAAACTGAAAATTTTTCAAAACATAGAGCTCCATTCTTTACGGGAACCGACTATCCCTATTGGAAAACTAGAATGACTCAGTACTTACAATCAACTGATTTAAATGTATGGGATGTCATCGAAGATGGCCCAACTTTTCCCTCTAAATTAGTTGATGGAGTTTTGGTTCCAAAACCCAAGCGAGAATGGAATGAGCTTGATAGAAGAAATTTTCAATTAAATGCTAAAGCTATGGATAGAAATGAATATAATAGAATATGCCAATGCAAATCGGCTAAAGAAATTTGGAAGTTGCTTGAAATAAATCATGAAGGAACTAATCAAGTGAAAGAGTAAAAAATTAATATACTTGTTCATAACTATGAATTGTTTTCGATGAAAGAAACTGAATCTATTGTTGAGATGATCACTAGGTTCACTAAAATTGTCAATGGCCTTGAAGCTTTGGGAAGGGTCAGAAATGAATCCGAAAAGGTGATGAAGATATTGAGGTCTCTCCCTTCAAAGTGGCATACAAAGGTCACCGTTATTCAAGAAGCTAAAGATTTGACCAAGCTACCTATGGAAGAACTCATAGGGTCATTAATGACTTATGAGATCAATTTGACAAAACAACTATAAGAGAGTGAAGACAAAAAGAAGCAGAGCATAGCTCTCAAAGCTACAACCAAAGAAGAAGAAGATGTTGAAGAATAAAAACCAAGTAAAGAAGATGATGACTTAGCTCTCATCACAAGAAAGCTCAACAAGTACATGAGAGGTGAAAGGTTTAGAGAGAAGAAGTTCACCTCTAGAAGAGATCCTTCAAGAAGGGAATCCTCATCACATGGTGACAAGGAGAAATGGGAAGAGAAAAGAGATTTAATATGCTTCAAATGCAAAAAGCTGGGACACATTAAATTGATTGTCCTCTCTACAAAAGTGAAGCCAAGAGAAGAATGAAGAAGGCAATGATGGCCACTTGGAGTGAAAGTGAAGAATCCTTCAAGGAAGAAAAGGAGAAAGAAGTGGCAAACATGTGCTTCATAGCAATAGATGATCTTGATGAGGTAAACTCTAACTTTAGTGATGAAGATATGCATGGTATTTTTGAAGAATTATATGAGGATTTTGAAAGACTTAGTTTGAAAAATAATTCTCTCAAAAAGAAAATTCAAGAACTTGAAAAGGAAATTGAGGAAATGAAAGAAAAATTTTCAATTGTTGAAATCTCTAAAACTCATCTTGAAAAAGAAAATGAGATTTTAAGAAATGAAAATGAAATTTTGAAAAAGAAAAATGAATGGTTGACCTCCTCTCTTTCAATTTTCTCTTGTGGACAAAAATCCTTCAAAATGATCTTAGCAAGCCAAAAATGTGTTTTTGACAAACAAGGACTAGGATTCAAATCTTCAAAGAACCAAAAGTATTTTAAAAACTATTTTGTAAAAGAATCCTCAAGTGAATGTCCTTCCATTATTTGCAACTTTTGTGGAAGAGGAGGGCACATTAGTAGTACATGTCCTTTAAGAAATGATTCTCAAAAGAATTCAAATGCTAAGGTTAAAAAGGTTTGGATTGAAAAATCCAAAGTCACTAACCCTCAAGGACCTAAAAAGATATGGGTACCCAAATCAACTTGAATTGTATTTTGTAGGGTTCAAAGGAGGATAATTGGTTCTTGGATAGTGGATGCTCAAGACACATGACCGGGGATGAATCCAAGTTTGCCTTCCTTACAAAGAGAAAGGGAGGATATGTTACCTTTGGAGACAATGCAAAAGGAAGAATCATTGGTCAAGGCAACATAGGTAATGGCACATCCTCTCTTATTGAAAGTGTTTTGTTAGTAGATGGTTTAAAACATAATCTTTTGAGCATTAGTCAACTTTGTGACAAAGGTTTTAAAGTAATTTTTGAAGCATCTCATTGTATCATCAAGGATATTCAAAATGACAAAACCATCTTCATGGGCCATAGATGTGAAAATGTATATGCTATAAATATTTCAAAATATGATGGCCCTGATAGATGTTTTTCAAGCATGCATGATCAAAGTTGGTTGTGGCATAGGAGGTTGGGACATGCTAACATGGACCTCATTTCCCAACTCAACAAAGATGAACTCGTTAGAGGCCTTCCCAAAATTAATTTTCAAAAAGACAAAGTTTGTGAAGCTTGTCAAATGGGAAAGCAAATCAAAAACTCTTTTAAAAACAAAAATTTCATTTCAACATCTAGACCTCTTAAATTGCTACACATGGATTTATTTGGCCCTTCTAGGACACCTAGTCTAGGAGGAAAATCTTATGCTTATGTCATTGTGGATGATTTCTTTAGATACACATGGGTCTTGTTTTTAAGTCAAAAGAATGAAGCTTTTAATGAGTTTTCAAAATTTTGTAACAAGATTCAAAATGAAAAAGGTTTTACAATCACTTGCATTAGAAGTGATCATGGGAGAGAATTTAATAAATTTGACTTTGAAGAATATTGCAATAAGCATGGTATCAATCACAATTTTTCGGCTCCTAAAACTCCTCAACAAAATGGGGTAGTTGAAAGGAAAAATAGAACTCTTCAAGAAATGGCTAGAACCATGCTAAATGAAAACAATTTACCAAAGTATTTTTGGGCCGAAGCGATAAACACTTCTTACTATGTTTTAAATAGAATATTGTTGAGGCTCATTCTTAAGAAAACTCCCTATGAGCTTTGGAAAAACAAGAAACCCAACATTAGCTATTTCAAAGTCTTTGGGTGCAAATGTTTTACATTAAACACCAAAGATAATCTTGGAAAATTTGATGCAAAATTCGATGTTGGAATTTTTTTTGGCTACTCAACTTCAAGTAAAGCTTTTAGAGTCTTCAAAAAAAAAAAACCATGGTTGTAGAAGAGTCCATCCATGTCATTTTTTATGAATCTAACAATTCTCTTCAAGAAAGAGAAAGTTTTGATGATGATTTAGGATTGGAGACCTCCATGGGAAAATTGCAAATTGAAGACAAAAGACAACAAGAAGAAAGTGGAGAGGACCCCAAGAAAGAAGAATCACCTTTGGCGCTACCTCCTCTTCAACAAGTGCAAGGTGAATCAAGCCAAGACCTTCCAAAAGATTGGAAGTTTGTCATCAACCATCCACAAGATCAAATCATTGGTAATCCATCAAGTGGGGTAAGAACTAGATCATCCTTTAAAAATATTTGTAATAATCTTGCATTCATCTCTCAAATTGAGCCTAAAAACATAAAAGATGCTATAGTTGATGAAAATTGGATGATTGTTATGCAAGAAGAATTAAATCAATTTGAAAGAAGTGAAGTATGGGAATTAGTTCCAAGACCTTCAAATCAAAGTGTTATTGGAACCAAGGGGGTCTTTAGAAACAAAATGGATGAAAATGGCATTATAGTAAGAAATAAGGTAAGAGTGGTAGCCCAAGGTTATAATCAAGAAGAAGGAATAGACTATGAAGAAAATTTTGCCCCCCGTAGCTAGATTGAAAGCAATTAGAATGTTACTTGCTTTTGCATGTTTTAAAGACTTTATTTTATATCAAATGGATGTGAAAAGTGCTTTCCTAAATGGCTTTATAAATAAAGAAGTATATGTTGAACAACCACCCGGTTTTCAAAGCTTTAACTTTCCAAACCATGTTTTTAAACTTAAAAAGGCACTTTATGGTTTGAAACAAGCACCTAGAGCTTGGTATGAAAGATTCAGTAAATTTCTTTTGAAAAAGGGTTTTAAAATGGGAAAAATTGACACCACTTTTTATAAAGACCAAAGAAAAATATATGCTCCTAGTTCAAATCTATGTTAATGATATTATTTTTGGAGCTACTAATGACTCTCTTTGTGAAGACTTCTCTAAGTGTATGCATAGTGAGTTTGAAATGAGCATAATGGGAGAACTCAATTTCTTCCTTGGACTTCAAATCAAGCAACTAAAGGAAGGAACCTTCATCAATCAAGCAAAGTATATAAAGGATCTTCTCAAGAGGTTCAACATGGAAGAAGCCAAGGTGATGAAAACTCCAATGAGCTCATCCATCAAGCTTGACATGGATGAGAAAGGTAAATCTATTGACTCAACTATGTATAGAGGCATGATAGGATCCTTGCTTTATTTAACCGCTAGTAGACCCGGTATCATGTATAGTGTATGCTTGTGTACTAGATTTCAATCTTGTCCTAAAGAATCTCACTTACGTGTCGTTAAACGAATTCTTAGATATTTAAAAGGGACAATGAATATAGGCTTATGGTATCCTAAGGGTGATAACTTTGAATTGATTGGATTCTCGAATGCCGATTTTGCCGGTTGTAGAGTTGAAAGAAAGAGCACTAGTGGCACTTGTCATTTCCTAGGACACTCACTTGTCTCATGGCATAGTAAGAAGCAAAATTTGGTAGCTTTGTCAACGGCGGAAGCCGAATACATAGCAGTCGGTTTGTGTTGTGCACAAATTCTTTGGATGAAATAAACACTTAGTGATTTTAATTTGACTTTTGAGCATGTTCCTATTAAATGTGATAACACTTCCATAAATATTTCAAAAAATCCCGTGCAACACTCTAGGACTAAGCATATAGAAATTAGACATCATTTTCTTAGAGATTATGCACAAAAGGGTGACATTACACTTGAATTTGTAAACACAAAAGATCAACTTGCCGATATTTTTACAAAACCTCTAAGTGAAGAACAATTTGTCGATATTAGAAGACAACTAGGGGTTATTTCTCTTTAATCTAATGTTTGCCTAATGAATTCTTGTTGAAATGCCTTATGATTGCATAAATTTCATTTCATACGCATCATATAGCAATCTCTTAGGAAAAATGTCATTTTTTTTTACCAAAAATCAAAATTCCCTTGGCATTGGACATAAAAAAATTGGGGATTTCAACTGAAAAGGGCAGAAAGAGGATCATGGGACAAGAAAAAGCAAAACATTCAGAGCGTTGATCGTTGACCAAGCGGTCGACCGGTTCGTCGAGGCTGGGAATTTAAAAAGCCCCCCGCGCCTCAGTTTCTTCACTGTTCTCCATTGTTCCTTGAAGACCCTTCACGTTCCTGCCTTCAAAGACCAGTTTGGGCTAGTTTTTGAACCGATTTCAGGTTTTGGAGTCGATTTTGGGACGTTTTTTAGGCTAGGGCTTTGGATTTTCTGACCTAGGGTTGTGTTTTTGAGACTGTTTCTTCTCTGCCTGCGCGCCACCATCTGGTTCAGCTCTTCTCCGCCTGCCTAGGGTTTTATCTGGGTTTGTTTTCCCTCTCCGCTTGCTAGTTTCAGTTTCTCCGGCTTCATCTTCCTTCTTTCTGGATTTCTGATGGCACCTAGGAGGGAGACGAGTGCTTCCAGGGCTCAGGGCAAGCGCCCTACTGAGCCATCTCAGCAGCCTGAGTAGACAGAGGCTCGCCGAAAGGCGAGGTACGACACCGCCATTTTTAGTTCAGTTGAAGACTATCAGAGGTTCAAGTAGAAATTTGCCAAAAGAAAAGTCGTTCCAGGGAGAAACATCAATTTCTCCCAACTTCAGAGCTTCGGGTTTGAGGGACTCTTCACTAGGATGGGATGGCTACCAGTTGTGACAATTTTCGAGCCTATCTTTCCGACTCTGGTGCGTGCATTCTATTCCAGGGTGACCTATGGACTCGGAGGACCGATCGTGTCCACTGTTCGAGGGGTTGAGATTGAGCTGAGTCCTGAGAGCATTTTCCACATTCTTGACATCCCCTCAGTTGGACTCAGAGTATATGAGTCCAAGGCATGGCCTACTATCCCAGGGTTCGAGCTTAGAAATATCCCAGGGTAGGAGCTTAGAAAGGCTATTCAGAGGCTGTGCGGACTTGCAGATGCCCACGGGATGGGCAAACCATCAGTACACAGCCTGACCGTGCCCAGCCGAGTCCTTCACCATATGACCTGCTCTATCTTGTTGCCACGAGGATGACATCGAGATGAGGTCTCCTACTTTGAGGCCTTCATTGTGGACTTGGTTCTCACCGGGAGGCGAATACACGTAAGATATCTGATGATGATGCATATGATATCCTATTGTGAGAGCACCAACCGAGTTCTTCCCTACCGCCGTTTCCTCACTCGTGTGTTCAAGGATGCCGGCGTCGACCTGAGTAGAGAGACGAAGTTTGAGGCACCCAGCATTTATGACACGTATGACAAGCATTCACTAGGGCACATGAAGTTTGAGAAGGCCCCTGATGGCTCTTGGGTTAGGCAAGCGGAGCGTGCACCAGCTCAGGGCCATCCAATGAACGAGAAGGAGGTCAAGATTAGAGAGATGGAGGATGGGCTAGATCCTTAGAGAGGATTTAAGCATGGAGAGCTCGAGCTTGACATTCCTTCACTTCAGATTGAGAATGTTCGCTTTGACGCCACTTTTTCAGAGCCTATGATGTCTGAGCCAGTGTACACAACAGGGCCATCCTCTCAGCCGACATTCACAGAGCCTGCTCACACCGAGTCACCACCTCCTCCGGCTCCTCATGCTCCTGATCATCCACCCTGGATGGATTTATCGACACAGATCAGCTCTCTCGAGACTCGTTTGGAGGAGTTAGTCGTGGTCAGTGATACTTGCTTTTATTCCATGGAGGATCACATCGATCAGTATCAGACCGACTTCACCTCTCAGTTTGAGTATCTGGTGCAGAGGATTGAGCGGCTTGAGAGCCGCTAGGAAAGTCAGCACGAGGAGATGATGGCTTACCTCCGTTTTGTGTTTCCACCTCCACCTCCTTAGCCTTGATTTCATCTAGGACCCCCTTCGTTTCTTTTTTATGTTGCCAAAGGGGGAGATATTTATTTAGGATAGGCTCTAAGAGACATTTTCATGCATATTACTGTCATATCATACCTATGCTTTCCGGTTATTTTTGCCTTTACTTTCTATATGATATGATACTCTTTTATTTTACATAGTCTTCTCGCTTTAAATTTCCTAATTTTTGAGTTGATTATTCCATGGTTGGTTTGAGTGGGAGATTTCTTTGTCTCCTAGATAACCAAGGTTTGTCATCATCAAAAAGGGGGAGATTGTTAGCCTAAGGGTTCTCCTAATTGGGTTTTGATGATAACAAACCATGGTTAAGTGACTAATTAGTTTAAATGGTTAAGAATCTCAGGCATAAACTCGAAAATTCATCAAGGACCAAACGGATACAAGATCAAGATCTTTTGGAAGACTTGTGATCATAGGAAACGAATGTAAGATGATTGCATGAGTGCACCTAGGATGTTCATACTGTTTCATGCATCTTAGAAAACTCGGTTTATTCTTTAAAACTTGATTTTCTTTAAAACTTGAGTTTTATCAAATATACCTTAGGCAAATTGATTCAAAATTGGCATATTAACTCACCTAAAGACTTGCCTAAGTGTTGGAAAAGAAAAAAATTCAAAAAGATAGGTTTTCGAGGCCAAAAGACTCAATTGGTCGAGGTTGTGGCCAACCGGCTCAACCAGTTAGGGAACCGGTCGATCGGTTGCCTTTGTTCGGTCGAGGTCCGGTCGAGGCAACGGTAACCTGTCATGCATTAAATGCCCCAATGGCTAGTGATCTGGTCAATCCCTTGCTCGATCGGTCGAGGTTACCTTTTTCTATTTTTGACTCCCGAGCTTAGAAACCTATAAATTGAGAGCCCCACTTCATTTATGACTAAGAGAACCTTTGCAATCAATTATCTACCTACCTGTTCTTGATCAAAAAGCTCTCATTTCTTTCTTAGTGCATTAAATCATCACTTGCATATCCTTTAGTGCACTCTTGTGTGTTGTCCTAGCTTTCTCTTGTATTTGAGTCATCCTTAAGCTAGGTTGAGAGTTTCATCATTGTATAAACTGGGTGAGAAAGCCTTCAAGAGGTTCAAATCTTGAAGAGATTGTGTAAGAGCCCATTGGAGTTGAAATCCAAGTGTAAGAAGATTGAAAGCTTGATTGAAGCTTCAAGATAGTGGAACCCTCACTTGGTTAGGAGATTGAGGAGAGTGGACGTAGGCAAGGAAGTGCTGAACCACTATAAAACCTGAGTTTGAATTCTCTAACTCTATCCCTTTACTTTGTTTATATTGTGCTTATATTGTTGTGTTTGAAAAAGTTTTTGAAAAACCCAATTCACCCCCCCTTTTGAGCGTTTTCCTTGATTATTCATAGCCTTTGTTTTTTCACATTCCATTCAAACCTTCAATCTTCCGAAAAATCCAAGTAAGCAACCTTTCAAACAATCAATTTTACTACCTAGATAATTTTATAAAAAACAATTATAGACAAAGTCGACCTCTAAAAAGTAATGTATGATATCCAATCTCATAAGCTTGGCTTTCTTGTCACTCTCTACTAATGTAGACTCATCATGTTACCTCGGATCAAAAGGTCTTTAATAAGCTTGTAATGTTAGGCTAAGGTGTTGGCTAAAAAAGAATGGAAGGGATAAATTCAAAGAATGAGAACACTCACAATTGAGCAAAATGTAACAAACTCAAAAGCTCAAGAGCTTTTAATACTAACATCACTTCAAATCTTCTTGACACTTTTCATACTTTTTCTTTCTTTCGTGTTCATCAACACTTTTTACATATTTCACCACTAATGCCATTTTTTTTTTTTTTTGCACATTCTTTCTTTTATTATTCAAAACCCCTAAACTTATTTCTCTATTATAACTGGGGTTAATAATACACTTTTCCATCCTTTCCTCCTTAATAAAATATTTTGGCTCTCAAAATAAATGACAAACATGGAAATGTTCTCATCAAGGGTAAGGATAAGTGTTTAAGCTGAAAATAGGTAGGAAGATAGGTTTAAAGAAAGAAAAATAAGGCTAGCATTATATAAAAGGGCTCAAATGGGTAACTAACGGATAAAATATTTTGGGTAAGGTAAGAAAAGCTCAAACGATCCAAAAATGGCCTAAATCATCTCCTAAGTAACATGAAAATCTAGGATTTCGCCTCGAGTAACAATTAGCCAAGTTCTAAGATTTGTTGAGATCTCTAATCATCCAAAATTGTCTATATAAAATGTCTCTAAGCATGCAAAATAGGATCGTTATCGAAATCACCATACTAGACCAACATCAAATCTCAAATCCAAATAGAACAAACATCCAAATTATCCTCCAAATCTAAGTAATATCAAATTCCATCTCAACAACCACGCATCATAGCAATCAAGATATTATCATTGACTATATGAATCAACTCAAAAAAAAAATGCTCAAAAATCAAGAAGTTTCAAAAACATTTTTAACTGAACTTAGCTAAACCTAAAAGAAATTAATCGTTCCCCCCAAACTTACACTACAAGAAAAAAGGTCATTATTGACATATATTATCTTGACTTAAGGTGATATGTGTCAATATTGCCTATTTAAATGACCAATTATGACATATACAACTTGTTTAAACCAATAATGACATATATAAAATGTTGTTGAATTCTTTCATGACTTATATAATAGAATCTTGACAGATAATTTATAAGTCAATGCATAGTTAGTATGTTCATATGTCAAGGTACTTATATAATGTGGCTAGCTTGACATAAAATCAAAAGTCAAGATATGATTTTAAACATGTATGCCATTTTAATTCTAGTAAAATGATCTTAAATAACCTATGGATTATAAGTCAATATATCATGTTATAATTACCTGTCAAGGTTCCCTATGGTATTTACAAAGAACACTCCTCATTTTCTCAAAACCCGATATTCATTTTGAGAGCTTAGGGTTTGAAATTTTTTGCTCTAAAACAAGGATGAAAATATCGGTAATTACGAATATATTGGAACTTCGATTTTACGAATATATTAGAAATATTGAAAAAATATTAGTGAATATTTTTTCACAAATATCAGTGAAGTGAAAATTATTTAAAATTTATAGGAATGCTTGGAAAAACTCAAAAAAATGATAAAATAAGTAAGAATTCGTATTTTCAAGTTATTTTGTAAATATAATTAACATAAATATGATCAAAAACAAAAATATCAGCAGACAAAGATATATTGATAGATTCGATATTTGAATTTTAAGAATAATAAATATGAATTTTGGAAGTGTATAAAGTTAGAATTGAGTTAAAAAATATTTGATTTTATTGAATAAAAATAATTTATACATAAATATAATACATATGACATTGCAATAGTCTTAGTATCAAAATGAAGATTGATGTGGTTTCATCATATTGTTAGATGAAGGGAGTCCATCTTATTGAAGATAATATTTATCTTAAAAAAATTTAAATATTTTTATTAAAACACGTTTTATTACATTTTAAATGAAAAATTAAATTAATTTATATAAAATATTTTATTTGAGATTTAATTTCTAAAATTTTATTAAAAATATGTGATAACAACTTTTTCTATTAATATTAATTTATTTAAATAATTAAAATTATTAATAATTATTTATATAGAGAGAGAAAAACTGTTCTCATGATTTATTTCCTTTTTTATTATTTATTATTTTTTTTTATCTCTACTAAATCTAAAAATAAAAAGGGCCACCAGCTGCTCTCACTCGGGGCCTCGGGCATCGAGAAACCCTTTCTGAACTTGCCCTCCAAACGAGAGAATCCGCCCTATTTTTCTCTGCGACTCTCAATCCTCGCAGGTACTAATCTAATCATGTTATTATTGTTTGTTTTTTTTGCAACCCCCATTTGATTCCCAAGAAAATCCATCCCCCATTCAATTTTCGGGAAAATTCATCCTCGTTTGATTTCCGAGAAAATCCATACAAAACCCCCAAGGAAAACCAAAAAAAATGTTTTTTTTTTTTTTGCTCCCTGTGTTTTCTCTTTGCAAAACCCCCATTTGATTCCCAAGAAAATCCATTCCCTATTCGATTTCCTGGAAAATTCATCCTCGTTTGATTTCCAAGAAAATCCATGCAAAACCCCCAAGGAAAACCAAAAAAATTGCTTTTTTTTTTTTGCTCCCTGAGTTTTCTCTTTGCAAAACCCCCGTTTGATTCCCAAGAAAATCCATCCCCCATTCGATTTCCTGGAAAATTCATCGTCGTTTGATTTCCGAGAAAATCCATGCAAAACCCCCAAGGAAAACCAAAAAAAATGCTTTTTTTTTTTGCTCCCTATGTTTTCTGGATCTGTTCTAGGGGTCTCTTTGCTTTTGTGCCATTGGATTTAAATTTCACAAACCCTAAATCCACGATTTTTGAGCCAGGTTGAAAAACACAACCTTTGCCTGCAAATCATGATCAGATTAGCAAATAGCATCTTATGTTTTTTTTTTTTAAAAAAAAAAATGGATAGATTTTGTATCCTGTGCGCGGGCTGGACTAGTAGGAAATATCGAGAAATTTCTCGAAAAATCGGTAAAAATACCGATAAATACATGCTTGTTGGGTTTCAAATCAAATGGGTTCTTCTTCCCTAGGCACTTAATTTTGTGGCTTTTAATGGGTCTTTGCCTCTTTCAATCGATTAAATGAAGGTGTGGAAATGGTAATATTTCATCTTTTTATTTGTTCTTGTTAGTTAAATTCTAATAATCTATTTTCCTTTTTTGGTCATGTAGAACATCATTGAATCAAGATTATGTTGATTTTGGTTTCACCTACATTAAACTTGAGATCAGAAACCTCAAATTTTCCCCATATTAGATCTTTAATTACTGGGTACGTTCTGGTTTGCTTTGTGATTTATGGAAGAAAAAGTGTGGATTTTGTGATGGTTGAAATATTTAGTTACTGGGTTTTTTGGTTTTGAGTCTCAAATGGACTTGTCAAGTTGTAAGCATTTGAGATTCTTTGGCTGCCATTTGAATTCTAGACATGCAAATGTGTTGCTCTGGTTTTTAGAGCTGTTTTGCTCCCCACATTCTCTGGCTTTGGTGGGGCTGTTCAAAACAGCTTTTTGGTGATCAACAATAGTTCATTGTCCTCAAATTCCAAGCTCCAAATGTGGAAAGACAAGTTCTTGGAGGTTCCTTAGATTTTATAAGGATAAGTCCTTTTTGTATAGAAAAATAATTAAAAAAAACCTTAAATGAGTAGTTTTAGATGAAACCAGGTATAGTTTCCATTTACATAAATTTGGAGTTGTTTTAGTTCTTGCTAAATTTGTTCATTTATTTTTCCTATCCTCATTCAATATGATGTCATATTTATTTTTTTCATGTACCTTTCTGTAGAGCTTGGTAAATTATAGCTGGTTGTGTTGTCATTTTTTTCTTGGTCTTTCTAAGCAACCAAATGAAGCATTTTGTGCATGATTTGTAGGCTATCTTTGACTTGTATAGTTTGATGGAAACCTTGGACATTTTAGGGAAAGTGTTTGGTTAAAAAATCATAAGAATGATCTAAATAGTTAAATATCTTGGTTGAGGTTGGATCAAAACAATAACTTCATTAGGTTAAAATGATTTCCTTTTTAGGTTTTGCTCTTATTTAGCCTCCATATGTTTTTGCTATATCAATATTTTAATATTTGAGAGTTGGTTTGTTTACCTGTGTTATTAAGAAATAATCTATTATTGTTTAGTAAAGGTGTAGTGGCTAGCTTGCTATTAAAATTCTTCATAAAGCTTGATATTTGATTGCTCTTCATTTTACATTTTTCTTTTTAATTTGTTAATATGCTCTATATTTTTTGCTATAGATTCAAAGTTTGGGTGTTGGAAATTTAAGGCTTTCCTATAAAGTAATGCTTCAAGATGGAGGCAAGAGACTTGGTTGTAGATATATACATGTAGCAACTTAATTTAAGTTTATGTATATTGTCTTATAGTGTGTTTTTAATTTCCTTGTATATTATATGAGTTTCTGATATATAGAGAAATTGGGGACAACTTTAAACGAGGTCATTGATTTGTGCTTTAATTAATAATCAAATGTATATTAAATATGTTTTGATTATATATAAAATCATGATAATGTGATTGTCATTATCATTCTTAAATAATATTAAATTGATTATACATGGCAACAGGTTCAATTTTTTATATTAAAAAATAATTTTAAAATTTTTCGAGGGAAACATTGACAGTTGTACTTATTTCCTACCTTGACATATATTGTACTCAAATTTGAGATATATGAGAGCAATCATGACTTATGTGGTACCTATCCTTAACATATATGGTGTCCACCAAGACCTATGTGGTTCATAACTTTGACATATGTTAGAGCAACCTTGACGTATGTTCTTATTAATCTTAACATATGTTAGGGAGATCATGACATATGAGAAGTAGTGAAATATACCTATCTTATAGTGCACATATGTCAAGATTGCTTATACCTCAATCTTGACACTGGCATAGATGACATATAGGATCAGAATGCTACAATGACATATAACCCTTATCATGACAGTCAAACACTGTCAAGGAAAGCCTTTTTTCTTGTAGTGTTAACTACTTTCATTGCCCTCAATGAACAAAAGAAAATGAAGTAAGGAAAAATTGAGGAAAAGAAAAACTCCCTTTTTGACAAATTTTTGGAACACATCGAAAAATCGCTCCTTTCTCATTCAGTAATGTCCCAATTGCATCAAAAAGGTAGAAACAATCACCCCAAATCACGACCCAACAAGAAGATGGACTGAATTTGTGAGTTCCCTTTCAAAATTACACGAAATGAATCTTCAATCTGGCAATATCTCTAAAACCCGTGAGTAATCCCAAAAGAAAACAAAGAATTCGGAGTTTAAATATGATTAGGATCGAAAGATAGAGAGAAAGTGAAGAGAAGATGAGAAAATGAGAAAGCTGTTCATGAAAAATGAAAGAAGATGCCCTTTTAAAATACCCACTTACTTATCGCGCAGCGGCACTCAAGCCTTGTCGCCGCAATGCAAAGCCCTAATTTTTACAAGAGAAATTTAATTTGGGGGTGATTGTTGCGGCGCAAGGTCTTACCTGCCATGGCGGTTTAGCCTCGGGTCTTCTTATGAGCAACGTTCGAAGAGTCGGCCGCGGCACACAATGCCTATAGCCACGACGCCTTTCACTGGGTATGTAAAAAGCCCCTTTCTCCTGAAAATAAATGAAAAGCAGTTAAAAATAATGATAATAAATAAATAAATAAAAATAAAAATAAAAATTAATCCTAATAACTAAAATAATTCAAAATTCAAAAATAAAAATTGCTCAAAATAAATCGGGTTGCCTCCCGAAAAGCGCTAAAATTTAAGTCGTTAGCTAGACTTTCTCCACTCTTCTAGTTTGGGACTAAAAACACAAAGGACACCCTTTCGGTGCTAAAATTGCCTCCCAAATAATGCTTTAATCATTGCCCGTTCATTGTAAAAGTTCCCTTTAATGCATGATGAACTTCAATTGCTCTTGATGGTAAAACCTTGCTAACTATGAATGGTCCAGACCATCGTGATCTTAATTTACCCGGAAACAACTTGAGATATGAGTTGAAAAGAACAACTTGTTGACCAACTTCAAAATTGCGCTTCTGAATATGCTTATCATGCCATCTTTTTGTCTTATCCTTATAAATCTTAGCATTCTCATAAGCATTATTATGAAACTCTTCCATCTCAGTTAATTGTAACAATCTTTTCTCTCCTGCAGTTCGTAAGTCAAAATTCAAAAATTTAACAACCCAAAATGATTTGTGCTCCAACTCAACCGGAAGATGACACGATTTACTAGAAACCAATTGATATGGAGACATCCCAATAGGTGTCTTGAATGTCGTTTTGTAAGCCCATAAAGCGTCATCCAACTTACTTGACCAATCCTTCCTAGAAGAATTAACTGTTTTCTCCAGAATTCATTTGAGCTCACGATTAGATACCTCAACTTGACCACTTGTTTGCGGATGATAAAGAGTAGCAATACGATGTGTTACTCCATATTTACCCAATAGTGATTCAAATTGACTGTTACGAAAATGAGATCCCCCATCACTTATGATAGCTCTTGGCATACCAAATCTTCTAAAAATGTTCTTCTTAAGAAATTTAACCACCACCCCAACATCATTGGTTTGCAGTGCCTTAGCTTCAACCCATTTGGAAACGTAATCTATAGCAACCAAAATAAAATGATTAGCATAAGAAGATGGAAAAGGACTCATAAAATTAATACCCCATACATCAAACAATTCTATTTCTAGAATATTTGTTAAAGACATCTTATTTTTCCTAGATATATTCCCAACCCTTTGACATCTATCACAATTGGCAACAAAATTAAATGAATCTTTAAAAAGAGAAGGCCAATAAAATCCTGATTGTAAAACTTTGGCTGCAGTTTTAGTAGCTCCAAAATGTCCTCTAACTTCACAAGAATGGCAATGATGTAGAATACTCTCCATCTCCTCTTCCGGCACACACTTCCTAATTATTTGATCGGCACATTGCTTATATAGGAAAGGATCATCCCATATATAATACTTGAGATCTGAGAAAAACTTCTTCCTCTTTTGATAAGTAAGCTTAGGAGGCAATATCTTCTTAGCCAAATAATTGACAATGTCTGCATACCATGGCGCTTCTTCAACTGCAAAGAGTTGTTCATTAGGAAATCTTTCATTAATATCATCATCAACTCCTTCATTAGGCTTCACATGATTCATCCGAGAAAGATGATCTGCAACTAAATTCTCAATTCCTTTCTTATCTTTGATTTCCAAGTTAAATTCTTGTAGCAGTAAGATCTAACAAAGCAGCCTTGGCTTTGCATCTTTCTTAGCAAACAAATACCTCAAAGTTGAATGGTCGGTATAGACAATCACCTTAGTACCTATCAAATAAGACTGAAATTTGTCAAAAGCATAAACAACTGCTAAAAGTTCTTTTTCAGTAGTTGCATAATTTACTTGAGCCTCTGTTAAAACCTTGCTAGCATAATAAATCACATGAAAAATTTTACCTTTCCACTACCCTAAAACAACACCTATAGCAAAGTCACTAGCATCACACATCAATGTGAAAGGCAATTCCCAATCAGGTGCAACAATAACAGGAGAAGATGCCAGTTTAGACTTAAGAGTCTCAAAAGCATTTAAACATTCTTTAGAAAAATCAAAAACTGCATCCTTAGCCAATAAATCACAAAGAGGTTTGGCAATTTTTGAAAAATCTTTAATGAATCTTCTGTAAAATCCTGCATAACCAAGAAAACTTCTAACTCCCTTAACATTTGTAGGTGGTGGCAGTTTCTCAATCACATCTATCTTGGCACGATCCACCTCAATTCCTTTTACAGAAATTCGATGTCCCAACACAATACCTTTTCTTACCATAAAATGGCATTTTTCCCAATTTAAAACCAAGTTTGTGTCAACACACTACTGCAAAACCAAAGAAAGATTAGAAAGGCAATCATCAAAAGAAGAACCAAAAATAGAAAAATCATCCATAAACACTTCAATGCATTTCTCAATCATATCAGAGAAAATGGACATCATGCAACGTTGAAAAGTGGCTAAAACATTGCATAAACCGAATGACATTCTTCGTTAAGCAAAAGTGCCATATGAGCATGTAAAAGTGGTCTTGTCTTGATCTTCCGGTGCTATGGGGATTTGATTGTATCCTGAATATCCATCTAGAAAATAATAATAATCATGACCCGAAAGTCTCTCCACCATTTGGTCAATGAAGGGTAAAGGAAAGTGATCCTTTCTTGTGGCATCATTAAGCTTCCAATAATCAATACAAACTCTCCAATCGCTTACCGTTCTTGTGGGGATAAGTTCGTTATTATCATTCTTTACTACAGTTATACCTCCCTTCTTGGGAATTACTTGAACTAGACTTACCCATGTACTATCTGAGATTGGATAAATTATACCTGCATCCAAAAGCTTCACAACCCCATTCTTAACCATTTCTTGCATGGATGGATTTAATCTTCATTGAGGTTGAACTATTGGCCTGTAGCTTTCTTCAAATAAGATTTTATGCATACAAATTGATGGGCTTATTCCCTTGATGTAATCAATAGCCCATCCAATAGCTTTCCTATGCCCCCTCAAAACCCTTAATAGCTTTTCCTCCTCCAAATCATTCGAAGAAGAGTTAATAATAACAGGATAAAGGCTAGAATCATCTAAGAAGGCATACTTGAGATGAGATGGTAATAATTTAAGTTCAAGTTTAGGAGGCTCCTTCTTTAATGTATGATTGTTAACATGAATGGCCTCTAATTCCTTAAATTTTAACTTTCTTGGAAACTCATAGGTTGGCAATGCATCAAGATTATTAACACATTCAATTATATCATCATCATCACAAAGAGTTCCTAAAGTTCTACCATTCATTATGCAATTGGCTAAAGGTGAAGTAGGAAAAGTTTCATGAAATGTTTCAGTTACCACCCTATCCAAAATACTGATTGCAAAGCATGCATCAACATCAGATGGAAATTTCATAGCCTCAAAAACATTAAATGTAACTTGTTCATCTTGAACCCTTAAAATCAACTTACCTTGATGAACATCTATAAGAGTTCTACCTATAACAAGAAAAGGTCTTCCTAATATAAGTGGAACTTCCCTGTCTTCTTCCATATCTAATACAATAAAATCAGTCGGAAATATAAACTTATCCACTTTTACCAAAACATCCTCAATAATGCCTCTTGGGTGTTTGATAGATCTATCCGCAAGCTACTAACATACCGTAGTAGGCTTCACTTCCCCTATTTCAAGCTTCCTGAAAATAGAAAAAGGCATCAAATTAACACTTGCACCAAGATCACATAAAACTTTATCAAAATCAAAATCACCAATAGTGCAAGGTATAGTGTAACTCCCTGGATCTTTTAGCTTAGGAGGAAGCTTCCTTTGAAGAATGGCGCTGCACTCTTCAGTGAGCATCACCTTCTCGTTGTCCATCAATCTCCTCTTATTTGATAACACATCCTTTAAGAATTTAGCATATTTTAGCATTTGCTCCAGCATATCTACAAAAGGAAGATTGATATGTAAGCTCTTAAAAATATCAATAAATTTAGAAAATTGCTTATCTAAATTTTGCTTTTTCAGCCTTTAAGAAAATGGGATGGTATTAGATGATGGTTTTGGAGTGGATGGCTATCTAAGAGTGGAAGCATCTTGTTCCTTGGGAACCGAAGTATCCTCCTTATTTGCTTGTTGTCTGGCCTCCTTTGATTGTTCTAATTCCTTCCCACTTCTAAGAGTTATGGCCTTTACATGCTCATTAAGATTTGTCTTAGTGATACTAGGCAGTGCTCCTTGAGTTCTCTCCGTCAATAACTTAGAAATCTCCCCCACTTGATGCTCAAGGTTACGAATACTTGCACCTTGGTTCCTAAAATTTTCTTTAGTCTCATCAATAAAATCATTAGTCTTTTGCATAAATTGGGTGAAAATTTCTTCCAAGTTTGGCTTCTTCTCTTGAGATTGGAAATCGGAGGGTAGTTTTTGCACATTAGCGTTGTTACTCCATGAGAGGTTCGGATGATTCTTCCACCCTTGGTTGAAATAATTGGATCTGGGATTGTATTGACATTGATTATTGGCCACATAGTTCACTTGCTCAAAAGAATTTGCTTCATATGGGCCTCCAACTTGACACTCCAAGCTAGGATGATTACTTGCACAATTTTCACAAACTAAATTAAAAATGGCAACAACATTCAATTTCTTAAAATTATTATTTAAAATTGCAACTTGAGCAGCCAAATTATTAAAAGCATCAATATCATGAACCCCAACTGTCCTCTTTTGTGCATTTCTATCTGTAGACTTCAAGAAATTGTTGCTAGCCATCACTTCTATAAGATGATATCCCTCATCTGGTGTCTTATTAATAAAAGCTCCTCCGCTTGCTACATCCACCATGGTTTGAGTATTAGGATGCAAACTATTGTAGAACATTTGCACTTGCATCCATATTAGTAGGCCATGGTGTGGGCACTTTCTTAAAAGATCTTTGAACCTCTCCCAAGCTTCATAAAGAGACTCTTGATCTTGCTGTAAAGAGTTAGTTATATCATTCCTCATCTTTGCAGATTTTGCTAGTGGGAAGTATTTAGCAAGAATAGCGTTAACCAGTCCATCCCATGTAGTGATTGTTCCTGGAGGTAATGAAGTTAACCATGCCTTAGCCTTGTTATTTAGAGAGAATGGGAACAATCGAAGTCTTATTGCATCATCGGTCACACCATTATGCTTGAAGGTATCACAAATTTCTAAGAAATTTGCAATATGTAGATTAGGATCATCATTGACCAATCCTCCAAATTGAACCGAAGATTGAATCATCTGAATAATTGTCGGTTTGATTTCAAAATTGTTAGCTTGGATAGGTGGCCTTCGAATGCTTGAGACACCTACATTAGGAACAAAATAATCCTTGAGTGCTCTGTTTGGGACTCCATTATCACCATGATTCTCATCCCCCATTACAGGAATCTCTTGAATTACTTGTTGCTTGCATTTTTGATTTAGCTTTCGCAATGTTTTTTTGATATCAAGGTTGATTGGTACTAAGTCTAAACTCCTTGTATGTCTCATACACTAAGAAAACCTAAAAAGAGAAAAACAAGTGAGTATGAATAAAAAGAAAATAAATCAAATTAGCATAGAAATAACTAGTATTAATATTAGTAACAAATAGTCCCCGGCAACGACGCCAAAAACTTGATGTTACTTGTTTGCAAGTATACAAATCGTTCAAGTAATATAATTGTACCTAAGTACAAATATCGAATCCACAAGGACTATGCTACTAATTACTAAAATTTATTATTCCCACTACTATTTGATCAACCGAGTATTTAAAGCTGTAGAAGAAAGCAAATTAAGCAATTAAAGAAAATAAATTCAAACTCTTATGATTTAAACGATCCAGGGCTTTTGATTTCACTACAAACACTTTCATGTAATTGATTGCTCAACCTAATTTCTGTTATGCTTTATTTGGAGATTTAATTCCCTAAGCCAACCAATATTTTCTCTCGAAATATATCAGATTGCTCCTTAAATTACTAACCCAACATATCTCTATGTGAATTTAAGTCTAAAGGAGTAATTAAGATCTATGGAATTATTATAGATTTAACTATTAATCTCTTAGAACATGGTAATGTATCTCTACTATTCATTCATTCAAATGTAATCTATTCTATGGATCTAATTTAGATTCTAACTCTCGTTATCAACCTAAATCATGAATTCAATCAAAACTTGGGCCTTTAAGAATTGAAAGCTTTAAGCGCAGAATAAATACATAAATAAATTGATGTAAAATAGAGAATTAAATTAAACAAATCAAAAACATAAATCGTGATTGAGCTACATCTCAGCCCTAGACAAAGGAAATTAGTTTATGTTAAGATGAAGAACAACCATCCTGAATTACAATCATAAAGAAATGGAAAGAATAAACCAAAAAAATAAAAGGAAATCTGCAAATCCCCTTCTTGTTCTCTAAGCTCCTTCTTCTCCTAGGTCTCCAAGATCTCCAAATAAACCCTACTTTCATCTATTTATAGCCCCAATATTGCAAACTGACGTCCCACCTAATTCGGATCTGAACATAATGAGATAAGGACGAATAATTTTCAAATCTTAAATATTGGGCCACAACACTCAATGCCTCCCGCCGCAACACTTTAGTCTCGGGTCCTGAAGATTTCTGAAATTTCTTTGGGCACCACGGCGGACAAGCTTCTCCCGCCATGGTAGTTTTGTCTCGGGTCCCCAACTATAATTTTCCACATGCGTGTGCCGCGGCGCTTAAGTCCTTCCCGCAGTGATGCTTTACTCTCAGGTGAGTTACGCAATTTGTCACGTAAGAGGCCGCTGCGGCGCTTGAGAGCTCCCACCATGGCGATTTTCACATTTTCGCGAACTTCATATTTTTCTTCCAAATTTTGCCTCATGTTGCTCCCTTTTTGTATTCTTGGCAATTTAAGACCTAAAACAATAAAAATAATGATTGTTGAGATAAATTTGCTCTTAAACTAATGAAATATCAAGTTAAATCATAGATAATAAGTCGCTCTAAATCGACTTATCATTTTATAACACGTTATCAGCACGAATTGCTTTGAAAGTAATTCTTGTATCTTAAACTTGAAGTTATTTATATAGAATAAAATTTTACATATTTATATTATTGTTGATTTGTTTTGTTAAAAGTTATAAACAAATTATTTGATTTTGTTTATAATCAAAGTTATACCAATGCTATAAATTTATTATAATTGATTCTAATAATATTGTTTTGTCATATATATGAAGTTATTTGAAAATGTCGAATCTCACAAAACTCGAATTTGTGGCACTTGACATTTCAGGAAAGAACTATCTATCTTGGATCCTTGATGCTGAAATACATCTTGATGCAATGAACCTTAGAGTTACGATCAAAGAAGGAAATCAAGCATCCCTGCAGGATTGCGCAAAAGCTTTGATTTTCCTTCGTCATCACCTTCATGAAGGTTCAAAAAATAAGTATCTTACGGTAAAGGACCTTTTTACTCTATGGAGTAATTGGAAGGAAAGATATGACCACCATAAATCTATGATTCTCCCAAAAGCTCAATATGATTGGATGCACTTGAGGTTGTAGGATTTTAAAACTGTTAGTGAATACAACTCCGCACTTTTCAAAATTAGCTCTCAATTAAAGCTGTGTGGAGAAAAAATCACAAAAGAAGACATGTTAGAGAAAACTTTTACTACACTTCATGCCTCGAATGTGCTCCTGCTGCAGCAATATCGAGAGTGTAGATTTACAAAATATTCTGAATTAATATCATGTCTTCTTATTGCTAAACAAAATAATGAGCTTTTGATGAGAAATCACCAATCTCCTCCAATTGGATCTAAACCATTCCCTAAAGTGAATGCAATATCATCCCAAATTTGTGGACGTGGACGAGGATGAGGACGTGGTCGTGGTTATGGAAGAAATCCCAAATACCATGGTTCTTATAGTAATAATTCATCAAATTCTTAGAAAAGAAAAGCCTCATTGCACCACCAGATGTGGAACAATACTAAGGCAAAACAAGAAAATGGGAAGTGTTTACAAGATAAACCTCCTAAGAACCATGAGAATAATTGTTATATAAGTGGTATGAAGGGGCATTGGTTACGTACCTGTTGTACGCTGATTACTACTCAAAAAGTTCTATTTTGTAAGCTTGTAATTAACTCTTTTAAACACTTTTGAGTAGTAGTTATTACCTTTTAACCCAATTAACATATTAAGGACCTTTGCAATCATTTCTAATCAAAGTGTGTAAGTTTTGGTGTTTTTGTTAGTAATTTGATCACCAAAGCAATCCAAGATTGAGGAGAGTTCTTTGGAATCCATGGCAAAGCAATGGAAAGCTCAGAAACATGAAGAACCGAAGCCTTGAAGCTTTAAATTCCTTTGCCATAAGCAAATCCGGAATGCAAGGAGGGGAAGCAAAGAGAAATCTGTCATAAAGAAAAAATAGAGGACAACAGCTGTAGTCTTCTTTTGCACTTTTGGAGCACTTCCTGGAATCCATTTTCTACGTGCCATATACCATTTCAAAGCTCAGGAAGTCAAGAATCCAATGCTTCAAATGGTGCACGATTCGAAGTTGAAATGAAGGAGTTACAGCCATTGGAAGCCAATCACTCTAAGCTGAAGGCAAATTTCGCACGGCTGCGAAATGGTGTCCTTTATGCTGCGAAATTTCGCAGCCCTCTTGCACAGCTGCGAAATTCTCCTGAAACTTCCCAATATTTGCGACCGACATTTTGAGATTTTTTTTGCTTTAGATATTTGATGTCTAAATCCCCAAACTCTCCTTGTAATCCACCAATCATAGGATTACTTAGCTAGGAAGGTTGGAAAAACTTCCCTATATATGTTCCCTTGCATCCGTTGTAAATATATATAGAATCGATCACTATATAGAATAAACAGAGCCTTGCTCTGTTTTTCCTTCTCTTTTTGTTTTCTCTTTTATTTTCTTTCTAGCCAAACATCCTTTGAGGCCTCAGAGGATGAGTGGCTAGGCTTTTTATTTCTTGGGTGAAGGAAGCTAAGTAAGGTGCCGGCTACATAAGCGTGAGTTTTTGTTGTTTCCATTTTTAATGAAAAGAAAGTGTGACCCGTTAATGGTTTCTATGTTTTTAGTTAACTTAAAACACTTTTGAATCACTTGGGCCAACACTTGGTAAGGCAAGTGGACTCCGTCCATTGAGTTTTACTAGTTTATCTCTTGCGAGCCTTTGGAAGGTGGTTTAAAGGTAGGATTTTCTAGAATAGCCAACACTTGATAAGCTTTTGAACTTTAAGGAGACATCCATTAGTTATCTCTTGCGAGCTTTTGACGGGTAATCCAAGGTTAAGGATCACCTTGAATGGTAAATGCTAGGTGAGAGGCACGAGCCATTGCAAGATGGATCAGTGAGAGGGATTTAGTGTTGAAACCATTAATGGTAAGCATCTGTACCATACCGGTTCGGGAAATAACTATATGTTAAATCCCCAACGCGAGGAAAAGAAACAAGTGACCGGAATCTCCTCTTTTGTATTGTCACCCGATCCTAGTGACCTGAAATCCCAAGAAACACCTTTCTTCCTAGTTAATTTCAGTTACTTTTTGTTTGGTTAGCTTAAAACCATCTATTTTCATGCAAACTTTTGTTTTCTTTTAAAGCTAACCTTGAGATGAAAAAGCACCAATTCATCTTTGAATTAATATCAATTGTGAAGTAAAAACCCATCCCAGTGAACGACCCTAGAGCCACTATGCTATGCTAGCTGAGGCTATCCTAGTACATGGTGTAATAGATTATAAATTTTGTTGGTTGCTCCCGTTTGAGGACCAAAATCAAGGCACCAGCTGGGCATGAATCAAATGGCACCATTGTTGGGGACCATTGAGAGGACATGAATCAGCTGATACACCAATTGGGAACGAATCAAATGGCGCCAAACATTTGGTCGATCTTTACCAAACATCAATAAAAGCAAAAGGAAAAGAGATAGAGATGGACTTTATCGATGGTGATGGATTGGACCGAACCTACTATGACATTGATTTCTTTGGAGGTCCCCATAAGAAAACAGACCATTTAATAAATGATGAGAAGATTAGCATTGATTAATGTTACTTTATATATTAAATAATATATTATTATGTCTTATATTTACATATGATTTTCTTTTGTTATTTACATTATGCCTTTTTTTTTTAGTTATATCTGAAATCCATGTGTTATTTAGTCTCAAGATGAATGAGAATGATGTATGTCTTGCAGACTGTGCAACCATGCACACAATTCTTCGAGATAAAAAATATTTCCTCGAATTGACATTAATAAAAGCTAATGTAAGTACCATATATGGTACTACAAACTTAATTGATGGCTCTGGAAGAGCAAACATAATGATACCAAATGGAACAAGATTCCATATAAATGACGCTTTATATTCTAGCAAATCTAAAAGAAATTTGCTCAATTTTAAAGATATCCACATAAATGGATATCATATTGAAACTATGAACGAAGATAATATAAAATATCTTTACATTACTTCCATCATATCTGGCCAGAAGCTTATAATGGAAAAACTCTCGGCTTTCTCCTTTGGGTTGTATCATACAACTATAAAGCCTATTGAATCATATGTTGTCGTGAACCAGAAGTTCAATGACCCAAAAGTTTTTGTCCTTTGGCATGACAGGCTAGGTCACCTAGGGTCTTCAATGATGCGTCGAATAATCGAACACTCACATGGGCATCCACTCAAGAACCAAAAGATTCTTTCGCCCAATGAATACTCATGTGTTGCCTGCTCACAAAGTAAATTGATAGTCAAACCATCTTTTACTAAAGTAATATCTGAGTCACCAGTCTTTTTAGAAAGAATACATGGGGACATATGTGGGCCTATCCATCCACCATGTGGACCATTCCATTATTTTATGATCTTAATAGATGCTTATACTAAGTGGTCACGTGTTTGTCTCATTTCTACATGTAACATTGCCTTTGCTAGACTCCTTGCACAAATAATTATCCAATAAAGACATTACACCTTGATAATGCTGGCGAATTTACTTCTCAAACATTCATTGACTATTTCATGTTAGTAGGGATAAATATTGAGCATCCTGTTGCTCATACTCATATGCAAAATGGTTTAGTAGAATCTTTCATCAAACGTCTCTAATTAATAGCTCGACCATTACTAATGAAAACCAAATTACCTACTTCCGTTTGGGGACATGCTATTATGCATGTTGCAGCTTTAGTCCGTATTCAACCTACAACTTACCATGAATACTCTCCTTCACAACTTGTGCTTGGAAAATAACCAAATATCTCTCACTTATGAATCTTTGGTTGTGCAGTATATGTACCAATTGCACCTACACAACGCACTAAAATGGGTCCCTAACAAAGACTTGGGATTTATATAGGTTTTGATTCTCCATCTATCATAAGATATCTTGAATCTTTGACAGGCAATGTTTTTATAGCCCACTTTGTGGATTGTCATTTTAATGAGAGTGTTTTCCTGTCATTAGGGGGAGAAAAGTCGATTCTTGAAGAACGAAGAGAAATTAGTTGGAAGACATCTACTATGTCCCATCTTGATTCTCATACAATTCAATGTGAATAAGAAGTTCAAAGGATCATTCATTTGCTAAATCTTGCAAATCAACTACCAGATGCATTCATTGATACAAAGAAAGTGACAAAGTCACATATACCTGCTGCAAATACTCCAACATGGATTGATGTCCCTATAAGACAGTTAACAAATGAATCTAAGATGTGCCTGAAGCGTGGTAGACCTGTCGGCTCAAAAGATGTAACTCCCCAAAAGAGGAGAACCCAAGAAAAACTCGGCACTCTGGAAGAGGCCATCAAAATGACTGATCAATTTAAAATTGATAAATCTATAGCCCCAGAAGAGGCACAAATAATGCAGAAAGCCCTTGAAGAGGCACATATTGAACAAGAAGCCCTTGAAGAGACACAAGTACCTGAAAATTGTGAGATCTCAGTAAGTTATGTACACACAAGAGAAAAATGAGATCGAAATAATATTGTTATTAACAATATTTTTGCTTTCCAAGTGGCCTCTGATATCATAAGAAATGATGAAGATCCCGAACCATGAAATATGGGAGAATGTCGACATAGAAATGATTGGCCAAAATGGAAATAAGCTATACAGGCAAAGTTAAGCTCATTAACAAAATGAGAAGTTTTTTGACCTGTAGTCCAAACACCTGAAGATGTAAAGCCTGTTGGGTACAAATGGGTATTTGTATGAAAGAGCAATGAGAATAATGAGATCATAAGATATAAAGCGCGATTAGCACAAGGTTTCTCACAGAGACTTGGTATTGACTACGAGGAAACATATTCTCCCATCATGGACACAATCATATTTCGTTTCTTAATTAGTTTGGCAGTCTCAAAAGGATTGGATATGCGTTTCATGGATGTTATTACAGCATATTTATACGGATCCATGGATAATGATATATACATGAAAATCCCTGAAGGATTTAAATTGCCTGAAGCAAATAGTACAAAGCCTCGTAGCATGTACTCAATCAAGTTACAACAATCCTTGTATGGATTAAAGCAACCTAGATGCATGTGGTACAATCGCCTTAGCAAATACTTGTTAAAAGAAGGGTATGTGAATAACCCTATATGCCCATGCATCTTCATTAAGAAATCAGAAATCGGATTTGCAATTATTACAGTGTATGTTGATGACTTAAATCTTGTGGGAACTCCTGAAGAGCTCACAAGAACAACAATTTATTTGAAAAAGGAATTTGAGATGAAAGATCTTGGAAAAACAAAATTTTGTCTTGGCCTGCAGATCGAGCATTTTCTAAATGGAGTTTTAGTACATCAATCAACATACATTAAGAAAGTTTTGAAGCATTTTTATATGGATAAAGCGCATCCTTTAAGTTCTCCAATAGTTGTCCGATTACTTGATGTGAAAAAAGACCCATTTCATCCTTGCAAAAAAGATGAAGAATTACTTGGTCCTAAAGTACCATATCTTAGTGCTATTGGTGCACTTATGTATCTTGCCAATTGTATATGTCCAGACATTGCTTTTTTTGTCAATTTATTAGCAAGATACAGTTCCGCTCTAACTCGAAGACATTGAAATGGTATCAAATATATATTGCGTTATCTTTGCGGAACTATTGATATGGGTTTATTTTACTCAAGTGAATCAAAGCAACAATTTCTTGGATATGTAGATGTAGGATATCTTTCAGATCCATATAAAGGTAGGTCACAAACAGGGTATGTGTTTAATTGCAATGGTACTATTATTTCATGGAGGTCTGTCAAACAAATAATGGTGGCCACATCATCAAATCATTCAGAAATACTGGCAATTCATGAAGCAAGCCGTGAATGTATGTGGCTAAGATTTATGATCCAGTATATTCGGGAATCATGTGGACTCTTCTATATCAAAGGTGACCCGACAATATTATTTGAAGATAATGTTGCATGCATTGCACAAATAACAGGAGGTTATATTAAAGGAGATAGAACTAAACATATTTCACCAAAATTCTTTTATACACATGAACTCTAGAAAAGTGGTGAAATTGATGTGCAACAAATATGCTTAAGTAATAATCTAGCAGATTTATTCACAAAATCATTGCCAACCTCAACATTCAAGAAGTTAATACATAAGATTGGAATGCAATGCATCAACTCAAGGATATCGATATGAGGGGGAGTATGCTTGTAAAAAGGTGTTAGTGTACTATACTATTTTTTCCTTCGTCCAGGTTTTGTCCTATTGGGTTTTACTGGCAAGGTTTTTAACGAGGCAATCCTAACATACCAAGAAAAGAATATTGTACTCTTTTTCCTTCACTAGGTTTTTCCTATAGGGTTTTTTACTAGCAAGGTTTTAATGAGGCATATTATTTTAATATAGTGTTGTAAATAAAGTGGTGAATGACCACATTGATGGTTATTTATGAACTCCATTTACTCATCTTTAAGATGAGTAATGGGAGTTCATATGGTGAAGCCTATAAAAGGCTTATTACACCCCATGTAAGGAGCATCTAGAGAATAAGAAGCTTTCACTCTTCCTTTCATTCTCTCAACACTTCTCTTCTTTGATTTCTTTCTCCCCTTTATATATATTATTAAAGTAATATATAATCATCTCTACTTTTATTTGAGTCACATTTATCCTTGTTTTACAACAAAAACATCAATTCTATTTTTGGAAAAGTGATTTTTACAAGGAAAAGGGGGTTTACTTATTTTAATTACAATAACCAAATTTCAATTTACTAAGAAGATAAATTTTTATAACTTTTATTTACGAAAAATATTTCCAAATTAAATTTATTCAAAAAGAGAGATTTTTACAACTTATTTTCTTTAGATTTTTATTAAAACAATTTTTCAGGATTTTTTATTAAATAAAAATTTGGAACTTTATTAAAACTATTTTGGAATTCTTTACTAAAAGAAAATTTTGAAACTCTTATTAAGCAAACTTTTGGAAAATTTTATCAGACACAAACTTAGAGAACTTTAACTTAAAATTTTGAGAACTTTAATTTAAAACACATTTTAGGGATTTTGATTAAAAAACTAACTTTTAGAAAATTTATTAAAACACGTTGAAGATTTTTGAAACTAACTTTGGGGGTTTTTATTAAGCAACTTTTAGAAGTTAATAAGACAAACTTTGGGAGTTTATTAAATACAAATTTTGAGAATTTTTAAGATTTATTTTGAGAATTTATTAAGACATGTATTAAAACTTTAATGACTTTTATGGAAAAAAACTTTTAAGTAAATTTAAAAGACATACTTTGAGAACGGCTATCAAAATATTTATTTTGAAAATTTTAACTAAGCCAAATTTGAGAACTTTTATGATTTTTACGACTTTTATGAAAACAAACTTTAAGAATATTTATTTAAATATTTATTTTGAGAATTTGCATTAAACAAACTTATTAAAAAAAATGACTTCCTGAAGAACATTTATCAACACATAATTTTCAATTAACAAACTTATTAAAATAAAATGACTTTCTAAAGAACATTTATTAAAACACGATTTTCAATTAACAAACTTATTAAAAAAAATATAAATAAATAAATAAACAACAACAACAACAACTTTCTAAAGAACATTTATAAAAACACAATTTTCAATTAACAAACTTATTAAAAAAATAATTTTTTAAAGAACATTTATTAAAACATAATTTTCAGAATTTTCATTAAACAAACTTTTAAAGGGAATTTCTCAAATTTTATGCCTCTTTGTCTTTCAAAGAAGAATGTTTGAAATTTTATGCCTCTTTGGGTTTCAAAGAATACTTTCACAGTGAGAAAAATTGTAGATATCTAACTTTAAATTTTGAAAGATTTGGAAAACAAATTTAAAAGTTTAAAAAAAGAATTTCTCAAATTTTATGCCTCTATGGCTTTCAAAAAATACTTTCAGACTTTGTTACGTAAGAAAATTAGAGTGTGTTTGACAATATTTTCATTTTATTTTTAGTGAAAATGTTTTATCTAAAAGTGTTTTCAAGGGAATTATTTATAAAATACTACAAGTGACTTTTCAACACTATAAGTAATTTGTTAATGCCACAAAACTGTTTCTTAACTTTTTTCAAACACCTTAATTTTATTTTTTATAAACACTTCTTAGGTTATAAGTGTTTTTCAAAAACACTGTTAGATAGACTATCTAGCTTTAAATTTTCAAAGATTTGAAAAACAAAAAGTTCAAAGAATAAAATTTAAAAGTTTGGAAAGCAAGTTAGAAATGTAATCAATTTGAGATCAAGTATTAAAGTGCTCCTTGCTCAAGCAAAGGACTAAGTCCTAGATCGAGACTTGGGTCCAAAGGTAAGCTAAGCTCAACTTATGTTGGACCTAGTCCAAGCCTAATAGCATGTTTGATAAAACTTAATATTTATTACTTAATGACTTATGTTGACTTTAAGTTAAATTGTTTTTAAGTTGTTAACTTAAAACTTATTACTTATCTTTTACTTTAAGTATTAAGGTTGTTTGATAAAATTAATTTAAAATTTATTTTAAGTTATTAAGTTAACAAATTTACCCCATTGGTTGTAATTAATATTTATTATTAAAATTTTAACTAGCATTTATTTTTATTAATTTTAAGTAATAAATTTTTTTATTAAACATCCACACTTGAAAGTATTGTAGACTTATGTAATAACTTTAAAATATTTATTAGAAAAAATGTGTCATGGATTTGGTTGTTAAATATATTTTCATTAGATATGAGCAAATAAAACAATAAATATTTAGGATTAAGAATAAGTTAACTATTTTGACTTAATATTTAAAGTCATTTTTAATTTTAGGTTGTGATATGAAGTTGTATTTAAAAAAACATGTTTAATCTACTTAATAACTTAAATTAAATTATTAAGTCACTTTAAGACATTAAGTTAAATTACCAAACACCCTATAAGACCAAAATAAGACTCTAATAATATATATCTATATATATATATATATATTATAGAGAGAGAGAGAGAGAGATTATCATTTATATTTGATTACTATATATACAATAAAAATTCAGTTTATTTATAATTTTGAGAAATTTATGCATAGATTAAGGTGATGTTTGGTAAAACTTAATACCTATTACTTAATCGATCATTTAAGTTGACTTTAACTTAAATTATACTTATATTGTTAATTTAAAACTTATTACTTAATATTTACTTTAAGTATTAAGGTTGTTTGATAAAATTAACTTCAAACTTATTCTAAATTATAAAATTGACATATTTATACTCATAAATTATAACTAAGGCAAAGGAGATCGAATAGTAGTGGATGTTGTAGAGTAGCAAAAGAGATGGTCAAGGTAATTAGGATAAATAATAGTAAAAAAGTAAAATAAAGATATGAACTTAAGAATAAGTTAATTATTTCTACTTATTACTTAAAGTTGTTTTTTACTTTATGTCACAACATTCAATTATTTTACCAATAAATAAGAGTAAAAAGGTAAAATAAAGATATGAACTTAAGTATAAGTTAATTATTTTTACTTATTATCTAAAGTTGTTTTTTACTTTATATCACACCATTAAATTATTTTTCCAAATATAATTAATTTACTTAATGAATTAAATTAAGTTATTAAGTTATTTTAAGTTATTAAATTGATTTATCAAACACCCACAAAATTAAAAAAACTTAAATTTATTTATTTATTTTTTTGTTATCCCTCATGAATAATTAAAAGAAAAAAAAATAAAATATCACATTTTCCAAAATAAAGAAATAAACAAACACTCCAATATTTTTCTTTTCACTTCAATTGGCCCTCAATATATCTTAATCATATTGTCTATTGTCTACTTTCTTCAACCCTTTTGGGATACCATGCGATGTCGGACAATTATGTGTTGGGTTTTCAACGGGCAATCAACTATTTTATAATGGCAATATACCTCTGTCTTAATTGAGGACAAAGCCTTGCACTTGGGATCTTTTCCAAGGGATCCTTCTAAGAATCCAATGATTTCTAAACCATTAACTTTTATTATAAGGATAACCCAGTCCATGACAATGGGATATGGACTACTTGGATGTCTATTTTTTCCTAATTTCCACATGCAAACTGACAAATAGAATGTGAACAAAAGAAGGACAACATGGTAATAATGATTGAAGAATAACATATTTAGTATTCGATGGAATATATTTTCTTTTTTAAAAAATAAAAATAAAAATATAATAATTTTTATGGAAAAGATAATAATTTTTTTTATAAAAAGGTTTAAATTGAAAATGTAATGATTTTTAAAAATTAATTTAAAAAAGTGAAGTGTTTAAAACTTTTTACAACTTTAAATTTTGAAAAAAATCAAGGATAAAAAAGTTAATATTTTTTTTATAAGAGTTTTATTTTTTAAAATAAAAAATAGAAAAATATATTTAAAGAAAGCTTTGCTTTAGAAATTATTATAAAAAGCCTCATTTTTTAAATAATAAGATCATCTGGTCATTCCAAAGTATATATGGATTGTTCTTGATGGTTATTCTTCTTGGAAGATCCATCCATACAAACCACTGCCAATTTTTACAATGGCCTCAAGTGATAAATACAAGAATGATGAATAAAACCATGTTATATATATATTATTATCACAATTTTGTTTTGTCATTGCCAGCATTTATCTGCTGGTGGTAGAAACTAAGTATATAAGTCTCTTTTCTTTGTCACGGCTTAAAAAACATGATTTTTAATATGAGGGGTTAGATTGATTGATTTAGAGTGTGATTGACAATGATTTTAATTGAAGTGTTTTGTGGAAGTGTTTTTATTAAAAATATTTTTCAGAAAAATCACCTATCAAATATTTTCTAAATTTTGTCAAATATTTAATTTTTTTTAAAAACGCTTTTTAGGTTAAAAGTGTTGTCTAGAATCACTATCAAATGACTTTTAAAGTGTGTTTAATAGTGATTTTAGCATTTCTAATTAAAAAATAAAAAAATTTAAGTGTTAAAAATAATAAAAATACTTTTTAAAATTACTATTAAACATATTCTTGGAGTCCGTTTGACAATAATTATAAAAAGTGTTTTTATTTTAAAAAATATTTTTGAAAAGTAATTAAGTATTTGAGAAAATTTAGAAAAAAAAAATTTAAAAATCTAAAAAATTACTTATAGTGTTGGGAAAACACTTATTTTGTTTTCTGTTTTTTATTTCTAATTTTATTTTTACAGTTTCTGGTTCAAAAGAGCCTTAGGCATCGTTTGTAGTAAGCAATGACATAAGCAAAGATGGTGATACTATGAAACTTTTGGAATGCTATAAATTCCTGAGAAGTTGAAATGCTAATATTGATAGAGACCATTTAGAGGTCGCTCCTTGAAGTCTCTTCCAAAGTGGAAATGAAGCTTAGCTCAGTTGCAATCTCCTTTGTTTTTATTACTCTCTTGATATATGCATGGAGGTTATTGAATTGGGTGTGGTTGAGACCAAAGAAGCTAGAGAGATGCCTTAGGCAGCAAGGTCTGACTGGGAATTCCTACAAGTTGTTGCAAGGGGACTTTAGAGAGATATCGAGAATGATTAACGAAGCAAATTCCAGACCCATCAGCTTCTCTGATGATATTGTGCAGCGAGTTATACCATTTCACGATCATTCCATCCGGAAATATGGTATGAAAATGAGGTACTCTTTATCATTGCACTAAAATATATTTAATTGTGGAATTTTCCCCAAGGGATTGTTGGTCTTTGGTTTTTTTTTATTAGTTATTTTTCCTGTCCATTTTTTTTTTCTTCTCTAAGAAGTTATAGCCCAATGGAATTTCAATGGTACTTCAAATTTCCTTTTTCTACGTCGGAGTGTAATTTTTAAGGTTTATTTGATTAAAAAAAATAAAATAATCCCAACTTTAGAAAAATATCATTATGATAAAAAAAAAACTCATTTTCTATAAAAAAAAAAAAAAAAAAAACACTTATTGTTTTTCTTTTCAACCTAGAAAATGACTTCTTTTTTTTTTTTTTTTTATAAAAATATACCCCAGAAAAATTTGTTTTCATACTATAAACAAGAAATAAATTACGAAATAGGAACTCAAATTTATAAAATACAAATTTCAAATAATTATTTAAAAATAATTACCATTTTATGAACTTTTTTATCAAATGTGCTTCCTTTCATCATCCTTAGTACTATGTTTGATAGGTATAGAGGATTCCTATTTTATAATCATTTGCATGAATGTTTAAAAACTCATTTTTTCGAATATACTTATTGTTTTTCTTATAAAAATAATATTTTTTTCTTTTAAAAAAAATGTACAAATAAATTATCAAGATATTAAGAGATGTTTAGATAAAAGATGAAATAATTTTTAAGTTGAAATATGAGAGGTGTTAGATTTATAAATTTAGGATTATTTTATCCCTTTTAATTGTGTAATTCAATTTTTTTATAAGCTATATGTAGGTATATATAGATATCAACTTTGATAAAGAGCCTTATTTACTTTGTAAGTTGTTTAATCATTGGAAAAATGTGAATAGTCTTTAAATTATTATGCTAATTGTTTCTCATCTTTTCAAATTTTGCATGAACTTTTGACTTTTGATAATTAATCACATCAGTATAATTTTCTTTAGATATTTGAGCTTCTTCAATCAGAGAGCCTTGCATTTGCCTCCTTGAGTATCCAGGTCCTTTCTGACATTTATCCAACAATGGGCATTAAAAATGCAGGTAAAAATAGTTTTACATGGTTGGGCCCAAAACCAGTGGTAAACATTATGGAGCCTGAGCTGATAAGGGATGTTCTCTTAAAGCACAATGTCTTTCAAAAACACCCTCTCGGCAAGCTGCTGGCTACTGGTGTTGTTCTATTGGAAGGTGAACAATGGACTAAACGTAGAAAGATCATAAACCCAGCTTTCCATCTAGAAAAGCTGAAGGTAATTTTCCAACCGGAAAACGTGACCCTAATTCCCATTCTTTCTTTATCTTTAATTTTAGAATGGATATGGTTAAACTTTTGAGGCACTATTTTTTTGGTTATGCAGGCAGACCCCAACTTGTTGCCTGGTTTCTCTGCATAGCCCTCTTCTTATAGGAAAGAAAATAAATTTCTGAATGTTCCATAATTTAGTAGACATATTCACAATTTTACTGCCTCTTGTAATCTTTTTTCTTATGCATGATAAATCTTTTGCACAATAACTCAAAGTGCAAATGTGAGACTGACTTCTAAATTTATTAATTGTGTTTGAATTTGTTATAGCACATGGTATCGGCATTCCAATTGAGTTGTAGTGATATGGTCAATAAATGGGAGAAGAAGCTCTCCCTGGACGGCTCATGTGAATTGGACGTTTGGCCCTATCTTGAAAATTTGACGGGAGATGTTATTTCAAGAACAGCGTTCGGTAGTAGCTACGAGGAAGGAAGAAGGATATTCCAACTCCAGAAAGAGCAAGCACATCTTGCAATCCAGGTTACTCAGTCAGTTTATGTTCCAGGATGGAGGTAGGCATAAAATATTTCAAGGGATTAATCTGAACCTCGGTACTAATATCCAAATGCTATAACTGTTATAACAATAACAATAACAATAAAAATAAAAATAAAAATAAAAAAGACGAAGAAGGAGGGTTTGATCCAGCATGGGACAAAAGCAAGAATAAAATTAGTAACTGTTATAGCGTTTAAGAACTGTAAGATGTTTCATTTAGTTTGTTAATATGACTCTCAACTAATTTTTGTTTTCCTTTAAGTAGTTTGTCTTCCAATTTTTGGCTTTCTATTTTAAGAGCTTTCTTTTTGTTCAAATTGAAGAATGTAGCTGTGTCTTCAAAACAAAAATCAAGTTCAAGTATCCCCTTTTCTTTTATTGGAACATCTTAGCAAGATGCATGGTGAAATACTACTATAAAATATATGTAGACTCAATGGTCAATTAATGTCTGGATGGTTTCATCTTTGGAACATCATGGATATTCCGAGAAATTGAACAAGTACAAAGTCATGGATGAAAATGCATTAGTTGTTTCCTGTATTTCATTGATCTTCATTTACTTGGATTACTTCCAAGCAGGTTTTTTCCAACAAAGACAAACAGGAGAATGAGGCAAATTAGCAATGAAGTCAATGCATTGTTGAAGGGTATCATTGAGAAAAGAGAGAAGGCAATGAAAGTTGGCGAAACTGCTAATCATGATTTATTAGGTCTACTAATGGAATCCAACTACAGAGAAATGCAAGAAAATGATGAGAGGAAGAATGTTGGAATGAGCATCAAAGATGTCATTGAGGAGTGTAAGCTATTCTACCTTGCTGGCCAAGAGACTACCTCGGTTTTACTTCTGTGGACAATGGTTCTATTAAGCAAGCATTCAAACTGGCAAGCTCATGCAAGGGAAGAGGTTTTACGGGTTTTTGGTGATAAAAAACCAGATGGCGATGGCTTAAATCACCTCAAAATTGTGAGTATCAATCCAATATGTATTCAATTTAGTAACACTTCTTGAAAATAATATATTACTCTTTTTTTGTTTTTTTCAATCTTGAGGCAAAGTATGTTTTGTTTATGTATCCTCTTTTCTTTAATTGAAAGCTATATGAAGATACTTGATATCCCCAATGGAATTTTTCTTTCCTTATCTACCTACGCGCACAATGCATCAGCACTGGCCAATTGACCTTACTGAAGAAGGGGCGGACTATTCTTTTCTTTGCGTGAATTTTTTATTTGCTTGTTAGGTTGTTTTGAGTGTGGTGAAATACTTAGTATCAATCATTTACAATACTGAAGATAATCTTGATATTTCCTCTTGCCAAGCGTGTTTTCTTGAAATTGGAACTCAAGGCTATAATAAATTTTCCGGGGGTTCTTAGTTTGTATTCACCAGTTACTATATTTGAAAAGTTCTTCCATGGTTTGATGTATGCTTCTTAGTAATCATTTAGTGTATTTCAGCAATGAATTCTCATGATAAAAATATTTTCTATATTGCAGGTTACTATGATTTTTCATGAGGTCCTTAGGTTATATCCACCAGTATACATGCTTCTTCGAACTGTTTTTGCCGACAGCCAAGTGGGAGGATTGTATTTACCAGATGGAGTGCAGATTGCTTTGCCAATCCTCCTACTTCACCACGATCATGAAATTTGGGGAGAGGATGCCAAGGAATTCAACCCGGGGAGATTTTCAGAAGGAGTTTCAAAGGCAGCAAAGAGCCAAGTTTCATTTTTTCCATTTGGTTATGGTCCTCGGATATGCGTTGGACAAAATTTTGCAATGATGGAAGCAAAAATGGCTTTGACAATGATCTTACAACGTTTCTCATTTGAACTTTCCCCATCCTATGCTCATGCACCTATTAGTCTTATAACTATGCAACCCCAGTATGGCGCACACCTGATTTTACATGGACTTTAGCATCAGAGCTCTTGTTATCAGTGAGAGTTAGCAAGACCTTTAAACCTAGATAGTGTTGAATTTAAAATGCCCACACTCCCTTTCACTTGAAATGAGTGCTCTTTAAAGCCATTATATCAATAAAATTCTCTTTTGTATGTTTGTAAGAGATCATATATAAAAATGATCACTTTACAAGGAGATGTATTTTTCTCTATTCTTGTCCCCCAAAAATAAAAAAGAAAAAAAGAATTGCTGACAATCTTATCTGGAGAATGGACATGCTTTAAAATTAGTTGTGATGGGTGACCATGCATGTTGTGATATCTACAAGGAAACTACCATTCCAATAATAGGAGAAATATTATCATTTATTCTTATCGTTATAGAGTGGTGTCTCACTCACTATAATTGAGTAGTAGACTCTTACGGAATTTTATAGGTATCTGTAAAGAATCTATGTAAAAGGAATGTGGAGAAATCTCTATCCTTATTCTATACCATTACATATAGTGATCCAATTGGTAGGTATGATGACACTTGGTGATTTGATTGATCATTAACATCGAATTTCTCATGTTAGATATTAGGGAAAAGCCATCCATGTGGATAACCATTAAAACTAGAAAAGTGATGTTTATAGAATTTTTGACACAATTGTAATTATTGAGAGTTGAAATAAAGATGAATTACTGGGAAAATTAAGGGTTAGTATGGTCCACTTGGATATGAACAATAAATTAAGAAAATCAACTATATTCAATAATCTTAGTAATTTTTCTGTTATTAAATATTTCGATATCCAAAAGGAATACTTGAATATCATTTGTATTACTTTGTATTTTTAGGTTTACATCGTTGGAAAAATAAGAAGAAAATAAAGAAAAATATTAATTGTAAGTAGTTAGGAAAGAATCCATTATAAAAGAACTTTTAACATTTTTCTTTTATTTCCTTAATTTTTCAAAAAATTAAACCCAAAATAAACATTTAACTCTATGTTCAATTATTTCCCTTAATTTTATTGAGCTCTAAAAATTCGAAAAAAGAAAAGAAAAGGCCTTAGTTTGGATCCATTAGTTTAGCTCAATGTTTTGAGGTGAAATGCAAGAAAAACAATATATTACTTTAGCCAAAAATTCATCTAATGGGAGTTTTAAAATGTAAAAAATTATTTTCACTAATTATTTCAAATTATTTTTTCAGATTTAGAGATTATTTCATCCCTTGTAATCAAATTATTCTCTCTCTTTTTTTTCTTTTTTTCTTTTTTTCAGATTTTCAAAATCCCAATAAAACGTAAATTCTATCCAAGATTTTATTGCCTCATTTATAACCTATAAATTCAATCAGCAGAATTTATCAGCTCATATCCTTTGCAATGGCTTTTTAATTCCAAAATGGAGTATTTGTATATTAAACCATTGTAGAGGATATGAGGTGGGCATGAAAGATGAAAAGAAGATGAATAGGGAATGAAGATGCATAGAGTACTTTTACCTTTAATACATGCAGTTTCTGTGCTATTACTCTTCTTCAATCTGCATATTTTTGAATGTGACCACTTTAAAGAAAACGCACTTCCATCGAATATATAAAACCCATCAAATGGAACTGAAGCGTTGTAAAGCCTGCGGCAAGAGGATAAGTCCAATTGTTGGACAAGTCTGGAGGAATAAACAGCATAAACTGGGTTACCAGGGATAGAAAGGCAAGGGATGGACCGGTCAAAATTATATGAATCTGTTTTATGTGAGGAACAATTGAAGAAGGTGAAGAAGTCCTCAAATTTGAACTGGAAGGGGGAGGCAGCTAAATTAAGGTTTCGAAGCTGTCTCGCAAGGCAATTATCCGGGTCCTGGACAATGATATCCCGGGATTTGCAAGTTATATTCTTCACCAAGAGCTTTACCGAAACTGGCAGCTCTAGCATGGTCTGATTATTCTCAGTGCAAGATAACTCAAATCCCGGGTATCCACAGTGGCGTGGCTGGTCTTTTAGACTGAAAGGGAACTGGATGAGTGGACCCTGGTCGCCACGACGATTTGATGTCATGCACTCATCTCGGCCCCCTCTCATCTCCACAAACAAGAATGAAAAATGTTTAATTTTATTTATTTATTTAATTATTTTGCTTGGTAACTAAAAAATGAAAAATATTCATTGCTTAATTGGTAACAAACAAGAATCTATAAGGAGTGAGACTTTGGGAGTCAAGTTTTTATCTTTCATTTTTTATTTCCTGATAAATTTCATCTTTCATTGTCCTGCATCTTTTTCATGTTAAATTTAATTCGTATTTTTTTTATTAATTAACAGATGGAATATTGGATCGGAGCACCTCGTCAATCAAAGGTGAGGCCTACTTAACTCTTCTTTGAATGAAGCATTGCTTTGGTAGTATAAAATTGAATGTGAATAGAGCATGCCATTAAACTGCATTTTCCAATTTGGGAAACAATTAAGGAGTGAAATTACTAAAAAGTAGCACTGCTGTCATGACATTTTTTTTTTTTTTTTTCCAAAAACAGAGGATTAATCTCTTTTTAGTTAAATAAAAAAAAAAATGAGGAGAGCCAAGTGGGTGTAATTATGCAGTTTGTTGGTGATTACCATTGTCGGTTTTCTATTTCATTTTGTTCCTTTTTAATTTTTAGATAAAATATCATTATCTAGTTAGTCAACATGCAGGATTTGAAGACAAAATGCATTAGATTCTTCAACTTTGACCACTAACGTAAATTAATTACTTGATTTTATCATGCAGGCGGGAAATAATATTATTATTATTATTACTACCATTTTGAATCTGTAGTTTACGTTGGTAAGGCTTCCAGAGTTTCTATTATTATCTAATTTTCATAAATTGGGTAATAATAATAAAAATAAAAAAGACTTGTCATGTTCAATTACATATTTAATCCCATGTATATATATATATATATAATTGAGATTGTCCTTTATGTAATGATTGGTAATCTATTTTATTTATTTATGATAATTCAATTAAGTAAACTGCTACTTTATTTTTATTATTAACCCTTAGTATAATAAATGTTTATATGAAGGAGAGAATCTCCCCGTCAACTTGATAATCAATAATATACACAATTTATATGTCACTTAATAATAGTATAGACGATTTTTAAATAGCTATAATAATATTAATAATTTTTCTTTTATACTTATCTCTTTTACTTTTCAATCAATAAATAATAATAAAAATAATAAAATAACTCTCTTAAACTATTCTATTGCTCATCTTTAATATGTAATGTATGTGGATTTTTTTTTTTAATTTAATCATTTTTTTAATCTTATTTTTGCAGGTTGGTTAATGAGATATATTGGTAAGTCTTTCAAATCTCAATAAATTGCCAAGGATACTATGCCTTTTTTAGAGCTCAATTTGCCTTAGTCTTTTAAAAGTTTTTTCAAAGAAGATTGCATAGAGGTGCCCAGTTTTATTGTTCTACATTTGTTTGTACAAATATAAATTGGAATTCTATTTCTATAAACTTGAGAATTTTAATTTCAAATAAATTTATATATTTTTGTAAATTTGTTATGTATTGAATTTTAAATTTGTTAAGAGTACAGCCAAATTGAAAATTGGGAGTCAAAAAGAATTTTCTCTCTCATTCTGCCCTATATCATTTTGAATTCATAAAAAGAAGAGGAACATAACTACGTTGATTGCAAACCTAAAAACATCTTTCTATTGAGTCAACTAATAAGCAATTATATAGGTGAAATAACTTTTTAAATTGACTATTTTATTTGAATTCGATAATTGAATTCAAATGATGATGCACTTTTCTCTAATGTTTTTTTTTTTTTTTATAATTATTTTAACATGTGATTTTATAGCCATGATGATGATCATCGGGAGGACTGCACTTAGTATATTGTGTCTACTTGTCTATTTAATCTACAAGTTTCAATGGAGACACTTATCATTGGATGATGGCATTGAAGAATTCCTACATAGCCACAAAAATCTTCAGCCAATCAAATACTCATATTCATAGGTAAAAAAAGATGACTCATAATTTTAAGAATAAATTAGGTCAAGGAGGTTTTGGCACTTTGTACAAAGGAAGACTCCGAAGTGGTCGCATTGTAGTTGTAAAAACGTTAGTTATGTCAAAAGCTAATGGGCAAGATTTCATCAATGAAGTTGCTACAATTGGAAGAATTCATCATGTTAATGTGGTGAGACTTGTTGGATTTTGTATACAGGGATCAAAATGGGCTCTTGTATATGACTTTATGTCGAATGGGTCTCTTGATAAGTTTGTTTTTCTTGACCAAAGAAATAACATTCCTTTGAGTTGGGAAAGATTATACAAGATTGCACTTGGAGTGGGACGTGGGATTGATTACTTACATCAAGGATGTGACATGCAAATTGTCCATTTTGATATCAAACCACACAGCATTCTTCTTGATGAAGACTTCACACCAAAAGTTTTAGATTTTGGTCTTGCAAAATTATATTCAACATATAATAGTATTGTATCCATTACTACTGCTAGAGGAACCTTGGGCTACATTGCTCTTGAATTGTTCTACAAAAACATTGGAGGTGTATCATTTAAGGCTAATGTTTATAGTTTTGGAATATTGTTATTGGAAATGGTGGGGAAAAGGAAGAATGTGAATGCATTTACAAAGCATTCAAGTCAAATATATTTCCTATCATGGATTTATGATAGATATGATCAAGGAGAGGACATGGAAATGGGAGATGCCATTGAGGATGAAAAAAGGTATGTGAGGAAAATGGTGATAGTTGCACTATGGTGTATACAAATGAAGCCTGTGGACTGTCCTTCAATGAGCAAAGCATTGGAGATGCTTGAAGGAGAGGTTGAACTCTTGAAAATGCCTCATAGGCCAACTCTATGGTCTATTGAGAATCACGAGCAATCCATGGTAGTGGTACCAATTTCATCATCCAATTCTATGGGTACAATCTCCTTAAATGGAAGGTAGTGCTACACCATTTAGTTGCATATTATGTAATCCAATAATAATGTGTGTTAGTCTTAGGTATAAGGTTTCTATCAAATCAGTCTATGTAATATGATAAAGTTTCATCTTTGAATCGTAGCTTGGCTCCTTGTGAGTGAGATATGTATAGGTGATAAAATATCATTTCAAATGTTTGAGTAGTCTTCTTTGAAGCCCTTAAAAGTATCAAATAGATTTCCCCATTTCCTTTGAAGTAAGTTCTATTCTTTTATATATATATATATATATATATATATATATTCTACAAAATAATTATTTGGGTTGTAGAGATTTAGGTAATCTATTTTGTTATGCATTTGTTACCTACAATAATCTAGGCTTTCAAAGATCAATAGTGTCAGTTATAACATTTCTTTCATAAATAATTCCAAATAGTTTCTATTAGAGAAGTATCCTTGGGCCTCTCTTACAATAACATTCTTGGACATTGAATTGCACCATTCCATTTGTGGTTATTTAGATTAATGGATGCTTTGGTTTCTCTATTCTTAGATTTCTACTCCTTGTCAAAAGTTAATGGGAACTCTAATCTCACCCTTCTCACTTTAAAGCATGCTCTAAAATTAAAAGTTGTATTTTGATAAAGAGAGAATTAACAAAGAAGTAATAATTTGAAAGTTCAAACCTTCTCTTGGTATATGTCTACTATTATAATTCACTATCAGTGTAAAATTGTAGGAGCAAATGAATATTTTAAAATTTTAAAATGGCCTCCTACAAGTATCATACTCCTTTAATAATTTATGTGGTCCATTGTGTATATGGTCAATTGTGGTGCTTAATTTATTGATTGAATACAACTTTTCAAATAAGAACCAACCAATTCAATTTTCTTAGCACTAAAAGGAATTTGGTCCTTGCATTTAAAGGACTCTATTTCTTTATCTTTAGAAATGTGAAATGATCTAGATGTGATAGGGTCATAATACTATATGAATTATGATGATAATACCATTACATTATATTCCAAGCATACATATGAGCAATGAATATTTTAATTGATTTATAAATTTATTTTGCTTGTTGGGATAAGCCTCTTGAACTTGTATGACCAATATTCCTTGTTAATTCATTGGGTTTAATCATTCAACTTGAGGCTATCAAAATAGGTATGAGATTAACCTATTTTTTAAATATTTTTAAATATGTTTAAAAATAATTTTTATATATAGTGTTTTATTTTTATCATTCTCCATATTTATATAATTATTTTTTAAAATAGTCCTTAAAAAAAAATTGAAAACAACTAAAGAATGCTTTCAAACAATTAAAGAATATGTTTTGAAAACACCATTTTTACAAATAGAAAACCATTTTTTACCCAACATGCTTAGACTTCCCATTTCCACCCCTATTTCCCGTTAGCTTTTGCAAGATCACATGCTATACAGCAAGCAACAATATATGTGGGTAGTTTTAGCCCATGTTTAGGAACACGAGTAAAGTGAAAAGATAAATATGTCATGGCTCAGTTATAGGGATGAGTAGTTGTTAGTACTAGTACTTGAATAGAGCAAGGAAAAAATATGGTCACTTGGCTCTCTTTTGTGCCAATTCCATGTCCATATTTGTTTTACAGCTCGGTAACTGTATACACCATACCTTTCATAAAAGTACAATATTCATTTTGCTAAAACAGTATCCAATTTTGTACAAGTTGCCCACCTCATCCATCTAGATTTAAGCATTTTTGGGTGAGTCCTTTTAATCATATTTTTCATAAAAATAGTTTCTATCAACAATTTTATTTCAACAATATTTTTAGTTGTGTCAAATTTGTCAAGCTCATTCAAGTGCGTCCATTTACGAGAAAAATTGAATTTGTGTCATCATCTTCTCTTACATTTCTTATGTTCAGGAATGAATAATTTGGCCAACAAGTTATTATCATTCTTTATTGACCAAAAATTTTTGTGACTCTATTCAAACACTATTTATGACACTTCTCTTAAAGCTCATGTATTATATTTTTTTGAAAAATGGTAAAAGGTGTGAAACACGCCCTTAGTGATAAGGTTATGGAATCTATAGTGTAGAGTTGAATAACCCATTAATGGGAAAAAGTGTGAACCACATTCTTAGTGATGAGGATATGGAATCTATGTGTAGATTTGAATAACCCATTAATTAATTAAATTTAAGATTGTTTTATCTCTAAAGTTTCTTCTTTTTCCATAAGATAAGAGGTGCTAATTTCAATAAGATGAAGACATGTCTACTTATTAGGTTATTGGTGGTTGCTAGTGGTAACTAAAGATATTTAATCTCTTTCATGGAGAAATTGACTACAACAGTCAAGTGCATCCATTTACGTGCAAAATTGAATTTTTGTCATCATCTTCTTTTATACTTCTTATGTTCAAGGATGAATAACTTGGCTAACAAGTTATTATCCTTTTTTATTGACCAAAAAATTTCGTTACTCTATTCAAACACTATTTATGACACTTCTCTTAAAGCTCATCTATTGTCTTTATTTGAAAAAGGGTAAAAGGTGTGAAACACGTTCTTAGTGATAAGGTTATGGAATCTATAGTATAGAGTTAAATAACCCATTAATGGGAAAAAGTGTGAACCATATTCTTAGTGATAAGGATATGGAATCTATGCATAGATTTCAATAACCCATTAATTAATTTAATTTAAGATTGTTTTATCTCTAAATTTTTTTTTCTCCATAGGATAAGGGGTGTTAATTTCAACAAGATGAAGACATGTCCACTTATTGAGTTGTTAATGATTGCTAGTGGTAATTAGAAATATGTAATCTCTTTCATAGAGAACTAGATAAGCTTGATTGAGAGAAAGTTATTGGCTTATAAAAATCAAGCATTGTGAGGTGATTAATCATTTAGTCTGGCATGTGTTCAAGAGTGTTACGAAGTTGGGCATGTTTTCAATAAGAGGTGTGAATTTTAACAAGATGAAGACATGTCCACTTATTAGGTTATTGGTGGTTGCTAGTAGTAACTAAAGATATGTAATCTCTTTCATGGAGAAATTGACTACAATAGTCAAGTGCATCCATTACGTGCAAAATTGAATTTTTGTCATCATCTTCTTTTACACTTCTTATGTTCAAGGATGAATAGCTTGGCTAACAAGTTATTATCATTCTTTATTGACCAAAAAATTTTGTTGCTGTATTCAAACACTATTTATGACACTTATCTTAAAGCTCATCTATTATATTTTTTTGAAAAAGGGTAAAAGGTGTGAAACATGTTCTTAGTGATAAGGTTATGAAATCTATAGTATAGAGTTGAATAACCCATTAATGGGAAAAAGTGTGAACCATATTCTTAGTGATGAGGATATGGAATCTATGCATAGATTTGAATAACTCATTAATTAATTTAATTTAAGATTGTTTTATCTCTAAATATTTTTTTTTTCTCCATAGGATAAGGGGTGTTAATTTCAACAAGATGAAGACATGTCCACTTATTGAGTTGTTAATGATTGCTAGTGGTAATTAAAAATATGTAATCTCTTTCATGGAGAACTAGATAAGCTTGATTGAGAGAAAGTTATTGGCTTATAAAAATCAATCATTGTGAGGTGATTAATCATTTAGTCTGGCATGTGTTCAAGAGTGTTACGAAGTTGGGCATGTTTTCAATAAGAGGTGTGAATTTCAACAAGATGAAGACATGTCCACTTATTAGGTTATTGGTGGTTGCTAGTAGTAACTAAAGATATGTAATCTCTTTCATGGAGAAATTGACTACAATAGTCAAGTGCATCCATTTACGTGCAAAATTGAATTCTTGTCATCATCTTCTTTTACACTTCTTATGTTCAAGGATGAATAACTTGGCTAACAAGTTATTATTATTCTTTATTGACCAAAAAATTTTGTTACTCTATTCAAACACTATTTATGACACTTATCTTAAAGCTCATCTATTGTATTTTTTTGAAAAAGGGTAAAAGGTGTGAAACACGTTCTTAGTGATAAGGTTATGAAATCTATAGTATAGAGTTGAATAACCCATTAATGGGAAAAAGTGTGAACCACATTCTTAGTGATGAGGATATGGAATCTATGCGTAGATTTGAATAACCCATTAATTAATTTAATTTAAGATTATTTTATCTCTATTTTTTTTTCTCCATAGAATAAGGGGTGTTAATTTCAACAAGATGAAGACATGTCCACTTATTGAGTTGTTAATGATTGCTAATGGTAATTAAAAATATGTAATCTCTTTCAGGGAGAACTAGATAAGCTTGATTGAGAGAAAGTTACTGGCTTGTAAAAATCAAGCATTGTGAGGTGATTAATCATTTAGTCTGGCATGTGTTCAAGAGTGTTGCGAAGTTGGGCATGTTTTCAACAAGAGGTACTAATTTCAATAAGATGAAGACATGTCCACTTATTGAGTTGTTGGTGGTTGTTAGTGGTAACTAAAGATATGTAGTCTCTTTCATGGAGAATTAGATAAGCTTGACTGATAGAAAGTTGTTGGCTTACAAAGATCAAGCATTGTGGGGTGATTAATCATTTGGTCTGACATGCGTTTAGGAGTTCTAGGAAGTTGAGCATGCTTTCAATAAGAAGTGCTAATTTCAACAAGATGAAGACATGTCCACTTATTAAGTTGTTAGTGATTGCTAATGGTAATTAAAGATATGTAATCTCTTTCATGGAAAACTAGATAAGCTTGACTAATAGAAAGTTGTTGGCTTACAAAGATCAAGCATTGTGGGATGATTAATCATTTGGTCTAACATGCGTTGAAGAGTTCTAGAGTTCTACGAAGTTGAGCATGCTTTCATCAATACTATGGAGCCATTCCAAAGGTAAAACAATGGTTTTTGGAAAGAAATAATTTACAAAGAAGTGAGTCATGTATTCACAATTTAGAAAATAAAATAACATGTCATGTTTCATTAGTGTTTTTGAATTATTTTTCACTCAGTCTTGTTGCTTATGTAAAGTTGAAAACATACCCTACCTTTTATAGTTTCATTTCTATTTGGATTTGATACTAAGCTTATCCTTCTTAGTTTTAAATTTCACTTACATCCCTTTGATTCGAAGTAAGGGATCTGTTTGATGGAATTTCAAACTAATGATAACTAAGTGTATTTACCCCAAACTTATTAAAATATGAGTGAAATTAAACCTTTATAGCTATTCCCAACATGTGCTTTTCATATTTGTGGTACAGCTAGATGTCAAAATCAACTATGCTTATGGAGGTAGGTTTGGCATATAGATATAATTTAATATTTTAGTCTAATTTAATGGTGCTAAAGTTGGATATCATGTCCTCTCCAAATTGATTTGGTTTTATCATTATTTGACATATTTCTTATGTTTAAATAATTGATTAAAAGATATGCCAAACGCAAAAAACAACTTTGTTCTTTTTCGTATTTCCTGCCAAAAGAAACTTTTTTTTTTTTTTTTTTCCGTGAAAGTCGTTATCATGCTTTTCTTTGAATAATTGGTGAAAAAAATGACTAGTACCAAAACACAATTTATTACCTTTTTACGTTCATCTATATCTTTGTTTTTGAAAAAAAGAAAAGCGAGGTGGTAGAAAAAGATATGAAATCTCATTAGTGCATATTATGACTGAGTCTATATGATTAGGATATAAAGAAGATGACTAACAATTTGAAGAACAAATTATAACTAGAAGGTTTTGGCACAACATACAAAGGAAATTTCGAGGTAGTAGCATTGTGAGCTATAAAAGTGTTGGTCACTTCTACAGTTAATGAGCAAGATTTCATCAATATGAAATCACTACTATTGGAAGGTTTCATCTTATTGTGTTTTGCCTAATTGAATTTGTGTGAAAGGATCAAAATGCCCTCTCACATATGATTTGGTGCCTATTGGATCTCTTAATAAGTACATTTTTCTTGAAAGAGAAAATTCTATTCCTTTGGGCTTGCAAATGTTGTATAAGATTGCATTAGGAGTGGCAAGAGGAATCGGATATTTGCATCATAGTTATGACAAGCAAATTCTATGGTTTAATATCAAGCCCTACAATATTCTTCCTCATGAAGACTTTACACCAAAAGTTTTAAACTTTCACCAAACGAAATTATGTTTGATAGATAAAATTATTGTGTTCAACTATATCACGAGGAATACTGGTATATATCAATCCATTAGTATCTTACAAAAACATTGGTGGCATCTTTTATAAGTTTAATGTTTAGAATGTTGTTGATGGAAATATAAGAGAGAAAGAAGAATGTGATTGCATTTGTACCATGCTCAAGTCAAATATACTTTTCATTAATTGTGGATTTATTACAAATATGATAAGAGGAGAAAACATGGACATGGGAGATGTTATGGAGGACAAATCAGGGAGGAAAAGAAAGAAGATTGGAGTTTTGAATATCAACTTTCCTTAATGAGGCCCCAAACTGTTCTCAACAGAACATAGCTTATACAACATTTAGCTTAACTGAGTTTGAACAATTCCCACCGTAACTTCGTTGATAATTTCTGTGTGAATCGGTCCGAACCTGGAAAAAATGATGTCTGAAGATCTGATGGTGGTTTCTAATAAACTTCTCCAGACTAAGTAGGACATGCAGTAGAGTACTCAGGAATTATTTAGCTTTATTATGGTACACTGCACACCGAATCTATGGCATAATTCGTCATGGTATCACAAATAAAGACCCATTTGGGCTCTTCCGTTGGGTCCAAATAACTTGCTAGAATATAGCCATTTAATATTAGTTGATGGCTAGGCCATATAGGTATGTGTTAATCCCTAGAATTGCTTCCTTGGCCCAATTGGCAAATAGACTCCTTTCAGGAAAGGGGAACCCAAAAGTAAGAAAGCTAGAAGCAATGGAACAATTTTGTTGTTTCGAGTAAGAGTTACTTATCGGTGTTCGATTATTTTGAGCTTGAATGAATTCCTCAATCGCATGGTACATGGATAAGTTCCTCTTCTCCATTTGTAGATCAAGAATATCACAACACATGGAATCCCAAACAAAGTCTTCACTGCCGCAACAATAGCCACTGTAAAGGACAATTATAGAAAAATCAGCAGAAGAACTTCAATTGCTCCATCTGTGGTACCATTTTGCTGAGTTCTACAGTTTTCTCGTGTTTTTTGTTTTCCTTTTTATTTATCAACCGACCAGATGGTCTTGAAAGGCTTGTCTTTTACATTTTCCACCTTAAGTTGTTTCCTTCTGTTCATCACCACTTCAATGACGAAATTCAATGTCTTACCAATGCAGCACAGTCCCGATACCAGAATGCCTACTCAAAATAACAAAAGAAATAAAACATAGTTAAAGGTTTTTTTGTAACGCTTTTATATATAAATAGGCTAATAAAAAGGGTTTTTGAAAAAAATATAATAATTAAAAAATAAATATTAAAATATGACATTTTTAAAATTATCTCCAAATCTACTATACTTTTTAATAAATCAATTATAAATTGTCTTTTGAAAATATGACTTTAATTAAATTTTAAAATTTTCTTTTGAGAAGACAACTTTGATATTTAAACTTATTACCTTGTTATATTTCTTATGTTGACCAACAAGCTAGTATTATTCTTTGTTGACCAAAAATTTTGGCAACTCTATTAAAACATTATTTAAATACTTAGTTTTCATTAAAGCTCATCTGTTATATTTTTTAAAAAAGGAGAAAAGGTGTCAAACATGCTTTTAGTGATAAAGATATGAAATCTATCATGTAGAGTTGAATAACCCATTAATTAATTAAATTTAAGATTATTCCTATCTCTCAAGTTTTTTCTTTTTCCATAAAGTAAGAGGCGCTAATTTCAATAAGCTAGATGGAGGCACATTGACTTATTGAGTTGCTAGTGATTGCTTGAAGTAATTAATGATAAGCTTAATTGATAGAAAGTTATTGGCTTACATAGATCAAGCATTGCGGGGTGGTTAATCATTTAATGTAGCATTCATTCAGGATTTCTACACAGTTGAACATGCTTTCATGCTTTCATTAATACTATGAAGTCATTCCACAAGTAAATTAAAGAATGAAAAGTGGTTCAGAAAATAAAATAGTATGTCACTCCTGATCAAACCATCAAACAATGTAGATTAGTGTTTCTAAATTATTGTTCACATAATCTTGTTGCTTATGCAAAGTTGAAGAGATACCTACTTTTTATAGTTAGGGTTAATTTCATTTCTATTTTTTGATATTTGAACTAAATGTACTTAATTAGTTGCCATTAAATTTAATACTTTTCTTACTCTTTTTCAGTTTTTAATTTTGTTCATCTTCCTTAGATTCAAAATGAGAGATATATTTGACAAAATTTTAAACTAATAATGACTAAGTGTATTTGACCCAAAAATGTGAGTGAAATTAAATACTTTTTATATTTGAAGCTTTCACTAAACAAAATTACGTTTGATAGATAAAATTATCGTGTCTTACTATATCTCGAGGAATGCTAGTATATACCGCTCCATTATTATTCTATAAAAACATTGGAGACATCTTTTATAAGTTAAATGTTTATAGTTTTAGAATGTTGTTGATTGAAATACCAGAGAAAGAAGTATGGGATTGCATTTATACTACATTCGAATCAAATATACTTTTCATTGTAGATTTATGACAGATATGATAGAAGAGAAAACATGGACATGGGAGATGTTGAGGACAAATCAACTAGGAAAATTAAAGAAAAAAAATTGGAGTTTTGAATCTTAACTTCCCTTAAGGAGGCCCCAAACCATTCTCAACAGAACGTAGCTAATACAACATTTAGCTTAACTGAGTTCCAACTATTCCAACTGTAACTTCATCAATAATTTCTGCACAAATCTGTCCGAACCTAGAAAAATGATGTCTGAAGATCTGATGGTGGTTCTTAAGTAACTTCTCTAGAGTAAGTAGGACATGCAGTAGAGCACTCAGGAATTGGCTAGCCTTATTATGGTGCCATGTACACCGAATCTTTAGCATAATTCCTCATGGTATCACAAATAAAGACCCATGGTATCACAAATCTATAGCAGTATAGCACTCAGGAATTGGCCAGCCTTATTATGGTACCATTTGGGTTATTTTGTTTTCATCCCCTCCGAGTGGAACTATGACACTTGCCTTTCTCCATTATCTCCTTTCTACGCATAAATGCTGATGATGAAATGAAGCAATTTACAGATGAATCAGAAAATTGAATTCCACAAAAACGACGACCTTTTGGGCATGAAAGTGAACTAGTTTCTGAGAATCGAAAATGCAGCGAAGAAGAAGAAGAAGAAGAAGAAGAAGGAAATAGAAGGACCAAAGAGATAAACGAAACGATGATTCTCAGAGCTGCTCTCATATGAGTGGTTAGGGCACAAATTTTGAGAAATAGAGGAGAGATTGGAACGCTATTTAGGGTTTCGACGGCATTCCGACCCCAAAGCGACATCGTTTCTAGAATAGGAGAGAGCCAGTAAGAGGGTTTGGCGGGACGCTGGATGGGGACGAAGATACGGACTCGAAACGGCGTCGCTTTGATCGGAGCAAACGACGCCGTTTTGAATACCGGAGAAGAGTATGATGCCACGAAACCAAAACGACGTCGTTTTCCAGTCAGTGTAACAGAGGATTTTTTATTTTTTTTTATTTTTTAGTTTTTATCCATGTGTTTGGCTGCTTATAAAGAACAGGAAAAATGCTACACAAATGATCACTCTTATCACATTTTTTTCATCATTTATTTGACAATAGAATATATAATTTTTTTTTTTCCTCTTTTCCACAATCTCCATGGGTAACATTCCATAATTATAAAAAAATTGGGCTTATAAGAGACATGCATCTCATATTTCCTTCAATGATATTCCAAAGTAATTCTACAGCAATATATCCTAGCATGCCTTGTACTTTAGGCAGCTGTCCTATGAATATGACTAATTATTTCATCACTACTCTATACAATGTGATTGAGTTGAAACAGTCTCTTCCAAACAATATTAAAGAACTGCCGACAATCTTATCTGGAGAATGGACATGCTTTAAAATTAGTTGTGATGGGTGACCATGCATGTTGTGATATCTATAAGGAAAATACCATTCCAATAATAGGAGAAATATTATCATTTGTTCTTATCGTTATAGACTGGTGTCTCACTCACTATAATTGAGTAGTAGACTCTTACGAAATTTTATAGGTATCTGTAAAGAATCTATGTAAAAGGAATGTGGAGAAATCTCTATCCTTATTCTATACCATTACATATAGTGATCCAATTGGTAGGTATGATGACACTTGGTGATTTGATTGATCATTAACATCGAATTTCTCATGTTAGATATCAGGGAAAAGCCATCCATGTGGATAACCATTAAAACTAGAAAAGTGATGTTTATAGAATTTTTGACACAATTGTAATTATTGAGAGTTGAAATAAAGATGAATTACTTGGAAAATTAAGGGTTAGTATGGTCCACTTGGATATGAACAATAAATTAAGAAAATCAACTATATTCAATAATCTTAGTAATTTTTCTGTTATTAAATATTTCGATATCCAAAAGGAATACTTGAATATCAATTGTACTACTTTGTATTTTTAGGTTCACATCGTTGGAAAAATAAGAAGAAAATAAAGAAAAATATTAATTGTAAGTAGTTAGGAAAGAATCCATTATAAAAGAACTTTTAACATTTTTCTTTTATTTCCTTAATTTTTCAAAAAATTAAATCCAAAATAAACATTTAACTCTGTGTTCAATTATTTCCCTTAATTTTATTGAGCTCTAAAAATTCGAAAAAAGAAAAGAAAAGGCCTTAGTTTGGATCCATTAGTTTAGCTCAATGTTTTGAGGTGAAATGCAAGAAAAACAATATATTACTTTAGCCAAAAATTCATCTAATGGGAGTTTTAAAATGTAAAAAATTATTTTCACTAATTATTTCAAATTATTTTTTCAGATTTAGAGATTATTTCATCCCTTGTAATCAAATTATTCTCTCTCTTTTTTTTCTTTTTTTTTCTTTTTTTCAGATTTTCAAAATCCCAATAAAACGTAAATTCTATCCAAGATTTTATTGCCTCATTTATAACCTATAAATTCAATCAGCTCATATCCTTTGCAATGGCTTTTTAATTCCAAAATGGAGTATTTGTATATTAAACCATTGTAGAGGATATGAGGTGGGCATGAAAGATGAAAAGAAGATGAATAGGGAATTAAGATGCATAGAGTACTTTTACCTTTAATACATGCAGTTTCTGTGCTATTACTCTTCTTCAATCTGCATATTTTTGAATGTGACCACTTTAAAGAAAACGCACTTCCATCGAATATATAAAACCCATCAAATGGAACTGAAGCGTTGTAAAGCCTGCGGCAAGAGGATAAGTCCAATTGTTGGATAAGTCTGGAGGAATAAACAGCATAAACTGGGTTACCAGGGATAGAAAGGCAAGGGATGGACCGATTAAGGCAATCAAACATGTTAAGATAACAAACAAAACAAGCATGAAGATAAGATCACCTTGTCTAAAAAAAAGAGGTATCTTCCAATCGACCAATTAAACGCCACATCTTCCTCAACTTAAGTTCGAGCTTGATCTTCTATGAAACTAGAGATTCTAGGTTCGATCCCCAGTGGAGTTGCCAATTTGTGGGCCCGCATTTTTTCACATGCGTCCCCACTCAATCGGCGAGACTCGCTTTTCGTTTATTTGGTTAAAAATATGAGTTTTAGAAAAGACTTGGAGTCGCCACTAATTTTTATTTATTTTTAAAGGGGAAAACAAGTAAGAATAAAACCCCTAAAAGAACTCCTGATTTTTTATGGAAAAACTATTTATGAAAAACTTGAGTCTGGGTCCGGGGATTAGGTTAGTTATTGGGAAGGTACGGTAAAGATTATAGCACCCCTCTAAGCCCCTAAAAATGGGTCTCTACTAAATAAGGTGAGGAAAATGTGACAATTAACGGATTAATGGAGGGTACCTAGGTAGACTAAGGTGATTTCAAAAAATAGCATGCCAAACAAGATCAAATCACAATAAAGAAGAGTTAGGATCTGTACCTGAACCGCTTCTCAAGCGATATCATAAAACATCAGAGTTAGTTTAAATAGTATATCACTCAACATGCACTTTATCATAAATAATCGAACAATATAGCAAATATCAAGACACCCAAGCACCATCAAACATAGGCATTAATTCACAATGACAATCATATTTACAGAATTTAGAAAGTGGGTGTTAGGGAGCATACCTGGATAGCACAGATAACTCATAACACACTTCCTCAGGACATGAGGGGTTAGATAATAAATAACAAAATAAGAAATCCTAGCATGCTTAGTATCTAATTAGCATAGCAAAAAGGATCAGAATATATGAAATAATCAATAATCACACATCTTGTATACAATTCCTAAAAAATAGATAGATATGATTACAACAAATAACAAGGGCGGTAGCAAAAATAAGTTTTGAAAAGATTTTCTTATGTAGGGGTTTCATTAATTCCCCGATTGATATACACGAAGTTAGCCTAGAATCATCCCATTTATTTGGGACTACAAGCTTGGATTCGTGTCTTATTCAAAACCAAAATTTTCATTGAAAACCAAGAAGGATGCAAACTGATCAGGATATGGTTGCGTATTATTTTAAGAAAATAGGATTTTGATTCTAAAGACTCTAAATGAGTTTTTGAAATAGATTTTTAAAAGGAATGAGATTTTGATTCTAAGAACTTTAAATGAATTTTTGAAATGAATTCTTAAAGGATCTTTTGAGAAAAGTGTTATGTTTTAAAATAAAATAAATTAATTTGAAAACAATAAAACGTATGAATCAAAATACCAAGCAAAACAAAAAGAGAACAAAATCACAAAGTAGAATTTTTGACAACCGAGGAAGAATTGAAGTGGTGAGAATAGAGGCCAATCTTCACTATTTTCCAATGGCCTTTGAAAAGTAAATTTTGACAAAGGATGACCAAAGTGATAAACCAAAACCTTAGATCTTACGAGCACTGAAATTTTAAAAACATTTAATCTTAAGACAAACTTAATCAAGCGCTAAATATTATTTGACCTTTAAAACAGTACAAACAATACGTGTCAACTAATATTGACGATTTGGAGTCATAAATCTAATCGACTAAACTAAACAATTGGATAAAAGGAAACAAACACATAAACTAAATAAAATTAGTCTAAAACTAAAATTAACTATTTTTAAACACAAAATGATAACATGGGGATAGATTAAGCTAATTGACTACATTTCGAAAGCATGGAATTAATAGAAAATTAAAATTATCAATCTTACAACATGAACCAAATGGTATGAAACCAATCAAACTAATTAAAATTCTAAAAAATATCAACTAAAACAAAATCAATCAAAACTAGAGTAAATTTTTTTTATTTTTAGTTATTTATTTATTTTAAACACGAATATATTAATGGGAAATGAAATAAATTAACCAACTTAAATTCTAAAACTAAAAGGATGAATCATGAATTAAAATTAACAATCTTTGGATATGAAAAGAGTGGCATGGAATCAATTGAAATAATAAACTAAAATTTTAATAACACCTAAACTAAAAGATAAATTAAAACTAGATTAAATGAAATTATGAATTTCCTAATTGAGCACAAAAATAATGCTAATCAAAATTCTAAATTTTAAACCATCATCATGAATTGCCCAAACTCTTAAAAATCCTAACTTTTCCATTATCAACAAAAATTGCACAAACCAATATTTAAAAAATCTAATTTGTCAAACTAAGAATAATAAATTGTAACTACATTAAACAAAAATCATAATTTTCAAGCTAGAATAATGAACCAATAATAATTAATTTATTTAGGTAAGAAAAATTAAAATAAATAAATAAATAACATCTAAACTAAGCATGAACTTACAATAAAATAAAATTTGAAAATGCATAGACCAAATAGGAATAATTTAAAGCTAAATTTAGCAAATTGACATCATGAATATAATGCTATTGAAAATAATTAAACCTAAACAATAGATAAAATCCTAAACAAGTATGAAATGAATTGAATGTTTCATGGACAAAATTGAAATGGGATGAATTAGTTTTACCTTTTTCAAAACGTGAAGGCCACTTTCCACTAGTAGGATTGATGCATAGTGTGGTGGATACCCTTGCATAGCAAATTCTCTAAGTGCCTTTTTCAAAACGTGAAGACTACTTTCCACTAGTAGGATTTTTTTATTTTAAAAAACAATTCCAAGGATGCATGGTGTGGTGGATACCTATGCACCGCAAGTCCTCAAAGTGCTGCATGTTAATGAAGAGGGATTCCCTTTGAAAATCTGGTGCGGCTGTGGTGTTTAGGTGGCGGGATTAACAAGCTAGTGCGGATCTCCAATGGCCATAGGGTGTTGCCAGAGATGCTTGGGTATGGCGTAAAGTGTCGCGGCAGCATGGGCAATGGAGGATCACGCTTCAGAATCAATCTGTAGCTATCCGAACGGAAGACTCTCTCCTTAAAATTCTGGTGCGGCTGTGGTGTCTCCTATGAGAGGGACGGGACCCAAAATTGTCTCTGAAACTCAGCTTTCTTTCCTTCCTTCACTGGTACGGTTGTTTCGAAAATTCCCTCAAGGGTGCGGCTTTACCTTGCACCTCCAATGGTGCGACTGTACTGGAAAAGTCTCTCAAGGATGCGGCCTGAAAGTCTCAAATGGTGCGGCTAGTTGATCTCCTCTCAATGGTGCCCTCTTTCCTTTCTTCCTCTTCTCCTCTGATGCGTTCTGAATGTCTTAAATGGTGCAGTTGGTCCAACTTAGAGAGCTCCAGGTTTCTGCATGAAGTCTTTTAAATGACAATGGGCTGAGTGTGATGCCAATGGAAGCAGCAGCAGTCCTGTGATCCTCAAAAAAAAAAAATCCTTCTCTCTCACGCTCAAGCTCTCTTCTTTTCAGAACGGCAGCCTCCCCTATCTCAATCAATCCGTGGTTCCTCCAATCAGTCCCATTGACCCTACCAAAATGAAAAAAAACCGCAATCTTCCGCATCAGTCCAACATGATCAAAACCCTCTCCTTTTTTAACCTAGCCTTCATTCCATCCCTATACACACCGAACATCTTTTCTCCTCCTCTCTTTTCTTCTTCTCCAAGACTTCCCATCTCTGCTTCTTCCAAAATCGCCTCCAGCTCTTCCCCATGCAGAGAAGACTCCTTGGGAGCTCCTCTTTTTCTCTTTTCCAAAACCTTTCCTCTCCTTTCTTCAATCTCCCATCTCTCTAAAAATAGCCTCCCTTTTTCTTTTCACGAAAATCCTCCTTTCACCATTCGTTTTTTTCAAAGACCCTCTTTTCATGCAACCCATCGGTTTTACTTTTTTTTTTTTTTTTTTTTTTTAAGTAAATAAAATAAAATAAACATTAAAAAAAGAAATAAAAATAAAATAAAATAAAAATAAAACATAAAAACATAAAATAAATAATAATAATAATAATAAGATAAGATTACTAATCACATGCAATTTTCTATAAATAAATAAATAGAAGAATCAATAAATAAAGCAAGAAAACAAATAAATGTCAAATGCACATAAACAATAATTCAAATATTAAACTAAAGTACAATGAAAAATAATAAAAAATAAAAAAACAAAATATCAAATTGTCACAATCAAACATCAAAAATTCATCTCAAGCAATGACAATCAAAATTAAGCCAAATACTCAGCTAATTTCAAAAATCAAGCAATCAAGAAATTAATCTTAGGGAATTAATGCCCAAAAAAAGTGCCTAAGTGACCTAGGTGAAAAAGTGCCAAAGTGCCTAAGTGACCTAAGTGGAAAGTGCCAAGGTGAATTGGGTGGAAATTAAACTAAGGAGGTGTCTAAGTGATAAAAAAAAAGTGCTAAATGACCTAGAAGGTTTAGAAAAGTGCCTAAGTGATGTAGGGTGATTAGAAATGTGTCAAGTGACCTAGGAGTGTAGGGTAATTGCATCTAAATGGGTCCAAGTGTGCAATTCTAAAAGTGCACCTAAAAGCATCCTAAAAAGGAAGGAAAAAAAACCTAAGTCTAAATTAGGGCTACCAAGGGTCACAATGGGGTTAGATAAATCCCTTAACCAGAGTCTCCAAGGTGACTCAAAAAAGATAAGTAGTATGAGTAGCAATGGACCACCAAGGAACTACTGTGGAGCACTGGAAGTGAACTTAAAGACATGTGCTAAATGGACAAAATTGAGGGTCTACAGTGACTGTGGAGCAAAATCTTTCTACAATGCCTAGTCTACTTTTGGGGCTAGTAGGAGTTTGTTGGGATTAAGCCCCTAAAAGCAAGGCGTGATATAAAAAAAATTTAGACTTAATTGTCCCTTACTACCCTTTTGGTGTGTTGACAATGATTTAAGCATTCAACCCATGTCTCTTACATTGTACATAACTTGGGTGCATTAGGAGTTGCAAAAGAGATACAAGTCATTGGTTTCTTGTATGCAGATAAGTTGTCCATAATTGGTTCATGGATTTAGGCAATCTAGTAGAGACTATAGTGCACCACCTCCTAATAGGAGGGATGACTTGTCTTAGTCATTGGGATGGGTTTCCTGGTGAGTGCACTAGTGCATGTGATTCACATTGGACAGGACCTATGGTAAATCATGACGCAAAACTATCAATTGTCATGATTTACCAAGCTACTATACTGCATGGACTTTCAACCTTGAGATAATATTGAGCTTCTGTCAAAGTTAACTATAGGCTTTGACTTGTGGATGATACCTTAAAGTGGTCATATATTCCTATGGATTGGATCATTGTTGATAGAGAATGGTGGCAATAGATTTTCTCACTAGAGGCACCTTGATATCTCATGGATTGAGATAATCTGTCTCCTTTGTTGATTCAAAGAACATGTGATTTAGAAGACTATGGCCATAACATTTCCTTTAATGGAAATTTGACATATGCTCCTTAGAGCTAAAGTATGTCAATTAATCATATAATAAGTGGAATCTATAACTCAAGGATTGGAGAGGTAATCTTGATAGGTGATAACACTACTTTATTAGATTGCATACACAAGTTCATGGGATTCTGCATGCAGTGGATAGTACGTCACAAACCCCGAGCTTCGTCTTGTTGTTATTTATATAGGATATTGGTGTATAGTTGATTATTTTTAGTGGAATGTTCAATCAACTTCAAAATTAGATTTTGAGGGAGCTAGTACTCCTATGAGTCCCAAAGGTGTTTGTTTTGAGCTCATATACCATGATGACATGGTTTATGAAAAATGAATTACCTCTTATTTAATTCTTGTGCATAAGGGCATTTTTGTAATTATGCAAGGTTGCGTAAGGGATAGTGAACAAGTTCTTTGGATTGGGCTAATTGATTAATTAGATGACCTTATGTGGTTAATTAATCAATTAACACCCATTTTGGTCTAGATTAAGTGATGCAAGCCTTGGTGGGCTCAAGTCACTTAAGTGTAGTAGGGGAACCATATAAATACCCCATAGGAGCTAAGGTTTCCAAAACCTTGAGATAGACTTTGTTTTCCACCTCCAGAGAAAGAGAGAGATAGTGAGAGCCAAGAGATCATCATTTCCAAAGTCCACACTTTGGAGTGTCAAGATCGTGGTTCAAGTTATCGGGTGAAAGATCTTAGGTGTACGAGGCTTCTAGATTCATTGTTTTTCATATTCTTCAAGTGGAATTGATTTGCAAACATCTAAATTAAAGGTAAAGTTCTCTAATGGCTTTCCTTTTGATCTTAGAATTGTAAAAATTTATTTTTTATTTTATTTTATTTTAGTTTTTTGCTTTTGTTGCATAGGATTTAGAGGCCTTGTGTAGTTTTGCATGCACTTATATGATCCAGGGTAAGGAAATAGAGAAATCCAGGGTTCCCAATAGTGTCAAGGTTGACTATTGAAGCATTTAGACTAAGTTTTTCAAAAGGAAATATAGTTTCAATAAATTAAACATGGCAAGACACAAAGATTTTTGATAGTAGGATCAAAACAACGATATGCGTTGTATTCCAAGGAGTAACCAAGGAATGCATAGGGTCGGGACTTAGGTTCAAGTTTGTGTGTATTGTATGACCTTAACTATGGATAACAAAAACATCCAAATACCTTAAGTTTGTGGAGATTGGATTGTTTGAGAAAATTTTTTTCAAATGCACTTTAGAAATTTAGAACCAAGGCAGGCATGTGCTTGACTAAGTGAGTGGCTATTTGAATGGTGTCAGTCGAAAAATAGAGTGACAGTCCAAAAATAGAGTGGCAGTGATGCTTAATGAAGAAGGGTGAGGTCGGTTTCGACTAGGCGATGGTGTTTGCATTCAACTGAGCCAACTAGTTGTGGTGAAGAAGTTGTGCTAGACCTTAATACTCAGTTCCACAATCGGAATATATGGTTTTAATTAATAAGCGAAAGAATTGAATTTTTCAACTAATTTCTTGTATCGCTAAAAAATGAATGGAATGTTGGATTTTTTCTTGAGTGGATAGAACCAGGTGTACTTAGTAAAATAATCCAAAAATATCATAGAAGAGAGATATTTGTGAGAGAATAGGGGTAGGTCCTCAAACATCTATATAAATTATTTCAAGCAATCAATTACATGAAACTAAGATAAACCAAATAAAAGTTTGTGACTTTTATTAGATAGAAAGACACAGGTCAAAATGAGAAGCACTAGAATTAAGTTTAGAGGTTGGAAGACAATGACTGGAAATAGTTGTGTAAGGTGGAGATGTTGGGATGACTAAGGCATTTATGCCACAACTTTAGAGATGTGATAGGAGTGGTGTGAAGAGCCATTGGTATGGTGATGGAAGTTGACGACAATGATGGCTAGTAATAAAGATTGCCTCTACTCCGACTATGGACCAAGGATGCCCTCGTGCTCAATTTCTTCACAAGAAATAGATGAGGAAAGAATTCAATAGACGTATTATTTTCTTTGCAAAATTGAGAGACAAAGAGTAAATTCCTTTTAATATGGGAAGCACATAAAACATCATTAAGTTTGAAAGTGTAATTTGTAAAATTAAGCATATTAGAACCAATATGGGTTATAGGAACGTTTTTACCATCACCAATCATAATATCTTCATTTCCACCATATTTTGAATGTATGGAAAGATTTTGGAGGTCTGAGGTGATGTGGTGAGATGCACCTGAGTCAACTATCCAATTGCTATTGTTGGAGTTGGTGTTGTTGCTCAAGTAATTTGCTTAAGGCCAGTTGGGATTGAATTTTAGCCTAGAATGTGATCTGCAAGTCTTTGCAAAGTGCCCCTATTTGTCATACAACTAACACACCATAGGTTGATGGTTTCCAAGATGTGGTCCCTAGTTTGGGTACTAGAGATTAGGATTGAAATCAAGATAAGATGCATTGTCTTGAGAAGATTGATTTTTTGCGCACCTTTTCTATTGCTTTGGATGTGTCATGAGTAGGAATTCTGCCCATTCTATCCTTGTTCAAAGCCTGAAATTGATTCCCTTGGAGCTAAAATTGATTCTCTTAGCTACCAAATATTTTTTTATTCTTTGCCTTTGGATTGAACTGAGTAGTGAAGGAGACTCAATTTTTTGCCTTCTTCTTGCTTTAGGAAAGTTTCGTGGTCAAGGAGTTTGTCATGTAGTTCTTCAAATGTCATAGGTGTGTCTCGTGCACGAATAGCTGCTTTTAGTTCCTTGAAATTGCTGTTGAGACCATTAAGAGTGTAAGCCACAATTCCAGCATCACTTAAAAGGTAATCGGCCATTGCTAAGGCATCTATGATGCCTTTGAAAGTCTACATATAATCTATAATGGGGGTTCCTTCTTGAGATATTTTCATCAAGGCAAACAAAAATGTCAATTTTTTAGTATTGGATTTACTTACAAAGATGGTCTCAAGTTTCAACCAAGCCTTTATTGAGGTCTTGCAAGTTTTAATCAATGGGGCAATTGTGCCATTGATTGTCGCTTAGATGGCTAGTAGAACCAAACAATCTTGTCACAACCATAACTTGAATGCAAGATTGGGTACTTCTTTCCTTTCCTCTTTGATCATTTCAGGACGTTAAGGGTATGTTTCATCCACATAGCCCAATAGATCATAGTCGAATAACAGGTTTGTGAACTAGGCTCTCCAAGAGGCATAACTTCCTCCTCTAGAGAGTTTGAAGGGAATTTGCGCAGAAGCATTGAGTGAGATGAGGTTGGGAGTTTGATTGATATTGTTACCAGAAGAGATAAAATTGTGAGTCTCAATAGAGGGATTTGAGGATGAAGAAGACTCTATGATTTGGTTGAATATGTGGGATTGGTTTGAAGGTATTTGACAGTTCTGCTTTCAGCAATGGTGCTCTAATACTATCTAAGGAAATTCAAGACTGAATGGTATGAAGGTTATATTTTTGTTAATGATCAAAAGTCTAATATATACATATTATAGTGCAGTTAATAGACAAATCAACACCTATTATTGTGGTTGTAATGATGGAGAGAAAGTTGTACAACAGAATAAGGAAACTGTAACATATCCAAAATAATCAGTGTTCCTATAATTATGGTCTATAAACTATTCACTATAAAAAATGCAATGTATTTTTGTTTAGGACCAGTTTTGAATCACCAAATTACATTTGTATTTTCTCCATTAGGGACAGTGATGCACATGCTAGGAGTTATCCCACTGATCTCTCATTTGGTGCCTTCTTCTTTCTCTGTTTCTAGTTCCTCTTGGATTTTAGCCATGTCCCAGTTTCCTAATATTAGATGGAGGAGACTAAACGGATTCTATGCTAGATGGTAAACTATTGCCAACATATGGTTTCCTCATGCTCTAAGATCTCAGTCAAGTACTTGCTAGAAATATTGGGCCCTATCAACTAGAAATGGTTGAGTCTTGTTGGGATAAAGATATTTTGTGCTTAAAATGGGGTTTCCTCTTACAATTTCAATTACTTCATGGTTTTCCCCCCGAAAAGTCTATATGAGGAAATGAAAGCAAAGAGTGTGAGTAGTCCTTCCAAGTTGCAAAAAATGGTTCCCCCCCCACCCCCCTAAAAAGGACTCTGCAGTATGATACATTCTTGAGGAGAATTTGTCAAACTAACTACATACAAACAAGAAAGCAAAGTTGGTATGACAGTTTCCTTAGAAGTTGCCATCAGAAAGTGGGATATAGAGAAGACATTCCTCAATCCCCTCTAATTTCTATAACAGTCCCGATGGACAGACTTGGAAGGACTTATAGGCTTACAAACCAATCCCAAAACCAGAGCAAAAAGTAGGCTGAGAAAGCTACCTACACCCGAGACTTTCACTAAGACCGTATAAGCTCAAAACATTGATTTAATCCCATGATGTATCTAGACTAACAATGGTTATCAAGACATTGATTTAATTATATGGATTTGGCCAAAGATTCAGAAATTGATATTGTGGGATATATCTAACCCCAAAAATGGAGTATATTGATGATAAATGGATCTTAGTGCCTATGCTACTTTTTGATTATTTGCAAATTTTGTTGGATGTGGGGGTTTAGAAAAAGGAAAATGTCCTTTCAAATCAAGAATATCTAGTTTAAGGCAGATGACTTTGGAGCTTTGGTGAAAATTATAAGGAACTGGATTTGCAGGAGGAATGGGGATATGAGATGTAGAATTATGGGACGTTGGTGGAGAGGAAATTGAGGATGGTGAGGGAATTAGTTGTGAAGAATGAAGAGGAGCTGGAACTGCTGGGGTAATAATTGGTTGGAAAGACGTTGAAGACGATGGAAGAGAAGTAGATGAATGGAAAGGGAAATTAGACTCATCAAATATTACATGCCTAGTGATGTAAATTCTATTGGTGGAACGATGGAGGCACACATAATTACCTTTATGAGACAAATTGTAACCAAGGAAGATACATGGAGCTGAGCGGTGAAGGAGTTTATTGGATGAATATGGTCGTAAATATGGGTAGCAAAGACAACTAAAAGTTTTGAAAAACCTATAGTCTAGAAGTTTATGGAAGAGAATTTGAAATGGAGACATATGTTGAAGGGTTGGAGTGGGCATACAATTGATGAGATGGACTGCTGTTTGAAATGCATAAGTCCAGAATTTTAAAGGTAGGGAAGCAGTGTTAAGAAGAGCTAGGCCGGTTTCAACAATGTGTCTTATTTTTCTTTCAGCCTGTCCATTTTGTTCCGGAGTGTATGGGCATGAGAATTGATGATGAATCCCATGTTTAGCAAGATGAGGAGCAAGAGCTTTGAATTCTCCTCCATTGTTAGATTGGAGGCTTTTAATGGATAGGTTGAATTGAGTTTCAACTAAGGCTTTAAATTTAAGAAATATAGAAGACACTTGATCTTTAGAATGCAAAACATATATCCAAGTAAATCTTGAAAAAACATCTACAAATAGAAGAAAATAACGAGCACCTATTGTGGAAAGGATGGGAGCAGGACCCCATAAATCTGAGTGAACAAGTGTAAGAGGATGAGAAGCCCTAGAGGTAGATGAAGAGAAAGATAGCTTGTGGCTTTTGGCCAACTAACATGCAAAAAATTTGTATTACAAGGAATTTTACAAGAAGCAAGAATTTGTTTCAAGATTGGTGGAGCTGGATATCCAAGTTTGTTATGCCACTTGGACAATTTATTTTTTGGTTGAGCAGTAAATGCTGAGTGACTGTATGAAGATGATACTGAACCGTGACAAGGAGTGCTAGGAAACTTGTATAGACCTCATTCAGTTGTGCCTTGGTGGATAATCTGCTTTGTAGTTTTGTCGTTAATGAGATAGATATTGGGATGAAATTCAAAAAAGAGTTGTCGTCAGTATAAAACTTAAACACACTGATAAGGTTTGTGGTGAGTTGAGGGACATGAAAGACATCTTGAAGTTGAAAAGATTTATGAGAGGAATGAAAGTATTTGGAACCAATACTGGAGATGGGAAATTGCTTACTGTATCCAACTGTGACTTGGTCCTTGCCTTGATAGGGTTGTTGTTGGAGAGTTGACCCTCATTGTGGGATAGATGATGAATGGCGTTGGTGTCAAGAAACTAGGAATCATTAAAGGCTGAAGAAGGTGAAGCTGCCATTGCTTGCATTTTGTTGGTGTTGATTGGTACATTTGATGAAGCTTTGGTAGGGTTTGCAGGTAATATATCTAGTCCTTGGAAATTAATGTCAAATCTGTCATAACAAGAGATTACTGTATGCCCATATTTTCCACAAAGTTGGCATTGGGGTCTGCTACCAGATTGATGTGTGCGTTGATTTTGTCCATGAGCATTTGGACGTCTTCTGCTTTGCTGGTGATGAAATGAATTCTGACTATTAAAAGAAGAGCTAGGTTTTCCAGTATGGTATTTTCTAGATTGTTGAGGATGATCTTGAGTAGTTATATGTGCTGAAATGACTTCATCTTCTGATGTAGAATTTTGGAAATGAAGTCTTTGTTCATGTGAGAGCAGAATGCTATGTATTGAATGTAGTGTAAGATCATCTTCATGAGCTATTAAAGAAGCTACAATAGGATTATAATCAGCTTCAAGACTAGCAAGAAGTTGCAAGATTTGATCACGTTCAGCCACTGGTTCTCCAATGGCAGCAAGACTATCTGTGATTGTCTTCATTTTTAGGATATATTCCATGATGGGTAGAGATCCTTTCCGGGTTGTTTGAAATGCAAGTCTGAGTTGCATTATTCTGGCTTTGTTTGAAGCTGAGAAGATTTTCTCAAGAGCTACCCAAGCTGTATTTGATGTTTGGTATCCAATTATCTGTCCCATAATCTCAGGAGTAAGAGAAGAAAAGATCCAACTTAGAATCATGCGATCGAAACCTCGCCAGTTGAGAAAATCTGGGTTAACTTCACCTGTTGCAGTCATCTGGGAAGGACAAGGTTAGAGTCCTTCAATGTGTTCTTCAAATCCATTTGCATATATGACATTCTCCATTTGAGTTTTCCAAAGAACGTAGTTGTTTTTATCCAGCTTAATAGAAAGGAGGTGATTCAGCATGTGCAGTGACTGAACCATGTTAGGCTACTGTGATGAGGTGACTTCTGGACCATGGAATTGTTGCGGATTGGAACTTTGGATGGAATTGGCCATGGATTTAGCTAAAAAAATTTGGATGATGAGGATGGATGATGGCTCTGATACCATATAAGAAACTGGACTTGTAGGAAGGTTTCTTTTCATTCAATATATTTTCTACACTATTACAACCTATTTATATACTTCTAGAAGATGAGATAACTAACTAACAATTTACAAGTACATTAGTTAAGCTATAACATAATAACAAACGGGATTGTTATCTGGTGCAGATGAGGAGTTTTTTGGTGGAGTTTGGTAGTTAGTTTTGAGACTGTTATGAGGTTCAACAAAAATCAATGGGAGCATATTGTTAAATATTTGAGTTTCCGTTCCATGATAAAGTCGAAAGCTCCAAAAATAGATTTCATAGTTTCAAACAGGAATGTTTTTGGAAATGTAACTGTCTAAAGGGTGTGTTATTGGTAGGTTGGGTATTTTCATGGAAGGTAAAGAGAAAGGATATTGTTTACTGAGGAAAACCGATGCACGAGCATTCAAGAAGTATGTCCAAACCACCAGTGTAATAAAATATAAATAGTTTAAATTTAAGAATTCACTTATAGTAGCTTTTCATATATTTAAGTTTTCTACTTTGATTAAATTTATTCTAAGAGTAGGTTTTATTTCTTTCTTTATCCCCTGTTTCCTATTCTTTCTCATTTTGCCAACTTGGTACAGAGCCCTAAAAAACCCTGGATCTACAATGTACTAGGGATCATGATGGAAGAGGAAACCAAGACCTAAAAACAAAGATGATTGAGATCAGGCTAAGTGATTGGGGATGTTGTACAAATACTTCTGCAACATGAACTAATGGAAGCCCATATAGGCAGTCTAGAAGGCAATCATAGGGCATACCACTTACGTGGATGGATGAAACTTCTGAAGTAGAAGAAAAGTGCTTTGATGGTGATGTTAGGCAAAGAGATAAGAATAGCATGAAGTAGATCTTTTAGGGAAGATGCATGCTGAAGATTATTTAAATTGGGCAGCAAGTTTAGAAAACTACTTTGAGTGGAAGCCTATGGTTGAAGAGAGAAAGGTGTTGTTTAGAAATTGGGAAGCAAGTTTAGAAAACTACTATGAAGGCTACTGCACTTCATTGGTGGAAGAGAAACTCGAGAGGATTGACGAACCTAAGAGAGGGATCCAAAATCTGAGGAAGCGACTAGAAGGGAAGCAATTGGGCTAGACTGCTGAACTTCTAAAGTAGTCTGAGCAAAATTGGTCCAAATAAAATTTTTAATTTTCTTTAAAAAAAGTCAAAATTGACCACAAACTAGATGTCTCCAAATAACTAATTAATTCATCCCCAATTGGTGTCCTACTTTATTTAGCTCAATCAACTGATGTGCTTTGATTTCAATCCTCAGACGGGCGTTATCAACAAAATTTATAAACCTATTTCACCATATACTAGGGTAGCATAGCTAGCATAGCATAGTGGCTCTAGGATCGTCCATAGAGATGGGTTTTCACTTCGCAATTGATATTAGTTCAAAAACTGAATTGGTGTTTTTTCATTTCAAGGTTAGCTTTAAAAGAAAACATAAGTTTGAATGGAAATGGATGGTTTTAAGCTAACCAAACAAAAAGTAACTGAAATTAATTAGAAAGAAAAGTGTTTCTTGGGATTTCAGGTTACTAGGATCAAGTGCCTTATACAAAAAGGGAGATTCCGGTCACTTGTTTCTTTTCCTCGCGTTGGGGATTTAATATATAGTTATTTCCTGAACCGGTGTGGTACAGATGCTTACCATTAATGGTTTCAACACTAAATCCCTCTCACTGATACACCTTGCAATGGCTCGTGCCTCTCACCTAGCATTTGCCATTCAGGGTGATCTTTAACCTTGGATTACCCTTCAAAAGCTTGCAAGAGATAACTAATGGATGTCTCCTTGGAGTCCAAAAGCTTACCAAGTGTTGGCTATTCTAGAAAATCCTACCTTTGAATCACCTCCCAAAGGCTCGCAAGAGATAAACTAGTGAAACTCAATGGAAGGAGTCCACTTGCCTTACCAAGTGTTGGCCCAGGTGATTCTAAGGCGTTTTAAGTTAACTAAAAACATAGAAACCATTAACGGGTCACACTTTCTTTTCATTAAAAACTGAAACAACAAAAACTCACAGTTATGTAGCCGGAACCTTGCCTAGCTTCCTTCACCCAAGAAACAAAAAGCCTAGCCTCTCATCCTCTGAGGCCTCCGAGGATGTTTGGCTAGAAAGAAAATGAAAACAAAGATTCGAAGGAAAAAGCAGAGCAAGTGCTCTGTATAATATATATATTGATTGATTCTATATTCCTCGATTTCTCGATGATTTTTACAACGGATGCAAGAGAATATATATAGGGAAGTTTTTCCAACCTTCTTAGCTAAGCAATCCTATGATTGGTGGTTTACAAGGAGAAAATAGGGATTTTATACAAAAATATCTAAAGAAAATATCAAATGGAGTCGGTCGCAAATATCTGGAGATTGCATAGATGGATTTCGCAGCATGCAACATGGGCTGCGAAAATTTCGCAAGAGGAAAAGGTGGCTGCGAAATTGCCCTTCAGCTCGGCGCAGTTTTTTTCCAACAGCCATAACTTCTTCATTTCAACTCCAATTTGCACACCGTTTGAAGAATTGGACTCTTGACTTCCTGAGCTTTGAAATGGTATATAGTATGTAGAAAATGGACTCCGGAAAGTACTCCAAATGTGAGAAAGAAGACTGCAGCTGCTGTCCTCTATTTTTCTTCATGTCAAATTCCCATCTCTATTGTTCTTTCCTTGCATTTCTGATTTGGCTTTGGCAAAGGGCTATGAAGCTCCAAAGCTTGGTTTCTTCATGAATTTGAGCTTCAACTTGCTTTGCCATGAACTATACAAAGGTCTCCCTCATTCTTGGACTGCTTTGGTGCTAAAAAAAGCTATCAAAAAGCTATCAAAAACACCAAAACTTAACACAATTTGATTAAAAACGATTGCAAGGGTCCTTAACATGCCAATTGAGTTAAAAGGTAATAACTAATACTCAAAAGTGTTTAAAAGAGTTAATTACAAGCTACAAAATAGCACTTTTTGAGTAGTAATCACTCCCCCCAACCGACATATTGCTAGTCCCTTAGCAATGAAGGAGGGAAAAAATAAAACTAAAAGTAATATAATTTAGAAAATCATGCTGATCACTCCAAAAAATGTTTAAGTGGCATGATTGATCAAACTCTCACATGGAACATTAAAGAAATAAAACTCAAACAATAGGAGCTATCAAATAATTTGCCTAATCACAATTCATAAAGAGTAGGCATTATGCAAATTTAAGCTTCAAAATAATGTCCACTCCCAAAGGGTCAATCCTTACTCTTCCACAAAAATCTAAGAGTTATTTATTAGTTTCCAAATATAGTATGTCAAACTAATCTCTCCCCTTAACTTAGTTCTTTTCAAAGCTTAGCAAACTAATCAACCTCCAATAGGCTAAGAACGCACCTCTTTTCTTTCACAATTTTTTTCTTGTAGGAGTACAAAGCTTAAGGGTATTCTTTTCTAAATTGTCCATGTAACGAGGGTCCATCGATGACTCCCAACCACTCAAGGTTTAGGGCATCAAGCTTTAAGGATCTTTTAACCACTAACTCCTCGGATTTTACCCCGGACTTTTGAGAATGAAATTTTAATACCCATGGCACCTACAGTATGTTAAACTCCACCCATTCACTCTGTAATGAGCATTGAGGTCGGTGACTCCCAACCAATGAAGGCTTAGGGCACTAGGTTTTAAAGATTTTCACCATATACCTCTCGGACCTTGCTCGAGTTTCAAGGCAAGTAAAACATTTTTTTCTTTCTTTTTTTTTTTTTTTTTTCAAAGGCTCATTGGCCTTTTATAAGGTGTCCCAACACTATTAAAATGAGGTCAAAGGTACCAAGTCTAAATTTTCTTAAGTCAAAGGGGAAAATAATTCTTCATCTTATAATTGAAACCTAGTGTGCACAGTGTGTGGTAAGCTTAAAGTGGAAGAAATAAGGTTGAAATCGATAGGAGTTTCAATAATTCATTAACCTCAATAAGCAATATACAACTCTAAGTTTCAAGTAAAAAGACAAAAATTCAATTTCTCCCATTTCATTTTGAAAATTTTTCCTTAATAACCATGGAGAGTAGAATAAAAAACTTTAAAAATTTTTAAAAATTAAGCAAAAAGCAACTAAATTACCAAAATAACTTAGCATTAATAAAAAAACTTCCTTCCTCAACTCTCCCCCCAACCAAGCTGAACATTGTCCTCAATGTTTCAAGAGCGATTAAAAAATAAAGGGAGGAAGTGGTACCTCCTGAAAACATGGAGTCTAAGTCGTTTAGGAGAAACCACATGTTTCAAAAAAAACAAAAGAGTTAGTGAGTAGAGGAAATAGAAAAATGCCAAGTTTAAACAAAAATGATGTCTATATATGATGTATCATCAGTAATACATCCAATCCCATAATATAAAACATAAAAACATGGTATTATCTATACTAATATAATAAGTAAATACAAAAAATTATTGAGATGATCAAGTAATGGTAAGGTCTTATGGAGATGATGGCTCTGTGGTGGCCTCCTGAGTGGGTTGGATCAGGACATTGACCTCTGCTTTTGTAGTCTCCTTAAGTGGCATAGTCTCCTCAGTTGGAGCTATAGGCTGTGATGGTTTAGGGAGGTCAGAAATGGAGTGAGAGGCTTTGTGTGTGATCCAAGGTGCGTGTTGGGTGCTTCCTCTTCAGACGTGTGGTCATGGGGCGTCCAATAGAGAGGAAAACTATGAGAGGCTGGGCTTTGCAAGGTAGCAGGCCCTTTTCACAACTTGGAATGGCTGTGCAAAATGAAAATGGAAGGCTTGAGGGGTTTAAATATGGATTTAAACAACGGCTGGTATTTTCGCAGGAGGAGGGCCATTTCGCAGCCAAAAGGGGATTTCGCAGCCAAAGTGGGATTTCGCAGCTCATTTTGCAGCTGGAGGGGCATTTCGCAGCTAAAGGGGGATTTCGCAGCCAAAGTGGGATTTCGCAGCCATTTCGCAGCTACAGGGGCATTTCGCAGCCAAAGAGGGATTTTGCAGCCATTTCGAAGCTGCGAAATTGGGTTTAGAGGCTGCGAAATGGCACTCGTGTGCCAAGGGGTGGTTTCGCAGGAAGGCTTGTGCCTACGAAAATTTGCTTTGGAGGATTTTGCAGCTGCAAAATGGGCTTTTGGGCTGGGAAATGGCACTCGTGTGCCAAGGGGTGGTTTCACAGCTGCGAAATATTTTCGCAGGGAGGGCTTGTGGCTGCGAAATATTTTCGCAGGCTGCGAAATTTTCTTTCAACTCAGCGCAGCTTTCTTGCAATGGCCATAACTTCTTCCTTTCAGCTCCGATTTGGACACCGTTTGAAGCGTTGGACTCTTGACTTCTCAAACTTCGAAAATATATATAGTATGTATAAAATGAACTCGAGAAATTGCTCCAAATGTGTCCCAAAGTGGCAATAGAACCAATGGCCATAATTCTCTCTTCTCTTCTTTTTTCATTTTTTTGACGGTATGTCCAACTGTTTTGAAGTTCCTCCTATAATTGATCATCCAAAAAATCAAAACAAATTAAAATTAAAGCATTGAAATCAAAATTAAAACAAGTAATAAAATAAAGCAAAAAGATATGGACTAGCTAGTCTTTAGAAAGACTAAGTCCATAAAAAAATGTTGTCCTGTTTCAGCTTGCTCGGATCCCATATGAAGTTAGCATCCTTCACTTGAGATTTGCTCTGAATGATGGCAACGGAAGCAATTCCCTTTTTGCCATATGAAGCTTGGGGGAAAGGTGGAGGCATGTGTTTCTTCATAATTTCTTCCTTGATGACTATCCTCTGTGGTTCTTCGTCTATATTAAGATCATAGTCATCTTTCTCTATGCTCTTCTCCTTTCTCTTTCCTTTGATTTCCTCCCTCTTCTCTTTCTCTGTTTTACTCTCTGATTGATGCTCTTGCTTGGATGTAGGCAAATCAACCTCTTTACTACTCCTTATAGTGATCACTGCTTTGACTTCCTTCTTCTGTGAAGATTCTCCCTCATTAGCTTCCACTTCATGGATACCCTTTTGATTTTGATGAGGTTGAGAAGGAAAGTTTCCTTTCTCTTGCACTATTTTGAGGTTGGTGAGCCTTGAGATTGAATATTGGAGATTATCTATCTTCTGATATAGATCATTTTGCACTTCATCCATCTTTTTGTTCAATGTACTCTCTACACTATCAATGCTTTGACTGAGTTGAGCATTGATGGATTTCTGATGTCCAATAAAGTCTCCCATGACCTTGCTAAGATTAACTATTACTTGTTCAAGGTTCGAGGCTTGCTGTGGTGCTTGAGCAGGTTGTGTATACTGAGGTGGTTGTGGTTCCCAAGAGAAATTTGGATGGTTCCTCAAATTGGAGTTGTAGGTGTTGCAATCACCAAACATCTCTTTCGCCACTGGAATGGTAGGACACTGGTTTACCAAGTGCGCATAAGATAGACAAATGGCATAGGGCATAGGTTGCAATGGTGTTTGAGAAATGGCTTGCACTTCTTGAATCTTTTTCATTTCTAGCTCTTCCAATCTCCTTGCCATAGCTGCAATCTTGGCCTTCATGTCAATGTCCTCATTCAAAATATACATCTCACCCTTAGCATTAGGTTGAGACGTCATTCTTCCCATATCTTTTGCATTTGGTACATCCCATCCTCTTGAAAGTTCAGCCACATAACTCAAGAAGTTCATGGCTTCCTCTACTATCTCGTATCCAATAGGGCATGCACAACTAGCGATTTGTGAATTAAAAACAGAGAAAACAAAAGAAAAACAATTCTAAAAAAAATTAAGATTAATTAAAAACTAGCTAAAAGGTAAACTAAAACATAAATAAAAAAAAAGAAACAATTAAAAAGAGTTAGTAAAAGAAAAGAAAAATCACCAAACTTGTGATGATCACAAGTGTTCTCAAAAAGTCATATCACTGTAAAGTGGCACCATCCTCGGCAACGGCGCCATTTGATTCGTCCCTAATTGGTGTCCTACTTGATTTAGCTCAATCAACTGATGTGCTTTGATTTCAATCCTTAGACGGGAGTTATCAACAAAATTTATAAACCTATTTCACCATATACTAGGGTAGCATAGCTAGCATAGCATAGTGGCTCTAGGATCGTCCACAGAGATGAATTTTCACTTCGCAATTGATATTAGTTCAAAAATTGAATTGGTGTTTTTTCATTCCAAGGTTAGCTTTAAAAGAAAACATAAGTTTGAATGAAAATGGATGGTTTTAAGCTAACCAAACAAAAAGTAACTGAAATTAATTAGAAAGAAAAGTGTTTCTTGGGATTTCAGGTTACTAGGATCAAGTGCTTGATACAAAAAGGGAGATTCCGGTCACTTGTTTCTTTTCCTCGCGTTAGGGATTTAACATATAGTTATTTCCCAAACCGGTGTGGTATAGATGCTTACCATTAATGGTTTCAACACTAAATCCCTCTCACTAATACACCTTGCAATGGCTCGTGCCTCTCACCTAGCATTTGCCATTCAAGGTGATCTTTAAACTTGGATTACCCTTCAAAAGCTCGCAAGAGATAACTAATGGATGTCTCCTTGGAGTCCAAAAGCTTACCAAGTGTTGGCTATTCTAGAAAATCCTACCTTTGAATCACCTCCCAAAGGCTCGCAAGAGATAAACTAGTGAAACTCAATGGAAGGAGTCCACTTGCCTTACCAAGTGTTGGCCCAGGTGATTCTAAGGCGTTTTAAGTTAACTAAAAACATAGAAACCATTAACGGGTCACACTTTCTTTTCATTAAAAACTAAAACAACAAAAACTCACAGTTATGTAGCCGGAACCTTGCCTAGCTTCCTTCACCCAAGAAACAAAAAGCCTAGCCTCTCATCCTCTGAGGCCTCCGAGGATGTTTGGCTAGAAAGAAAATAAAAACAAAGATTCGAAGGAAAAAGCAGAGCAAGTGCTCTATATAATATATATATTTATTGATTCTATGTTCCTCGATTCCTCGATGATTTTTACAACGGATGCAAGAAAATATATATAGGGAAGTTTTTCCAACCTTCCTAGCTAAGCAATCCTATGATTGGTGGTTTACAAGAAGAAAATAGGGATTTTATACAAAAATATCTAAAGAAAATATCAAACGGAGTCGGTCGCAAATATCTGGAGATTGCACAGATGGGTTTCGCAGCATGCAACATGGGCTGCGAAAATTTCGCAAGAGGAAAAGGTGGCTGCGAAATTGCCCTTTAGCTCGGCGCAGTTTTTTTCCAATGGCCATAACTTCTTCATTTCAACTCCAATTTGTACACGTTTGAAGCATTGGACTCTTGACTTCCTGAGCTTTGAAATGGTATATAGTATGTAGAAAATGGACTCCGGGAAGTGCTCCAAATGTGAGAAAGAAGACTGCAACTGCTGTCCTCTGTTTTTCTTCATGTCAAATTCCCATCTCTATTGTTCTTTCCTTGCATTTCTGATTTGGCTTTGGCAAAGGGCTACGAAGCTCCAAAGCTTGGTTTCTTCATGAATTTGAGCTTCAACTTGCTTTGCCATGAACTATACAAAGGTCTCCCTCATTCTTGGACTGCTTTGTTGATAAAAAAAGCTATCAAAAAACTATCAAAAACACCAAAACTTAACACAATTTGATTAAAAATGATTGCAAGGGTCCCTAACATGCCAATTGAGTTAAAAGGTAATAACTACTACTCAAAAGTGTTTAAAAGAGTTAATTACAAGCTACAAAATAACACTTTTTGAGTAGTAATCACTAATTGTATCTATCCTCAAAGCTGATAAAATGTTATCAATGACTACAAATAATTAATGGAGTATTCTAAGAGAGAAGTTGTTGAACAGGTAGATTTTCTCCACACTCATTCTTTTTGGCCCATAATTCCACATTCCAAAGAGCTAGAGAGAATTTAATACATATAATTTTCACTTAAGATATTGTAATCACTACTCTCTCTCTCTCTCTCTGAGCCCATAATTCCGCATTTAAAAGAGCGTATATTTTGGCAAATTGAAACTCAATACATGAGAACACATGAAAGCAAATATGTAGAAGAAATTCTTATCGATGGATTATGCTACTGAGTTGGATGAATAGTTTCACTCATTAAAGGGAGGTATGTTGGTTCTAGAACAAACCTGAGTTTGACAATCTCTTTATGAGGTTGGTATAAATGGGAGTGATGAAATTTGTTCCCATAACTAAACAAAGATTTTAGTTTGGCTTACTATGCTTGCAGTGCTTTTTCTATTATATTTAATAGTTTTTTGCATAAAAATGCTCTTTCATGGTGAGATTCAAAGATCTTTCTTGTCTTTTAGTTTTCTAAGTAAAAAGTTGCATATCCTCTTTCTATCTCATTAATCAAATTTTATTTTCATCTATGGTGCCAATATTAACAATTGTCTTTCTACTCCTCCAAGTTTGACTTTGGCATTGAAAGATATGTTGCTCACTTGATATCCTAAAGAATTTTCTCTTACTAATTACCATTCTTAAACTTGGAGTTTGAGATAATGTTTTTTATGCACATAAATGAGGGCCTTTGGGTATGGTTTACCATTATAATGATTATAAAGGACCCCTAAATTCTTTAAATTTTTCATGGTAGCCTTTTGAAACATATATTGACTTTGGCTTCATGGATCACTGTACTTCAAGATGATGTTTGATAAGTTGCATCAAGTTAGTATTGTCAGTAACCTTTTTCCAAAAGTCCTGAATCAACTTGTAGTTTTCATCCTTTATTTATTTATTTATCGCTAACATAGGCTGATTGGAAACCAGAATCACCAGAAAGTTTTGGTGAAATTGCTGAACTTGCCAAGTCCATTAACTTCTTAAAAGTGGGAGAAACCAAACAACAATGTTTATCTCTTTTTTTGGGTATTGAAGAAACTTTTTAAATTTTAAATTTTTTTAAATGCATTCTTTTGGTTCATTGGTGGGAGTGGCTCATTTTCAAGGCAAGGGTCAAAATCTTCCTTGACCCCTGACAAAGCCACTTCTGCCCTCCTACACAAAAACTTGTTGCGTGTCGTCCACCATACGCAAAGACTGTGGTTACCATTTAGGATGAGGTACATAAAACCACATTTGGAATTTTTATAATTAATGACTGTAGTCATTTTTGTAATAGTACATGTTGATAGAATCATTTCATTTTGTTCTTGATTTTTTAAAGGGTTATGTTTTGATTTTAGTAACATTTGTTTCTTTATATCTTATTTGTCTTATCTAAGCCAGGTCAATTAGGAAATTGACAATAGGCCTCACTGGGGGCCTAAACATATAATAGGTTCCCAAATGTTTTCTTGTGAGGATTTATATTACCTCGAAGGCATACCTCCCTCTAGCTATGTGATAAAGTGTTATTTATTTTTCTTGATTCACATATGTTACTCTTGCGCAAATTTATACATGATACCATCATTTTCTAGTAAAATGAAAGGTGACATTTCAACTTTGATAGAAGTATAAGAAGAAATTATGGGAATAGATGAATTAGGCATTTCAAGGCAAGCAAAAAGCAAGCACCCTAAGAAATGTAAGTGTGGTTTTCCCTTTTTTGTAGTCACTTAGTGTTAAGATGCAATATCTTATAAATATAATTAGAATTTGTGTAAAGATGTAATGCAATGAAATAAAAGAAAATAAAAAATAAAAATCTCAAATTTTGGGTTTAATTTTATCATATTTATTTTTATTAAATGAACAAACCTTTAATAAATGTATAAAGAAATTGAACTATATTCATATATTGATTTAATTAGTGTTACAATACAATTTTGATACAATTAAAAAGTTAAGGTTTCTATTTTTTAGCAAATGGTAGGGTTTACAATCCTAATGCAATTAAAAAGTTTAGGTTTCTGTTTTTCAGCAAATGGTAGCGTTTGGAAAAGTTGAGAGATATAGGATTTCTATTTTGAAGAACATGAGTAACATGTATTCTCACTCTAATTGAAATATTTTTTTGGTAAAACTCTAGAAACAGGGGAACATAGAAAGGAGAAGTTGGGAGACAATGCATAATGCAATATATTTCTGGAAAAAGGGGTATCGTTTTTTTCTTGTAGAACTTAAAGAAAATAAAGATGAAACTTTTGTTTTGTTTTTTGAAAACAAGAGAGAAAGTGGACTTGGATTTGTTTTACTAGATGAAGGAAGTTGAGATACAATATTTTAGATTTTTTTTTTTTGTCCAGATTATCTTTTCATTCATCGAGTAATGCTCTATATATCTATTGATTACAAGTGGACACTACTACAAAAATTACAAATAATGTCGCTTAATTCCATGAGGTTTTAAAAAGTATCAATGAATTAAATAAAAAATGGCGCTTGTTCAACAATGGCGCTTTTTAAATATTTAAGTTGGAGCCTAAAACTTTTCCATTAATATAGGCGCTTGTTTTAAAAAGATGGCATTTTTTTTAAGCGTCATTGTTGGACTAGATATTATGAACAACCTTACCGGTGCTTTATGCAAGGATGTTTTAAAGAGATGGCATTTTTTTTAAGCGTCATTGTTAAGTCGGATATTATCACAGTTGTAACAAGTGTCATTATCTCCTATACTATATATATAGAGAGAGAGACCCATGTTTCCCTATTTTTCAAACACCGCGCCGCATCTGAAAAACCTAGCTTGTATAGGAAAGAAAAACCCAAAACCATCCATGACCTTCAAACCTTCAGCCGTTGGGAAACTTGTCGGAGACCACCAACAATAAATCGACAACCTTACTGGCTAGCTACCAACTGGAAGCCTTACCAGCGACTGTGAGGAATGCCCCACCGAAGACACTCGAAAGTATTTCACCTATTTTTTGGGTCATTGTATTATGTAAATTTTGCATCAGGTAAAGAGCAGTAAAGAAATAGAAAAATGATTACTTTTATGTATTTTCAAAGCTTGAACTTTGTCTAGTCTATTATAGTTTACTAATACATTACTCTACTATTGAAATTCCTGTATTTCTGTTGAAAAGGTTGATTTTTTTTCATTTTGATCTGAGTTGGAAATAGGTTTGTGTTTAGATCCGTGCAAAGAAGCTTAGTGGATGGAAATGGTGAAGAAAGGGAAGCCTTGACTGCAAGTATTGGTGGTGGGGTAGTGTCTTTATTTTATCATTATCTTAAGGTTTTCATTGGTCTCTCAAAAATGAAAGTATTTTAGCGTTTTTGTATTTTTGTGGGTATGTGTTTGGTTGTGGGAAGTAGATGACCAGCTAGATGTGCAGAAAATTTGTTTCAAATTAGAGGCTTTGAATGTCTTGGGATTTTAAATGAGTTTAGTGTTTGTCTAGGAGTGTTCAAGTTTAGCTTTGGTAAGATTTTGGGAGATGGTGGTGAGTACCATTTATGAAGGTTTTGGTGAAATGGGATAATGGGCAGCTTAATTCCTATTGGTGATTTGGAGTGGAGTGCTTTGGTAGGAAATTGGTGATTTTGTGATCAGTAGCACTTCTCTGGAAATTAATTTTGTATTTGACTTTTGATGACAAAATCTAGTTATGGTAGACAATTAGACAAACCACCCTTTAGTTTTTATAACAAAATTAAAAAAACATTTTATTTTATTTTAATAATAAAGGATATGGAGTATTCTTATATATTAGAAAATTTAATAATATCTATATAACGTAGTATTTTAAAATTTTTCATAATTAAATAGTAGAATTAATTTCAATAAATAATCATTAAATTGATTCTCCTCAAACTTTTAGAATTTATAGAAGAAGAATATTAGAAGCTATATAATAAATTAATAATGAATCAAATAATTATTTTTATTTATTTTGTTTAGGCATTTGACTGTACCGTCATTAAAATATTATATTTTTATTAGTTTTTAATAACAATGAGATAAAGAAAAAATAATGTAAATTGAAGTGTAATAATTTTTTAATTTTTTTTAATATTCATCATTTTATTAAATAGAAGATAAAGGATCCCAATTATAAAAAATTAATTTTTTTGGACAGTAGAATATTTGAACTTGATTTAGGCCTTAGGACCATGACATTGCATAAAGTTAAAACATTGACAGAATTGACAAACTTAAATTTATGATAAAAAAAATTTGTCCCAAAATATTTTAAAATATTAAAATTTTAATTTATAATTTGATTTAATAGTTTGAAAAGAAATGACTTTTCATTCATTCAAATTTATTGAATTAGTGTAAGTACTAGGTAATAGGAGAAGTAATGAAGTGATTACTTAACCTTGAGTAGATGAAGTATTTTGACGGGTGCTCGTAAAATCTTTCAATTTTTTAACCTTGCTTATTTGTATGACATTTTTTATTCTTTGACCTTGCTTTGCCTATAGCATCATATTTATCTTTCCACTACTAAATTAGATACCACAGTGTACTCCATAAGTATTTAATTATAGGAAAATTTTAGAGTATCGGTATTTTCTTAAAATATTTTATATTCTCTTGCTATTGATGTTAGTTTCTTTGCAAGTCTTTTTAATATCTACCTGTAAATTGTATCAAATTGTTTTTTATACGTGTAGATGCTGGGTTGGTTAACTGGAAAGAACTTTAAACCACTATGCTAATGTCAAGTGAGGATATTGCTCTATTTCCTTCAAGTTCAACATATATTTTACTTAAATGATGATATTAAATAATAGGTACAAATTTTAGTTTCACGTTTTAAACTATTTCTTTTAATTAACTTATGTTTTTTCAAGATCTATACCTATTTTTTTGTAATAATTAATTAGTTTGAATTTTGTATTACATGACTGAAATTCTTGCCTTGTAAGAAATATTCATATTCTAGAAGAATTATCCACTCTTGATTAAACAGTTAAGTCAACTAAAATTAGGTATTTTACTAAGTGAATGACATTCCAAAGGATGTGGGTGTATTTATCACTATTTAGCATTACAGGATCTACAAGGTACTTGATAAGTTAGGATAGCTAGGGTTGAGACACGTAGAGCTGGAAGTAGGAGAAATGGATCAGGTATGACTGATACAGGAATTGAAATTTGAGAAGTGAGAATTAATTCAAAGGTTTTTTAGAATTAGACTTGCTTCTTGCCTAATGAAATCATGGCCTTTACTTTCATAACTATTCTATTTTTCTTGGCATTCATGTGAGAATGCTGACTACAAGGAAAACTAAAATAGTGTTCATGTTCCTTCCACAAGTTTTTAAGCTACAAACTGTTTACAATTTTCTACATCAGTGATTACTTAATTTTATGTCATTTTCTTGAACTTTTAGATCCTTGGGAATTAGAAAACGTAAATTCCAAACCATTCATCATAATAATTCTTCAGTTCAACTTCTCATAATATAACTAAAAGTTCTATATTTAGAGTTTTCTTTAATACTAAAACATTTCTCATTTTCATGGATCCAATAAAAACAGGACACCTCAGCTTTTATGTTGGTAGCCAACAAAATACAAAACAAGATTAACCTTTTTCAACTAATTGATGTTGCATCGTATTTCTAGTACTTTGTGCAAATAAGTTGTACCTCCAATTAGGATCCTACTTATATGATTTATCTCCAGCCACCATGAAGCATCCAATGTTAGCACATATGTCCACAACTCATCCATTAGTGTTGCTTTCCTAAAGTGTGTACAGTCCTTATGGGCTAGCCTTGGATAGTCTTTAGTATTGTTTTTCTATGTTGAAACTTCAATTTTTTTATGGATGTTCCTAATTCTAGCCTCTATATGACCCTCATCATTACGAATTTCGGCATTTACAGGTCATTAACTCTGATTTCTTTTTCTTTGTTAGCTTTATGAATTCTAACATTGCCACATATATATGCACATCAACCAATCTAAGAAGAAAGAAAAATAGAATTCAGTGAAAAAATTGCAAATATTTGGCATTCTTTGTGTACAGCAAACACATTAAAAACAAATAAAAAATGCAATTGGGCAGTCCTTATATGAAATTTCTTGCACGACATTATTGGCCTTTTAGTTTACAAATGATACTGCCTAATGAAGAAGACTTTGATGGACGATGATGCCAATGACAAGGTAAATGAAGATTTAATTTTCTTCACTATCAACATAGTATAAATCATTATAAAATGGATCTTTTCAATAATTAAGGGAACTAAGACATATTCATGTGGTTGTACACTTAATAATTGAGGTAATTATCTTACTTAGTAGTAGTAATTTTTAACACTAGTAAAAATTCTTACCGTCGACCAAATAAGAAGAATATTAGTATATTTGTTTTATTGCTTTGCTTGAACAAAAGCTAATTAACATGCTGGATTATTTTCTATTCTTATATATTTTTTTTTCAATTATATTGGTTATTATATGTATAATTTAAAAGTTTTATATTCTTTTGTTTTTATTTAGTTATAGCTTGCAAAGGAAATTGGCTTACAAGAAGAAGAGAAATCATTACAATGAAGTGATGTTGAAAATCATGAAGATGATATCATTTAAATCATTAGGAGGTTGAACTAGGCTTTTGTTGATGATGGTTTCTTTTTGTAGTCATTGCACCGATATTTGTTCTTATATTGGATTTAAAAATTCTCATTGAAATATTTTGATCTAATGAACAAATTTATAATTTGTATACAAGTAATTATACTAATTATTCAAACTAAGCCATTGTATTTTATAATATTTGGAGATATTTTAATTTGTACAATTCAATTTAATTTTATGATTTATAATTGTTTTTGCTGTTATTTAATTATATAGGAAATTCATTATTTTAAAAACATAATAGCAATATTATTATTAAAATAAAATGCTAGAAGATGACTCTTCTATTAAGTGCAATTATTAACATAAACCAAAGATGGAGCTTTTAAAAGTGTCACTGAAAAAATAATCCAAAGATGACGCCCGTATGAGTGTTAACAATGACAATTTTATAAAAATTATTTTAGTGAAAAATACTCAAAGATGACGCATTTATAAGTGTCATCATTAATGTTATTCAAAGAGGACACTTCTTTAAGTGTCATTGAAAGTATAAATCAAAGATGGCCTTAGAAGCGTCATTATTGACCATCTTATACTTTTCTTGACGCTTAAAAAGTGTCATTGATTCCCTTTTTTCTTGTAGTGGGAATAGATATTATGTATATATACATATACACATACATATGTATATATATATATATATATGTTGTCTTAGAATTTTGATTTTGTCATAGTTGTTGTATATTCTACAAAATGTTATCATTTAGAGTACTATGGAATTAGAAATCGACCAATAAACCTAGTTTGATAACCAAAACAAACCACCATTGTTTTATCATAGAAAACTGAAAGTTAGAGGCCTTTAAAGGCCTTTAAAGTAAGGAAGAAACAATTAATTAAGGTGAAACTATGCATGGGAGTTACACAATAGCATCAAGAAAAATTTTGCTCTATTATAGTTCATAACAAGTTACACAATAGCATCAATAATTGGTCTTTTTTATTGCCCTATGTTGTGAACAAGTAATCAAAGTAAATAGTGAATATGAGGGTTAGAGTTGAAGTTTCATTCTGCATAAACTTGTAGCTTACCAAATACAATAGGACCATGTATCTAGTCTTGAATTTCAATTTATCTTAATAAACACAAATTCCAGAACTTTTGAGTATACTAAATGCAAGAGATGAACACTGTTAGAATAGGATATAAAACATAATTACCATTTGGTGGTCTAGAATCTCACACTTCATCTTAATCACTAGGTATGCAATACTCAGATTTGTTTTATCAACCTCTGTTAATTATTTTATTTTTTTTCATTTTTTGTCAATCCCTTGTGTAATGCTTCTTTTGTTTGTTGTTTTAATTTTTTTATTATACTATTATCTAAGACTTTTTTTCAAGCTTTCTTTTGATTATCTTTGACCTAGATATTCAAAGATCCATTTGGCTAAATGAAATTTCTTTTATTTGGTGATGATATTTAGTTCATGATTGATCTTTCTTTTATAAATTGAGTTTTATCCTAAATTTGGAAATAAAAATATTTAGTGAATGAAAAATGGTGAAATTTAATTTACAATTTGTGATGTATTTGAACTTGAGTTTGAGAGTCTTCATTTAAGATATTATATTGTCAATTAATTTTCTTATAATATAATTGTGCTTAAATATTGGTTTTGTAAATATAGGGGCAAATATTATTGAATAATCTAATTGGTATTGGAGATAGACATATTGATGGGTACATGTGGTTGAGATATATTGAACAAATCTAAGCCATCATCTCTTGTCATTCTCTATCTTTATGGTTTCACAAAGCAAAACACATGCACATACTTGATAAAATGGTGTACTTATTGTCAATACTTTTTCATAATTTTATTTTGTTTAAATGTAACATGAAGGCACCAGTGTATGTGTGAATCTATCAATTGTAATTAAATAAGTGAGAATATAGAAATCATATGTTTTTTCAATTTATTTTTGTATATCAAATTTTCTAAATTGTACTCTATTGTGTTATTTTTTTGGTAGTTTAAACCATGAGCCATAACCTCTTGCTAGTTATCCATCAAAATTAGTCTATAAATTTTTTTAAAATGTTGTTCAGGATTATTATTATTAGAATAATTCATAGAAATTAAATTGAAAAAAACAAAGCTTGAATTTTGTATTTGATAATTTCAAAAAAAAAAAAAAAAAGGAAAAAAAAAAAACTTATAAATGCCACCAATTCAAAACTACAGCGCATGCCTACGCTTTAGTGGGGGTAAAAAAAAAAACAAATGCAACTACATATCTATGGTAGGGGTCAAAAATAGGATTCAACTATAAGAATCATTTACTGCATTCTAGTTGTGGCCACAACTAATGCTTGAGCATGTACTCACACTGATGTTAATAAGTGAAACTATAAAATATAGTTACACCACCTATGGCCACGCTTAGTGGTAGTCAGTTTGGTGTGGTAATATGTTGCAATCACACCATTTACAATCTTTAGTGAGGGTCACTAACTGCTGCTATAACCCATTTTTCCTATAGTGGTGTGTGTCCTAAATGTAAGCTAATTATGATCTAATGTATAAATCAAATTTGCAGTCATATGAGTGATTAACTGTGACCTAGTTAAGTGTTAAATCAAGTGCCTAATTTAATCTAAAATGCAATCAACCTTTTAATTACTATATATGTATATAAATTATGAAAAGTGAACTTGGAAGAGCACAAAATCAAAATGCATGGATCAAAATCAAAGTATTTATTCAAAGCCAATTATCATATTGTCATCAAAAGGAAAATGATCTAATGAACAAACATCTAATGAGAAAGGAAAAGGTTCCTCTAAAGGTAAGAAAGTTAAATGTTTTAACTGTGGAGGTCTTGGACACTTTGCTACTGATTGTCCTAGCCCCAAAGATGTCAAAAAGTCTATGTAGGCTACTTGGAGTGATATTGACTCTAATGATAGTGCTTCCATAGCTTTTGAAGATGCAAGGTACGATCCTAATGACTTCTTAGCTTTTATTACATCTATGGAATGTGTGCATGATAGTGATTATAATAGTGATAGTGATGATGAGTTTATTGATGAACAAAAGGCTGAATTATTGAGCAATCTTGTTGTTGAGCATGAAAAGCTAATTAAGAATTATTTAAAAGATCATGATATTTTTGAAGCTCATAAAAATAAGATTGACATTCTTAATGTATAAAAAATTAATTTACTTGAGAAATTAGATTTCTGAAGTCTGAGCATTATTCTCTCCTTACGAAGAATAATACTCTCACTCAAAAGATCAAGAGTAATAAGCCTTCTTCATCTATGAATGAAATATTTCACCCTAGAACTAAAGTGCTTAATGAAATTCTTGATAAATGTAAAACCCATGGTGATAAAAGAGATTTGGGGTATATTAACAAAGATGAAACTACTTTTAGTGGAGAAACTATGTTTGTCAAAGGTAAAGATGAAACCCTTAACCAAACAGCATCTCCTAAAAAGCCATCACTATGCATACACTATAACAAAACTGGACACTCTCAGTTTAGATGCTATATTAGGCTCCTAGAAAGGTTTGAATCTCAAATGAGTGTGCTAATGAATGATTTCTTGAATAATGGGGAAGGGAATAAAACTAATCAGAAGCTTACAAGTCAACCTAGTTCCTTTAAGCCACCATTTAGGACTAAACAAGTCTGATTGAGAAATGATAGGGTTAAATGTCAAGTTATGTTCAATGCTCTTGAAGCTAAATCTTCTTATGACTGGTACTTTAATAGTGGCTACTCAAGACACATGACTAGAGATAAAACCTTTTCACATCTCTTGAGGATTATAATTGTGGGATAGTTACTTTTGGAGATGGGAGCTTAGCTTATGTGAAAGGCAAGGGAAGTATATCTATCCCTAGTTGTCCTAAGTTAGATGAAGTTCTCTATGTTGATGGACTTAGGCAAACCTACTAAGCATTAGTCAAATTTGTGACAAGGACCATAAGGTGAATGTTTGCCAAGACTTATGCAAGGTAGTTAACAAAGAGGGAAAGGTCATTGTCACGAGACATAGGATAGTTGACAACTTCTATGTAATAAATCCTTTCTTTAGAACACCTCTTGTGTGCAATAGGGCAAAGATAGAGCCTAATGAACTTCGGCATAGAAGGCTAGGTCACATAAACAATAAAAACCTTGTGCACTTAGTGAATAGTGAAAAAGTTAGAGGTATCCCTAAACTTAGTGGTGAACCTAAACCCATTTGTGGTGAGTGTATGAAAGGTAAACAAATTAAGAGTTTTCATAAACAGGTTAAGCAAATTAGGACTACTAGGCCTTTAGACCTTCTACATATGGATCTTATGGGTCTAATGTGGACTAAGTAGAGGTAGTAAAAGATATGTCCTGGTTGTTGTGGATGATTTTTCGAGATACTACTCTGTGAGTTTTCTTAGGAAAAAGTCAAAGACCATTGAACATTTGAAGTCAGTGTTCAATAGAATGCAAAGGGAAATAGGTCATCCAATTGTAAGGATTAAGAGTGATAGGGGGAAGGAGTTTGACAATGTGGATAACCTCTTTTGCGAGTTTAAAGGGATTAAACATGAGTTTTCAACCCCTAAAACTCCTCAATAGAATGGAGTGGCTAAAAGAAAGAATAGACTGTTATAAGAAATGGCTAGGGTGATGATTTATATGCATAGCATCCCTATGCAATTATGAGTAAAGGCAATTAATGCATCATGTTATACTACCAATAGGGTTTTTCTTATAATTATAGACTAGGAGAAAACATAACCTTAAGTATTTTAAGACTTTTGGTAGTGATTGTTATATACTCATGGATGAGAGAACCTTGGAAAGTTTGATGCTAAATCAGATGTAGGTACTTTCCTAGGCTATTCTATTACTAGTAAAGCCTATAAGTTTATAATCAAAATTCATAGATTATCCAGGAATCCTCTAATGTGGTTATAAATAATACTAGGTATGATCAGGATACAATTGAGAGTCAAATTTTAACCTAGGATTTAATTGAGGATAACCCTAAAGATGTGAAGATCATGAAAAGTAACCCTAATGATATCCCTAAAGGAGAAATTGATCCCAATAAGGATGAATATGTACCTCTAAATGACACATCTAATGAAATGAGGAATAAGCATAGATCTAAAGTACTCAAGAACCACCTAATTTAAAATGTTATAAGTAATGTAAATGAATGTGTGACAATTGATTAGGTACACATTGGATGAACGTGTACCTCTAAATGAACGTGTACCCAAGAGCTACATAGATATAGCTTGTATACTTATGGTCTCTACTAAGCGAATGGAGGGAATCATGGCAATTGATTAATTAATCAAGGATACCAATAATAGGACAATAAGATACATGTAAGTCTCGAGGTGAAAAAAGAGTACACAAGAATGTACACAATTAATGGATGTGAAATGCACAAAATAGAATTTAATTATTTGTTAAAGTTGCAACATTTCAAAGAAAGTTCAAAAGAAATTTATTTATATTGGGAACAATTTTGAATTAAAGATTTCAAACTTACTTATTCAAAAAGTTTCAATTTATTTACAAAAGATTATATTTTTATTCACATCCAAAATTAACTCAAAAAAAAAAAATCTTAATTTTATTAAAAGATTTTTGACTAAATTTCAATTTATGACAAGGAAAAGCTCAATTTGACCTTCTATTTGTAAAGAAATGATTTTGGTTTACACTTTATTAAAAAAAAAGCCACAATTATAGCAAAACTGTTGTAAATAAAGTGGTGAATGACCACATTGATGGTTATTTATGAACTCCATTTCACCAAAATTCTTTTATACACATGAACTCTAGAAGAGTGGTGAAATTGATGTACAATAAATACGCTCAAGTAATAATCTAGCAGATTTATTCACAAAATCATTGCCAACCTCAACATTCAAGAAGTTAATACATAGGATTGGAATGCGTCAACTCAAGGATATCGACATGAGGGGGAGTATGCTTGTAAAAGGGTGTTAGTGTACTGTACTCTTTTTTCCTTCATCCAGGTTTTGTCCTATTGGGTTTTACTAGCAAGGTTTTTAACAAGGCAGTCCTAACATACCAAGAAAAGAATATTGTACTCTTTTTCTTTTGCTAGGTTTTTCCTATAGGGTTTTTTACTAGCAAGGTTTTAATGAGACATATTATTTTAATATGGTGGTCATCCAAGGGGGAGTGTTGTAAATAAAGTGGTGAATGACCACATTGATGGTTATTTATGAACTCCATTTACTCATCTTTAAGATGAGTAATGAGAGTTCATATGGTGAAGCCTATAAAAGGCTTCTTACACCCCTTGTAAGGAGCATCCAAAGAAAAAGAAGCTTTTACTCTTCCTCTCATTCTCTCTCTCCTATTCTCTCTTTCTTTCATTTTCTCAATACTTCTCTTCTTTGATTTCTTTCTCCCCTTTATATATATTATTAAAGTAATATATAGCCATCTCTATTTTATTTGAGTCACATTTATATTTGTTTTGTGATGTTGCTTGTTCGCAAGTATACGAATTGTTCAAGTAATATAATTGTACCTAAGTATGGATATCGAACCCACAAGGACTATGCTAATAACTACTAAAATTTATTATTCCCACAGCTATTTGATCAATTGAGTATTTAAAGCTGTAGAAGAAAGCAAATTAAGCAATTAAAGAAAATAAATTCAAACTCTTATGATTTAAACGATCTAGAGCTTTTGATTTCACTACAAACACTTTCATGTATTTGATTGCTCAACGTAATTTCTGTTATGCTTTATTTGGAGATTTAATTCCCTAAGCCAACCAATATTTTCTCTCGAAATATATCAGATTGCTCCTTAAATTACTAACCCAGCATATCTCTACGTGAATTTAAGTCTAAAGGAGTAATTAAGATCTATGGAATTATTATAGATTTAACTATTAATCTCTTAGAACATGGTAATGTATCTCTACTATTCATTCATTCTAACGTAATCTATTATATTGATCTAATTTAGATTCTAACTCTCGTTATCAACCTAAATCATGAATTCAATCAAAACTTGGGCCCTTAAGAATTGAAAGCTTTAACCCAGAATAAATACACAAATAAATTGATGCAAAATAAAGAATTAAATTAAACAAATCAAAAACATAAATCGTGATTGAGCTACATCTCAGCCTTAGACAAAGGAAATTAGTTCATGTTAAGATGAAGAACAACCATCCTGAATTACAATCATAAAGAAAATGAAAGAATAAACCAGAAAAATAAAAGGAAATCTGCAAATCCCCTTCTTGTTCTCTAAGCTTCTTCTTCTCTTAGGTCTCCAAGATCTCAAAATAAACCCTACTTTCGTCTATTTATAGCCCCACTATTGCAAACTAACCTCCTACTTAATTCGGATCTAAACAGAATGAGATAAGGACGAATAATTTTCAAATCTTAAATATTGGGCCACAACGCTCAATGCCTCCTGTCGCAGCACTTTAGTCTCGGGTCCTGAAGATTTCTGAAATTCCTTTAGGCGCCATGGCGGACAAGTTCCTCCCACCATGGCGGCTTTGTCTTGGGTCCCCAACTATAATTTTCCACATACGTGTGCCGCGGCGCTTAAGTCTTTCCCGCAGCGACACTTTACTCTTAGGTGAGTTACGCAATTTGTCACGTAAGAGGCCGCCGTAGCGCTTGAGAGCTCCCGTCATGGAGGTTTTCACATTTTCGCAAACTTCATATTTTTTTTCCAAATTTTGCCTCATGTTGCTCAATTTTTGTATTCTTGGCTATTTGAGACCTAAAACAATAAAAATAATGATTGTTGAGATAAATTTGCTCTTAAACTAATGAAATATCAAGTTAAATCATAGATAATAAGTCGCTCTAAATCGACTTATCAAATTCCCCCAAACTTAACATTTTGCTAGTCCTTGAGCAAAAACAAAATAAAATCTAACTAAAACTATCCTAAAAACAATTAAATCATAAACTAAATCAAGACTCAAAACTTCTCAAACTTCCAGAATCAAATTCATTCGTCAAGTTTAATTCATAATATTGTCTCAAAAATTACTAATAACACAAGGCCGTCAAGAATCTATCGAACATTACAAAAATTAGAAGGGTCACTCAAACATTCATTCTGTTAGCCTTAGGGTTCTCCTAATCGGGTTTTGATGATAACAAACCATGGTTAAGTGACTAATTGGTTTAAATGGTTAAGAATCTCAGGCATAAACTAGAAAATTCATCAAGAACCAAATGGATACAAGATCGAGATCTTTTAGAAGACTTGTGATCATATGAAACGAATGTAAGATGATTGCATGAGTGCACCTAGGATGTTCATACTATTTCATGCATCTTAGAAAACTCGGTTTATTCTTTAAAACTTGATTTTCTTTAAAACTTGAGTTTTATCAAATATACCTTAGGCAAATTGATTCAAAATTGGCATATTAACTCACCTAAAGACCTTGACTTAGTGTTGGAAAAGAAAGAAATTCAAAAAGATAGGTTTTCAAGGCCAAAAGGCTCAACTGATTAAGGCTATGGCCAACCGGCTCAACCGATTGGGGAACCGGTCGACCGGTTGCCCTTGTTCGGTCAAGGTTCGGTCGAGGGAGGCACACAAACCTTCTCTCTCTTCCAGTAGCTTCCTCTTCCCGATCGAGCCCCATCCTTGTCCGGTCGAGGTCCGGTCGAGGTAGCGGTAACCTGTCATGCATTAAATGCCCCAACGGCTAGTGATCCGATCGACCCCTTGCTCGACCGGTCGAGGTTACCTTTTTCCATTTTTGACTCCCGAGCTTAGAAACTTATAAATTGAGAGCCCCACTTCATTTATGACTAAGAGAACCTTTGCAATCAATTGTCTACCTACCTGTTCTTGATAAAAAAGCTCTCATTTCTTTCTTAGTGCATTAAATCATCACTTGCATATCCTTTAGTGCACTCTTGTGTGTCATCCTAGCTTTCTCTTGTATTTGAGCCATCCTTAAGCTAGGTTGAGAGTTCAATCATTGTATAAACTGAGTGAGAAAGCCTTTAAGAGGTTCAAGTCTTGAAGAGATTGTGTAAGAGCCCATTGGAGCCGAAATCCAAGTGTAAGAAGATTGAAAGCTTGATTGAAGCTTCAAGATAGTGGAACCCTCACTCGGTTAGGAGATTGAGGAGAGTGGACGTAGGCAAGGAAGTGTTGAACCACTATAAAACCCGAGTTTGAATTCTCTAACTCCATCTCTTTACTTTGTTTATATTGTGCTTATATTGTTGTGTTTGAAAAAGTTTTTGAAAAACCCAATTCACTCCCCCTTTTGGGTGTTTTCCTTAATTATTCATAGCCTTTGTTTTCTCAATTGGTATTAGAGCTAGACCTCTTGTTTAAGACTTAATCGTCTAAGAGGAAAATGGCTATTCCATCAAGCTCATCTCAAACTGAAAATTTTTCAAAACATAGAGCTCCATTCTTTACGAGAACCGACTATCCTTATTGGAAAACTAGAATGACTCAGTACTTACAATCAACTGATTTAGATGTATGGGATGTCATCGAAGATGGCCCAACTTTTCCCTCTAAATTAGTTGATGGAGTTTTGGTTCCAAAACCCAAGCGAGAATGGAATGAGCTTGATAGAAGAAATTTTCAATTAAATGCTAAAGCTATGGATAGAAATGAATATAATAGAATATGCCAATGCAAATTGGCTAAAGAAATTTGGAAGTTGCTTGAAATAACTCATGAAGGAACTAATCAAGTGAAAGAGTAAAAAATTAATATACTTGTTCATAACTATGAATTGTTTTCGATGAAAGAAACTGAATCTATTGTTGAGATGATCACTAGGTTCACTAAAATTGTCAATGGCCTTGAAGCTTTGGGAAGGGTCAGAAATGAATCCGAAAAGGTGATGAAGATATTGAGGTCTCTCCCTTCAAAGTGGCATACAAAGGTCACCGCTATTCAAGAAGCTAAAGATTTGACTAAGCTACCTATGGAAGAACTCATAGGGTCATTAATGACTTATGAGATCAATTTGACAAAACAACTATAAGAGAGTGAAGACAAAAAGAAGAAGAGCATAGCTCTCAAAGCTACAACCAAAGAAGAAGAAGATGTTGAAGAAGAAAAACCAAGTAAAGAAGATGATGACTTAGCTCTCATCACAAGAAAGCTCAACAAGTACATGAGAGGTGAAAGGTTTAGAGAGAAGAAGTTCACCTCTAGAAGAGATCCTTCAAGAAGGGAATCCTCATCACATGGTGACAAGGAGAAATGGGAAGAGAAAAGAGATTTGATATGCTTCAAATGCAAAAAGCTGGGACACATTAAATTGATTGTCCTCTCTACAAAAGTGAAGCCAAGAGAAGAATGAAGAAGGCAATGATGGCCACTTGGAGTGAAAGTGAAGAATCCTTCGAGGAAGAAAAGGAGAAAGAAGTGGCAAACATGTGCTTCATAGCAATAGATGATCTTGATGAGGTAAACTCTAACTTTAGTGATGAAGATATGCATGGTATTTTTGAAGAATTATATGAGGATTTTGAAAGACTTAGTTTGAAAAATAATTCTCTCAAAAAGAAAATTCAAGAACTTGAAAAGGAAATTGAGGAAATGAAAGAAAAATTTTCAATTGTTGAAATCTCTAAAACTCATCTTGAAAAAGAAAATGAGATTTTAAGAAATGAAAATGAAATTTTGAAAAAGAAAAATGAATGGTTGACCTCCTCTCTTTCAATTTTCTCTTGTGGACAAAAATCCTTCAAAATGATCTTAGCAAGCCAAAAATGTGTTTTTGACAAACAAGGACTAGGATTCAAATCTTCAAAGAACCAAAAGTATTTTAAAAACTATTTTGTAAAAGAATCCTCAAGTGAATGTCCTTCCATTATTTGCAACTTTTGTGGAAGAGGAGGGCACATTAGTAGTACATGTCCCTTAAGAAATGATTCTCAAAAGAATTCAAATGCTAAGGTTAAAAAGGTTTGGATTGAAAAATCCAAAGTCACTAACCCTCAAGGACCTAAAAAGATATGGGTACCTAAATCAACTTGAATTGTATTTTGTACGGTTCAAAGGAGGATAATTGGTTCTTGGATAGTGGATGCTCAAGACACATGACCGGGGATGAATCCAAGTTTGCCTTCCTTATAAAGAGAAAGGGAGGACATGTTACCTTTGGAGACAATGCAAAAGGAAGAATCATTGGTCAAGGCAACATAGGTAATGGCACATCCTCTCTTATTAAAAGTGTTTTGTTAGTAGATGGTTTAAAACATAATCTTTTGAGCATTAGTCAACTTTGTGAAAAAGGTTTTAAAGTAATTTTTGAAGCATCTCATTGTATCATCAAGGATATTCAAAATGACAAAACCATCTTCATGGGCCATAGATGTGAAAATGTATATGTTATAAATATTTCAAAATATGATGGCCCTGATAGATGTTTTTCAAGCATGCATGATCAAAGTTGGTTGTGGCATAGGAGGTTGGGACATGCTAACATGGACCTCATTTCCCAACTCAACAAAGATGAACTCGTTAGAGGCCTTCCCAAAATTAATTTTCAAAAAGACAAAGTTTGTGAAGCTTGTCAAATGGGAAAGCAAATCAAAAACTCTTTTAAAAACAAAAATTTCATTTCAACATCTAGACCTCTTAAATTGCTACACATGGATTTATTTGGTCCTTCTAGGACACCTAGTCTAGGAGGAAAATCTTATGCTTATGTCATTGTGGATGATTTCTCTAGATACACATGGGTCTTGTTTTTAAGTCAAAAAAATGAAGCTTTTAATGAGTTTTCAAAATTTTGTAACAAGGTTCAAAATGAAAAAGGTTTTACAATCACTTGCATTAGAAGTGATCATGGGAGAGAATTTGAGAAATTTGACTTTGAAGAATATTGCAATAAGCATGGTATCAATCACAATTTTTCGGCTCCTAAAACTCCTCAACAAAATGGGGTAGTTGAAAGGAAAAATAGAACTCTTCAAGAAATGGCTAGAACCATGCTAAATGAAAACAATTTACCAAAGTATTTTTGGGCCGAAGTGATAAACACTTCTTACTATGTTTTAAATAGAATATTGTTGAGGCTCATTCTTAAGAAAACTCCCTATGAGCTTTGGAAAAACAAGAAACCCAACATTAGCTATTTCAAAGTCTTTGGGTGCAAATGTTTTACATTAAACACCAAAGATAATCTTGGAAAATTTGATGCAAAATTCGATGTTGGAATTTTTTTTGGCTACTCAACTTCAAGTAAAGCTTTTAGAGTCTTCAAAAAAAGAACCATGGTTGTAGAAGAGTCCATCCATGTCATTTTTTATGAATCTAACAATTCTCTTCAAGAAAGAGAAAGTTTTGATGATGATTTAGGATTGGAGACCTCCATGGGAAAATTGCAAATTGAAGACAAAAGACAACAAGAAGAAAGTGGAGAGGACCCCAAGAAAGAAGAATCACCTTTGGCGCTACCTCCTCTTCAACAAGTGCAAGGTGAATCAAGCCAAGACCTTCCAAAAGATTGGAAGTTTGTCATCAACCATCCACAAGATCAAATCATTGGTAATCCATCAAGTGGGGTAAGAACTAGATCATCCTTTAAAAATATTTGTAATAATCTTGCATTCATCTCTCAAATTGAGCCTAAAAACATAAAAGATGCTATAGTTGATGAAAATTGGATGATTGTTATGCAAGAAGAATTAAATCAATTTGAAAGAAGTGAAGTATGGGAATTAGTTCCAAAACCTTCAAATCAAAGTGTTATTGGAACCAAATGGGTCTTTAGAAACAAAATGGATGAAAATGGCATTATAGTAAGAAATAAGGCAAGATTGGTAGCCCAAGGTTATAATCAAGAAGAAGGAATAGACTATGAAGAAACTTTTGCCCCCATAGCTAGATTGAAAGCAATTAGAATGTTACTTGCTTTTGCATGTTTTAAAGACTTTATTTTATATCAAATGGATGTGAAAAGTGCTTTCCTAAATGGCTTTATAAATAAAGAAGTATATGTTGAACAACCACCCGGTTTTCAAAGCTTTAACTTTCCAAACCATGTTTTTAAACTTAAAAAGGCACTTTATGGTTTGAAACAAGCACTTAGAGCTTGGTATGAAAGATTGAGTAAATTTCTTTTGAAAAAGGGTTTTAAAATGGGAAAAATTGACACCACTTTTTATAAAGACCAAAGAAAAAGATATGCTCCTAGTTCAAATCTATGTTAATGATATTATTTTTGGAGCTACTAATGACTCTCTTTGTGAAGACTTCTCTAAGTGTATGCATAGTGAGTTTGAAATGAGCATGATGGGAGAACTCAATTTCTTCCTTGGACTTCAAATCAAGCAACTAAAGGAAGGAACCTTCATCAATCAAGCAAAGTATATAAAGGATCTTCTCAAGAGGTTCAACATGGAAGAAGCCAAGGTGATGAAAACTCCAATGAGCTCATCCATCAAGCTTGACATGGATGAGAAAGGTAAATCTATTGACTCAACTATGTATAGAGGCATGATAGGATCCTTGCTTTATTTAACCGCTAGTAGACCCAATATCATGTATAGTGTATGCTTGTGTACTAGATTTCAATCTTGTCCTAAAGAATCTCACTTACGTGTCGTTAAACGAATTCTTAGATATTTAAAAGGGACAATGAATATAGGCTTATGGTATCCTAAGGGTGATAACTTTGAATTGATTGGATTCTCGAATGCCGATTTTGCCGGTTGTAGAGTTGAAAGAAAGAGCACTAGTGGCACTTGTCATTTCCTAGGACACTCACTTGTCTCATGGCATAGTAAGAAGCAAAATTCGGTAGCTTTGTCAACGGCGGAAGCCGAATACATAGCAGTCGGTTTGTGTTGTGCACAAATTCTTTGGATGAAACAAACACTTAGTGATTTTAATTTGACTTTTGAGCATGTTCCTATTAAATGTGATAACACTAGTGCCATAAATATTTCAAAAAATCCCGTGCAACACTCTAGGACTAAGCATATAGAAATTAGACATCATTTTCTTAGAGATCATGCACAAAAGGGTGACATTACACTTGAATTTGTAAACACAAAAGATCAACTTGCCGATATTTTTACAAAACCTCTAAGTGAAGAACAATTTGTCGATATTAGAAGACAACTAGGGGTTATTTCTCTTTGATCTAATGTTTACCTAATGAATTATTGTTGGAAATGCCTTATGATTGCATAAATTTCATTTCATACGCATCATATAGCAATCTCTTAGGAAAAAGGTCATTTTTTTGACCAAAAATCAAAATTCCCTTGGCATTGGACATAAAAAACTTGGGGATTTCAACTGAAAAGGGTAGAAGGAGGATCATGGGACAAGAAAAAGCAAAACATTCAGAGCGTTGACCGTTGACCAAGCGGTCGACCGGTTCGTCGAGGCTAGGAATTTAAAAAGCCCCCCGCGCCTCAGTTTCTTCACTGTTCTCCATTGTTCCTTGAAGACCCTTCACGTTCCTGTCTTCAAAGACCAGTTTGGGCTAGTTTTTGAACCGATTTCAGGTTTTGGAGTCGATTTTGGGACGTTTTTTAGGCTAGGGCTTTGGATTTTCTGACCTAGGGTTGTGTTTTTGGGACTGTTTCTTCTCTACCTGCGCGCCACCATCTGGTTCAGCTCTTCTCCGCCTGCCTAGGGTTTTATCTGGGTTTGTTTTCCCTCTCCGCTTGCTAGTTTCAGTTTCTCCGGCTTCATCTTCCTTCTTTCTGGATTTCTGATGGCACCTAGGAGGGAGACGAGTGCTTCCAGGGCTCAGGGCAAGCGCCCTGCTGAGCCATCTCAGCAGCCTGAGTAGACAGAGGCTCGTCGAAAGGCGAGGTACGACACCGCCATTTTTAGTTCAGTTGAAGACTATCAGAGGTTCAAGTAGAAATTCGCCAAAAGAAAAGTCGTTCCAGGGAGAAACATCAATTTCTCCCAACTTCAGAGCTTCGGGTTTGAGGGACTCTTCACTAGGATGGGATGGCTACCAGTTGTGACAATTTTCGAGCCTATCTTTCCGACTCTGGTGCGTGCATTCTATTCCAGGGTGACCTATGGACTCGGAGGACCGATCGTGTCCACTGTTCGAGGGGTTGAGATTGAGCTGAGTCCTGAGAGCATTTGCCACATTCTTGACATCCCCTTAGTTGGACTCAGAGTATATGAGTCCAAGGCATGGCCTACTATCCCAGGGTTCGAGCTTAGAAATATCCCAGTGTAGGAGCTTAGAAAGGCTATTCAGAGGCTGTGCGGACTTGCAGATGCCCACGGGATGGGCAAACCATCGGTACACAACCTGATCGTGCCCAGCCGAGTCCTTCACCATATGATCTGCTCTATCTTGTTGCCACGAGGATGACATCGAGATGAGGTCTCCTACTTTGAGGCCTTCATTGTGGACTTGGTTCTCACCGGGAGGCGAATACACGTAAGATATCTGATGATGATGCATATGATATCCTATTGTGAGAGCACCAACCGAGTTCTTCCCTACCGCCGTTTCCTCACTCATGTGTTCAAGGATGCCGGGGTCGACCTGAGTAGAGAGACGGAGTTTGAGGCACCCAGCATTTATGACACGTATGACAAGCATTCACTGGGGCACATGAAGTTTGAGAAGGCCCCTGATGGCTCTTGGGTTAGGCGAGTGAAGCGTGCACCAGCTCAAGGTCATCCAATGAACGAGAAGGAGGTCAAGATTAGAGAGATGGAGGATGGGCTAGATCCTTAGAGAGGATTTAAGCATGGAGAGCCCGAGCTTGACATTCCTCCACTTCAGACTGAGAATGTTCGCTTTGACGCCACTTTTTCAGAGCCTATGACGTCTAAGCCAGTGTACACAACAGGGCCATCCTCTCAGCCGACATTCACAGAGCCTGCTCACACCGAGTCACCACCTCCTCCGACTCCTCATGCTCCTGATCATCCACCCTGGATGGATTTATCGACACAGATCAGCTCTCTCGAGACTCGTATGGAGGAGTTAGTCGTGGTCAGTGATACTTGCTTTTATTCCATAGAGGATCACATCGATCAGTATCAGACCGACTTCACCTCTCAGTTTGAGTATCTGGTGCAGAGGATTGAGCGGCTTGAGAGCCGCCAGGAAAGTCAGCACGAGGAGATGATGGCTTACCTCCGTTCTGTGTTTCCACCTCCACCTCCTTAGCCTTGATTTCACCTAGGACCCCCTTCGTTTCTTTTTTATGTTGCCAAAGGGGGAGATATTTACTTAGGATAGGCTCTAAGAGACATTTTCATGCATATTACTGTCATATCATACCTATGCTTTCCGGTTATTTTTGCCTTTACTTTCTATATGATATGATACTCTTTTATTTTACATAGTCTTCTCGCTTTAAATTTCCTAATTTTTGAGTTGATTATTCCATGGTTGGTTTGAGGGGGAGATTTCTTTGTCTCCTAGATAACCAAGGTTTGTCATCATCAAAAAGGGGGAGATTGTTAGCCTAAGGGTTCTCCTAATCGGGTTTTGATGATAACAAACCATGGTTAAGTGACTAATTGGTTTAAATGGTTAAGAATCTCAGGCATAAACTCGAAAATTCATCAAGGACCAAACGGATACAAGATCGAGATCTTTTGGAAGACTTGTGATCATAGGAAACGAATGTAAGATGATTGCATGAGTGCACCTAGGATGTTCATACTGTTTCATGCATCTTAGAAAACTCGGTTTATTCTTTAAAACTTGATTTTCTTTAAAACTTGAGTTTTATCAAATATACCTTAGGCAAATTGATTCAAAATTGGCATATTAACTCACCTAAAGACTTGCTTAAGTGTTGGAAAAGAAAGAAATTCAAAAAGATAGGTTTTTGAGGCCAAAAGACTCAACCGGTCGAGGTTGTGGCCAACCGGCTCAACCAGCTAGGGAACCGGTCGATCGATTACCTTTGTTCGGTCGAGGTCCGGTCGAGGCAACGGTAACCTGTCATGCATTAAATGCCCCAATGGCTAGTGATCCGGTCGATCCCTTGCTCGACCAGTCGAGGTTACTTTTTTCTATTTTTGACTCCCGAGCTTAGAAACCTATAAATTAAGAGCCCCACTTCATTTATGACTAAGAGAACCTTTGCAATCAATTATCTACCTACCTGTTCTTGATCAAAAAGCTCTAATTTCTTTCTTAGTGCATTAAATCATCACTTGCATATCCTTTAGTGCACTCTTGTGTGTTATCCTAGCTTTCTCTTGTATTTGAGCCATCCTTAAGCTAGGTTGAGAGTTTCATCATTGTATAAACTAGGTGAGAAAGCCTTCAAGAGGTTCAAATCTTGAAGAGATTGTGTAAGAGCCCATTGGAGTTGAAATCCAAGTGTAAGAAGATTGAAAGCTTGATTGAAGCTTCAAGATAGTGGAACCCTCACTTGGTTAGGAGATTGAGGAGAGTGGACGTAGGCAAGGAAGTGTTGAACCACTATAAAACCTGAGTTTGAATTCTCTAACTCTATCTCTTTACTTTGTTTATATTGTGCTTATATTGTTGTGTTTGAAAAAGTTTTTGAAAAACCCAATTCACCCCCCCCCTTTTGAGTGTTTTCCTTAATTATTCATAGCCTTTGTTTTCTCACATTCCATTCAAACCTTCAATCTTCCGAAAAATCCAAGTAAGCAACCTTTCAAACAATCAATTTTACTACCTAGATAATTTTATAAAAAACAATTATAGACAAAGTCGACCTCTAAAAAGTAATGTATGATATCCAATCTCATAAGCTTGGCTTTCTTGTCACTCTCTACTAATGTAGACTCATCATGTTACCTCGAATCAAAAGGTCTTTAATAAGCTTGTAATGTTAGGCTAAGGTGTTGGCTAAAAAAGAATGGAAGGGATAAATTCAAAGAATGAGAACACTCACAATTGAACAAAATGTAACAAACTCAAGAGCTCAAGAGCTTTTAATACTAACATCACTTCAAATCTTCTTGACACTTTTCATACTTTTTCTTTCTTTCGTGCTCATCAACACTTTTTACATATTTCACCACTAATGCCATTTTTTTTTTTTTTTTTGCACATTCTTTCTTTTATTATTCAAAACCCCCAAACTTATTTCTCTATTATAACTGGGGTTAATAATACACTTCCATCCTTTCCTCCTTAATAAAATATTTTGGCTCTCAAAATAAATGACAAACATGGAAATGTTCTCATCAAGGGTAAGGATAAGTGTTTAAGCTGAAAATAGGTAGGAAGATAGGTTTAAAGAAAGAAAAATAAGGCTAGCATTATATAAAAAGGCTCAAATGGGTAACTAACAGATAAAATATTTTGGGTAAGGTAAGAAAAGCTCAAACGATCCAAAAATGGCCTAAATCATCTCCTAAGTAACATGAAAATCTAGGATTTCGCCTCGAGTAACAATTAGCCAGGTTCTAAGATTTGTTGAGATCTCTAATCATTCAAAATTGTCTATATAAAATGTCTCTAAGCATGCAAAATAGGATCGTTATCGAAATCACCATACTAGACCAACATCAAATCTCAAATCCAAATAGAACAAACATCCAAATTATCCTCCAAATCTAAGTAATATCAAATTCCATCTCAACAACCACGCATCATAGCAATCAAGATATTATCATTGACTATATGAATCAACTCAAAAAAAAAAAGCTCAAAAATCAAGAAGTTTCGAAAACATTTTTAACTGAACTTAGCTAAACCTAAAAGAAATTAATCGTTCCCCCCAAACTTACATTACAAGAAAAAAGGTTATTATTGACATATATTATCTTGACTTAAGGTGATATGTGTCAATATTGCCTATTTAAATGAACAACTATGACATATACAACTTGTTTAAACCAATAATGACATATATAAAATGTTGTTGAATTCTTTCATGACTTATATAATAGAATCTTGACAGATAATTTATAAGTCAATGTATAGTTAGTATGTTCATATGTCAAGGTACTTATATAATGTGGCTAGCTTGACATAAAATCAAAAGTCAAGATATGATTTTAAACATGTATGCCATTTTAATTCTAGTAAAATGATCTTAAATAACCTATGGATTATAAGTCAATATATCATGTTATAATTACCTGTCAAGGTTCCCTATGGTATTTACAAAGAACACTCCTCATTTTCTCAAAACCCGATATTCATTTTGAGAGCTTAGGGTTTGAAATTTTTTGCTCTAAAATAAGGATGAAAATATCGATAATTACGAATATATTGGAGCTTCGATTTTACGAATATATTAGAAATATTGAAAAAATATTAGTGAATATTTTTTCACAAATATCAGTGGAGTGAAAATTATTTAAAATTTATAGGAATGCTTGGAAAAACTCAAAAAAATGATAAAATAAGTAAGAATTCGTATTTTCAAGTTATTTTGTAAATATAATTGACATAAATATGATCAAAAACAAAAATATCAGCAGACAAAGATATATTGATAGATTCGATATTTGAATTTTAAGAATAATAAATATGAATTTTGGAAGTGTATAAAGTTAGAATTGAGTTAAAAAATATTTGATTTTATTGAATAAAAATAATTTATACATAAATATAATACATATGACATTGCAATAGTCTTAGTATCAAAATGAAGATTGATGTGGTTCCATCATATTGTTAGATGAAGGGAGTCCATCTTATTGAAGATAATATTTATTTTAAAAAAATTTAAATATTTTTATTAAAACACGTTTTATTACATTTTAAATGAAAAATTAAATTAATTTATATAAAATATTTTATTTGAGATTTAATTTCTAAAATTTTATTAAAAATATGTGATAACAACTTTTTCTATTAATATTAATTTATTTAAATAATTAAAATTATTAATAATTATTTATATAGAGAGAAAAACTGTTCTCATGATTTATTTCCTTTTTTATTATTTTTTATTTTTTTTATCTCTACTAGATCTAAAAATCAAAAGGGCCACCCGCTGCTCTCACTCGGGGCCTCGGGCATCGAGAAGCCCTTTCTGAAGTTGCCCTCCAAACGAGAGAATCCGCCCTATTTTTCTCTGCGACTCTCAATCCTCACAGGTACTAATCTAATCATGTTATTATTGTTTGTTTTTTTTGCAACCCCCGTTTGATTCCCAAGAAAATCCATCCCCCATTCAATTTCCGGGAAAATTCATCCTCGTTTGATTTCCGAGAAAATCCATACAAAACCCCCAAGGAAAACCAAAAAAACTGTTTTTTTTTTTTTTGCTCCCTGTGTTTTCTCTTTGCAAAACCCCCATTTGATTCCCAAGAAAATCCATTCCCTATTCGATTTCCTGGAAAATTCATCCTCGTTTGATTTCCGAGAAAATCCATGCAAAACCCCCAAGGAAAACCAAAAAAATTGCTTTTTTTTTTTTGCTCCCTGAGTTTTCTCTTTGCAAAACCCCCGTTTGATTCCCAAGAAAATCCATCCCCCATTCGATTTCCTGGAAAATTCATCGTCGTTTGATTTCCGAGAAAATCCATGCAAAACCCCCAAGGAAAACCAAAAAAAATGCTTTTTTTTTTTTTGCTCCCTATGTTTTCTCTTTGCAAAACCTTGTTTGATTCCCAAGAAAATCCATCCCCTATTCGATTTCCTGGAAAATTCATCCTCGTTTGATTTCCGAGAAAATCCATGCAAAACCCCCAAGGAAAACCAAAAAAATTTCTTTTATTTTTGCTCCCTGTGTTTTCTGGATCTGTTCTAGGGGTCTCTTTGCTTTTGTGCCACTGGATTTAAATTTCACAAACCCTAAATCCACGATTTTTGAGCCAGGCTAAAAAACACAACCTTTGCCTGCAAATCATGATCAGATTACCAAATAGCATCTTATGTTTTTTTTTTTTAAAAAAAAAATGGATAGATTTTGTATCCTGTGTGCGGGCTGGACTAGTAGGAAATATCGAGAAATTTCTCGAAAAATCGGTAAAAATACCGATAAATACATGCTTGTTGGGTTTCAAATCAAATGGGTTCTTCTTCCCTAGGCACTTAATTTTGTGGCTTTTAATGGGTCTTTGCCTCTTTCAATCGATTAAATGAAGGTGTGGAAATGGTAATATTTCATCTTTTTATTTGTTCTTGTTAGTTAAATTCTAATAATCTATTTTCCTTTTTTGGTCATGTAGAACATCATTGAATCAAGATTATGTTGATTTTGGTTTCACCTACATTAAACTTGAGATCAGAAACCTCAAATTTTCCCCACATTAGATCTTTAATTACTGGGTACGTTCTGGTTTGCTTTGTGATTTATGGAAGAAAAAGTGTGGATTTTGTGATGGTTGAAATATTTAGTTACTGGGTTTTTTGGTTCTAAGTCTCAAATGGACTTGTCAAGTTGTAAGCATTTGAGATTCTTTGGCTGCCATTTGAATTCTAGACATGCAAATGTGTTGCTCTGGTTTTTAAAGCTGTTTTGCCCCCCACATTCTCTAGCTTTGGTGGGACTGTTCAAAACAGCTTTTTGGTGATCAACAATAGTTCATTGTCCTCAAATTCCAAGCTCCAAATGTGGAAAGACAAGTTCTTGGAGGTTCCTCAGATTTTATAAGGATAAGTTCTTTTTGTATAGAAAAATAATTAAAAAAAACCTTAAATAAGCAGTTTTAGATGAAACCAGGTATAGTTTCCATTTACATAAATTTGGAGTTGTTTTAGTTCTTGCTAAATTTGTTCATTTATTTTTCCTATCCTCATTCAATATTTGTCATATTTATTTTTTTCATGTACCTTTCTGTAGAGCTTGGTAAATTGTAGTTGGTTGTGTTGTCATTTTTTTCTTGGTCTTTCTAAGCAACCAAATGAAGCATTTTGTCATGATTTGTAGGCTATCTTTGACTTGTATAGTTTGATGGAAACCTTGGACATTTTAGGGAAAGTGTTTGGTTAAAAAATCATAAGAATGATCTAAATAGTTAAATATCTTGGTTGAGGTTGGATCAAAACAATAACTTCATTAGGTTAAAATGATTTCCTTTTTAGGTTTTGCTCTTATTTAGCCTCCATATGTTTTTGCTATATCAATATTTTAATATTTGAGAGTTAGTTTGTTTACCTGTGTTATTAAGAAATAATCTATTATTGTTTAGTAAAGGTGTAGTGGCTAGCTTGCTATTAAAATTCTTCATAAAGCTTGATATTTGATTGCTCCTCATTTTACATTTTTCTTTTTAATTTGTTAATATGCTCTATATTTTTTGCTATAGATTCAAAGTTTGGGTGTTGGAAATTTAAGGCTTTCCTATAAAGTAATGCTTCAAGATGGAGGCAAGAGACTTGGTTGTAGATATATACATGTAGCAACTTAATTTAAGTTTATGTATATTGTCTTATAGTGTGTTTTTAATTTCCTTGTATATTATATGAGTTTCTTATATATAGAGAAATTGGGGACAACTTTAAACGAGGTCATTGATTTGTGCTTTAATTAATAATCAAATGTATATTAAATATGTTTTGATTATATATAAAATCATGATAATGTGATTGTCATTATCATTCTTAAATAATATTAAATTGATTATACATGGCAACAGGTTCAATTTTTTATATTAAAAAATAATTTTAAAATTTTTCGAGGGAAACATTGACAGTTGTACTTATTTCCTACCTTGACATATATTATACTCAAATTTGAGATATATGAGAGCAATCATGACTTATGTGGTACCTATCCTTAACATATATGGTGTCCACCAAGACCTATGTGGTTCATAACTTTGACATATGTTAGAGCAACCTTGACGTATGTTCTTATTAATCTTAACATATGTTAGGGAGATCATGACATATGAGAAGTAGTGAAATATACCTATCTTATAGTGCACATATGTCAAGATTGCTTATACCTCAATCTTGACACTGGCATAGATGACATATAGGATTAGAATGCTACAATGACATATAACCCTTATCATGACAATCAAACACTGTCAAGGAAAGCCTTTTTTCTTGTAGTGAATTAACTACTTTCATTGCCCTCAATGAACAAAAGAAAATGAAGTAAGGAAAAATTGAGGAAAAGAAAAACTCCCTTTTTGACAAATTTTTGGAACACATCGAAAAATCGCTCCTTTCTCATTCAGTAATGTCCCAATTGCATCAAAAAGGTAGAAACAATCACCCCAAATCACGACCCAACAAGAAGATGGACTGAATTTGTGAGTTCCCTTTCAAAATTACATGAAATGAATCTTCAATCTTGCAATATCTCTAAAACCCGTGAGTAATCCCAAAAGAAAACAAAGAATTCGGAGTTTAAATATGATTAGGATCGAAAGATAGAGAGAAAGTGAAGAGAAGATGAGAAAATGAGAAAGCTGTTCATGAAAAATGAAAGAAGATGCCCTTTTAAAATGCCCACTTACTTATCGCGCAGCGGCACTCAAGCCTTGTCGCCGCAGTGCAAAGCCCTAATTTTTACAAGAGAAATTTAATTTGGGGGTGATCGTTGCGGCGCAAGGTCTTACCTATCATGGTGGTTTAGCCTCGGGTCTTCTTATGAGCAACGTTCGAAGAGTCGGCCGCGGCACACAATGCCTACAGCCCCTTTCTCCTGAAAATAAATGAAAAGCAGTTAAAAATAATGATAATAAATAAATAAATAAAAATAAAAATAAAAATTAATCCTAATAACTAAAATAATTCAAAATTCAAAAATAAAAATTGCTCAAAATAAATCGGGTTGCCTCTCGAAAAGTGCTAAAATTTAAGTCGTTAGCTAGACTTTCTCCACTCTTCTAGTTTGGGACTAAAAGCACAAAGGACACCCTTTCGGTGCTAAAATTGCCTCCCAAATAATGCTTTAATTGTTGCCCGTTCACTGTAAAAGTTCCCTTTAATGCATGATGAACTTCAATTGCTCTTGATGGTAAAACCTTGCTAACTATGAATGGTCCAGACCATCGTGATCTTAATTTACCTGGAAACAACTTGAGATATGAGTTGAAAAGAACAATTTGTTGACCAACTTCAAAATTGCGCTTCTGAATATGCTTATCATGCCATCTTTTTGTCTTATCCTTATAAATCTTAGCATTCTCATAAGCATTATTATGAAACTCTTCCATCTCAGTTAATTGTAACAATCTTTTCTCTCCTGCAGTTCATAAGTCAAAATTCAAAAATTTAACAACCCAAAATGATTTGTGCTCCAACTCAACCGGAAGATGACACGATTTACTAGAAACCAATTGATATGGAGACATCCCAATAGGTGTCTTGAATGTCGTTTTGTAAGCCCATAAAGCGTCATCCAACTTACTTGACCAATCCTTCCTAGAAGAATTAACTGTTTTCTCCAGAATTCATTTGAGCTCACGATTAGATACCTCAACTTGACCACTTGTTTGCGGATGATAAAGAGTAGCAATACGATGTGTTACTCCATATTTACCCAATAGTGATTCAAATTGACTGTTACGAAAATGAGATCCCCCATCACTTATGATAGCTCTTGGCATACCAAATCTTCTAAAAATGTTCTTCTTAAGAAATTTAACCACCACCCCAACATCATTGGTTTGCAGTGCCTTAGCTTCAACCCATTTGGAAACGTAATCTACAGCAACCAAAATAAAATGACTAGCATAAGAAGATGGAAAAGGACTCATAAAATTAATACCCCATACATCAAACAATTCTATTTCTAGAATATTTGTTAAAGACATCTTATTTTTCCTAGATATATTCCCAACCCTTTGACATCTATCACAATTGGCAACAAAATTAAATGAATCTTTAAAAAGAGAAGGCCAATAAAATCCTGATTGTAAAACTTTGGCTGCAGTTTTAGTAGCTCCAAAATGTCCTCCAACTTCACGAGAATGGCAATGATGTAGAATGCTCTCCATCTCCTCTTCCGGCACACACTTCCTAATTATTTGATCGGCACATTGCTGATATAGGAAAGGATCATCCCATATATAATACTTGAGATCTGAGAAAAACTTCTTCCTCTTTTGATAAGTAAGCTCAGGAGGCAATATCTTCTTAGCCAAATAATTGACAATGTCTGCATACCATGGCGCTTCTTCAACTGCAAAGAGTTGTTCATTAGGAAATCTTTCATTAATATCATCATCAACTCCTTCATTAGGCTTCACATGATTCATCCGAGAAAGATGATCTGCAACTAAATTCTCGGTTCCTTTCTTATCTTTGATTTCCAAGTCAAATTCTTGTAGCAGTAAGATCCAACAAAGCAGCCTTGGCTTTGCATCTTTCTTAGCAAACAAATACCTCAAAGTTGAATGGTCGGTATAGACAATCACCTTAGTACCTATCAAATAAGACTGAAATTTGTCAAAAGCATAAACAACTGCTAAAAGTTCTTTTTCAGTAGTTGCATAATTTACTTGAGCCTCTGTTAAAACCTTGCTAGCATAATAAATCACATGAAAAATTTTACCTTTCCACTACCCTAAAACAGCACCTATAGCAAAGTCACTAGCATCACACATCAATGTGAAAGGCAATTCCCAATCAGGTGCAACAATAACAGGAGAAGATGCCAGTTTAGACTTAAGAGTCTCAAAAGCATTTAAACATTCTTTAGAAAAATCAAAAACTACATCCTTAGCCAATAAATCACAAAGAGGTTTGGCAATTTTTGAAAAATCTTTAATGAATCTTCTGTAAAATCCTGCATGACCAAGAAAACTTCTAACTCCCTTAACATTTGTAGGTGGTGGCAGCTTCTCAATCACATCTATCTTGGCATGATCCACCTCAATTCCTTTTACAGAAATTCGATGTCCCAACACAATACCTTTTCTTACCATAAAATGGCATTTTTCCCAATTTAAAACCAAGTTTGTGTCAACACACTGCTGCAAAACCAAAGAAAGATTAGAAAGGCAATCATCAAAAGAAGAACCAAAAATAGAAAAATCATCCATAAACACTTCAATGCATTTCTCAATCATATCAGAGAAAATGGACATCATGCAACGTTGAAAAGTGGCTAAAGCATTGCATAAACCGAATGACATCTTCGTTAAGCAAAAGTGCCATATGAGCATGTAAAAGTGGTCTTCTCTTGATCTTCCAGTGCTATGGGGATTTGATTGTATCCTGAATATCCATCTAGAAAATAATAATAATCATGACCGGAAAGCCTCTCCACCATTTGGTCAATGAAGGGTAAAGGAAAGTGATCCTTTCTTGTGGCATCATTAAGCTTCCAATAATCAATACAAACTCTCCAATCGCTTACCGTTCTTGTGGGGATAAGTTCGTTATTATCATTCTTTACTACAGTTATACCTCCCTTCTTGGGAATTACTTGAACTAGACTTACCCATGTACTATCTGAGATTGGATAAATTATACCTGCATCCAAAAGCTTCACAACCCCATTCTTAACCATTTCTTGCATGGATGGATTTAATCTTCATTGAGGTTGAACTATTGGCCTGTAGCTTTCTTCAAATAAGATTTTATGCATAAAAATTGATGGGCTTATTCCCTTGATGTAATCAATAGCCCATCCAATAGCTTTCCTATGCCCCCTCAAAACCCTTAATAGCTTTTCCTCCTCCAAATCATTCAAAGAAGAGTTAATAATAACAGGATAAAGGCTAGAATCATCTAAGAAGGCATACTTGAGATGAGATGGTAATACTTTAAGTTCAAGTTTAGGAGGCTCCTTCTTTAATGTATGATTGTTAACATGAATGGCCTCTAATTCCTTAAATTTTAACTTTCTTGGAAACTCATAGGTTGCCAATGCATCAAGATTATTAACACATTCAATTATATCATCATCATCACAAAGAGTTCCTAAAGTTCTACCATTCATTATGCAATTTGCTAAAGGTGAAGTAGGAAAAGTTTCATGAAATGTTTCAGTTACCACCCTATCCAAAATACTGATTGTAAAACATGCATCAACATCAGATGGAAATTTCATAGCCTCAAAAACATTAAATGTAACTTGTTCATCTTGAACCCTTAAAATCAACTTACCTTGATGAACATCTATAAGAGTTCTACCTGTAGCAAGAAAAGGTCTTCCTAATATAAGTGGAACTTCCCTGTCTTCTTCCATATCTAATACAATAAAATCAGTCGGAAATATAAACTTATCCACTTTTACCAAAACATCCTCAATAATGCCTCTTGGGTGTTTGATAGATCTATCCGCAAGCTACTAACATACCGTAGTAGGCTTCACTTCCTCTATTTCAAGCTTCCTGAAAATAGAAAAAGGCATCAAATTAACACTTGCACCAAGATCACATAAAACTTTATCAAAATCAAAATCACCAATAGTGCAAGGTATAGTGTAACTCCCTGGATCTTTTAGCTTAGGAGGAAGCTTCTTTTGAAGAATGGCGCTGCACTCTTCAGTGAGCATCACCTTCTCGTTGTCCATCAATCTCCTCTTATTTGATAACACATCCTTTAAGAATTTAGCATATTTTAGCATTTGCTCCAACATATCTACAAAAGGAAGATTGATATGTAAGCTCTTAAAAATATCAATAAATTTAGAAAATTGCTTATCTAAATTTTGATTTTTCAGCCTTTAAGAAAATGGGATGGTATTAGATGATGGTTTTGGAGTGGATGGCTATCTAAGAGTGGAAGCATCTTGTTCCTTGGGAACCGAATTATCCTCCTTATTTGCTTGTTGTCTGGCCTCCTTTGATTGTTCTAATTCCTTCCCACTTCTAAGAGTTATGGCCTTTACATGCTCATTAAGATTTGTCTTAGTGATACTAGGCAGTGCTCCTTGAGTTCTCTCCGTCAATAACTTAGAAATCTCCCCCACTTGATGCTCAAGGTTACGAATACTTGCACCTTGGTTCCTAAAATTTTCTTTAGTCTCATCAATAAAATCATTAGTCTTTTGCATAAATTGGGTGAAAATTTCTTCCAAGTTTGGCTTCTTCTCTTGAGATTGGAAATCGGAGGGTAGTTTTTGCACATTAGCGTTGTTACTCCATGAGAGGTTCGGATGATTCTTCCACCCTTGGTTGAAATAATTGGATCTGGGATTGTATTGACATTGATTATTGGCCACATAGTTCACTTGCTCAAAAGAATTTGCTTCATATGGGCCTCCAACTTGACACTCCAAGCTAGGATGATTACTTGCACAATTTTCACAAACTAAATTAAAAATGGCAACAACATTCAATTTCTTAAAATTATTATTTAAAATTGCAACTTGAGCAGCCAAATTATTAAAAGCATCAATATCATGAACCCCAACTGTCCTCTTTTGTGCATTTCTATTTGTAGACTTCAAGAAATTGTTGCTAGCCATCACTTCTATAAGATGATATCCCTCATCTGGTGTCTTATTAATAAAAGCTCCTCCGCTTGCTACATCCACCATGGTTTGAGTATTAGGATGCAAACTATTGTAGAACATTTGCACTTGCATCCATATTGGTAGGCCATGGTGTGGGCACTTTCTTAAAAGATCTTTGAACCTCTCCCAAGCTTCATAAAGAGACTCTTGATCTTGCTATAAAGAGTTAGTTATATCATTCCTCATCTTTGCAGATTTTGCTAGTGGGAAGTATTTAGCAAGAATAGCGTTAACCAGTCCATCCCATGTAGTGATTGTTCCTGGAGGTAATGAAGTTAACCATGCCTTAGCCTTGTTATTTAGAGAGAATGGGAACAATCGAAGTCTTATTGCATCATCGGTCACACCATTATGCTTGAAGGTGTCACAAATTTCTAAGAAATTTGCAATATGTAGATTAGGATCATCATTGACCAATCCTCCAAATTGAACTAAAGATTGAATCATCTGAATAATTGCCAGTTTGATTTCAAAATTGTTAGCTTGGATAGGTGGCCTTCGAATGCTTGAGACACCTACATTAGGAACAAAATAATCCTTGAGTGCTCTGTTTGGGACTCCATTATCACCATGATTCTCATCCCCCATTACAGGAATCTCTTGAATTACTTGTTGCTTGCATTTTCGATTTAGCTTTCGCAATGTTTTTTTGATATCAAGGTTGATTGGTACTAAGTCCAAACTCCTTGTATGTCTCATACACTAAGAAAACCTAAAAAGAGAAAAACAAGTGAGTATGAATAAAAAGAAAATAAATCAAATTAGCACAGAAATAACTAGTATTAATATTAGTAACAAATAGTCCCCGGCAACGACGCCAAAAACTTGATGTTACTTGTTTGCAAGTATACAAATCGTTCAAGTAATATAATTGTACCTAAGTACAAATATCGAATCCACAAGGACTATGCTACTAATTACTAAAATTTATTATTCCCACTACTATTTGATCAACCGAGTATTTAAAGCTGTAGAAGAAAGCAAATTAAGCAATTAAAGAAAATAAATTCAAACTCTTATGATTTAAACGATCTAGGGCTTTTGATTTCACTACAAACACTTTCATGTAATTGATTGCTCAACCTAATTTCTGTTATGCTTTATTTGGACATTTAATTCCCTAAGCCAACCAATATTTTCTCTCGAAATATATCAGATTGCTCCTTAAATTACTAACCCAACCTATCTCTATGTGAATTTAAGTCTAAAGGAGTAATTAAGATCTATGGAATTATTATAGATTTAACTATTAATCTCTTAGAACATGGTAATGTATCTCTACTATTCATTCATTCAAATGTAATCTATTCTATGGATCTAATTTAGATTCTAACTCTCGTTATCAACCTAAATCATGAATTCAATCAAAACTTGGGCCCTTAAGAATTGAAAGCTTTAAGCGCAGAATAAATACATAAATAAATTGATGTAAAATAGAGAATTAAATTAAACAAATCAAAAACATAAATCGTGATTGAGCTACATCTCAGCCCTAGACAAAGGAAATTAGTTTATTGTGGACCCGCATTTTTTACGTGCGCCCCCACTCGGTCGGCGAGACTCGCTCTTTATTTGTGAAAAATCAATTTTAGAAAAAGTTGGAGTTGCCACTTATTTTATTTTTTATTTTAAAGGGAAAATAAAACAAGAAAGAAAAACCCTAAAATGTGACTCCATAATTTTTGGAAAAAGCATGTCTCTGAAAAACCTGAGTCTAGGTTCGGGGATCATGTTACTTATCGGGAAGGTACCTCTAAAAGGTAGCACCCCTCTAAGCCCTTAAGAGGTCTCTACTGGCTAAGTTGAGGGAAATGTGGCAATTAAATGGTTGATCATGGATATCTAAGTAGACTAAGGTGATTTTCAAAAAATAGCATGCCAAATAAAATCACAATAAAGGGGAGTTAGGGTGCGTACCTGAACTGCTTCTTAAGCGCTATCAAAAGGCATCAAAGGTTAGTTTGAAAATATGACATATAACATGTATTTTTATCAAAGATGATCGAACAAGCATCATGGCAATCAAGTATGGCATCAAACAAGAGCATAGTACACAAAGACATGGATATAGCATATGATAACATGCATTTTCATAGAATTTTGGAATTAGAGGATAGAGAGCGTACCTGGATAGCAAGTATATTTTATAAGATTTCCCCCAAAAGTGCCAAAGTGGTTAGGACAAGCATGAATTATATAACATATCCATTATATCGAATATACAGTGTCAAAGGCCTAAAGTTGAGCTAAGATAAACCAAATGACTCTAAAAATAATAACAATTTTAAGTAAAGCATAAAACCATCAGCATATAGTTAGAAAAGAAAGCATCATAAAACAATTTCCAAAAAAATAGCTTAGAGTGGAATTTAATTATGAAAAATTTCAGGGTATAACTACTACACATCTAGATCAGCATTCCAAAAGTCGAGCACTCATTCTAAGGACAGATTACAACAAAGACACATAAAGGTTCTATGAAGTCCAGATTAGATAAGAAAAAGTGACATGCATAAACGAATATTTAAAAAAATAGTAAATGATCACATAAAGTCATAAAAAAAATCACATACATATTTCAAAGTGCTTATGTCACATAAAAATTAAATTCAGGGTTGGATGGTTCTCAAAAGTATTTTTAAAGCATTCAAGGTGATCAGATGTCCAGAATTGAGCATGCACAGTAGATGAGACTTTGAAAATTCATATCTCCCTCAAAAAGGAATATTTTTTAACATTTTATGCATCTAAGATCAATTTTAAGAAGCCTATAATTGAAGAAAAATATTGAATCAAATTTAAAAAGTCATCTGGTATTTTATTTTTTCGAAAAGACCTCGGGTGTCCAGAACTGGGTGCAAACAGAACCCCTCTAAAAACTCATTTATATCTTCTATTCCAGAATGGCTTTCTAAGTCAAATGAAACTCTAAATTCAAATTCAAGAAGTGAGGAAAGTCATACAAGTTTCAGAAATTTTTTATAGATATTCTAAAGTTGCTAAAACGGAATTTAAACCTAGAAGGACAGGGGTTGAATGAAAACTGGCAGCAAGTGATTTTGAAAAGAATGATTTTTGTGTAGGGGTTCCACCAATTCCCCAATTGATATACACGAATTTAGCCTAAAATTGTCCCATTTATTTGGAACTACAAGCTTTGATTTGCGTTTTGTTTAAAACCAAAATTTTTTGTTGAAAATTGAGCAGGATGCAAACCGATTAAGCATGGTTGCATGTTATTTTTTTTAAATAGAAAAGAGATTTTGATTCTAGAGGCTTTAAATGAATTTTTTTAAAATAGATTTCTTTTTTTAAAGGGATCTTTTGAGAAAAAGTGTTCTGTTTTGAAATAAAAGAAGTTAACTTTTAAAAACAACAAATCATAGAAAACAAAATAACAATCAAAACAAAAGGAAACGAAGATCACAAAATAAAGATTTTAGGAAATCTTGTCAATTAAAGTGGTGAGAGTAAAGGCCAACCTTCATGGGTTTCCAGTGGCCCCTCAAAAAAAAATTGACCAACAATCACTAAGGCAACAAATTTATAACTTCCTAATCAAATAAACTAACAAAATTATCATCCAAAAACTAACATTTAGATTTTAAGAAACACATGAATAACTAGAATTAAACTAATTGGAATTAAAAATGTAAACTTTTCCTTACAAGATCAATTAAACTAAAGAATTAAGATCGATAACACGTTCAAATTAAAAATAAACTAGAATTTAAATTAATCGGAATTAAAAATATAATCTTTACCTTACAAGACCAATTAAACTAATAGATTTAAGATCAATAACTCAATCAAATTAAAAATAAACTAGAATTTAAACTAATCGGAATTAAAAATATAAACTTTACCTTACAAGACCAATTAAACTAATAGATTTAAGATCAATAACTCATTCAAATTAAAAATATAAACTTTGCCTTACAAGTCCAATCAAACTAATAGATTTAAGATCAATAACTCATTCAAATTAAAAATATAAATTTTACTTTACAAGTCCAATTAAACTAATGGATTTAAGATCAACAACTCATTCAAATTAAAAATAAACTAGAATTCAAATTAATCGGAATTAAAAATATAAACTTTATCTTACAAGCCCAATCAAACTAATAGATTTAAGATCAATAACTCATTCAAATTAAAAATGAACTAGAATTCAAATTAATCGGAATTAAAAATATAAACTTTATTTAAACTTTCATGTAGATTAAAATAAACTAGCATAGAACTAATGAATTGCAATCATAAAAGAGAGACATTTAATCTAAAAAAAATAAAAGATTATTCGAAATTGAGAATTAAAAGAATTTATCACAAACAATTAATTAAACCAATCAACTAAAACCCAAACTAAAAAAAGAAATATTGTATCAAAAATCGAAAACTAACCTGCGTTGGAAAAAATATTCTCCTGATGATTAAAGTGGCAGCCCGATCTCCGTCCAAAGTCCTCCAAAATCCCACGTGTTTTCTCTAAAAAATTCTCTCAGGGTGTTCTCTCTGCCCCAAAGAATCCCCCTGCCCGTTCCTCTGTTCTCCACTTTTTTTCAAAAAAAAATTCCCCCGTGTTCTCTCTCTCTGTGCCCAGAAATAAATAAAAAAAATCCTCACTATCTGGATCTCTCTCTGCCCAGAAAGGTTGCCTTGCGTGTGGATCTCCCTCTCTCAAAAAATATCTTGTGTGTCCTCTCTCTGAAGAAATTCAACGCCTCCCCCTCTCTGCACGTTCCTCTTGTCTTATTTATATGGGCAGCCCATCTTTTCCATCGAATATTTTTTTTCCTTTTGGAGATGTATTTCTAACCTTAAAAGATCCCACTTTCCAAACTTCTCCTGGCACTTTCTATTTCAATTGACTTAACAAAAAAAACGTGCCAAACCCTTTGAACTCCAGAATCCAAGAAACCAAGATTGGAGGCGCTGCTATATGCTCAGTTCGTTCAACTCTGATAGAATTTTGATGGCCCACCAGAATCTATATCATCTTCATATGTGGACTGTGCATCTTCTCAAAGTGGCGGTCTATCCTTGATGGACTAGCAATGTGGATCTCTCTTTGGTGGCTGCCCCTCTTATCTAAAAAAAAATCTGGTGCATAATCCTACGTCTCAAAGTGGCAGCCTCAGTGGCGCAACTGTAGGAGAGTTTCTGTGTTCGATAGTGTGTCTTTGCTCCTTCTTAGTGGAAGGCTTCTTCATGTGGATGGCAGCCGATCCCTTAAAATTTCTGGACTGTGCATCTGCCATATGTTGAGTGGCAGCCCACCTTTTTCTCAGAAAATCTAGGTAGACCCCTTAATGAATGAAAACTCTCCATGACCTGTGCGTGGACCCCTCAAAAAAAATTCTGGTGCGTGTATATTCCTCCCAAAGAAAATTCTTGCATGTCCCTCCTTCCTCTTTGCCTATTCTTTCACCTATTTTATATGACAGCCTTACCTTTTTAATTATGCGCGTGATGGCCTCTTCGGTATGGAAAGTATGACTGCCAATATGGAATGCACGGCCACTTGTATAAGAGGTTTTTGATTTTGTCCTCCCAAAGAATCTCTCATTCAGTCACGATATTTCCTTATATGTTGCATCTTTCCGAGTTTGAAAATTCTCTAACTTCAGGCAGAAGATTCTTACGGAGAAGGAGTTCTGTGGAGCGTATCTGGTTCTTGAGAGGCACTGATTTGGGTTTCTTATCCACAACCAATCCCTTCGATCATCAACCCTCGGACTTGCGTTCAACGACCTCGCGCTTCCCATAGCCACAGTGCGCCATTTTTCCGATCTGAGTTTGCAAGAAAATGGAGCTTCCTTTGCAATGCAGGCGCGTACGTGGTCCCAACTTCTCCTTTCGGTATGGCAGCATGCTTGGTTGTTTGGTGCACATGTTGTGGAGCCTTCCATTCCTCCGACATCGACGTAATATAGACGATTGATGAAGACATCACCCCGGAAAATCAAGAAGTAGACATCGAAAGCAGCCACCGACGTCTCTAATCTAGTAGATCCGCTGCCAAACTGATCAAGGAATGGGTTCAGGTCTGTAGTGGTTCCCGGAAGTTGAGCTTTCAATGCAAGAATTCTGGTATTGGGATTCATTAGTGTCGAGTCCGCAGTGATCGTTCTTCTCAAAGGTAAATTCTATCGTGACATGCGTAAACGACTAACTCCCAAACTCGGCAACGTCGGAGCCTCCTTCATGGTGATAGGGGTGTTTGCGGCAGCTATGGCGGCTAGATCGATGATTCAGAACTGAAAGCCGATGCGGAGATGCGATTGGATTGAGAATTAAGAGGTGAGAGCACTCCAATGTCGGTGAGGATTCGAGCCGCTGCAAGATCTGAAGCAACGAAGAAAACCTTGAACTTTCCATGAGAGAGAGATGGAGCGAAGGAGTTGGGTAATTGTTTCTGTCTTCTCTGCGAGTGTATGTGGGTCCCTCCACCTTGCGGGCTGCTCTTCTTCAGCTATGAACCCCTCTCTTTTCCCACTCCCAGTGGCATGCAAAATTAAAAAAATAAAATGGAGATAAGAAAATCCTGTGATCAGAAATAAAATGAAATAAAATAAAAAATCAAATCATATGCCATAAAAAAAAATCTAAGATGCCAATTCATGGAGTTAAAGAATACATAAATAAGTGAGTCTAAACAAATACATTGATAAAAGTATAAAAATAAATATTAGACGTATGCAATGCAACGGATTATAATAATTTAAATGTCAAACTCAAACCATCAAAAAATCAGAAAATTCATTCATGCAATAAAAAGTCAAGCCAACACTCATCTTATCCCAAAAATTAAGTAACCAAAATCAAGATCATGCCTAAATGACCTATGCTGAAAGGGTGCCTAAGTAACCTAGGGTGAATGTGTGCAAGCTAAAAGGTGCCAAGTGCATCTAAATGGGCCTAGGGTGCCTAAGTGGGCCTAAGGTGCCTAAGTGAGCCTAAGTCTAAGTGGGCCTAAGGTGGTGCCTAAGTAGGCCTAAGGTACCTAAGTGGGCCTAAGTGTACCTAAGTGGGCCTAAGATGGTGCCTAATGGGTCAAGTGTATCTTAAGTGGGCCTAGGGTGCCTTAGTGAGCCTAAGTCTAAATTAAGGCTTCCGAGGGTCACAATATGGGGTCAAATAATCCCTCAACCAGAGTCTCTGAGGTGACTCAGAAAAAGGTAAGTTGTACGAGTAGTAATAGGCCATCAAAGAACCACTGTGGGGCACTATAAGTGAACTTAAAGACATGTGCTAAAGGGACAAAATTGAGGGTCTACATTTATGTTAAGATGAAGAACAACCATCCTGAATTACAATCATAAAGAAATGGAAAGAATAAACCAAAAAAATAAAAGGAAATCTGCAAATCCCCTTCTTGTTCTCTAAGCTCCTTCTTCTCCTAGGTCTCCAAGATCTCCAAATAAACCCTACTTTCATCTATTTATAGCCCCAATATTGCAAACTGACGTCCCACCTAATTCGGATCTGAACAGAATGAGATAAGGACGAATAATTTTCAAATCTTAAATATTGGGCCACAGCACTCAATGCCTCCAGCCGCAACACTTTAGTCTCAGGTCCTGAAGATTTCTGAAATTTCTTTGGGCACCACGGCGGACAAGCTTCTCCCGCCATGGTAGTTTTGTCTCGGGTCCCCAACTATAATTTTCCACATGTGTGTGCCGCGGCGCTTAAGTCCTTCCCGCAGTGATGCTTTACTCTCGGGTGAGTTATGCAATTTGTCACGTAAGAGGCCGCTGCGGCGCTTAAGAGCTCTCACCATGGCGATTTTCACATTTTCGCGAACTTCATATTTTTCTTCCAAATTTTGCTTCATGTTGCTCCCTTTTTGTATTCTTGGCAATTTGAGACCTAAAACAATAAAAATAATGATTGTTGAGATAAATTTGCTCTTAAACTAATGAAATATCAAGTTAAATCATAGATAATAAGTCGATCTAAATCGACTTATCATTTTACAACACGTTATCAGCACAAATTGCTTTGAAAGTAATTCTTGTATCTTAAACTTGAAGTTATTTATATAAAATAAAATTTTACATATTTATATTATTGTTGATTTGTTTTGTTAAAAGTTATAAACAAATTATTTGATTTTGTTTATAATCAAAGTTATACCAATGCTATCAATTTATTATAATTGATTCTAATAATATTGTTTTGTCATATATATGAAGTTATTTGAAAATGTCGAATCTCACAAAACTCGAATTTGTGGCACTTGACATTTCAGGAAAGAACTATCTATCTTGGATCCTTGATGCTGAAATACATCTTGATGCAATGAACCTTAGAGTTACGATCAAATAAGGAAATCAAGCATCCCTGCAGGATTGCGCAAAAGCTTTGATTTTCCTTCGTCATCACCTTCATGAAGGTTCAAAAAATAAGTATCTTACGGTAAAGGACCTTTTTACTCTATGGAGTAATTGGAAGGAAAGATATGACCACCATAAATCTATGATTCTCCCAAAAGCTCAATATGATTGGATGCACTTGAGGTTGTAGGATTTTAAAACTGTTAGTGAATACAACTCCGCACTTTTCAAAATTAGCTCTCAATTAAAGCCGTGTGGAGAAAAAATCACAGAAGAAGACATGTTAGAGAAAACTTTTACTACACTTCATGCCTCGAATGTGCTCCTGCTGCAGCAAGATTGAGAGTGTAGATTTACAAAATATTCTGAATTAATATCATGTCTTCTTATTGCTGAACAAAATAATGAGCTTTTGATGAGAAATCACCAATCTCCTCCAATTGGATCTAAACCATTCCCTAAAGTGAATGCAATATCATCCCAAATTTGTGGACGTGGACGAGGATGAGGACGTGGTCGTGGTTATGGAAGAAATCCCAAATACCATGGTTCTTATAGTAATAATTCATCAAATTCTTAGAAAAGGAAAGCCTCATTGCACCACCAGATATGGAACAATACTAAGGCAAAACAAGAAAATGGGAAGTGTTTACAAGATAAACCTCCTAAGAACCATGAGAATAATTGTTATATAAGTGGTATGAAGGGGCATTGGTTACGTACCTATTGTACGCTGATTACTACTTAAAAAGTGCTATTTTGTAAGCTTGTAATTAACTCTTTTAAACACTTTTGAGTAGTAGTTATTACCTTTTAACCCAATTAACATATAAAGGACCTTTGCAATCATTTCTAATCAAAGTGTGTAAGTTTTGGTGTTTTTGTTAGTAATTTGATCACCAAAGCAATCCAAGATTGAGGAGAGTTCTTTAGAATCCATGGCAAAGTAATGGAAAGCTCAGAAACATGAAGAACCAAAGCCTTGAGGCTTTAAATTCCTTTGCCATAAGCAAATCCGGAATGCAAGGAGGGGAAGCAAAGAGAAATCTGTCATGAAGAAAAAACAGAGGACAGCAGCTGTAGTCTTCTTTTGCACTTTTGGAGCACTTCCTAGAGTCCATTTTCTACGTGCCATATATCATTTCAAAGCTCAGGAAGTCAAGAATCCAATGCTTCAAATGGTGCACGATTCGAAGTTGAAATGAAGGAGTTACAGCCATTGGAAGCCAATCACTCTAAGTTGAAGGCAAATTTCGCACGGCTGCGAAATGGTGTCCTTTATGCTGCGAAATTTCGCAGCCCTCTTGCACAGCTGTGAAATTCTCTTGAAACTTCCTAATATTTGCGATTGACATTTTGAGATTTTTTTTGTTTTAGATATTTGATGTCTAAATCCCCAAACTCTCCTTGTAATCCACCAATCATAGGATTACTTAGCTAGGAAGGTTGGAAAAACTTCCCTATATATGTTCCCTTGCATCTGTTGTAAATATATATAGAATCGATCACTATGTAGAATAAACAGAGCCTTGCTCTGTTTTTCCTTCTCTTTTTGTTTTCTCTTTTATTTTCTTTCTAACCAAACATCCTCTGAGGCCTCAGAGGATGAGTGGCTAGGCTTTTTATTTCTTGGGTGAAGGAAGCTAAGTAAGGTGCCGGCTACATAAGCGTGAGTTTTTGTTGTTTCCATTTTTAATGAAAAGAAAGTGTGACCCATTAATGGTTTTTATGTTTTTAGTTAACTTAAAACACTTTTGAATCACTTGGGCCAACACTTGGTAAGGCAAGTGGACTCCGTCCATTGAGTTTCACTAGTTTATCTCTTGCGAGCCTTTGGAAGGTGGTTTAAAGGTAGGATTTTCTAAAATAGCCAACACTTGATAAGCTTTTGAACTTTAAGGAGACATCCATTAGTTATCTCTTGTGAGCTTTTGACGGGTAATCCAAGGTTAAGGATCACCTTGAATGGTAAATGCTAGGTGAGAGGCACGAGCCATTGCAAGATGGATCAATGAGAGGGATTTAGTGTTGAAACCATTAATGGTAAGCATTTGTACCACACCGGTTCGAGAAATAACTATATGTTAAATCCCCAACGCGAGGAAAAGAAACAAGTGACTGGAATCTCCTCTTTTGTATTGTCACCCGATCCTAGTGACCTGAAATCCCAAGAAACACCTTTCTTCCTAGTTAATTTCAGTTACTTTTTGTTTGGTTAGCTTAAAACCATCTATTTTCATGCAAACTTTTGTTTTCTTTTAAAGCTAACCTTGAGATGAAAAAGCACCAATTCATCTTTTTGAATTAATATCAATTGTGAAGTAAAAACCCATCCCAGTGAACGACCCTAAAGCCACTATGCTATGCTAGCTGAGGCTATCCTAGTACATGGTGTAATAGATTATAAATTTTGTTGGTTGCTCCCGTTTGAAGACCAAAATCAAGGCACCAGCTGGGCATGAATCAAATGGCACCATTGTTGGGGACCATTGAGAGGACATGAATCAGCTGATACACCAATTGGGAACGAATCAAATGGCGCCAAACATTTGGTCGATCTTTACCAAACATCAATAAAAGCAAAAGGAAAAGAGATAGAGATGGACTTTATCGATGGTGATGGATTGGACCGAACCTACTATGACATTGATTTCTTTGGAGGTCCCCATGAGAAAACAGACCATTTAATAAATGATGAGAAGATTAGCATTGATTAATGTTACTTTATATATTAAATAATATATTATTATGTCTTATATTTACATATGATTTTCTTTTGTTATTTACATTATGCCTTTTTTTTTTAGTTATATCTGAAATCCATGTGTTATTTAGTCTCAAGATGAATGAGAATGATGTATGTCTTGCAGACTGTGCAACCACGCACACAATTCTTCGAGATAAAAAATATTTCCTCGAATTGACATTAATAAAAGCTAATGTAAGTACCATATATGGTACTACAAACTTAATTGATGGCTCTAGAAGAGCAAACATAATGCTACCAAATGGAACAAGATTCCATATAAATGACGCTTTATATTCTAGCAAATCTAAAAGAAATTTGCTCAATTTTAAAGATATCCACATAAATGGATATCATATTGAAACTATGAACGAAGATAATATAGAATATCTTTACATTACTTCCATCATATCTGGCCCAAAGCTTATAATGGAAAAACTCTCGGCTTTCTCCTTTGGGTTGTATCATACAACTATAAAGCCTATTGAATCATATGTTGTCGTGAACCAGAAGTTCAATGACCCAAAAGTTTTTGTCCTTTGGCATGACAGGCTAGGTCACCTAGGGTCTTCAATGATGCGTCGAATAATCGAACACTCACATGGGCATCCACTCAAGAACCAAAAGATTCTTTTGCCCAATGAATACTCATGTGTTGCCTGCTCACAAAGTAAATTGATAGTCAGACCATCTTTTACTAAAGTAACATCTGAGTTACCAGTCTTTTTAGAAAGAATACATGGGGACATATGTGGGCCTATCCATCCACCATGTGGACCATTCCATTATTTTATGATCTTAATAGATGCTTATACTAAGTGGTCACGTGTTTGTCTCATTTCTACATGTAACATTGCCTTTGCTAGACTTCTTGCACAAATAATTAGATTATGAGCACAATTTCCAGATTATCCAATAAAGACAATACACCTTGATAATGCTGGCGAATTTACTTCTCAAACATTCATTGACTATTTCATGTTAGTAGGGATAAATATTGGGCATCCTGTTGCTCATACTCATATGCAAAATGGTTTAGTAGAATCTTTCATTAAACGTCTCTAATTAATAGCTCGACCATTACTAATGAAAACCAAATTACCTACTTCCGTTTGGGGACATGCTATTATGCATGTTGCAGCTTTAGTCCGTATTCGACCTACAACTTACCATGAATACTTTCCTTCACAACTTGTGCTTGGAAAATAACCAAATATCTCTCACTTATGAATCTTTGGTTGTGCAGTATATATACCAATTGCACCTACACAACGCACTAAAATGGGTCCCTAACAAAGACTTGGGATTTATATAGGTTTTGATTCTCCATCTATCATAAGATATCTTGAATCTTTGACAGGCAATGTTTTTATAGCCCACTTTGTGGATTGTCATTTTAATGAGAGTGTTTTCCTGTCATTAGGGGGAGAAAAGTCGATTCTTGAAGAACGACGAGAAATTAGTTGGAAGACATCTACTATGTCCCATCTTGATCCTCATACAATTCAATGTGAATTAGAAGTTCAAAGGATCATTCATTTGCTAAATCTTACAAATCAACTACCAAATGCATTCATTGATACAAAGAAAGTGACAAAGTCACATATACCTGCTGCAAATACTCCAACACGGATTGATGTCCCTATAAGACAGTTAACAAATGAATCTAAAATGCGCTTGAAGCGTGGTAGACCTGTCGGCTCAAAAGATGTAACTCCCCAAAAGAGGAGAACCCAAGAAAAACTTGGCACTCTAGAAGAGGCCATCAAAACGACTTATCAATTTAAAATTGATAAATCTATAGCCCTAGAAGAGGCACAAATAACGCAAAAAGCCCTTGAAGAGGCACATATTGAACAAGAAGCCCTTGAAGAGACACAAGTACCTGAAAATTGTGAGATCTCAGTAAGTTATGTACACACAAGAGAAAAATGAGATCGAAATAATATTGTTATTAACAATATTTTTGCTTTCTAAGTGGCCTCCGATATCATAAGAAATGATGAAGATCCCGAACCATGAAATATGGGAGAATGCCGACATAGAAATGATTGGCCAAAATGGAAATAAGCTATACAGGCAAAGTTAAGCTCATTAACAAAATGAGAAGTTTTTGGACCTGTAGTCCAAACACCTGAAGATGTAAAGCCTATTGGGTACAAATGGGTATTTGTATGAAAGCGCAATGAGAATAATGAGATCATAAGATATAAAGCGCGATTAATAGCACAAGGTTTCTCACAGAGACTTGGTATTGACTACGAGGAAACATATTCTCCCATCATGGACACAATCATATTTCGTTTCTTAATTAGTTTGGCAGTCTCAAAAGGATTGGATATGCATTTCATGGATGTTATTACAGCATATTTATACGAATCCATGGATAATGATATATACATGAAAATCCCTGAAGGATTTAAATTGCCTGAAGCAAATAGTACAAAGCCTCGTAGCATGTACTCAATCAAGTTACAACAATCCTTGTATGGATTAAAGCAACCTAGATGCATGTGGTACAATCGCCTTAGCAAATACTTGTTAAAAGAAGGGTATGTGAATAACCCTATATGCCCATGCATCTTCATTAAGAAATCAGAAATTGGATTTGCAATTATTACAGTGTATGTTGATGACTTAAATCTTGTGGGAACTCTTGAAGAGCTCACAAGAACAACAATTTATTTGAAAAAGGAATTTGAGATGAAAGATCTTGGAAAAACAAAATTTTGTCTTGGCCTGCAGATCGAGCATTTTCTAAATGGAGTTTTAGTACATCAATCAACATACATTAAGAAAGTTTTGAAGCATTTTTATATGGATAAAGCGCATCCTTTAAGTTCTCCAATAGTTGTCCGATTACTTGATGTGAAAAAAGACCCATTTCATCCTTGCGAAAAAGATGAAGAATTACTTGGTCCTAAAGTACCATATCTTAGTGCTATTGGTGCACTTATGTATCTTGCCAATTGTATACGTCCAGACATTGCTTTTTTTTGTCAATTTATTAGCAAGATACAGTTCCGCTCTAACTCGAAGACATTGAAATGGTATCAAATATATATTGCGTTATCTTTGCGGAACTATTGATATGAGTTTATTTTACTCAAGTGAATCAAAACAACAATTTCTTGGATATGCAGATGCAGGATATCTTTCAGATCCATATAAAGGTAGGTCACAAACAGGGTATGTGTTTAATTGCAATGGTACTATTATTTCATGGAGGTCTGTCAAACAAATAATGGTGGCCACATCATCAAATCATTCAGAAATACTGGCAATTCATTAAGCAAGCCGTGAATGTATGTGGCTAAGATTTATGATCCAGTATATTCGGGAATCATGTGGACTCTTCTATATCAAAGGTGACCCGACAATATTATTTGAAGATAATGTTGCATGCATTGCACAAATAACAAGGGGTTATATTAAAGGAGATATAACTAAACACATTTCACCAAAATTCTTTTATACACATGAACTCTAGAAAAGTGGTGAAATTGATGTGCAACAAATATGCTTAAGTGATAATCTAGCAGATTTATTCACAAAATCATTGCCAACCTCAACATTCAAGAAGTTAATACATAAGATTGGAATGCAATGCATCAACTCAAGGATATCGATATGAGGGGGAGTATGCTTGTAAAAAGGTGTTAGTGTACTATACTATTTTTTCCTTCGTCCAGGTTTTGTCCTATTGGGTTTTACTGGCAAGGTTTTTAACGAGGCAATCCTAACATACCAAGAAAAGAATATTGTACTCTTTTTCCTTCACTAGGTTTTTCCTATAGGGTTTTTTACTAGCAAGGTTTTAATGAGGCATATTATTTTAATATGGTGTTGTAAATAAAGTGGTGAATGACCACATTGATGGTTATTTATGAACTCCATTTACTCATCTTTAAGATGAGTAATGGGAGTTCATATGGTGAAGCTTATAAAAGGCTTATTACACCCCATGTAAGGAGCATCTAGAGAACAAGAAGCTTTCACTCTTCCTTTCATTCTCTCAACACTTCTCTTCTTTGATTTCTTTCTCCCCTTTATATATATTATTAAAGTAATATATAATCATCTCTACTTTTATTTGAGTCACATTTATCCTTGTTTTACAACAAAAACATCAATTCTATTTTTGGAAAAGTGATTTTTACAAGGAAAAGGGGGTTTACTTATTTTAATTACAATAACCAAATTTCAATTTACTAAGAAGATAAATTTTAATAACTTTTATTTACGAAAAATATTTCCAAATTAAATTTATTCAAAAAGAGAGATTTTTACAACTTATTTTCTTTAGATTTTTATTAAAACAATTTTTCAGGATTTTTTATTAAAAAAAAATTTGGAACTTTATTAAAACTATTTTGGAATTCTTTACTAAAAGAAAATTTTGAAACTCTTATTAAGCAAACTTTTGGAAAATTTTATCAAACACAAACTTAGAGAACTTTAACTTAAAATTTTGAGAACTTTAATTTAAAACACATTTTAGGGATTTTGATTAAAAAACTAACTTTTAGAAAATTTATTAAAACACGTTGAAGATTTTTGAAACTAACTTTGGGGGTTTTTATTAAGCAACTTTTAGAAGTTAATAAGACAAACTTTGGGAGTTTATTAAATACAAATTTTGAGAATTTTTAAGATTTATTTTGAGAATTTATTAAGACATGTATTAAAACTTTATGACTTTTATGGAAAAAATTTTTTAAGTAAATTTAAAAGACATACTTTGAGAACGGCTATCAAAATATTTATTTTGAAAATTTTAACTAAGCCAAATTTGAGAACTTTTATGATTTTTACGACTTTTATGAAAACAAACTTTAAGAATATTTATTTAAATATTTATTTTGAGAATTTGCATTAAACAAACTTATTAAAAAAAATGACTTCCTGAAGAACATTTATCAACACATAATTTTCAATTAACAAACTTATTAAAATAAAATGACTTTCTAAAGAACATTTATTAAAACACAATTTTCAATTAACAAACTTATTAAAAAAAATATAAATAAATAAATAAACAACAACAACAACAACTTTCTAAAGAACATTTATAAAAACACAATTTTCAATTAACAAACTTATTAAAAAAATAATTTTTTAAAGAACATTTATTAAAACACAATTTTCAGAATTTTCATTAAACAAACTTTTAAAGGGAATTTCTCAAATTTTATGCCTCTTTGTCTTTCAAAGAAGAATGTTAGAAATTTTATGCCTCTTTGGGTTTCAAAGAATACTTTCACAGTGAGAAAAATTGTAGATATCTAACTTTAAATTTTGAAAGATTTGGAAAACAAATTTAAAAGTTTAAAAAAAGAATTTCTCAAATTTTATGCCTCTATGGCTTTCAAAAAATACTTTCAGACTTTGTTACGTAAGAAAATTAGAGTGTGTTTGACAATATTTTCATTTTATTTTTAGTGAAAATGTTTTATCTAAAAGTGTTTTCAAGGCAATTATTTATAAAATACTACAAGTGACTTTTCAACACTATAAGTAATTTGTTAATGCTACAAAACTGTTTCTTAACTTTTTTCAAACACCTTAATTTTATTTTTTATAAACACTTCTTAGGTTATAAGTGTTTTTCAAAAACACTGTTAAATAGACTATCTAGCTTTAAATTTTCAAAGATTTGAAAAACAAAAAGTTCAAAGAATAAAATTTAAAAGTTTGGAAAGCAAGTTAGAAATGTAATCAATTTGAGATCAAGTATTAAAGTGCTCCTTGCTCAAGCAAAGGACTAAGTCCTAGATCGAGACTTGGGTCCAAAGGTAAGCTAAGCTCAACTTATGTTGGACCTAGTCCAAGCCTAATAGCGTGTTTGATAAAACTTAATATTTATTACTTAATGACTTATGTTGACTTTAAGTTAAATTGTTTTTAAGTTGTTAACTTAAAACTTATTACTTATCTTTTACTTTAAGTATTAAGGTTGTTTGATAAAATTAATTTAAAATTAATTTTAAGTTATTAAGTTAACAAATTTACCCCATTGGTTGTAATTAATATTTATTATTAAAATTTTAACTAGCATTTATTTTTATTAATTTTAAGTAATAAATTTTTTTATTAAACATCCACACTTGAAAGTATTGTAGACTTATGTAATAACTTTAAAATATTTATTAGAAAAAATGTGTCATGGATTTGGTTGTTAAATATATTTTCATTAGATATGAGCAAATAAAACAATAAATATTTAGGATTAAGAACAAGTTAACTATTTTGACTTAATATTTAAAGTCATTTTTAATTTTAGGTTGTGATATGAAGTTGTATTTAAAAAAACATGTTTAATCTACTTAATAACTTAAATTAAATTATTAAGTCACTTTAAGACATTAAGTTAAATTACCAAACACCCTATAAGACCAAAATAAGACTCTAATAATATATATATATTATAGAGAGAGAGATTATCATTTATATTTGATTACTATATATACAATAAAAATTCAGTTTATTTATAATTTTGAGAAATTTATGCATAGATTAAGGTGATGTTTGGTAAAACTTAATACCTATTACTTAATCGATCTTTTAAGTTGACTTTAACTTAAATTATACTTAAATTGTTAATTTAAAACTTATTACTTAATATTTACTTTAAGTATTAAGGTTGTTTGATAAAATTAACTTCAAACTTATTCTAAATTATAAAATTGACATATTTATACTCATAAATTATAACTAAGGAAAAAGAGATCGAATAGTAGTGGATGTTGTAGAGTAGCAAAAGAGATGGTCAAGGTAATTAGGATAAATAATAGTAAAAAAGTAAAATAAAGATATGAACTTAAGAATAAGTTAATTATTTCTACTTATTACTTAAAGTTGTTTTTTACTTTATGTCACAACATTCAATTATTTTACCAATAAATAAGAGTAAACAGGTAAAATAAAGATATGAACTTAAGTATAAGTTAATTATTTTTACTTATTATCTAAAGTTGTTTTTTACTTTATATCACACCATTAAATTATTTTTCCAAATATAATTAATTTACTTAATGAATTAAATTAAGTTATTAAGTTATTTTAAGTTATTAAATTGATTTATCAAACACCCACAAAATAAAAAAACTTAAATTTATTTATTTATTTTTTTGTTATCCCTCATGAATAATTAAAAGAAAATAAAATAAAATATCACATTTTCCAAAATAAAGAAATAAACAAACACTCCAATATTTTTCTTTTCACTTCAATTGGCCCTCAATATATCTTAATCATATTGTCTATTTTCTACTCTCTTCAACCCTTTTGGGATACCATGCGATGTCGGACAATTATGTGTTGGGTTTTCAACGGGCAATCAACTATTTTATAATGGCAATATACCTCAGTCTTAATTGAGGACAAAGCCTTGCACTTGGGATCTTTTCCAAGGGATCCTTCTAAGAATCCAATGATTTCCAAACCATTAACTTTTATTATAAGGATAACCCAGTCCATGACAATGGGATATGGACTACTTGGATGTCTATTTTTTCCTAATTTCCACATGCAAACTGACAAATAGAATGTGAACAAAATAAGGACAGCACGGTAATAATGATTGAAGAATAACATATTTAGTATTCGATGGAATATATTTTCTTTTTTAAAAAATAAAAATAAAAATATAATAATTTCTATGGAAAAGATAATAATTTTTTTTATAAAAAGGTTTAAATTGAAAATGTAATGATTTTTAAAAATTAATTTAAAAAAGTGAAGTGTTAAAAACTTTTTACTACTTTAAATTTTGAAAAAAAATCAAGGATAAAAAAGTTAATATTTTTTTTATAAGAGTTTTATTTTTTAAAATAAAAAATAGAAAAATATGTTTAAAGAAAGCTTTGCTTTAGAAATTATTATAAAAAGCCTCATTTTTTAAATAATAAGATCATCCGGTCATTCCAAAGTATATATGGATTGTTCTTGATGGTTATTCTTCTTGGAAGATACATCCATACAAGCCACTGCCAATTTTTACAATGGCCTCAAGTGATAAATGACAAATACAAGAATGATGAATAAAACCCTGTTATATATATATTATTATCACAATTTTGTTTTGTCATTGCCAGCATTTATCTGCTGGTGGTAGAAACTAAGTATATAAGTCTCTTTTCTTTGTCACGGCTTAAAAAACATGATTTTTAATATGAGGGGTTAGACTGATTGATTTAAAGTATGATTTTAGCATTTCTAATTAAAAAATAAAAAAATTTAAGTGTTAAAAATAATAAAAATACTTTTTAAAATTACTATTAAACATATTCTTGGAGTCCGTTTGACAATAATTATAAAAAATGTTTTTATTTTAAAAAATATTTTTATTTTAAAAAATATTTTTGAAAAGTAATTAAGTATTTGAGAAAATTTAGAAAAAAAAATTTAAAAATCTAAAATATTACTTATAGTGTTGGGAAAACACTTATTTTGTTTTCTGTTTTTTATTTCTAATTTTATTTTTACAGTTTCTGGTTCAAAAGAGCCTTAGGCATCGTTTGTAGTAAGCAATGACATAAGCAAAGATGGTGATACTATGAAATTTTTGGAATGCTATAAATTCCCGAGAAGTTGAAATGCTAATATTGATAGAGACCATTTAAGACATAGTGTACAGGCTTTGAAATGATAACACGTGTTCATATCATATAAATTCCTGAGGCAATAAAAAAGTGTTGTATATTTGCCGGCCATTCCTCGCCAGTGCATAGGATAAGAAGTGATGGGGCTACTCCTATAAATTGATTCTCTCAACTATGACGTAATTTAGAGGTCGCTCCTTGAAGTCTCTTCCAAAGTGGAAATGAAGCTTAGCTCAGTTGCAATCTCCTTTGTTTTTATTACTCTCTTGATATATGCATGGAGGTTATTGAATTGGGTGTGGTTGAGACCAAAGAAGCTAGAGAGATGCCTTAGGCAGCAAGGTCTGACTGGGAATTCCTACAAGTTGTTGCAAGGGGACCTTAGAGAGATATCGAGAATGATTAACGAAGCAAATTCCAGACCCATCAGCTTGTCTGATGATATTGTGCAGCGAGTTCTACCATTTCACGATCATTCCATCCAGAAATATGGTATGAAAATGAGGTACTCTTTATCATTGCACTAAAATATATTTAATTGTGGAATTTTCCCCAAGGGATTGTTGGTCTTTGGTTTTATTTTATTAGTTATTTTTCCTGTCCATTTTTTTTTTCTTCTCTAAGAAGTTATAGCCCAATGGAATTTCAATGGTACTTCAAATTTTCTTTTTCTACGTCGGAGTGTAATTTTTAAGGTTTATTTTATTAAATAAAATAAAATAATCCCAACTTTAGAAAAATATCATTATGATAAAATAAAATAAAAACTCATTTTCTATAAATAAATAAAAAAAAAAAACACTTATTGTTTTTCTTTTCAACCTAAAAAATGACTTTTTTTTTTTTTTTTTTTTTTATAAAAATATACCTCAGAAAAATTTGTTTTCATACTATAAACAAGAAATAAATTACGAAATAGGAACTCAAATTTATAAAATACAAATTTTAAATAACTATTTAAAAATAATTACCATTTTATGAACTTTTTTATCAAATGTGCTTCCTTCCATCATCCTTAGTACTATGTTTGATCGGTATAGGGGATTCCTATTTTATAATCATTTTTGCATGAATGTTTAAAAACTCATTTTTTCGAATATACTTATAGTTTTTCTTAAAAAATAATATTTTTTTCTTTTAAAAAAAATGTACAAATAAATTATTAAGATATTAAGAGATGTTTAGATAAAAGATGAAATAATTTTTAAGTCGAAATATGAGAGGTGTTAGATTTATAAATTTAGGATTATTTTATCCCTTTTAATTGTGTAATTCAATTTTTTTATAAGCTATATGTAGGTATATATAGATATCAACTTTGATAAAGAGCCTTATTTACTTTGTAAGTTGTTTAATCATTGGAAAAATGTGAATAGTCTTTAAATTATTATGCTAATTGTTTCTCATCTTTTCAAATTTTGCATGAACTTTTGACTTTTGATAATTAATCACATCAGTATAATTTTCTTTAGATATTTGAGCTTCTTCAATCAGAGAGCCTTGCATTTGCCTCCTTGAGTATCCAGGTCCTTTCTGACATTTATCCAACAATGGGCATTAAAAATGCAGGTAAAAATTGTTTTACATGGTTGGGCCCAAAGCCAGTGGTAAACATTATGGAGCCTGAGCTGATAAGGGATGTTCTCTTAAAGCACAATGTCTTTCAAAAACACCCTCTCGGCAAGCTGCTGGCTACTGGTGTTGTTCTATTGGAAGGTGAACAATGGACTAAACGTAGAAAGATCATAAACCCAGCTTTCCATCTAGAAAAGCTGAAGGTAATTTTCCAACCGGAAAACGTGACCCTAATTCCCATATTTTCTTTATCTTTAATTTTAGAATGGATATGGTTAAACTTTTGAGGCACTATTTTTTTGGTTATGCAGGCAGACCCCAACTTGTTGCCTGGTTTCTCTGCATAGCCCTCTTCTTATAGGAAAGAAAATAAATTTCTGAATGTTCCATAATTTAGTAGACATATTCACAATTTTACTGCCTCTTGTAATCTTTTTTCTTATGCATGATAAATCTTTTGCACAATAACTCAAAGTGCAAATGTGAGACTGACTTCTAAATTTATTAATTGTGTTTGAATTTGTTATAGCACATGGTATCGGCATTCCAATTGAGTTGTAGTGATATGGTCAATAAATGGGAGAAGAAGCTCTCCCTGGACGGCTCATGTGAATTGGACGTTTGGCCCTATCTTGAAAATTTGACGGGAGATGTTATTTCAAGAACAGCGTTCGGTAGTAGCTACGAGGAAGGAAGAAGGATATTCCAACTCCAGAAAGAGCAAGCACATCTTGCAATCCAGGTTACTCAGTCAGTTTATGTTCCAGGATGGAGGTAGGCATAAAATATTTCAAGGGATTAATCTGAACCTCGGTACTAATATCCAAATGCTATAACTTTCACAGTATCACCAACAACAACAAAAATAATAACAATAACAATAATAATAAAAATAAAAATAAAAATAAAAAAGACGAAGAAGGAGGGTTTGATCCAGCATGGGACAAAAGCAAGAATAAAATTAGTAACTGTTATAGCGTTTAAGAACTGTAAGATGTTTCATTTAGTTTGTTAATATGACTCTCAACTAATTTTTGTTTTCCTTTAAGTAGTTTGTCTTCCAATTTTTGGCTTTCTATTTTAAGAGCTTTCTTTTTGTTCAAATTGAAGAATGTAGCTGTGTCTTCAAAACAAAAATCAAGTTCAAGTATCCCCTTTTCTTTTATTGGAACATCTTAGCAAGATGCATGGTGAAATACTACTATAAAATATATGTAGACTCAATGGTCAATTAATGTCTGGATGGTTTCATCTTTGGAACATCATGGATATTCCGAGAAATTGAACAAGTACAAAGTCATGGATGAAAATGCATTAGTTGTTTCCTGTATTTCATTGATCTTCATTTACTTGGATTACTTCCAAGCAGGTTTTTTCCAACAAAGACAAACAGGAGAATGAGGCAAATTAGCAATGAAGTCAATGCATTGTTGAAGGGTATCATTGAGAAAAGAGAGAAGGCAATGAAAGTTGGCGAAACTGCTAATCATGATTTATTAGGTCTACTAATGGAATCCAACTACAGAGAAATGCAAGAAAATGATGAGAGGAAGAATGTTGGAATGAGCATCAAAGATGTCATTGAGGAGTGTAAGCTATTCTACCTTGCTGGCCAAGAGACTACCTCGGTTTTACTTCTGTGGACAATGGTTCTATTAAGCAAGCATTCAAACTGGCAAGCTCATGCAAGGGAAGAGGTTTTACGGGTTTTTGGTAATAAAAAACCAGATGGCGATGGCTTAAATCACCTCAAAATTGTGAGTATCAATCCAATATGTATTCAATTTAGTAACACTTCTTGAAAATAATATATTACTCTTTTTTTTTTTTTTTCAATCTTGAGGCAAAGTATGTTTTGTTTATGTATCCTCTTTTCTTTAATTGAAAGCTATATGAAGATACTTGATATCCCCAATGGAATTTTTCTTTCCTTATCTACCTACGCGCACAATGCATCAGCACTGGCCAATTGACCTTACTGAAGAAGGGGCGGACTATTCTTTTCTTTGCGTGAATTTTTTATTTGCTTGTTAGGTTGTTTTGAGTGTGGTGAAATACTTAGTATCAATCATTTACAATACTGAAGATAATCTTGATATTTCCTCTTGCCAAGCGTGTTTTCTTGAAATTGGAACTCAAGGCTATAATAAATTTTCCGGGGGTTCTTAGTTTGTATTCACCAGTTACTATATTTGAAAAGTTCTTCCATGGTTTGATGTATGCTTCTTAGTAATCATTTAGTGTATTTCAGCAATGAATTCTCCTGATAAAAATATTTTCTATATTGCAGGTTACTATGATTTTTCATGAGGTCCTTAGGTTATATCCACCAGTATACATGCTTCTTCGAACTGTTTTTGCCGACAGCCAAGTGGGAGGATTGTATTTACCAGATGGAGTGCAGATTGCTTTGCCAATCCTCCTACTTCACCACGATCATGAAATTTGGGGAGAGGATGCCAAGGAATTCAACCCGGGGAGATTTTCAGAAGGAGTTTCAAAGGCAGCAAAGAGCCAAGTTTCATTTTTTCCATTTGGTTATGGTCCTCGGATATGCGTTGGACAAAATTTTGCAATGATGGAAGCAAAAATGGCTTTGACAATGATCTTACAACGTTTCTCATTTGAACTTTCCCCATCCTATGCTCATGCACCTATTAGTCTTATAACTATGCAACCCCAGTATGGTGCACACCTGATTTTACATGGACTTTAGCATCAGAGCTCTTGTTATCAGTGAGAGTTAGCAAGACCTTTAAACCTAGATTGTGTTGAATTTAAAATGCCCACACTCCCTTTCACTTCAAATGAGTGCTCTTTAAAGCCATTATATTAATAAAATTCTCTTTTGTATGTTTGTAAGAGATCATATATAAAAATGATCACTTTACAAGGAGATGTATTTTTCTCTATTCTTGTCCCCCAAAAATAAAAAGAAAAAAGAATTGCTGACAATCTTATCTGGAGAATGGACATGCTTTAAAATTAGTTGTGATGGGTGACCATGCATGTTGTGATATCTACAAGGAAACTACCATTCCAATAATAGGAGAAATATTATCATTTATTCTTATCGTTATAAAGTGGTGTCTCACTCACTATAATTAAGTAGTAGACTCTGACGGAATTTTATAGGTATCTGTAAAGAATCTATGTAAAAGAAATGTGGAGAAATCTCTATCCTTATTCTATACCATTACATATAGTGATCCAATTGGTAGGTATGATGACACTTGGTGATTTGATTGATCATTAACATCGAATTTCTCATGTTAGATATCAGGGAAAAGCCATCCATGTGGATAACCATTAAAACTAGAAAAGTGATGTTTATAGAATTTTTGACACAATTGTAATTATTGACAGTTGAAATAAAGATGAATTACTTGAAAAATTAAGGGTTAGTATGGTCCACTTGGATATGAACAATAAATTAAGAAAATCAACTATATTCAATAATCTTAGTAATTTTTCTGTTATTAAATATTTCGATATCCAAAAGGAATACTTGAATATCAATTGTATTACTTTGTATTTTTAGGTTCACATCGTTAGAAAAATAGTAAGAAAATAAAGAAAAATATTAATTGTAAGTAGTTAGGAAAGAATCCATTATAAAAGAACTTTTAACATTTTTCTTTTATTTCCTTAATTTTTCAAAAAATTAAATCCAAAATAAACATTTACCTCTATGTTCAATTATTTCCCTTAATTTTATTGAGCTCTAAAAATTTGAAAAAAGAAAAGAAAAGGCCTTAGTTTGGATCCATTAGTTTAGCTCAATGTTTTGAGGTGAAATGCAAGAAAAACAATATATTACTTTAGCCAAAAATTCATCTAATGGGAGTTTTAAAATGTAAAAAATTATTTTCACTAATTATTTCAAATTATTTTTTCAGATTTAGAGATTATTTCATCCCTTGTAATCAAATTATTCTCTCTTTTTTTTCTTCTTTTTTTTCTTTTTTTTTTTTTTCAGATTTTCAAAATCCCAATAAAATGTAAATTCTATCCAAGATTTTATTGCCTCATTTATAACCTATAAATTCAATCAGCAGAATTTATCAGCTCATATCCTTTGCAATGGCTTTTTAATTCCAAAATGGAGTATTTGTATATTAAAGCATTGTAGAGGATATGAGGTGTGCATGAAAGACGAAAAGAAGATGAATAGGGAATTAAGATGCATAGAGTACTTTTACCTTAATACATGCAGTTTCTGTGCTATTACTCTTCTTCAATCTGCATATTTTTGAATGTGACCACTTTAAAGAAAACGCATTTCCATCGAATATATAAAACCCATCAAATGGAACTGAAGCGTTGTAAAGCCTGCGGCAAGAGGATAGGTCCAATTGTTGGACAAGTCTGGAGGAATAAACAGCATAAACTGGGTTACCAGGGATAGAAAGGCAAGGCATGGACCGATCAAAATTATATGAATCTGTTTTATGTGAGGAACAATTGAAGAAGGTGAAGAAGTCCTTGTCAAATTTGACCTGGAAGGGGGAGGCAGCTAAATTAAGGTTTCGAAGCTGTCTTGCAAGGCAATTATCCGGGTCCTGGACAATGATTTCCCGGGATTTGCAAGTTATATTCTTCACCAAGAGCTTTACCGAAACTGGCAGCTCTAGCATGGTCTGATTATTCTCAGTGCAAGATAACTCAAATCCCGGGTATCCACAGTGGCGTGGCTGGTCTTTTAGACGGAAAGGGAACTGGATGAGTGGACCCTGGTCGCCACAACGATTTGATGTCATGCACTCATCTCGGCCCCCCTCTCATCTCCACAAACAAGAACAAAAACAAACAGAGATATGAATCCATTTTTATGGAAGGAATTTGTGACTTTTGCCAAGGACAGAAATCTCTGGGATAGGAAAGAAAGTGGAGAGGGAGATACAAATATGGAGAGGAGATTAGCCTGAAAATTTATAGAGAAAAATTGTAGGAAGGAGGATTACTGCGGTGGTACATTTTACTAATAGATTTTCACTCACCTTGTATCACATGTATATGGTTATTTTGTCTCTTTCAAAATTTAAGTATTCCATTTAATTTATACATATAATTTTCCATATAATATGTGATGTGATTGATCCTATATGATAGATAGAGGATCTAGGAAGATAATGACTATAGCAAATGCTAACTTATAATTAATTCGGTTAATGGTTGTCTGCTAGTTTGTTACTTAACATATGACACCATACTTTATTATTTGTACTTTTATTTATGAATGTTAATTTGGTATACATCATGGGTGGGCATGCGTTTCTTCAATGTGAAGTTATCCCTATACACAAAAATCAAGGAAGTTGACTACAACAGTCTATAAGGCTCATTTCACACTCTTTTCAAGTTGCAAGAAAATTGGGACCGCAAGCCTGTTGGGGGAATAATTTTATCTCTCTCTCTTAAATGAAACATAAAAGCAGAAGAATTCCAGCTCCGTATCCCTCGCAAATGTCATGATGTTCAGAGAAGCTAAACTTGTGGCGTTAGCAGTCTTCCACACACGCTTCCGTTGCAAAAGCGAATGCAATGTGAAAGGGCTATCCTGCCATGCAGATATCACCAAGAATACTGTTAAATGCAATGTGACTTGCTTAATTGGCTTCATGTTTCAGGGTACTCCTGCTTTGGAGTTGGTTCTCTGAATATTTGGAATCTAGAAGGGGTGAGACTTTGGGAGTCAAGTTTTTATCTTTCATTTTTTATTTCCTGATAAATTTCATCTTTCATTGCCCTGCATCTTTTTCATGTTAAATTTAATTCGTAATTTTTTTATTAATTAACAGATGGAATATTGGATCGGAGCACCTCGTCAATCAAAGGTGAGGCCTACTTAACTCTTGTTTGAATGAAGCATTGCTTTGGTAGTATAAAAATGAATTTGAATAAAGCATGCCATTAAACTGCATTTTCCAATTTGGGAAACAATTTGGTAATAGAAACATTTTTTTTTTTTTTCCAAAAACAGAGGATTAATCACTTTTTAGTTAAATAAAAAAAATGAGGAGAGCCAAGTGGGTTTTCTATTTCATTTTGTCCTTTTTTTAGATAAAATATCATTATCTAGTTAGTCAACATGCAGGATTTGAAGACAAAATGCATTAGATTCTTCAACTTTGACCACTAACGTAATTTAATTACTTGATTTTATCATGCAGGAGGGAAATAATATTATTATTATTATTACTACCATTTTGAATCTGTAGTTTACATTGCTAAGGCTTCCAGAGTTTCTATTATTATCTAATTTACATAAATTGGGTAATAATAATAAAAATAAAAAAGACTTGTCATGTTCAATTACATATTTAATCCCATGTATATATATATATATATATATATAATTGAGATTGTCATTTATGTAATGATTGGTAATCTATTTTATTTATTTATGATAATTCAATTAAGTAAACTGCTACTTTATTTTTATTATTAACCGTTAGTATAATAAATGTTTATATGAAGGAGTGAATCTCCCCGTCAACTTGATAATCAATAATATACATAATTTATTTGTCACTTAACAATAGTATAGATGATTTTTAAATAGCTATAATAATATTAATAATTTTTCTTTTATACTTATATCTTTTACTTTTCAATCAATAAATAATAATAAAAATAATAAAATAACTCTCTTCCACTATTCTATTGCTCATCTTTAATATGTAATGTATGTGAATTTTTCTTAATTTAATCATTTTTTTAATCTTATTTTTGCAAGTTAGTCAATGAGATATATCGATAAGTCTTTCAAATCTCAATAAATTGTGAAGGATACTATGCCTTTTTTAGAGCTCAATCTGCCTTCTTCTTTTAAAAGTTTTTTCAAAGAAGATTGAATAGAGGTGCCCAGTTTTATTGTTCTACATTTGGTTGTACAAATATAAATTGGAATTCTATTTCTATAAACTTCAGAATTTTAATTTCAAAAAAATTAAAATTTTTTGTAAATTTGTTATGTATTGAATTTTAAATTTGTGAAGAGTACAACCAAATTGAAAATTGGGCGTCAAAAAGAGTTTTCTCTCTCATTCTGCCCTATCTCTATCATTTTGAATTCATAAAAAGAAGAGGAACATGACTACGTTGATTGCAAACCTAAAAACATCTTTCTATTGAGTCAACCAACAAGCAATTATATAGGTGAAATAACTTTTAAATTGACTATTTTATTTGGATTCGATAATTGAATTCAGATGATGATGCACCTTCCTCTAATGTTTTATATATATATATATATATATATATAATTATTTTAACATGTGATTTTATAGCCATGATGATCATCATCGAGAGGACTGCACTTGGTATATTGTGTCTACTTGTCTATTTAATCTACAAGTTTCAATGGAGACGCTTATCATTGGATGATGGTATTGAAGAATTCCTACATAGCCACAAAAATCTTCAGCCAATCAAATACTCATATTTAGAGGTAAAAAAAGATGACTCATAATTTTAAGAATAAATTAGGTCAAGGAGGTTTTGGCTCTTTGTACAAAGGAAGACTCCGAAGTGGTCGCATTGTAGCTGTAAAAATATTAGTTATGTCAAAAGCTAATGGGCAAGATTTCATCAATGAAGTTGCTACAATTGGAAGAATTCATCATGTTAATGTAGTGACACTTGTTGGATTTTGTATAGAGGGATCAAAATGGGCTCTTGTATATGACTTCATGCCGAATGGGTCTCTTGATAAGTTTGGTTTTCTTGACCAAAGAAATAACATTCCTTTGAGTTGGGAAAGATTATACAAGATTGCACTTGGAGTGGGACGTGGGATTGAATACTTACATCAAGGATGTGACATGCAAATTGTCCATTTTGATATCAAACCACACAACATTCTTCTTGATGAAGACTTCACACCAAAAGTTTCAGATTTTGGTCTTGCAAAATTATATTCAACATATAATAGTATTGTATCCATTACTACTGCTAGAGGAACCTTGGGCTACATTGCTCCTGAATGGTTCTACAAAAACATTGGAGGTGTATCATTTAAGGCTGATGTTTATAGTTTTGGAATGTTGTTATTGGAAATGGTGGGGAAAAGGAAGAATGTGAATGCATTTGCAAAGCATTCAAGTCAAATATATTTCCCATCATGGATTTATGATAGATATGATCAAGGAGAGGACATGGAAATGGGAGATGCCACTGAGGATGAAAAAAAGTATGTGAGGAAAATGGTGATAGTTGCACTATGGTGTATACAAATGAAGCCTGTGGACCATCTTTCAATGAACAAAGCATTGGAGATGCTTGCAGGAGAGGTTGAACTCTTGAAAATGCCTCCTAGGCCAACTCTATGGTCTATTGAGAATCACGAGCAATCCATGGTAGTGGTACCAATTTCATCATCTAATTCCATTGGTACAATCTCCTTAAATGGAAGGTAGTACTACACCATCTAGTTGCATATTATGTAATCCAATAATAATGTGTGATAGTCTTAGGTATAAGGTTTTTATCAAATCAGTCTATGTAATATGATAAAGTTTCATCTTTGAATCGTAGCTTGGCTCCTTGTGAGTGAGATATGTATAGGTGATAAAATATCATTTCAAATGTTTGAGTAGTCTTCTTTGAAGCCCTTAAAAGTATCAAATAGATTTCCCCATTTCCTTTGAAGTAAGTTCTTTTTTTTTTTTTTTTTTTATATTCTACAAAATAATTATTTGGGTCGTAGAGATTTAGGTAATCTATTTTGTTATGCATTTGTTACCTACAATAATCTAGGCTTTCAAAGATCAATAGTGTTGGTTATAACATTTCTTTCATAAATAATTCCAAATAGTTTCTATTAGAGAAGTATCCTTGGGCCTCTCTCACAATAACATTCTTGGACATTGAATTGCACCATTCCATGTGTGGTTATTTAGATTAATGGATGCTTTGGTTTCTCTATTCTTAGATTTCTACTCCTTGTCAAAAGTTAATGGGAACTCTAATCTCACCCTTCTCACTTTAAATCATGCTCTAAAATTAAAAGTTGTATTTTGATAAAGAGAGAATTAACAAAGAAGTAATAATTTGAAAGTTCAAACCTTCTCTTGGTATATGTCTACTATTATAATTCACTATTAGTGTAAAATTGTAGGAGCAAATGAATATTTAAAAATTTTAAAATGGCCTCCTACAAGTATCATACTCCTTCAATAATTTATGTGGTCCATTGTGTATATGGTCAATTGTGGTGCTTAATTTATTGATTGAATACGACTTTTCAAATAAGAACCGACCAAGTCAATTTTCTTAGCACTAAAAGGAATTTGGTCCTTGCATTTAAAGGACTCTATTTCTTTATCTTTAGAAATGTGAAATGATCTAGATGTGATAGGGTCATAATACTATATGAATTATGATGATAATACCATACATTATATTCCAAACATACATATGAGCAATGAATATTTTAATTGATTTATAAATTTATTTTGCTTGTTGGGATAAGCCTCTTTAACTTGTTTGACCAATATTCCTTGTTAATTCATTAGGTTTAATCATGCAATTTGAGGCTGTCAAAATAGGTATAAGATTAACCTATTTTTTAAATATTTTTAAATATTTTTAAATATTTTTAAAAATAATTTATATATATAGTGTTTTATTTTTATCATTCTCCATATTTATATAATTATTTTTTAAAATAGTCCTCAAAAAAAAATTGAAAACAACTAAAGAATGCTTTCAAACAATTAAAGAATATGTTTTGAAAACACCATTTTTACAAATAGAAAACCATTTTTTACCCAACATGCTTAGACTTCCCATTTACACCCCTATTTTTCATTAGCTTTTGCAAGATCACATGCTATAGCAAGCAACAATATATGTGGGTAGTTTCAGCCCATGTTTAGGAACATGAGTAAAGTGAAAAGATAAATATGTCATGGCTCAGTTACAGGGATGAGTAGTAGTTAGTACTAGTACTTGAATAGAGCATGGAAAAAATATGGTCACTTGGCTCTCTTTTATGCCAATTCCATGTCCATATTTGTTTTCACAGCTCGGTAACTGTATACACCATATCTTTCATAAAAGTACAATATTCATTCTGCTAAAACAGTATCCAATTTTGTACAAGTTGCCCACCTCATCAATCTAGATTTCAGCATTTTTGGGTGAGTCCTTTTAATCATATTTTCCATAAAAATAGTTTCTATCACCAATTTTATTTCAACAATATTTTTAATTGTGTCAAATTTTTCAAGCTCATTCAAGTGCATCCATTTACGAGAAAAATTGAATTTGTGTCATCATCTTCTCTTACACTTCTTATGTTCAAGAATGAATAACTTGGCCAACAAGCTATTATCATTCTTTATTGACCAAAAATTTTTGCGACTCTATTCAAACACTATTTATGACACTTCTATTAAAGCTCATCTATTATATTTTTTTGAAAAAGGGTAAAAGGTGTGAAACACGTCCTTAGTGATAAGGTCATGGAATCTATAGTATAGAGTTGAATAACCCATTAATGGGAAAAAGTGTGAACCACATTCTTAGTGATGAGGATATGGAATCTATGCATAGATTTGAATAACTTATTAATTAATTAAATTTAAGATTGTTTTATCTCTAAAGTTTCTTCCTTTTCCATAAGATCAGAGGTGCTAATTTCAACAAAATGAAGACATGTCCATTTATTGAGTTGTTAGTGATTGCTAGCAGTAATAAAAAATATGTAATCTCTTCCATGGAGAACATGATAAGCTTGAATGATAGAAAGTTATTGGCTTACAAAACTCAAGCATTATGAGGTGATTAATATGGTATAGCACATGTTCAAGAGTGTTGCAAAGTTGGGCATGTTTTCAATAAGAGTTGTGAATTTCAACAAGATGAAGACATGTCCACTTATTAGGTTATTGGTGGTTGCTAGTGATAACTAAAGATATGTAATCTCTTTCATGGAGAAATAGACTACAACAGTCAAGTGCATCCATTTATGTGCAAAATTGAATTTTTGTCGTCATCTTCTTTTACACTTCTTATGTTCAAGGATGAATAACTTGGCTAACAAGTTATTATCATTCTTTATTGACCAAAAATTTTTGTTACTCTATTCAAACACTATTTATGACACTTCTCTTAAAGCTCATCTATTGTATTTTTTTGAAAAAGGGTAAAAGGTGTGAAACACGTTCTTAGTGATAAAGTAATGGAATCTATAGTATAGAGTTGAATAACCCATTAATGGGAAAAAGTGTGAACCACATTCTTAGTGATGAGGATATGGAATATATGCATAGATTTGAATAACTTATTAATTAATTAAATTTAAGATTATTTTATCTCTAAAGTTTCTTCTTTTTCCATAAGATCAGAGGTGCTAATTTCAACAAAATGAAGATATGTCCATTTATTGAGTTGTTAGTGATTGCTAGCAGTAATAAAAAATATGTAATCTCTTCCATGGAGAACATGATAAGCTTGAATGATAGAAAGTTATTGGCTTACAAAACTCAAGCATTATGAGGTGATTAATATGGTCTAGCACATGTTCAAGAGTGTTGCAAAGTTGGGCATGTTTTCAATAAGAGTTGTGAATTTCAACAAGATGAAGACATGTCCACTTATTAGGTTATTGGTGGTTGCTAGTGATAACTAAAGATATGTAATCTCTTTCATGGAGAAATAGACTACAACAGTCAAGTGCATCCATTTATGTGCAAAATTGAATTTTTGTCGTCATCTTCTTTTACACTTCTTATGTTCAAGGATGAATAACTTGGCTAACAAGTTATTATCATTCTTTATTGACCAAAAATTTTTGTTACTCTATTCAAACACTATTTATGACACTTCTCTTAAAGCTCATCTATTGTATTTTTTTGAAAAAGGGTAAAAGGTGTGAAACACGTTCTTAGTGATAAAGTAATGGAATCTATAGTATAGAGTTGAATAACCCATTAATGGGAAAAATTGTGAACCACATTTTTAGAGATGAGGATATGGAATCTATGCGTAGATTTGAATAACCTATTAATTAATTAAATTTAAGATTGTTTTATCTCTAAAGTTTCTTTTTTTTTCCATATGATAAGAGGTGCTAATTTCAAAAAGATGAAGACATGTCCATTTATTGAGTTGTTAGTGATTGCTAGCAGTAATAAAAAATATGTAATCTCTTCCATGGAGAACTAGATAAGCTTGAATGATAGAAAGTTATTGGCTTACAAAACTAAAGCACTGTGAGGTGATTAATATGGTCTAGCACGTGTTCAAGAGTGTTGCAAAGTTGGGCATGTTTTCAAGAAGAATTGTGAATTTCAACAAGATGAACACATGTCCACTTATTAGGTTATTGGTGGTTGCTAGTGGTAACTAAAGATATGTAATCTCTTTCATGGAGAAATTGACTACAACAGTCAAGTGCATCCATTTATGTGCAAAATTGAATTTTTGTCGTCATCTTCTTTTACTCTTCTTATGTTCAAGGATGAATAACTTGGCTAACAAGTTATTATCATTCTTTATTGACCAAAATTTTTTGTTACTCTATTCAAACACTATTTATGACACCTCTCTTAAAACTCATTTATTGTATTTTTTTGAAAAAGGGTAAAAGGTGTGAAACACGTTCTTAGAGATAAAGTTATGGAATCTATAGTATAGAGTTGAATAACCCATTAATGGGAAAAAGTGTGAACCACATTCTTAGTGATGAGGATATGGAATCTATGCGTAGATTTGAATAACCTATTAATTAATTAAATTTAAGATTGTTTTATCTCTAAAGTTTCTTCTTTTTCCATAAGATAACAGGTGCTAATTTCAACAAGATGAAGACATGTCCATTTATTAAGTTGTTAGTGATTTCTAGCAGTAATAAAAAATATGTAATCTCTTCCATGGAGAACTAGATAAGCTTGAATGATAGAAAGTTATTGACTTACAAAACTCAAGCATTGTGAGGTGATTAATATGGTCTAGCACATGTTCAAGAGTGTTGCCAAGTTGGGCATGTTTTCAATAAGAGTTGTGAATTTCAACAAGATGAAGACATGTCCACTTATTAGGTTATTGGTTGTTGCTAGTGGTAACTAAAGATATGTAATCTCTTTCATGGAGAAATAGACTACAACAGTCAAGTGCATCCATTTATGTGCAAAATTGAATTTTTGTCGTCATCTTCTTTTACACTTCTTATGTTCAAGGATGAATAACTTGGCTAACAAGTTATTATCATTCTTTATTGACCAAAAATTTTTGTTACTCTATTCAAACACTATTTATGACACCTCTCTTAAAGCTCATCTATTGTATTTTTTTGGAAAAGGGTAAAAGGTGTAAAACACGTTCTTAGTGATAAGGTTATGGAATCTATATTATAGAGTTGAATAACCCATTAATGGGAAAAAGTGTGAACGACATTCTTAGTGATGAGGATATGGAATCTATGCGTAGATTGGAATAACCTAATAATTAATTAAATTTAAGATTGTTTTATCTCTAAACTTTCTTCTTTTTTCATAAGATCAGAGGTGCTAATTTCAAAAAGATGAAGACATGTCCATTTATTGAGTTGTTAGTAATTGCTAGCAGTAATAAAAAATATGTAATCTCATCCATGGAGAACTAGATAAGCTTGAATGATAGAAAGTTATCGGCTTACAAAACTCAAGCATTGTGAGGTGATTAATATGGTCTAGCACGTGTTCAAGAGTGTTGCAAAGTTGGGCATGTTTTCAATAAGAGTTGTGAATTTCAACAAGATGAAGACATGTCCACTTATTAGGTTATTGGTGGTTTCTAGTGGTAACTAAAGATATGTAATCTCTTTCATGGAGAAATTGACTACAACAGTTAAGTGCATCCATTTGTGTGCAAAATTGAATTTTTGTCCTCATCTTCTTTTACACTTCATATGTTCAAGGATGAATAACTTGGCTAACAAGTTATTATCATTCTTTATTGACCAAAATTTTTGTTACTCTATTCAAACACTATTTATGACACTTCTCTTAAAGCTCATCTATTGTATTTTTTTGAAAAAGGGTAAAAGGTGTGAAACACGTTCTTAGTGATAAGGTTATGGAATCTATAGTATAGAGTTGAATAACCCATTAATAGGAAAAAGTGTGAACCACATTCTTAGTGATGAGGATATGGAATCTATGCGTAGATTTGAATAACTTATTAATTAATTAAATTTAAGATTGTTTTATCTCTAAAGTTTCTTCTTTTTCCATAAGATAAGAGGTGCTAATTTCAACAAGATGAAGACATGTCCATTTATTGAGTTGTTAGTGATTGCTAGCGGTAATAAAAAATATGTAATCTCTTCCATGGAGAACATGATAAGCTTGAATGATAGAAAGTTATTGGCTTACAAAACTAAAGCACTGTGAGGTGATTAATATGGTCTAGCACGTGTTCAAGAGTGTTGCAAAGTTGGGCATGTTTTCAAGAAGAATTGTGAATTTCAACAAGATGAACACATGTCCACTTATTAGGTTATTGGTGGTTGCTAGTGGTAACTAAAGATATGTAATCTCTTTCATGGAGAAATTGACTACAACAGTCAAGTGCATCCATTTATGTGCAAAATTGAATTTTTGTCGTCATCTTCTTTTACACTTCTTATGTTCAAGGATGAATAACTTGGCTAACAAGTTATTATCATTCTTTATTGACCAAAATTTTTTGTTACTCTATTCAAACACTATTTATGACACCTCTCTTAAAACTCATCTATTGTATTTTTTTGAAAAAGGGTAAAAGGTGTGAAACACGTTCTTAGAGATAAAGTTATGGAATCTATAGTATAGAGTTGAATAACCCATTAATGGGAAAAAGTGTGAACCACATTCTTAGTGATGAGGATATGGAATCTATGCGTAGATTTGAATAACCTATTAATTAATTAAATTTAAGATTGTTTTATCTCTAAAGTTTCTTCTTTTTCCATAAGATAACAGGTGCTAATTTCAACAAGATGAAGACATGTCCATTTATTAAGTTGTTAGTGATTTCTAGCAGTAATAAAAAATATGTAATCTCTTCCATGGAGAACTAGATAAGCTTGAATGATAGAAAGTTATTGGCTTACAAAACTCAAGCATTGTGAGGTGATTAATATGGTCTAGCACGTGTTCAAGAGTGTTGCAAAGTTGGGCATGTTTTCAAGAAGAATTGTGAATTTCAACAAGATGAACACATGTCCACTTATTAGGTTATTGGTTGTTGCTAGTGGTAACTAAAGATATGTAATCTCTTTCATGGAGAAATAGACTACAACAGTCAAGTGCATCCATTTATGTGCAAAATTGAATTTTTGTCGTCATCTTCTTTTACACTTCTTATGTTCAAGGATGAATAACTTGGCTAACAAGTTATTATCATTCTTTATTGACCAAAAATTTTTGTTACTCTATTCAAACACTATTTATGACACCTCTCTTAAAGCTCATCTATTGTATTTTTTTGGAAAAGGGTAAAAGGTGTAAAACACGTTCTTAGTGATAAGGTTATGGAATCTATATTATAGAGTTGAATAACCCATTAATGGGAAAATGTTTGAACCACATTCTTAGTGATGAGGATATGGAATCTATGCGTAGATTGGAATAACCTAATAATTAATTAAATTTAAGATTGTTTTATCTCTAAACTTTCTTCTTTTTTCATAAGATCAGAGGTGCTAATTTCAAAAAGATGAAGACATGTCCATTTATTGAGTTGTTAGTAATTGCTAGCAGTAATAAAAAATATGTAATCTCATCCATGGAGAACTAGATAAGCTTGAATGATAGAAAGTTATCGGCTTACAAAACTCAAGCATTGTGAGGTGATTAATATGGTCTAGCACGTGTTCAAGAGTGTTGCAAAGTTGGGCATGTTTTCAAGAAGAGTTGTGAATTTCAACAAGATGAAGACATGTCCACTTATTAGGTTATTGGTGGTTTCTAGTGGTAACTAAAGATATGTAATCTCTTTCATGGAGAAATTGACTACAACAGTTAAGTGCATCCATTTGTGTGCAAAATTGAATTTTTGTCATCATCTTCTTTTACACTTCATATGTTCAAGGATGAATAACTTGGCTAACAAGTTATTATCATTCTTTATTGACCAAAATTTTTGTTACTCTATTCAAACACTATTTATGACACTTCTCTTAAAGCTCATCTATTGTATTTTTTTGAAAAAGGGTAAAAGGTGTGAAACACGTTCTTAGTGATAAGGTTATGGAATCTATAGTATAGAGTTGAATAACCCATTAATAGGAAAAAGTGTGAACCACATTCTTAGTGATGAGGATATGGAATCTATGCGTAGATTTGAATAACTTATTAATTAATTAAATTTAAGATTGTTTTATCTCTAAAGTTTCTTCTTTTTCCATAAGATAAGAGGTGCTAATTTCAACAAGATGAAGACATGTCCATTTATTGAGTTGTTAGTGATTGCTAGCGGTAATAAAAAATATGTAATCTCTTCCATGGAGAACATGATAAGCTTGAATGATAGAAAGTTATTGGCTTACAAAACTCAAGCATTGTGAGGTGATTAATATGGTCTAGCACGTGTTCAAGAGTGTTGCAAAGTTGGGCATGTTTTCAATAAGAGTTGTGAATTTCAACAAGATGAAGACATGTCCACTTATTAGGTTATTGGTGGTTGCTAGTGGTAACTAAAGATATGTAATCTCTTTCATGGAGAAATTGACTACAACAGTCAAGTGCATCCATTTATGTGCAAAATTGAATTTTTGTCATCATCTTCTTTTACACTTCTTATGTTCAAGGATGAATAACTTGGCTAACAAGTTATTATCATTCTTTATTGACAAAAAATTTTGTTATTCTATTCAAACACTATTTATGATACTTCTCTTAAAGCTCGTCTATTGTATTTTTTTGAAAAATGGTAAAAGGTGTGAAACACGTTCTTAGTGATAAGGTTATGGAATCTATAGTATAGAGTTGAATAACCCATTAATGGGAAAAATTGTGAACCACATTCTTAGTGATGAGGATATGGAATCTATGCGTAGATTTGAATAACCCATTAATTAATTTAATTTAATATTGTTTTATCTCTAAATTTTTTTTTCTCCATAGGATAAGGGGTGTTAATTGCAACAAGATGAAGACATGTCCACTTATTGAGTTGTTAATGATTGGTAGTGGTAATTAAAAATATGTAATCTCTTTCATGGAAAACTGGATAAGCTTGATTGAGAGAAAGTTATTGGCTTATAAAAATCAAGCATTGTGAGGTGATTAATGATTTAGTCTGCCATGTGTTCAAGAGTGTTGCGAAGTTGGACATGTTTTCAATAAGAGGTGTGAATTTCAACAAGATGAAGACATGTCCACTTATTAGGTTATTGGTGGTTGCTAGTGGTAACTAAAGATATGTAATCTCTTTTATAGAGAAATTGACTACAACAGTCAAGTGCATCCATTTACGTGCAAAATTGAATTTTTATCATCATCTTCTTTTACACTTCTTATGTTCAAGGATGAATAACTTGCAAACAAGTTATAATCATTTTTCATTGACCAAAAATTTTTGTTACTCTATTCAAACATTATTTATGACACTTCTCTTAAAGCTCATCTATTGCATTTTTTTGAAAAAGGGAAAAAGGTGTGAAACACGTTCTTAGTGATAAGGTTATAGAATCTATAGTATAGAGTTGAATAACCCATTAATGGGAAAAAGTGTGAACCACATTCTTAGTGATGAGGATATGGAATCTATGCGCAAATTTGAATAACTCATTAATTAATTTAAATTAAGATTGTTTTATCTCTATTTTTTTTTTCTCCATAGGATAAGAGGTGTTAATTTCAACAAGATGAAAACATGCCCACTTATTGAGTTGTTAATGATTGCTAGTGGTAATTTAAAATATGCAATCTCTTTTGTGGAGATCTAGATAAGTTTGATTGAGAGAGTTATTGGCTTATAAAAATCAAGCATTGTGAGGTGATTAATCATTTAGTCTGACATGTGTTCAAGAGTATTGCAAAGTTGGGCATGTTTTCAACAAGAGGTACTAATTTCAATAAGATGAAGACATGTCCACTTATTGAGTTGTTGGTGGTTGCTAGTGGTAACTAAAGATATGTAATCTCTTTCATGGAGAATTAGATAAGCTTGACTGATAGAAAGTTGTTGGCTTACAAATATCAAGCATTGTGGGGTGATTAATCATTTGGTCTGGCATGCATTCAGGAGTTCTAGGAAGTTGAGCATGCTTTCAATAAGAAGTGCTAATTTCAAAAAGATGAAGACATGTCCACTTATTGAGTTGTTAGTTATTGCTAATGGTAATTAAAAATATGTAATCTCTTTCATGGAAAACTAGATAAGCTTGACTGATAGAAAGTTGTTGGCTTACAAAGATCAAGCATTGTGGGATGATTAATCAATTGGTCTAACATGTGTTCAAGAGTTCTAGAGTTCTACGAGGTTGAGCATGCTTTCATCAATACTATGGAGCCATTCCAAAGGTAAAACAATGGTTTTTGGCAAGAAATAATTTACAAAGAAGTGAGTCATGTATTCACAATTTAGAAAATAAAATAACTTGTCATGTTTCATTAGTGTTTCTGAATCATTTTTCAGATAGTCTTGTTGCTTATGTAAAGTTGAAAACATACCCTACCTTTTATAGTTTCATTTCTATTTGGACTAAATACTAAGCTTATCCTTCTTAGTTTTAAATTTCACTTACATCCCTTTGATTCGAAGTAAGGGATTTGTTTGATGGAATTTCAAATTAATGATAACTAAGTGTATTTAACCCAAACTTATTAAAATATGAGTGAAATTAAACCTTTATAGCTATTCCCAACATGTGCTTTTCATATTTGTGGTACAACTAGATGTCAAAATCAACTATGCTTATGGAGGTAGGTTTGGCATATAGATATAATTTAAGATTTTAGTCAAATTTAATGGTGCTAAAGTTGGATATCATGTCCCCTCCAAATTGATTTGGTTTTATCATTATTTGACATATTTCTTATGTTCAAATAATTGATTAAAAGATATGCCAAACGCAAAAAACAACTTTATTCTTTTTCGTATTTCCTGCCAAAAGAAACCTTTTTTTTTTTTTTTTTTTTGTGAAAGTCATTATCATTCTTTTCTTTGAAAATTGGTGAAAAAAATGACTAGTACCAAAACACAATTTATTATACCTTTTTACATTCATCTATATCTTTGTTTTTGAAAAAAAGAAAAATGAGGTAGTAGAAAAAGATATGAAATCTCATTAGTGCATATTATGACCGAGTCTATATGATTAGGATATAAAGAAGATGACTAACAATTTGAAGAACAAATTATAACTAGAAGGTTTTGGCACAACATAAAAAGGAAATTTCGAGGTAGTAGCATTGTGAGCTATAAAAGTGTTGGTCACTTCTACAGTTAATGAGCAAGATTTCATCAATATGAAATCACTACTATTGGAAGTTTTCATCTTATTGTGTTTTGCCTAATTGAATTTGTGTGAAAGGATCAAAATGCCCTCTCACATATGATTTGGTGCCTATTGGATCTCTTAATAAGTCCATTTTTCTTGAAAGAGAAAATTCTTTTCCTTTGGGCTTGCAAATGTTGTATAAGATTGCATTAGGAGTGGCAAGAGGAATCGAATATTTGCATCATAGTTATGACAAGCAAATTCTATGGTTTAATATCAAGGCCTACAATATTCTTCCTCATGAAGACTTTACACCAAAAGTTTTAAACTTTCACCAAATGAAATTATGTTTGATAGATAAAATTATTGTGTCCCACCATATCACGAGGAATACTGGTATATATCAATCCATTAGTATCTTACAAAAACATTGGTGGCATCTTTTATAAGTTTAATGTTTATAGTTTTTGGAATGTTGTTGATGGAAATATAAGAGAGAAAGAAGAATGTGATTGCATTTGTACTATGCTCAAGTCAAATATACTTTTCATTAATTGTGGATTTATTACATATATGATAAGAGGAGAAAACATGGACATGGGAGATGTTATGGAGGACAAATCAGGGAGAAAAAGAAAGTAGATTGGAGTTTTGAATATCAACTTTCTTTAATGAGGCCCCAAACTGTTCTCAACAGAACATAGCTAATACAACATTTAGCTTACTGAGTTTGAACAATTCCCAGCGTAACTTCATTGATAATTTCTGTGTGAATCGGTCCGAACCTGGAAAAAATGATGTCTGAAGATCAGATGGTGGTTTCTAATAAACTTCTCCAGACTAAGTAGGACATGCAGTAGAGTACTCAGGAGTTAGTTAGCTTTATTATGGTACACTGCACACCGAATCTATGGCATAATTCGTCATGGTATCACAAATAAAGACCCATTTGGGCTCTTCCATTGGGTCCAAATAACTTGCTAGAATATAGCTATTTAATATTAGTTGATGGCTAGGCCATATAGGTATGTGTTAATCCCTAGAATTGCTTCCTTGGCCCAATTGGCAAATAGACTCCTTTCAGGAAAGGGGAACCCAAAAGTAAGAAAGCTAGAAGCAATGGAACAATTTTGTTGTTTCGAGTAAGAGTTACTTATCGGTGTTCGATTATTTTGAGCTTGAATGAATTCCTCAATCGCATGGTACATGGATAAGTTCCTCTTCTCCATTTGTAGATCAAGAATATCACAACACATGGAATCCCAAACAAAGTCTTCACTGCCGCAACAATAGCCACTGTAAAGGACAATTATAGAAAAATCAGCAGGAGAACTTCAATTGCTCCATCTGTGGTACCATTTTGCTGAGTTTTACAGTTTTCTCTTGTTTTTTGTTTTCCTTTTTATTTATTAACCGACCAGATGATCTTGAAAGGCTTGTCTTTTACATTTTCCACCTTAAGTTGTTTCCTTCTGTTCATCACCACTTCAATGACGAAATTTAATGTCTTACCAATGAAGCACAGTCCCGATACCAGAATGCCTGCTCAAAATAACAAAAGAAATAAAGCATAATTAAAGGTTTTTTTGCAACGCTTTTATATATAAATAGGCTAATAAAAGAGGTTTTTGAAAAAAAAAATACAATAATTAAAAAATAATTATTAAAATATGACATTTTAAAAATTATTTCCAAATCTACTGTGTTTTTTAAGAAATCAATTTTAAATTGTCTTTTGAAAAGATAACTTTAATTAAACTTTAAAATTGTCTTTTGAGAAGACAACTTTGATATTTAAACTTATTATCTTGTTAAATTTCTTATGTTGACTAATAAGCTAGTATTATTCTTTGTTGACCAAAAATTTTGGCAACTCTATGAAAACATTATTTAAATACTTAGTTTTCATTAAAGCTCATCTGTTATATTTTTTTAAAAAGTAGAAAATGTGTCAAACATGCTTTTAGTGATAAAGATATGAAATCTATCATGTAGAGTTGAATAACCCTTTAATTAATTAAATTTAAGATTGTTCCTATCTCTAAAGTTTTTTCTTTTTCTATAAAGTAAGAGGCGCTAATTTCAATAAGCTAGATGAAGGCACATTGACTTATTGAGTTGCTAGTGATTGCTTGTGGTAATTAATGATAAGCTTAATTGATAGAAAGTTATTGACTTACATAGATCAAGCATTGTGGGGTGGTTAATCGTTTGATCTAGCATTCATTCAGGATTTCTACACAGTTGAACATGCTTTCATGCTTTCATTAATACTATGAAGTCATTCCACAGGTAAATTAAAGAATGAAAAATGGTTCAGAAAATAAAATAGTATGTCACTCCCAATCAAACCATCAAACAACGTAGATTAGTGTTTCTAAATTATTGTTCACATAATCTTGTTGCTTATGCAAAGTTGAAGAGATACCTACTTTTTATAGTTAGGGTTAATTTCATTTCTATTTTTTGATATTTGAACTAAATGTACTTAATTAGTTGCCATTAAATTTAATACTTTTCTTACTCTTTTTCATTTTTTAATTTTGTTCATCTTCCTTAGATTCAAAATGAGAGATATATTTGACAAAATTTTAAACTAATAATGACTAAGTGTATTTGACCCAAAAATGTGAGTGAAATTAAATACTTTTTATATTTGAAGCTTTCACCAAACAAAATTATGTTTGATAGATAAAATTATCGTGTCTTACTATATCTCGAGGAATGCTAGTATATAGCGCTCCATTATTATTCTATAAAAACATTGGAGACATCTTTTATAAGTTAAATGTTTATAGTTTTAGAATGTTGTTGATTGAAATACTAGAGAAAGAAGTATGGGATTGCATTTATACTACACTCGAATCAAATATACTTTTCATTGTAGATGACAGATATGATAGAAGAGAAAACATGGACATGGGAGATGTTGAGGACAAATCAACTAGGAAAATTAAAGAAAAAAAATTGGAGTTTTGAATCTTAACTTCCCTTAAGGAGGCCCCAAACCATTCTCAACAGAACGTAGCTAATACAACATTTAGCTTAACTGAGTTCCAACTATTCCAACTGTAACTTCATCAATAATTTCTGCACAAATCTGTCCGAACTTAGAAAAATGATGTCTGAAGATCTGATGGTGGTTCTTAAGTAACTTCTCTAGAGTAAGTAGGACATGCAGTAGAGCACTCAGGAATTGGCTAGCCTTATTGTGGTGCCATGTACACCGAATCTTTAGCATAATTCCTCATGGTATCACAAATAAAGACCCATGGTATCACAAATCTATAGCAGTATAGCACTCAGGAATTGGCCAGCCTTATTATGGTACCATTTGGGTTATTTTGTTTTCATCCCCTCTGAGTGGAACTATGACACTTGCCTTTCTCCATTATCTCCTTTCTACGCGTAAATGCTGATGATGAAATGAAGCAATTTACAGATGAATCAGAAAAACAGGTGGAAAAAAAAAAAAAAAAAACAGAAGCATATTGAGATTTTGGAAGAAACGGAGAATATAAAACACTATCCTTTTACAAGAACGACGACCTTTTGGGCATGAAATTGAATTCCACTCCACTACATCAAACCAAGCCATATAACAAATCATCTTCTTCAATTGTTCGTCAACTAAGAGAAAAAGAAAAAAAAAAAAATCATATTTACTATTTTCTGCCCATCCGTTTCCTGTCTGTACCTGGTCTTCCAGTTTATGCTATTGCTTCCTCCTCTTACCTCTATTCCTGGATCTTTCCTCTTGCTGCAGGATTCACAACGTTCCACTATCACTTCAGATAATTGAGCAGGAAAACAGCGTTTCCATGAGATGACTAAACTCTATTTGTTGGAACTGTGAAGCATAAGGCAAGCAATGCCAGCTGATGGCTTTGTGCATGCTGAGTTGTTAAAATAACTGCGGGTATTCTAGTGGTTGGGAGCAGAGCTTTCAGCTATAGTGTTACAAATGGTGTCTAATAGAACCACAATGATAGAGGCATGAATCATTTTCCTTTGCCAACATGATAAAGCTATCATGCTAATTTCTATCCAAGATAGAAGAATGATAACAGATAACACCATGGCTAACATAGCAAGAAAGCTAGGAATAAACCATCAGAGCATGACAGAGAAAAAAACTGAAAAAGAAAGTAGTTTTAACAGTTAGAGAAGCTCACACCGTAGCGACAGCGATCCTGGAGGGAAGAAGGAAAACTAGCAAGACATGGAAATGGCAGAACCAAAACAATGCTGCAAAAGGGTTAGTTCATTTTTTGTATAGAGTGTCGTAGGACACAGATGTATATATAACAAAAAAACCGAAGTCCCGAACCTCTGCAAGCATGACAGCTTTTATTTTTCAATTTTCAGGGAAATGAGACCTGCTAGAGGGGGAAATGAAGAATAATTATTGATGTTATTACATGTATACATTATTCCAAGTTGTGCCAAGGAACAGCATTAAGATAAAATATTACACTATTACATTAAGGATCTTATTATGGACGGAGCAGTAATATATCTTACATCGAAGCCAAACATGTAGTATTCAATAGGGCGGAATACACAAGTAGATGGTGAAAACTAACTTCCATCTGAGGCAACAGCATCCATGGCATTACGTGAGGAAATTGGTACCCCTATTGGAATACTCATGCGATCCTCATCTGATATTTCCATGGGATGTACGGTAGGCTTAAGAGGCATCTGCAGAAGTTCAACATCACCTTCCAACATTTCTAGTGCTTTGCTCATAGAAGGACGGTCTGTGGGCTTCATTTGTATACACCATAGTGCAACTATCACCATCTTCTTTATCAAACTCTTTTCATCTTCAGTGGCATCTCTCACTTCTACATCTTTTTCTTGATGAAATTTGTCATAAATCCATGATGAAAAATATATCTGAGTTGAGTGCTCTGCATGTACATTAACATTTCTTCTTCTCCCCACCATTTCCAATAGCAACATTCCGAAACTGTAAACATCGGCTTTATGTGAGACACCTCCAATGTTTTGGTAAAATAATTCAGGAGCGATATATCCCAGTGTTCCTCTAGCTATGGTGAAAGTGACAATATTTTTATCAATTGAATACAATTTCGCAAGGCCAAAATCAGACACTTTTGGGTTGAAATTTTGATCAAGAAGAATGTTGTGTGGTTTAATATCAAAATGCAGGATTTGCATATCACAACCTTGATTCAAGGGCAATTTTGTACAATCTGTCCCAACTTAAAAGAGTGCTCCTTTCTTGATCAAGAAAAACAAACTTATCAAGAGAACCATTTGGCATAAAGTCATATAAAAGGGCCCATTTTGACCCCTCTACACAAAATCCAATGAGTCACACTACGTTAGCATGATGAATCCTTCCAACTGTTGCAACTTCATTGATAAAATCTTGGCCATTAGCTTTTGACACATTGCACATTTTTACTGCTACCATGTGCCCATTCCAAAGTTTTCCTTGATATACAGTGCTGAATCCTCCTTGCCCTAATTTATTTTGAAAACCATTAGTCATTCTTTTTATATTTGAATATGAGTATCTGATTGGCTGGAGATTTTTGTGCCTTTGTAGGAACTCTTTGATACTATCATCCAATGATAAATATCTTCTTTGAAACATGTGGATCAAATGGTAAGCAGGCCCATTATTGCCACCATGCCTCTTGCTCCCATCATTATAGCTAAAAACATAGATCACACATTAAGAAAAAAAAATGGATCATAAGATTTATTGTCACAAAGATAAGTTATCCAATCCAACATACAAAGTTAGTTGAGAAAACCATTCCATGCCTTTGAATGAAGTAAACCATTAGATGATCATTGTCATGTTACAGCACAATGTAAGACAACAATCATTTATTGGTTTACTTGAAATGGAGGTGTTGGGTGCTCCCACGCTTGGAATTGAATTGGTAGTGATAATAAGCTAATGGTAGAGAAAATCTGTGGAACAAGAATTGAGCACACTAATGGATTCCCATCCACTTTTGTATAGTAATTTAAGCCAAAATAAGGAAAAGAAAACTTGGCAGCCGAGTGTACAGTCATGAAAGCAAGATTTCAAAGGATTCAAGTGAAAACCTCCATTAAATTATTTTCGCGAGAAACTAATAGTCGGGCCTTGAAATCCTTACCAATCAGAAGCAGAAAACCAGCAAATAAGAGAGAAACATAAGCTGAAGCAGATTATTACCTTTTAACCAGAAAGGGTCACTGATATCATATCCCCACAAAAAGACGTGCTGCACGACTGGTATTTCCATGCAACACATACTGAAAGAATGAAGGCATGGGAGGAATGTTATGAGCCCCACTGCCGCAAGTTTTCCTTCACTCAACATCATGCTGCAACTGCTTTGTTTTCACCTCAAGTTTCAGAAGAAGAAAAACGATTACAGAAAATCAAGATCAAGAGGTCATTGTTTCAGTTCCTTGGCTTCCTTAGGTACCATCGATGGGGTAGTTTGTCGTAGCAATACATTTGTTAAAAATAACACAGGAATCCTAGGTGAGCGAATATACCTATGAGCATTGTCTTTGATAATACCTACATATTAATAAATATTGGATTCCATATTTCTAACAAGGCTCTCATGGGAATTTATTGTTTAGGGAAGAGTACAAAATGTTCATGACTCCGAAGTAGAATAGGCTCTTGAAATGGCCGATCGAGGATTGGAATTATCAAAAAGGTTTTGGAGAATTCAGTAGAATTGTCAGCATCCCAGATGAAATAAATTTTTTAAAAACATTGACTTTCCTTCAAACAAATTATCAGACAAGGCCAGCTAAAGCATTAAAACCTAAGTGTGAAGGGGCTGAGGAGCAGTCCAATCTTTAGAGATGAGTAGTTCATCAAAGATGGTCCTGATCTCTTTATTCCTGTTCTTGTCTGTAAAATTTTTTGCAGGGATTGGAGCGAGCCAAGATGACTGCCAGGTACCAAGTAGTTGCAGCGAGCAGGGTCCACTGGTCCAGTTCCCATTCAGGCTCAAAGACCAGCCACACAGCTGTGGGTATCCCGGCTTTGAGCTTGCTTGCGTACAGAAGAAGCAGACCATGCTAACCATGCTAGAGCTGCCAAATTCAGTAAAGCTTATGGTGAAGAAGATCAATTACAAATATCAGGAAATTGTAGTCCAAGACCCGGATAATTGCCTTTGAAGACAGCTTCTGAACCTCAACCTAAGTGCTTCTCTATTCCGTTTCAAATTGGAAAATAACTTTCCCCAAAAAGACAAGGAAGTGGTGCAAGACTTCACCTTCTTCAACTGTTCCTCACCTAAGGAAGAATCAGATTATTTTCAGCCCATCCGTTGTGCCTTCGGGAACTCAGCTTATGCTGTTCCCTCCTCCTCTCATCTCCATTCCTTGGATCTATTCACTTGCCATGGAATTTACAGGGCTTATCTCCCGTATGAAATACTATGACTTGGGAAAAATCTATATGTGAAAACTGTGAGGCACAAGGTCAGTTATGCAGACTGAATCCCGAAACCAAGAAATTTGGAACAGAATGTATCTCAGAAAACGGTATTATATTCATTCCTTATCTTGCTTCTTTTCACTCTTCAAGCAAACATATACTTGGTGCAGTTAATCCCAGATGATATAATTCGCTTACCTGCCTTTCTGTAATGACTACAAGCCAATGGGGAATTCACTCTTTGTTAAAGACTTTGGCTACCTAAAAATGCACTTGGAAGGCCCAAGGTTAAGGGATACAAGGAGAAAGAGTTGAAAATGTATAAACAAATAGATAAAATTGAATATAAGAAAACAATATATGTTTTGATTTTATTAGTTTTCTAAGCACATCAAGCTAACAATTTTATGATTTGCTGCAGGTGCACCCATGCGGCTCATTGGAGGTGAAAGTTCTTATTTCCCATGCTTCCTTTATTATTGAGGGAAACGGAGTCTTAACTAGGTGTTTCTATATGCAGGTATAATCTTTGGATTCTTTATTCTGATGCTTGTGCTGGTTGCAGTCTACCATGCGTATCGCACAGGTAAATCCAAAAAGGAGAATCAAATAAAGATTGAATCATTTTTAGAGGATTACAAGGCTCTCAAGCCCTCAATATATAGTTATGTGGATATTAAGAAGATTACAAGTAAATTGAAGGAGAAGTTGGGTGAAGGAGGTTATGGGACGGTCTACAAAGGAAAACTTTCCAATGATATTCTTGTTGCAGTTAAGGTTCTTAACAATTCCAAGGGAAATGGGGAAGAGTTCATTAATGAAGTGGGAACAATAGGTAGAATCCACCATGTTAATGTGGTTCGCTTGGTTGGATTTTGTGCCGATGGATCTAAACGATCTCTTATCTATGAGTTCTTACCGAATGAGTCTTTAGAGAGTTCATATTTTCAGTTGCTGGGGAGAATCATTCACTTGGTTGGGAGAAACTTCAACATATTGCTATAGGTATAGCCAAAGGAATTGAGTATCTTCACCAAGGTTGTGATCAAAGAATCCTCCATTTCGATATCAAACCTCATAATATTTTACTAGATCACAATTTTAATCAAAAAATATCTGACTTTGGTCTAGCAAAATTATGTTCGAAGGAAGAAAGTGTTGTTTCTATGACTGTAGCTAGGGGTACTATTAGCTATATTGCACCAGAAGTGTTGTCTTGAAATTTTGGGAATGCATCTCATAAATCAGATGTTTATGGTTTTGGAATGCTATTACTTGAAATGGTAGGAGGAAGAAAGAATATTGATGTTACAGTTGAGAACATCGGTCAAGTATACTTCCCAGAGTGGGTTTATTATCATTTGAATCAAGGGAAATAGTTTAATATTCGAGCTGAGAAAGGGGGAGACACAAAAATAGCAAAGAAACTAACAACTGTGGGACTATGGTGCATTCAATGGTATCCAATAGATCGTCCTTCGATGAAAGTAGAAATTCAAATGTTGGAAGGAGAAGGAGATAATTTAACCATGCCTCCCAATCCTTTTGCCTCTTGGGTCCAACAAGAACAAATATGAATAGGTTGGGGAGGTCACTTCAACATGATTTGGTATTTAGCACAAAATTAGAGTGAAAAAGGGTCTATCATAGGTTTCTTTCCTATAATTTTGAGTGTAATTAACATATCTTGTAGTGTTCCTCAAAGTGCTTGAGATTTTCATTTATTACTATTACTTTGATCAATGTTTGTATAACATTTGCCTTTTGTGCTTAACTTATAGAGTCAATGAAAGTGAAAATATGAGTTAGCTAGGTACTTCCAATTTATAGAGTCAATATTTGTATGCCTTTTGTGATGGGAGATCGGGATGTTTTTCCTTGGAGATGGAAAATTCAGGTTCTCCATAATAATTATGATCCAATATCCCTTTATCTAATTTAGTTCTTAATTTAGGATCGTTCAAGTTAGGTTTTTTTGTTATTGGGATAATGTTCAAATTAGGTTTCCTTGGAGTTAGCTAGGTGAATTCTTATAGATCCTCCAAACTCTATCAAATTTGTCTAGCCAATGGATACCATAGATTTGAGTGAGTATAGTATGTAAAGTTACCAATCAATATGAATTATATTGGATGATCATGATACTTACCAAAATTGAGGAAGATACTGTTGATAAATAGAAGTACATCTTATTTATTAACATCTTGTAAAATATTCCACCATAGTTAAGACAATCAAACCAACTCTCATATGATCTCTTAATGACCATCTCACATTGGATAATCAATATTCCTAAAAGTTTAAGCTTTTAAGATTTGGCTCACAATGTGTACCATGCACTTTAATAAGTTTTACTAAATAACCTTAGTACTTAAAAGTAAAGATCAAGTAATAAGTTTTGAATTAATAAATTCAACAAGTTAAATAAAAAACATCTTAAGTTAAGGATTAAGTTTTCAGTTATACCAAATACCTTAGAAGTAATTCCAAAAGTACATAATAACAATTAAAGCTTGAAGCAGAAAGAATTGTTTCTCATAGTCATAGTCATGCACCATTTTGGTCATTTTAATTACTGTAATTTTGACTAGGGGAGCTTTGAGAAAGACAAGACCATTTACAAAATAAGGTTTGGCTTATGGAGAAGAATAAGTATTGAACAATGATGATTTTTCTATGAAATGGTAGAAATAGAAAGCATGTTGTGCTAACTGAATAGAAGAAATGCAGATGCAAATTGTGTCATTATAAGACAAAGGGAAACCTAAAGTAAGGGATGCAAAAAATGGGTAACTAAGATTATCGGTTTTGACAGGAATTGGTGGTTAAGCTGATGGAGGAGAGGCTTACTTAGGATAGAACAAATAAATTAACAGGAAAGATTTTAATAGACAGAAAACAAAGTGACTATAGAAGAAACTGTGAATCTAACATAAGAAGGAGACCATGTTGTGCTAACAAACGGAAAATTTTAGATAGAGAAAGTGCACACAGGAGAGGCGGGAATGGTTAAACAAAAATATGGGAGGTCATTTCTTAAAAGTTGCACTTTTTCTTACTTGATTTTATTTGTTTGGTCTCTCTAGTATAAAACACCATGTTTGAGTTCATATTTTCCATTTATCAAATCTTGTAACATAGCCTTTGATTTTATATGTAATTTTCTATCATTTTGAAACATAGCTTTTGAATTTCTCTCTATGCCCAAGAAATCAGTTACCTTCCATCTCAAATTTCTTTATGGCTTGAAGTGATCTTCTAAACAAAGATATAAAAGGTTTCATACTCTTATGATTGGTAATATTGACTGTTGTATGAGTGAGTATAATAGTTGTGTTTATCACAGGAAATTGTTAGATGGTTTTTTTTTTAATTTCTTTATTTTGTATTTTGATTACATGTTAATTAATTACAATAAGAACATACTTAAGGTTAATAGGTTGAAAAATAAACTTAGGGGAGAGCTTGAAATGAAAGACCTTGGAGCTATAATAAAATATTGGGCATGGAGATTTATAAAGATTTAGAAACAAGAAAATTGCACCTATTACAGAAAAGTACAGAAAGAAAGTGTTGGAATGCTTTGTAATGCAAGGGTTAAAGCTAATAAGCACCCTTTTAGCAACTCACTTTAAACTTTCAAGTGTTTTATATCATCATAGGTTAAGGAGGAAGAACATGTCATATGTTCCTCATACCAAACATTTGATATATGCAATTGGTGTGGTGAGTAGTATATATATAGATTGCTTTGGTAAGATAAATTAGCGATTAATGAAATGTATACTTTGATACTTGAAAGATACATTAGATGTTGGTTTAGTATATACTAATAATAATGACATTTTTGGGATAGTTGTTGATTATGATTATGTTGGAGATCTAGATAAAAGCATCTTGAATAGGATGTGTATTCATTTTACGTAGTAGTGTTAGTAGTTGGAAAATAACCTTACAATCTACAATTGCATTGTCAACAATTGAAGCAAGATATATAGCAACCACAAAAATAGTGAAATAAACTATTTGATTGAAGGTTTGGTTGATAATTTAGGCTTATAATTAACAAAAGTTGACTATTATGAACTATGATAGTTAGAGTGCCTCACATTTAACTAGAAATTAGATATTCTATGTGATAACTAAACATATTGATATTATAATGCATTTCATCAGGGATGCAATTGCATAAGGTACTATTGCATTGAAAAAGATCCGTACATAATTAACAATTGAATTGATATGATGATTTAGCTCATTCCTACAGTTAAGCTCAAACATTGCTTGAACTTATTATGTGCTAGCAATATCTAAAAGCTCAAGCTTGTTTGAATCTTGGGAATTGAAGTTAAGGTAAAGATTGCTAAAAAATGTCTCAATTTTTTTAAAAAAAATTAATTTGTAGGTTACTAATATTTTCTTATTAGAATATATTTGTGTAAAATATCTTTTTAATATTATAAAGGAATTATTCTAATGTGATATTTTCTTTTAGGAACAAGTACTTTGATAATTACACAATTAATTTCTTGTATGAAATATTCTTATATAATTAGAAAAATATAGGAAAAGATTTTGGGTAAAAAGGAAGTCATTTTTTGATATAATTGAGACTTTGAGATTTAAAAGCTCTAGGATTGTAATTGCCTAGAATAATAGTGGAAGTTCTTTTCGTCTTCACTTGTGAATGTAAGTTTAATTTAGACTCAACCATATAAATTATTTTGTTCTTTACTTTTTCTATTTTCATTCTTTTATATTCTTCTCTTTGTCGTTATTCTTTGTCATGTATTTTACAACACCTTTTCCAAAAAGGTTGGCTTGGTTTACTATGAGGCCAAACTTGCCTTTGATATGATAATGTCTTATAATAAGGATGATGTCCATTTCTACAAACACATAAACATAACAAAATGATAAACTATAAAGTGAATGAATGTGAATAAAAAACAGTACAATATAAAGTTAATGAAATGTTAATAATCTAAATAACAAAATTTTATTTCACTTTTTGATATATAATATATCTTTTTAACAACTGGATATTATAATTTCGTTATTTAATATCAAGATTCAAAATGTAAAAGATAGAAGGATAAAATATTTTAAAATTTTTAATTATTTATATATGATTTTAACATTTTATAATTATTTTTAATTTTAATAATATATAAATACTATATTTATAATGACATGTTAATATTACAATTCAATAACACTTCAACCATTAGTCATACTATTAAATTATGATCTGATAATTTTTCTAGCTCAATGACAAATTTAGTTCTAGAGATATTATTGGCAACCAAGTAGTTGCAATCTTGATGTGGGTTAGTCAATCATGTGCTCCACCCACTCTAGTATAAAATGGGTTGGGCCAGGTCAAGTTTAGGCTTTCTTAGTTTGGGTTTGATCCAAGTTTAGGCTATCCTTAGCTAGGTCCAAGCAGACTATTGGCTAAATATGGGCTGATCTATGAATTTAACTCCTAATCCAAGTCCAAGTGTAAACCCAAGAATTTAACAAATATAATCATGTCTATTAATAAAAAAGAACATAATAATCTATGGGTTTACTTTAAGGGGTTTTACATCCCCTATACCATGGTGGATTTCAAATGTAAAACATATCTTTCTAGTGATGTTTTTGGCTTAGATTCCCTTATTAAAGGTCAATTCAATTAAGTTCGTAGCGTCTACCAATTTCACCATCTAGTTTGACCCTAGAGGGATTGGGTTAGGCTTTGACTTAAAAATTTTGGGCAAGCTTATGCCAACTTCCGGCTTATGTGCCAATATCATATCCCTAACTCTACTATTAAAACACTATCAATCTTTCATAACACCAATAAACAACAATGTAATACTTTATTAACAACCATCATAACACTCTTACTAAAATACCAGACAACTACCTTATGACCCAATATAAGCAATAACAAGTGCATATTCTATTAATGGCTATCGATTAAATCAACTAAATATAATGGGCTCAACTGATTTGAGTTCAATGGGCGAAGTCCAAACACTATAATATATGTCAATAATGCCCATAAGTAGTAGCAAAGTACTCAAAATTGGATTGTTCACATCATCTCCTTTTCTTATATCAACTACAAATACCATGGCCTGTAAGCTACTATCATACTTCTCTTCAAATAATTGACTTAAAATTTTGTAATTTTATTACAAGAACACATCCTCAGCTAAAAAGATATTGTCTCTATCATGGATAGCTTGAGTGATCCATTGATTAAAGATTGTTATCCGTAAAGAATTGGAGGCATGGATACTTACAACAATGTGATGAAGACATGTTGAATTATTGACTTGTTAGTGATTGTACCATGAATTTTCCTAGAAGAACTAGATAAGCTTGACTGATAAAAGCTTTTGGCATCAAACATTGTGGGGTGATTGATCATTCAGGGGTTATGCAAAGTTGAACATGCTTTTTACAATATTCATAGAAAACACACATCATATAATCAATCTATGGGGCATTCCAATGGTAAAAGAATGGAAAGCGGTTGCTTTCCAGCATGAAATAATTTGGGAGGAAATGATGATTTAGAAGATAAAATCTCATGTCACCTAACCCTTGAATGTTGGACTAAAACCATCAAACCCTAGTGGTGGGCTTATTGAAAGTTGAAGCATGCATACCTTTTATATTAAGGACAACATGCTTTTGATATTTGTTGTGTATGTTTAGGGTCGAATGCTTTTTCACATTTGTGGTGGTGTCTAGTTGAGTTTATCGACTCAAAATTTCTAACTCTATTAAAATATTGCTTTAAAACACTCTTTTAGAGCTCATTAGTTATATTCTTTGAAAAAGAGGAAAAAGGGTGAAACACCTTCTTAGTCGATAAAGATATAGAATCTATCATGGAGAGCTTGAATGGTCCATTATATTAATTTAATTTAAGACTGGTTTCTCTCTTTTTTTTTTTTCTTTTTCTTTTTATCCATATAATAGGAGGTGTTGATCTCAAAAGGATGAAGACGTACATATCCACTTATTGAGTTGTTATATATGGGGATTGCTACCAATAAAGAAATGTAATATTCTATATCATTGAGAACATGCTTTAAAAAATCAAGCATTGTGGGGTGATTAATCCTTTAGGAGCTTAATCTGTACTATATATGGAGCCATGTATTCACGTACAATTAAGAAGATTAAATAGCATGTCATGTCTGAATAATGGACCTTAAAGCATCAAGCACCATAGATTAGTGTTTCTGAATTATTGGTCACATGACCTTGATGCTCATGTAAAGTTGAAGACATGCTACGTTTTGATGTATATATCACCAATTTTATTTCAAAAGTATTTGTAATTAAGATGTCCACTCATGAAAAAAAAAATGATTTGGCTTTGTCATCACCTTACACATTTCTTATGTTCAAATAATTAAGTGAAACAACTCCTTAATTGATATACAAGGATATAGAATCTATCATGGAGAGCTTGAATGACTCATTATATTAATTAAATTTAAGATGACCCATCATATTAAATGAATTTAAGATGACCCATTGTATTAATTAAATTTAAGACCGCTTTATCTCTATTTTTTTTTCCATAGAATGGGAGGTGCTGATCTCATAAGGATGAAGACATGTCCACTTATTGAGTTGTTAGTGATAAAGGTATGTAATATTCTCTATCATGGAAAACTAGATAAGTTTGATTGATAGAAAGCTGTTAGCTAACAAAAATCAAGCATTATAGGGGTATTAGTTAATCATTCAGGAGTTTTGCAAAGTCAAACATGCTTTAATTTGTACTATGAAGCCATTCCAAAGGTACAACAATGGAAAGAAAGTGGTTGCTTTTTGGTTGGAAATAATTTATAGAGAAGTAAGTCATGCATTCACTACAATTTAGAAGATAAAATAGCATGTCACCTTTGAATGATGGACTTGAAAGCATCAGATCCTTTAAATTATTATTTCTAAATTATTTGTCACATAGTCTTGTTGCTTCTGTAAAGTTGAAAACACACTACTTTGTTTTTTTTTTTATAGTTATGGCCAACAAGCTTTTCTTTTATATTTGTGGTGTAGATCAGCTAGCTTGTGACAGATTCAACTAGGCTCGGTATATATTTTCAGTCCATGATATTACCTATAACTTAAAGTTCATCAATTGTAAACAACTAAAACAATTGTAGTCTTTACTAAAACATTCTATCACTAAAAATTTTTATTAATATAAATCAGTTGAAAGTGATGAAATTTTTTATTAAGAATTTTCTATGACATGGTAACCATCACTAAAATCTCATTTAAAATATACGATATTTGTCAAGCTCATTCTTTATCGACTAAATAATTTCTCACTCTATTAAAATATTGCTTTAAAACACTGCTTTAGAGCTCATAAAAAAGGGAAAAAAGGGTGCAACACCTTCTTAGTCGATAAAGATATGGAATCTATCATGAAGAGCTTGCATGATTGATTATGTTAATTTAATTTAAGACTGGTTTACCTTTATTTTTTAGTTTTCTTTTTATCCATATAATAGGAGGTGTTGATCTCAAAAGGATGAAGACGTACATATCCACTTATTGAGTTGTTACATATAGTGATGGCTACCAATCAAGAAATGCAATATTCTGTATAATTGAGAACATGCTTTAAAAAATCAAGTATTGTGGGGTGGTTAATCTTTCAAGAGCTCTACAAAGTTGAACATGTTTTAATTTATTCTATATATGGAGTCATGCATTCACATACAGTTCAAAAAAATAGTATAGCATGTCATGTCTGAATGATGGACTTGAAAGCATCATGCACTATAGATTAGTGTTTTGGAATTATTGGTCACATGACCTTACTGCTTATATAAAGTTGAAGACATGCTACTTTTTGACGTATATATCACCAATTTTATTTCAAAAGTATTTGTAATATTTAAGCATGTCCATTCATAAAGAAGATTGATTTGGTTCTATCATCACATTAGGCATTTCTTATGTTCAAATAATTGAGTGAAAGATTTGTCAAAGGCTACTCCTTTTTTTCTTTTTGGACAAAAGCTAATTTCTTTTGATATTTGTGATGTTTGTTAATGGTCGAATACTGTTTTATACTTGTGGTGGTGCCCGGTTGAATTTATATCAAAATCAACTTTAGCAAAATTATGATGAACAATGGCAAACCAATGAATGTTAGAAATAGTTTATGGTAACCTTATTATCATTCAATAAAATGAGTATTTTTACACAAACATAATATATCAAATTTAAAAACTGAAATACAAAAAAAAAAAAAAGTATTATATTTTAGAAAAAAATTCCTCAAAGAATTTTTCAATTATATAATAATTTCTTTTTTGTCCGAAGAATCGTACAAAAACATATCTTTGTTTCCAAATAATTAAATATAAATTAGTTGAAAGTGATGAAATCTTTTGTTAAAATTTTTCTATAATATGGTAACAATAACTAAAATCTCACTTAAAATATAAATAGTTAATTATGAATTGATTGTCCTTACCTATAATATCTTATTCAACTAATGTTATCTTATGTAGTTCATACTAAAGATAAATTCTCTTAATATGAATAATTAGAAAAATTGTTATAAAAAATTAAATAACACATAATTTAATATAATCATATTGTTCAATTGTACATGTCTTTATTTAATTAGATTTCTAAAATAAAAAAATCTTTAAAATTAATGAAAATTAAGATAATGGTTGCATGTAAAAAAGACAAAATATAAGATAAAAATGATAAATATTAAATAAATTTTGTGAAAGATTCTATTTATTTTTAAAATTTTATTGCATTCCTAATATATCATTAGCATTTAAAGGAATTTATCTTTTTAATAACATTTAGTTACCAATATTTTTAGCTTTTGAAAATCCAATATTTTTGGGGGCCGAGATTTTCTTTTTCCTTTTTATTGGTCCCAAAGCTCGAGCTCATGAGTTATAGCTAGTCTCAATAGAACAAGCTATTTTTATTTTATCTTTTATCCTCTTTCTTCTTAAACTCATTTTTTTTCTCCAAAAAAATGCATGGTGGTCAAAATATATTTTATATTGATGCCAAACATCAAGTAAAACAACCTTCTCAATTATATACTATTTATTAATCATGGATATCTTACTTTATGTGTTGAATTTAGTGGTATAGTCTATTTTTCAAACCACAAAGTTCAATACATGCAATTATATTTGGCCTTAGGCCTATAGAAAACCACACCACCACTTTCCAACATGAGCTAAGGGACAAAGTGGGTCGACTCAACCTTTTTACTTATTACAAGGTTCAAGCATTAAAGTTAAACGTATATCACCAAATTTATTTGAAAAGTATTCTTTATTAACTTAAAAATTTCTAACCCTATTAAAACACTGTTTATGATACTTCTTTTGGAGAGGGGAAAAAGAGTGAAACACCTTCTTAATTGATATATAAGAATATAGAATCTATCATGGACAGCTTGAATGACTCATTATATTAATTAAATTTAAGATGACCCATCATATTAAATAAATTTAAGATGACCCATTGTATTAATCAAATTTAAGGCTGCTTTATCTCTATCTTTTTTTTTTTTCCCCATAGAATAGAAGGTACTGTTGATCTCATAAGGATGAAGATATGTCCACTTATTGAGTTGTTAGTGATAAACGAATGCAATATTCTCTATCATGGAAAACTAGATAAGCTTGACTGATAGAAAGTTATTAGTTAACAAAAATCAAGCATTATAGGGGTACTGATTAATCATTCAGGAGTTTTGCAAAGTTGAACATTCTTTAATATGTACTATGGAGCCATTCCAAAGGTCAACAATGGAAAGAAAGTGGTTTCTTTCTAGTTGGAAATAATTTATAGAGAAGTAAGTCATGCATTCACTACAGTTCAGAAGATCAAAAAGCATATCACCTCTGAATGATGGGCTTGAAAGCATCATATCTTGTAAATTAGTGTTTCTGAATTATTTGTCACATGGTCTTGTTGCTTATGTAAAGTTGAAAACATACTATTTTGTTTTTTATAGTTATGGCCAACATGATTTCTTTTATATTTGTGGTGCAGATCAATTAGCTTATAACACTGGGCTCAGTATATATTTCCAGTCCATGATATTACCTATAACTTAAAGTTCATCAATCGTAAACAACTAAAACAATTGTAGTCTTTACTAAAACACCCTATCGATTTTTCATAATCCCAATAAACAACAATTGTAATACTTTGCTAACAACCATCAAACACTCCTACTAAAATACCATACAACTACCTTATGACCCAATATGAGTAATAACATTTGCATATCTCATTAATGGCTATCTATTAGATCAACTAAATATAATAGGTTCAACTGACTTGAGAGCTCAATGGACAAACTCTTATTAAACCATGTTATCTTATAATATAGTTTAAACTAAAGACAAATTCTATTAACATAAATAATTGAATATATAAAGTTTTATCAAAAATAAATTAACACATAATTTAACATAATTTTATCGTTAAATTGTGAATGTCTTTATTTAATTAAATTTCTAAAATATTTTAAAAAAAATTTCAAAATTAAAACAAAGACTATTTAATAAATTATCAAATAAAATAGTCTAAAAACTTATTAAATAAGACTATTGTGTGTTTAGAGACTTATTTAATAAAATATCAAATGAAAATTACAAAAGATAGTGAAAGATACATTAACATAATGGTTGCATGAAAGAAAAAAGACAAATAAAAAAAAATTATGAATATTAGATAAATTTTATGAAATATTCTTTTTCTTTTTTAATTTTATTGAAATCCTAATATATCATTAGCATGTAAAGGATTTTATCTTTTTTAATAACATTTAATTACCAATATTTTGTAGCTCTTGAAAAATTCAATATTTTAGGATTCCAAGGTTTCCTTTTTTTTTTTTTTTTTTTTTTTATTGGTCCTCAAGTTGGATGGAGCTCATGAGCTCTAGCTAGTCTCAATAGAAGAAGCTATTTTTATTTTATCCTTTATCTTCTTTGTCTTATTTATTTATTTATTTTAAAAGGGCATGATGTATTCTATTTGAAGCTTAATTAAACTTACATTTGTATATGATATTTGTCAAGCTAATTCTTTATTGACTCAAAAATTTCTAACTCAATTAAAACATTGCTTTAAAGTAGTACTTTTTTAAAGCTCATCCATTACATTTTTTGACAAAGGGGAAAAGGGGTGAAACACCTTCTTAGTTGATAAAGATATGGAATCCATCATGAAGAGCTTGAATGACCCATTATATTAATTAAAGTTACGATTGTTTTATCTCTATTTTTTCTTTTTCTTTTTTCAATAAACTAGGAGGTGTTGATCTCAAAAGGATGAAATTGTACATATCCCATTATTGAGTTGTTATATATAGTGATTGGTAGTGAAAAAGAAAAGCAATATTATCTATCACTGAGAACACGCTTTCAAAAATCAAGCATTGTGGGGTAGTTAATCCTTTAGGAGCTTTGCAAAGTTGAACATGTTTTAATCTGTACTATGTATGGACCCATGCATTCACATACAGTTTAGAAGATAAAATAACATGTCACCTCTAAACAATGGACCCAAAAGCATTAGACACTATAGAGATTAGTATTTTTGAATTATTGGTTACATGACCTTGTTACTTATGCAAAGTTGAAGATATGCTACTTTTTTATGTATATATAACCAATTTTATTTCAAAAGTACATGTAATTAAGCATGTCCACTCATGAACAAAAAATTGATTTGGTTCTATCATCACCTTACACATTTCTTATGTCCAAATAATTGAGTGAAAGATTTGCCAAAGGCTACTCTTTTTTGTCTTTTTGGATAAAAGCTAGCTACTTTCTATTTTGCCTGAAGCTATTTTTTTTCTTCTTTTTTAGGTCAAAAGCAGCTTTTTTCCAAAAGCTATTATCATTCTTTTTTTTTCTTCTTTTGAATGATCAGTCTATGGGGCCATTTTGAAGGAAAAGCAATGGAAAGTGGTTGCTTTCCAACACAAATAACTTGGGAGGAAATGACAGTGTAGAAGATAAAATAACATGTAGTGATGATTACTCTAGGTTTGGATTTGTACATAGGAAATTCAATGCCTTGGATATATTCATTGAATTTAAGGTGAGATCAGATAACCTATTAGGTATATATACCAAGTTACTTCGATTAGATCAAGGTGATATGTCTAGTAAGTTTGATTCTTTCTGTTGAAGTACAAGATTATTTCCTAGTTATGTGCACTAAGGTCCCTATTGCAAAATAAAGAGGTGGAAAGATGATTTCAAACTTGGATTAACATAGTGAGATCATGGATAGTTTTCTCATTTTTTTCCCAAATTCTTTTGGGAATATGCCTTATAGACTATGTAATACCTCTTTTTATTAAGAGGTACATCAGTTTATAGGATATATAAGAGGATTTTTAAGTTATTACCTTTATAGTCAGGAACATTAGAAGATATTTGTTAATACAAAAGTCAAATTTTTTATGAAGAATATATGATAAGGAATAAGGCAAAGAGTGATATAGATTGGAAGATATATTAGAAGATAGTCCCACATTGCATAGGATACTTTGGATCCAGGGTGCTAAAGACATATCATTCCTATGATTTTTAGTACACTAGTGCCTCATCATAGTGAGATATTTATATCCCATATATTATGATGAAGCAGTGAGTAGTGTTTGTGCTCACTTAAGGCAAGGAGCTATGAAAAGGTAGTTAGAATCTTTGTATTTTAACATAGTTTGGGTTCTTGTAGAAACACCTAAAGGGATAAAACCCATAAGTGTAACTTGGTTTACAAGAGGAATACAAGATTATATGGAAAGCTTGAGTTTTATGTAGCTAAGACTGTAGCAAAAGTTATAGTTTGAAACTTTGTTTCAACTATGAAAGACCTTTTCAACAATTTCCATACTCAAATCCATCAAATTACACCTATTTATTGCACCGTGTCTCATTTATTAGATAAAACAACTAAACATTTTCATAGCAAAGGGTCTTATGTGTACAAGAAGATATAGAGAAGCGTGGTGATGCTCTAAGATCTTGTAGGTAGATGATAATCTACTCATTGGATATGATGTAGGGATATTGTCATCAATCAAGATTTGATAGTCTACTTAGTTCTAGATGGAAATTTAGAGAAAGATGCAATATATTCTTAGGATTAAGGTCCTTTAAGATTGCAAGAATAGGAAAATTGTGTTATGTCACCTACATTGATGAGCATTTAGTCAAATACATGATGTAAAACCCCAAGAAGGGTTTGTTACCCTTTGGGTTTGGGGTTCTCTTTCTTAGGATCAATGTCCTTGGACATTAGTGGAGAGAGATTGCATTAAGGCGATACTCTATGCCTATACAATGGATAGTCTTAAGTATGCAATGTTATATTTTAGACTAGAAATTTACTTTGTTGTAGGAATAATGTGTGGATATTAGTTCATTTCCTTAGTAGAGCTTTGGGCAGATATCAAACATATACTCTAATATCCTTAGAGAATGAGGAATTATATGTTTGTGAGTCCTTGCGATGAGTTGGAACTCCTTTCATACTAGGAAATTGAACTTTTAGTTTGATGAAGACTCTCACAGGTCTACCTCTAGAAATGTGTACACTCTAAGTGGTTTTTGTTGCTTCTATAGCAACAAAGGAAGCTTTTTAATTTATGGGTAGTTCCTTTGACTATATCATCTAAGATACTATTATGTGATAATAGTGGAATGGTGGCATTGTCTAAAGAACTAAAGTACCATTAGAAGAGGAAACACATAGAGAGTAAGTGATAGATACTTTGTAGTGAGATAGTATAGAGAGGTAATGTGACTGTTGAGCAAATCTTTCTGCAATGCCTAGTCTACTTTTGGGGCTAGTAGGAGTTTGTTGGGATTAAGCCCTTAAAAGCAAGACATGATGTAAAAAAAAATTAGACTTAACTGCCCCTTGCTATCCTTTTGGTGTGTTGACATTGATTTGAGCATTCAACTCATGTCTCTTACATTGTACATAACTTGGGTGCATTAGGAGTTGCAAAAGAGATACAAGTCATGGGTTTCTTATATGCAGATAAGTTGTCCATAATTGGTTCATGGATTTAGGCAATCTAGTAGAGACTATAGTACACCACCTCCTAATTGGAGGGATGACTTGTCTTAGTCATTGGGATGGGTTTCCTGGTGAGTGCACCAGTGTATGTGATTCACATTGGATAAGACCTATAGTGAATCATGACGCAAGACTATCAATTGTCATGATTTATCAAGCTACTATACTGCATGGACTTTCAACCTTGAGATAATATTGAGCGTCTGTCAAAGTTAACTAGAGGCTTTGACTTGTGGATGATACCTTAAAGTGGTCATATATTCCTATGGATTGGGTCATTGTTGATAGAGACTGGTGGCAATAGATATTCTCACTAGAGGTACCTTGATATCTCATGGATTGAGATAATGTGTCCCCTTTGTTGATTCAAAGAACATGTGATTTAGAAGACTATGGCCATAACATTTCCTTTAATGGAAATTTGACATATGCTCCTTAGAGTTAAAGTATGTTAATTGATCACATAATAAGTGGAATCTATAGCTCAAGGATTGGAGAGGTAATCTTGATAGGCGATAACACTACTTTATTAGATTGCATACACAAGTTCATGAGGATTTTGCATGCAATGGATAGTACATCAAGAACCCTGAGCTTCGTCTTGTTGTTATTTATATAGGATATTGGTGTATAGTTGATTCTTTTTAGTGGAATGTTGAATAAACTTCAAAATTAGATTTTGAGGGAGCCAGTACTCCTATGAGTCCCAAAGGTGTTTGTTCTGAGCTCATATACCATGATGACATGGTTTATGAAAGATGAATTACCTCTTAGTTCATTCTTGTGCATAAGGACATTTTGGTGATTATGCGAAGTTGCATAAGGGATAGTGAACAAGTTCTTTGGATTGGGCTAATTGATTAATTAGATGACCCTATGTGGTTAATTAATCAATTAAGACCCGTTTTGGTCTAGATTAAGTGATGCAAGCCTTGGTGGGCTCAAGTCACTCAAGTGTTGTAGGGGAACCATATAAATACCCCATAGGAGCTAAAGTTTCCAAAACCTTGAGATAGACTTTGTTTTCCACCTCCAGAGAAAGAGAGAGATAGTGAGAGCCAAGAGATCATCATTTCTAAAGTCCACACTTTGGAGTGTCAAGATCGTGGTTCAAGTTATCGGGTGAAAGATCTTGGGTGTACGAGGCTTCTAGATTCATTGTTCTTCCTCTTCTTCAAGTGGAATTGATTTACGAACATCTAAATTAAAGGTAAAGTTCTCTAATGGCTTTCCTTTTGATCTTAGAATTGTAAAAATCCATTTTTTATTTTATTTTTTTGCTTCTGTTGCATAGGATTTAGAGGCCTAGGATAGTTTTGCATGCACTTTTATGATCCAGGATAAGGAAATGGAGAAATCCAGGGTTCCTAATAGTGTCAGGGTTGACTTTTGAAGCATTTAGACTAAGTTTTCAAAAGGAAATATAGTTTCAATAAATTAAACATGGCAAGACATAGATTTTTTTTATAGTAGGATCAAAACAATGATATGCATTGTATTCCAAGGAATGCATAGGGTTGGGACTTGGGTTCAAGTTTGTGTGTATTGTATGACCTTAACTATGGATAACACAAACATCCAAACACCTTAAGTTTGTGGAGATTGGATTGTTTGAGAAAAGAAATTTCAAATGCACTTTAGAAATTTAGAATCGAGGCAGGCATGTGCTTGACTAAGTGAGTAGTTATTTGAATGGTGTCAGTCAAAAAATAGAGTGACAGTCCAAAAATAGAGTGGCAGTGATGCTTGATGAAAAAGGGTGAGGCCAGTTTTGACTAGGCGATGATGTTTTCGTTCAACTGAGCCAACTAGTTGTGGTGTGTATGGTAGTGATTGTAAGTGTTGGATGCCATGAGAGGAAAGAAGTGCTAGACCTTGATACTCAGTTCCACAATCGGAATATATGGTTTCGATTAATAAGCGAAAGAAATTTCAAACTAATTTCTTGTATCGCTAGAAAATGAATAGAATGTTGGATTTTTGCTTGAGTGGATAGAACCAGGGGTACTTAGTAAAATAATCCAAAAATATCATAGAAGAGAGATATTTGTGAGAGAATAGGGGTAGGTCCTCAAACATCTATATAAATTATTTCAAGTAGTCAATTACATGAAACTAAGATAAACCAAATGAAAGTTTGTGACTTTTATTAGATAGAAAGACATGGGTCAAAATGAGAAGCACTAGAATTAAGTTTAGAGGTTGGAAGACAATGACTGGAAATAGTTGTGTAAGGTGGAGATGTTGGGATGACCAAGGCATTTATGCCACAACTTTAGAGAGGTGGTAGGAGTGGTGTGAAGAGCCATTGGTATGGTGATGGAAGTTGACGACAATGATGGCTAGTCATAAAGATTGCCTCTACTTCGACTGTGGACCAAGGATGCCCTCATGCTCAATTCCTTCACAAAAAATAGATGAGGAAAGAATTCAATAGACGTATTATTTTCTTTGCAAAATTGAGAGACAAAGAGTAAATTCTTTTTAATATGGGAAGCACATAAAACATCATTAAGTTTGAAAGTGTAATTTGAAAAATTAAGCATATTAGAACCAATATGGGTTATAGGAACGTTTTTACCATCGCCAATCATAATATCTTCATTTCCACCACATTCTGAATGTATGGAAAGATTTTGGAGGTATGAGGTGATGTGGTAAGATGCACCTGAGTCAACTATCCAATTGCTATTGTTGGAGTTGGTGTTGTTGCTCAAGTAATTTGCTTGAGGCTAGTTGGGACTGAATTTTAGCCTAGGATGTGATCTGCAAGTCTTTGCAAAGTGCCCCTGTTTGTCATACAACTAACACACCATAGGCTGATTGTTTCCAAGATGTGGTCCCTAGTTTGGGTACTGGAGATTAGGATTGAAATCAAGATAAGATGCATTGTCTTGAGAAGATTGATTTCTTGTGCACCTCTTCTGTTGCTTTGGATGTGTCATGAGTAGGAATTCTGCCCATTCTGTCCTTGTTCAAAGCCTGGAATTGATTGCCTTGGAGCTAAAATTGATTCTCTTAGCTACCAAATATTTTTTTATTCGTTGCCTTTGGATTGAACTGAGTAGTGATAGGAGACTCAATTTTGTTGCCTTCTTCTTGCTTTAGGAAAGTTTCGTGGTCAAGGAGTTTGTCATGTAGTTCTTCAAATGTCATAGGTGTGTCTCGTGCACGAATAGCTGCTTTTAGTTCCTTGAAATTGCTGTTGAGACCATTGAGAGTGTAAGCCACAATTCCAGCATCACTTAAAAGGTAACTGACCATTGCTAAGGCATCTATGATGCCTTTGAAAGTCTACATATAATCTATAATGGGGGTTCCTTCTTGAGATATTTTCATCAAGGCAAACAAAAGTGTCAATTTTTCAGTATTGGATTTACTTACAAAGATGGTCTCAAGTTTCAACCAAGCCTCTATTGAGGTCTTGCAAGTTTTAATCAATGGGGCAATTGTGCCATTAATTGTCGCTTGGATGGCTAGTAGAACCAAACAATCTTGTCACAGCCATAACTTGAATGCAAGATTGGGTACTTCTTTCCTTTCCTCTTTGATCATTTCAGGAGGTTAAGGGTATGTTTCATCCACATAGCCCAATAGATCATAGTCGAATAACAGGTTTGCGAACTAAGCTCTCCAAGAGGCATAACTTCCTCCTCTAGAGAGTTTGAAGGGAATTTGTGCAGAAGCATTGAGTGAGATGAGGTTGGGAGTTTGATTGATATTGTTACCAGAAGAGATAAAATTGTGAGTCTCAACAGAGGGATTTGAGGATGAAGAAGACTATGATTTGGTTGAATATGTGGGATTGGTTTGAAGGTATTCGACAGTTCTGCTTTCAGCAATGGTGCTCTAATACTATCTAAGGAAATTCGAGACTGAATGGTATGAAGTTATATTTTTGTTAATGATTAAAAGTCTAATATATACAGATTATAGTGCTGTTAATCGACAAATCAACACCTATTATTGTGGTTGTAATGATGGAGAGAAAGTTGTACAACAGAATAAGGAAACTGTAACATATCCAAAATAATCAGTGTTCCTATAATTATGGTCTATAAACTATTCACCATAAAAAATGCAATGTATTTTTGTTTAGGACAAGTTTTGAATCAACAAATTACATTTGTATTTTCTCCATTAGGGACAGTGATGCACATGCTAGGAGTTATCTCACTGATCTCTCATTTGGTGCCTTCTCCTTTCTCTGTTTCTAGTTCCTCTTGGATTTTAGCCATGTCCCAGTTTCCTAATATTAGATGGAGGAGACTAAATGGATTCTGTGCTAGATGGTAACCTATTGCCAACAAATGTCTATGCATAATGAGATCTCATTATGTTCAGAGTTCAGGTTCAAATAAGAACATTTGTAAAAATATTATTATTCTATTTTATTTTTTGTGTAAAGGGGCATTTGGACCATCTAAGTTCTTTAGTGGGCATTTCTTCTTTTGAGGAAGATTTAGTGATTGCAGCAAAATGGGCTATGGATAGTGCTGCTATTTAAGATGGTATATCCATGCTATTCAAGTCAAATATGATTTATTTCTCTATTTTCTGTTGAGTTCTGTTTCTACTTTCCTATACTGTTTTTGAAATGGAAACTTGTCAATTTGTGGCTCCTAGTAAAAGACACCAATCAAAGGTTAGGTTTGAAAGGTGTGCATATGGTTTCCTCATGCTCTAAGATCTCAGTCAAGTACTTGCCAGAAATATTGGGCCCCATCAACTAGAAATGGTCGAGTCTTGTTGGGATGAAGATATTTTGTGCTTAAAATGGGGTTTCCTCTTTCAATTTCAATTACTTCATGGTTTTCCCCCCGAAAAGTCTAAATGGTATACGAGGAAATGAAAGCAAAGAGTGTCAGTAGTCCTTCCAAGTTGCAAAAATGGTTCCTCCCCACACCCCCCCCCCCTGAAAAGGACTCTGCAGTATGATACATTCTTGAGGAGAATTTGTCAAACTAACTACACAGACAAGAAAGCAAAGTTGGTATAACAGTTTCCTTAGAAGTTGCCATCAGAAAGTGGGATATAGAGAAGACATTCCTCAATCCCCTCTAATTTCTATAACAGTCCTGATGGACAGACTTGGAAGGTCTTATAGGCTTACAAACCAATCCCAAAACCAGAGCAAAAAGTAGTCTGAGAAAGCTACCTGCACCCGAGACTTTCACTAAGACCGTAGGCTCAAAACATTGATTTAATCCCATGATGTATCCAGACTAACAATGGTTATCAAGACATTGATTTAATTATATGGATTTGGCCAAAGATTCAGAAATTGATATTGTGGGATATATCTAACCCCAAAAATGGAGTATATTGATGATAAATGGATCTTAGTGCCTATGCTACTTTTTGATTATTTGCAAATTTTGTTGGATGTGGGGGTTTAGAAAAAGGAAAATGTCCTTTCAAATCAAGAATATCTGGTTTAAGGCAGATGACTTTGGAGCTTTGGTGAAAATCAATGGGAGCATATTGTTAAATATTTGAGTTTCCGTTCCATGATGAAGTCGAAAGCTCCAAAAATAGATTTCATAGTTTCAAACAGGAATGTTTTTGGAAATGTAACTGTCTAAAGGGTGTGTTATTGGTAGGTTGGGTATTGGCATGGAAGGTAAAGAGAAAGGATATTGTTTACTGAGCAAAACTGATGCAGGAGCATTCAAGAAGTATGTCCAAACCACCATAGTGTAATAAAATATAAATAGTTTAAAATTAAGAATTCACTCATAGTAGGTTTTCATATATTTAAGTTTTCTACTTTGATTAAATTTATTCTAAGAGTAGGTTTTATTTCTTTCTTTATCCCCTGTTTCCTATTCGTTCTCATTTTGCCAAATTGGTAAAGAACCCCAAAAAACCCTGGATCTACAATGTACTAGGTATCATGGTGGAAGAGGAAACCAAGACCTAAAAACAAAGATGATTGAGATCAGGCTAAGTGATTGGGGATGTTGTACAAATACTTCTGCAACATGAACTAATGGAAGCCCATATAGGCAGTCTAGAAGGCAATCAATCATAGGGCATACCACTTACGTGGATGGATGAAACTTTTGAAGTAGAAGAAAACTGCTTTGATGGTGATGCTAGGCAAAGAGATAAGAATAGCATGAAGCAGATCTTTTAGGGAAGATGCACGCAGAAGATTATTTAAATTGGGAAGCAAGTTTAGAAAACTACTATGAAGGCTACTGCACTTCATTGGTGGAAAAGAAACTTGAGAGGATTGATGAACCTGAGAGAGGGATCCAAAATCTGAGGAAGCGACTGGAAGGGAAGCAATTAGGCTAGACTGCTGAACTTCTAGAGTAGTCTGAGTCAAATTCGTCCAAATAAAAATCTCAATTTTCTTTAAAAAAAAGTCAAAATTGACCACAAACTAAATGTCTCCAAATAAGTAATTGTATCTATCCACAAAGCTGATAAAATGTTATCAATATCTACAAATAATTAATGGAGTATTCTAAGAAAGAAGCTGTTGAACAGGTAGATTTTCTCCACACATTCTTTTTGGCCCATAATTCCACATTCCAAAGAGTTAGAGAGAATTTAATACATATAATTTTCACTTCAGATATTGTAATCATTACTCTCTCTATTTCTAAGCCCATAATTCCACATTTAAAAGAGCTTATATTGAAAATCAACACATGGGAACACATGAATGCAAATATGCATAAGAAATTCTTATTGATGGATTATGCTATTGAGTTGGATGAATAGTTTCACTTATTAAAAGGAGGTAAGGAGGTATGTTGGTTCTAGAACAAACCTGAGTTTAAAAATCTCTTTATGAGGTTGGTTTAAATGGGAGTGATGAAATTTGTTCTCATAACTAAACAAAGATTTCAGTTTGGCTTACTATGCTTGCAGTGCTTTTTCTATTGTATTTAATAGTTTTTGGCATAAAAATGCTCTTTCATGGTGAGATTTAGAGATCTTTCTTGTCTTTCAGTATTCTAAGTAAAAAGTTGCATATTCTCTTTCTATCTCATTAATCAAATTTTATTTTCATCTATGGTGCCAATATTAATAACTGTCTTGCTACTTCTCCAAGTTTGACTTTGACATTAAAAGATTTGTTGCTCACTTGATATCCTAAAGAAATTTTCTCTTACTAATTAACATTCTTAAACTTGGAGTTTGAGATAATGTTTTTTATGCACATAAATGAGGGGCCTTGGGTATGGTTTACCATTATAATGATTATAAAGGGCCTCTAAATTCTTTAAATTTTTCATGGAGCCTTTTGAAACATATATTGACTTTGGCTTCATGGATCACTGTACTTCAAGATGATGTTTGATAAGTTGTATCAGGTTAGTCAACAACCTTTTTCCAAAAGTCCTGAATCAACTTGTAGTTTTCATCCTTTATTTATTTATTTGTTGCCAACATAGGCTGATTGGAAACCAGAATCACCAGAAAGTTTTGGTGAAATTGCTGAACTTGCCAAGTCCATTGACTCCTTAAAAGTTGGAGAAACCAAACAACAAGGTTTATTTCTTTTTTTGGTATTGAAGAAACTTTTTAAATTCTAAATTTTTTAAATGCATTCTTTTGGTTCATTGGTGGGAGTGGCTCATTTTCAGGGCAAGGGTCAAAATCTTCCCTGACCCTTAACAAAGCCACTTCTGCCCTCCTACAAAAAAACTTGTTGCATATCGTCCACCATACGCAAAGACTATAGTTACCATTTAGGATGAGGTACACAAAACCACATCTGGAATTTTTATAATTAATGAGTGTAGTCATTTTGGTAACTGTACATGTTGATAGAATCATTTCATTTTGTTCCTGATTTTTCTAATGGGTTATGTTTTGATTTTAGTAACATTTGTTTCTTTATATCTCATTAGTCTTATCTAATCCAGGTCAATTAGGAAATTGACAATAGGCCTCATTGGGGGCCTAAACATATAATAGGTTCTCAAATGTTTTCTTGTGGGGATTTATATTACCTCGAAAGCATACCTCCCTCTAGGCATGTGATGAAGTGTTATTTATTTTTGTTGATTCACATATGTTACTCTAGTGCACATTTATACATGATACCATCATTTTCTAGTAAAATGAAAGGTGACATTTCAACTTTGATAGAAGTATAAGAAGAAATTATGGGAGTAGATGAATTAGACATTTCAAGGCAAGCAAAAAGCAAGCACCCTAAGAAATGTAAGTGTAGTTTTCCTTTTTTTGTAGTCACTTAGAAGAATTATTATTAGAAGAATTCATAGAAATTAATTTGAAAAAAAAAAAAGCTTGAATTTTGTATTTGATAATTCCAAAAAAAAAAAAAAAAAGCAAAAAAAAAATTACTTATAAATGCCACCAATTCAAAATTACAGTGCATGCCTACGCTTTAGTGGGGGTTAAAAAAACAAATGCAACTACATATCTATGGTAGGGGTCAAAAATAGGATTCAACTATAAGAATCATTTATTGCAACCTAGTTGTGGCCACAACTAATGCTTGAGCATGTACTCACAGTGATGTTAATAACTAAAACTATAAAATATAGTTACACCACCTATGACCACGCTCAGTGGCAGTCAGTTTGGTGTGGTAATATGTTGCAATCACACCATTTATAATCTTTAGTGAGGGTCACTGACTGCTACTATAACCCATTTTTCCTATAGTGGTGTGTGTTCTAAATGTAAGCTAATTATGATCTAATGTATGAATCGAATTTGCAGTCATATGAGTGATTAACTGTGACCTATTTAAGTGTTAAATCAAGTGCCAAAGGAACCTTAAGCAAGTGCCTAATTAAATCTAAAATGCAATTAACCTTTTAATTACTATATATGTATGTAAATTATGAAAAGTGAACTTGGAAGAGCACAAAATCAAAATGCATGGATCAAAATCAAAGTATTTATTCAAAACCAATTATCATATTGTCATCAAATGGCCTATTTAGGTTTTAAAAAAAAAATCCCTAGCATCAAATTAAGCCTAAAATCAATACTTAACCATGAAATAATAAAAATCAATCACCCAAACAATGAATCGATCAACACTCATGTGTGTCCTAATTTATCCACACCCAAACATGTTTAAATTCAAATCAAAAGATACAAAAGAAAAAAAAAAGTAAAAAACGATAGATGAAGAAATTTAAAAAATGAAAATTAAAGAAAACTAATCAAGAAACTCTCTTAAATTCGATGATATAGAATGTTCTTCAAATTGTTTGATGTCTTCAATATGCAGCCAAACACGTATGTTTCTCCAAGCTAATGATCTCCTTCCTTCTAAGCCAATAGTGCGACTCTATGAGTTGATGATATGTTAATGAAAATGAAGATATATATGGTGTGTTTCGAGGGAAATGCAAAAGATGAATGGAGAGGAGCTTGCTAGTATTGTATGTTGTTGATGTCACAAGTGTAATAGCAGCAAAAATGATGTGCAATGCAATGGAGAAGTGGAAGCTAGTGATGTGACAAAGTGTCGTGATGCACTGCCACTCCATCCCAATGGGCAGCTTAGTTTCTACCTCAACCTTTCTTTAGACTTAGAACAATAGGGTTTTGGTTGTGGATATGCCCAAGGATTTACCTTTGGCATTGTGCTTATTTCATGAAAAACTTTTTTACTACCAAGAAAATCAACAACCTCAAAATCATGCATGTCAATTAAAGCATGTTCATTCCATGAATGCATGTAACATGATGCAATGTGATTGGTCAACATTTTTTATTTCATAGAGCCCTCCCTTATGTCCTCTAAACTAGAAGCTTCTTTCCTAATGTCTTTCTCTTCCTATATCTCATAAGGGTAAGTTTCAACTAGCCCTTCTTGGTTTTGCTCATTAGGTTGAGAGGAGTAGAATTCCCCTTGATCTTGAGCTTCCAAAATAGAAGTAAACTCACATACAGAATCTTTGAGTTCTTATAATGTTTGTGTAAGCTCACACATGGAGTGTGATTCTCCATGAAGGGATTAATAGTTTCCTTAAACTTAAAATTAGGAGTCAGCTTATGGGAACATAAACTTGGTTGAGATTCTTGGTAGTAGGGATGAAACTATTGTTGGGAATATTGGGAGTGCTCACTATAGAGGTGTTCATTCAAGGCCTTTTTTAATCTAGGAATGGTAGGACTTTATTAGAGTTAGACACACTCTTAAAGTCTATTTTTCCTCCTCCATTACCTCCACCCTTCTGGCTAGTGTAGCTAACCTAACACTTGTATCATGCTCTTCACTTTCAATAAACTTCTCCTTACCCATGGCACTTGTTCCTTATTTTCCTCTAGTTAAATTTTTCTTAAGCTCATAAGAGTCCCAAGCTTGAGAACTTCTTACTAGTTGCTATAAGAAATCATAGACTTACTTGGGCTCTTTACTAATGAATTCCTCTTTGCACATGGTTTCAATAAATTGGTGAGATTGAGTGGTTAAACCATTGTAAAATAGGCTAACTACTCTCCATGGCTCATAACCATGATGGAACAAAAGTTTATCAAATCTCGATATCTCTCCCAACACTCATAGAATGACTCATTTTCATTTTGTTTAAAAAGAGTGATTTTCCTTCTAAGAGTCATTGCACGTTGAAGAGAGATAGAAATATTGATTATTATTTTTTTTTAAGCTAGGTACCAATAAACCTAGGCCTTAAACCATAGAACCACAATTTAGCCTTCTCATTTAAAGAGAATGGAAACAATTTAAGTCTTACAACATCCATATTGCAATTAGACTCTTAAAATGTTCCACATAGTGCCTTAAAATCTTTAAGATGGAGATAAGGATTTTCTCCATCTACCCCCAAAAAATGAGGTAGTAGTTAGATCATGGATGGCACAATGTTAAATGATTGGGCATTGTAAGGAACTATTATGCAAGAGGTGACACTTGCCATCGGCAGTTGGAGCTAATCTCTAAGAGTTCGAATTTGAGCCATGTTGGTAGGATTAGGAATAAGTAATATGGGTCTAACTAAATGGTCTTGACTATCCCTAGTCTAATTTACCATATACAACTTTAGCAACAATCCCAATAACCAATTCCAAACAAATGAATTAATAAAAAAATAATAAAATAAAAATAAACAAGAATAATGCAAGTAGATGAAACAAAAGAAATGAGAGTGGAAAGAATTCATCGAGTTGTGATGACAATCATAACCAAATAAACTCCCACAAAATTTTTTACAATCTTTAAGATGCACTTTCCTCAATATTGAAGCCAAAAACTTGATAGCACCAAATATGTGTGAATAATTTAGTGGTTCCCCAAGCATAGGGGTGTGGTTATAGCTTTAGAAAAAACCCGGGAAGTTGGGTATTTAACCTCAAAGAAGGGATCTTACCATGTAGGTGAGGTGGAAAAAATAAATAAATAAATAAAATTGATGGTGAAAAATAAAACTTTCTTGAATTCTTGCTTGGGCAAAGAAGTGATTGGAAAGTTGTGAAAAGTTGTAACTAATAGTCAAGGAAGGGGGAATCTTTAAGGTCCTTTCCCTACCTTTGAATGATCCTGGTCATTAATATATCATCTAAAAGTGTTCACTCATCAATTAAATCCTAATATATAACCCTAACTTTTCCTAAAAAAATCCAAAATATAAGTGATTTGAAAATTGTTCTTGGGCTTATATAGGGTTGTTCCAAGTCAAAATGGTTTTTCCCATTAAATGCTTGGAATACCCTATGGGAACCCTAGGCTTCAATATCTATACAGATTTAGTGGTTTCATGAACCTAATATCTCAACCATTTATCCAATTAGGGTATTTAAGGTTTAATCAAGGTTGTCCTAAGTCAAAATGGCTTTACCATTAAGTACTTGGGATACCTTATTGAGACCTATAATTTCCAATTATTAAATGTTGAAATGAACCAATTCAAAATAAAGGAAATAAACGAAAGCAAGGATAAGAAACTAAAGAAAACCTAACAACGAAAGTGTATCCAAGATCTCCCATTCCCAAGGTTGACTCCAAGAAGTAGCAAAATGTGTAAGAACTCTCCCTTAAGGGAGAAGATCTGAACCCCTCCCAATGACTGCACATTGCCTTTTTATATCATTCCCTAAATGATCCCTATGTTCCTTCAAATGAGAGCTTTTCCCATGCAAGTCAAGGGCTTAAGAATGAGTTGGAATCGGTTCCCCACTTTGGCCCAACCCATTCCTCATTTTAAAGAAAATTAAAAGGCTTTTCTTGTGTTACAATTATATGAGTTTTAAGGCCCAAAGGGCGATTACAGGTGGCGAAGTCCATGTAAGGCCCTTGGTGGTGCCTTTGGTGGTGTCTTCATGTGCTGAAACATCACTCTTATTTCTCAAATTTATTCCTCCAAACTTTTCAGGCATGTTTTGCATCGTGAGAAATTGATATGGGAACATCCAAATCTAGATATGAGTACTATATCTCTAGATCTATCATTAACAATGGTTTTTATTATCATTTTATCCTATTGTGATAGATTTAGAGATGCATAGGGATATATGCATGCACCCTACAAGATCTAAGGCATAGGAATGGAGAGATTCAGGGTTCTTAACAAATACTATATATATAAACATGCATTTTTGTTTTCTTTTCTTTTTTCTACATACTATGATCAACAATGAACAACCTCCAATAAAAATACATATAAGAAAGTTCTCCCCACATATTGTTAAAATGTGAATGCTCATTAACAAGATAACCCTCTCAAGCTAAGATCTTTGGATCATTGCCCATGGGGAGAAATAGAGGAAGGATATGATTGACCACCACACAGTGATATGTGGAAAACCATCTCTTAGGGTGAAACAAAGAGAACGCCAATCAACAATGATGTGAGGAAAAAAGAGAGGATGAACATCACAAGTGATGATGATATAGGTTGTAGGAAAAAGTTGATAAAGACAAATTGGAGATAGCACAATTAAAGGTGAGAAATAAGACCCAAATATGTTTGTTAGGTCCAAAGTTGATGAGATCCCTAATCAAAGCATGCAAGCATTATAAGGTCCCTAACTCAGTGTAAATAGTAAGTGAGGTGATGAAAAGAAAAGGTTATGATGCTCGCGTGAGGCTCAAAGGGCTAGCAATAGATAACTCTATATTTAAGGTGATTCGGTAAAAAAGTTCATGGAATGATGACCACCCATCCTTTGACCATAACATCAAACATTGTTCTCACAAACTCTCACATGGTCGGTATTACAACTTGGTGTTCATCTAATATAGCCATGCCACCTGGCCTCTAGAATGATGTGAAAGCTTAGACTAGATACTTCATGTAACATCTATGTCTATCTCAATCTTAGAATAGTCAATAATCTCATCAAGCAACCAACCCACTCTCTCATCATAAGCCACATGTCATCATCTCATGAAACCAACCTCTATAGCCATGCCAACTCACTGAAGTCATGTGTAAGGGCCTAATTTGGATACTTTGCAACAACCTCAAATATGCTCTTCTTGACCACCAAGTAGTCAATAAATGCGTAGAGTAATCAACTAACTCCTTCATCACAAGCCACCTCTCATACTGCAAAACTCACCTCTGGTCCAATCCTCTCAAACTCTACTTGGTCGAATTGAATAAGGGATGTACAAGGCTAGAATATGCAAAGAAGGAAAGGTCATGCAATGGTGTCAAGGAGAAATATTGTGGAGAAGGTACTGCTTTAATTGAAAGGCAAAAAAGGTCATAGTCTTGAACTCTTAGGTTAATCCTTTGTACCTAGGTCAATTGACTCAATATCCTCTATACTAAAACCAAACTCGACAAAATGAAAATGACTCTGGCAACAACCATAACCAAACCAAAAAAGGCTCTAAACTAAAATGTTGTAAAGAGATGTAACCACACCAACTAAAGTAAAGTCTCAACCCAAAAGAACTTAAAGTGTTAGGTGATCATCAATACTGCCAACATCCATAATGATCTACTAAATACTAAGAGGATGAGGAACTACGTCACTAGAATGTGTAGGTAGGGTGTTAGTGGTCACACTCGGGCCAAGATAAGTTGACCATCTAAGACTAATCAAATCATGTATCACATAGAAGAGGGTTGTGCAATGCTCAATATCTTGAGTTTAATGATATAAACAATGCTTATGTAGACAGAAGTGGAGGGGAACAGGATGTGGTAGGGGACATGGTGCAAAAAGGGTTATTAATCTAACATCTTTAAGCTTCTTAAAGCTCTAGTCAAAGTTATACCAATGGTGAAAACTATCTTGCATGCCTCTAAACATATGGTTTAGGTGGTTGAAGAGCACTAACTCTCAAATATGGTAGTTGTGGTTGAATACTATTTTGAGCAATGAAAGGTTGTTGCATATAGGTTGACTAGTATTGACACTATGGATGAGGAAAGCGGGCTCTAACTATAGATGGCCTAAGATATGAATGATGAGTATTCCTCTAATGTTGATAACTAATGAAGCTAACCTCTCTAAACCTCTTGGGTGATCTAATAGGTGGCCTCTTCTTATTTTATGGGGAAGGAGTAGGGTCTGTCCACAAACCTCTAGCAATGCCCTTCTCAACACTAAACTAAGCTCCTAAAATCTTGGAAATGAATACCCATGAGGCAGACATTTAGTAAACCTCAGTTGGAGGTTTCGAAGAACCATGTCAATCTGATTTTGCTCATTAGCCCAATCTACCATACTAGCCACCTTTGCCCTCTAACAACTAAAAAAATGAAGAAATGGTATTATCTAGCTTATGCTTAGTAGTCTCTATCTCTCTACTAGAAACATCAATATTGACTTTAATTGAAAGTAAACTGTGTTAGAAACTCATTTTAGACCCTCCATTTTGTTCCTTTAGCATATGCCGCCCCATTAGGTGTTCTTTCAATACTCCATAGTAATTTTTCAGTGGCCCACTGCTACTCATATAGCTTACTTTTTTGAACCACTTCAAAGACTCTGGTTAAAGGATTTATCTGATCCCTCATTGTGACCCTTAGCAACCTCGAGTTAGATCTATGATTTTTCTTTTTTCTTTTTAGGATAACTCATTTAGGTACACTTTTAAAACACTTAAACATGCCCTAACACACTTACACATGCCTTAGCACACTTAGACACACCCTAAGTCACTTAAGCACCTTTTCTAATCATGACCTTAGGTCACTTAAGAACTTCTCTTATCACCCTAGGTCACTTAGGCGCCTTTCCTGATTACCCTAGGTCACTTAGACACTTTTCTGATCACCCTAGGTCACTTGAGTACTTTTCTGATCACCTTAGGTCGCTTAGACACTTTCCTAATCACCCTAGGTCACTTAGTACTTTCTTGATCACCCTAGGTCACTTAGACACTTTTTTTAGGATAGATCGCTTGGACACTTCTTTCAGTTTGTTTCACTTTAAGTTAAGTCTTTGTTTTGATTGCTTGATTTTAGGTGAGTATTTGGCTTGATTTTGATTTTTTGATTGCATGAGATAGTTTTTTTAGTTGTGTTAGTTTGATATTCCATTTTTCATTATTATCTATTGCATTGATATTCATTTTCAAAATTTGATTGCATAATGTGATATATATATATATATATATATATATATATTGTTTTAGAAAATGGCTTAAGATTCCGAATTTTTTTTTTTTTTCTATTCTATGATTTCTAATTTTAATTTATTTCATTTTTATTTTGCATGAACGTGACTTGCATTTTTTTCTAAATTGTATAATTTTATATTTTATCTTTTATTTTCAAAATACGCATCTTTCCTTTATTTTTTGTTTTCCTTTTGCATGAATTCGGAGATATAATGCATGGGGAATTTCTTTGAGAAAGAAACATGGGTTGCCATCCACATACCTTAAGGACCACACAAAGGATATCACATACCATGGGAAGGAAGAGATCTCCACGCACGCACATGGAAGGAATGGTACATAGCCGAACATCAAAAGGAAACTAGGGATTCTGCTAGTTGACCGAAGAGTCCTCATTGAAACACAACACCATGGGAAAGAGAGGAAGAGATTCAACCCACGCGCACTATCGGGAGAATTTTCCATAGGAGACCACGATCAGTAACATACATCCATTCGGGGGATTCCCGAGGGCAGGATAGCGGGCATTCTCCATAGGCAGCCACACCATAGTTAATGGAGATAGCACATATGCATTAAAAGAAAAAAACTTGTTTCTCTCCATAGAAGAACAGATAACGTGCCATAGGATTTTTAATGGAAAAATAGGAAGGGATACACACAGATTTTTGGAGTGGGTTGCATTGGGGAGGATGACGTAATCTTCAGTTTGGGGGATATCCACCGACACCATGGGAATGCATATAGAAAGCAACAAAGCACACACCATGGGGAGTGATTCCCAACATGGCTGCATATTGCAGCACACTTGGACATCTTTTGGGAACACGCATCATTGGAGGAAGTCAGACCACACGCAGCAGATTGGCATTCTCCAAGACTTACACGCACATGCCATGCCGCCTTGAAGGATTTCCATTGTGGGTGCCATTCACGGCTGCACTTATTTAAAATAGAAACGCCACACTGCAGCATGTATATTGGAGGCTACCTGGACGCACTTTCCATGGGCTGCAACTTGCAAAATTTGTCCACAACCAGACTTAGGTACTCTCCATCAGTTTCGGAGTGGTGTACAACAATCAGATAAGAGGGAAACACAGAGTCCCGGGGAATTGCATTCACGGCTACACACACTGTTTCGAACAGGTTAAAGGTTTTTTTATTCTTTATCTTGATCCTTACTATTAGTCTGAAAAAGTTTTATATATTAATTTTGATTCATCTTCTCTAGCTTAGATGCCTTTTAAAATTTTCAGTTTATTAGTTTAATTAATGCCATGTAACAAAGTTTTTAATTTTAAATGTGTTTTTTTATTTAGTTTAATCTTTTTTAGTTAGTTTGGAAGCCTTTATATTTTTTTTAGTTCATTAGATTAAATGATTCCATGTGACAAAGTGTTTATTTTTTAATTTATTTTGATTTTAGTTTAGTTTAGATGCACTAATATCTTTTGTTTGTTAGTCTAATTCATTCCATACGATAAAATTCTTATTTTCTAGTTTGTTTAGCTTTAATTTGATTCGTTTTAGTTGGGTTTAGATGCTTCTATAATTTTAATGGATTCTATGTGATAAATTCTTTTCTTTTTTTTTTCTGATTTAGTTTGATTCCTTTTAGTTAATTCAAAAGTTATTGTAATTTTATTTATCTAGTTTGATTGATATTTTAGTCTTAAAATTAATTACTAAATTTAAATTCATGATTCATCCTATATTTAGTCTAAGTGTTTTTCAGAAATTCAACTACTTGGTTTAATTGATTTCCCATTATTTCCTTTATGCTTTAAAATTGATAATTTCAGTGCTTGATTGATTCTATTTAATTTTTGTTTTCTAAAATCTTAATTAAACAATTTATGTGTTCAAGATTGATAACTTTTTAGGTTTTGATCCATCTTGTTTTAGTCTATATACTTATAAAATTCTAATGGTGAATCATTAATTGTTATTATGTTATTCTATTTGGTCAAAAAAATGCTTTGCTTAATGTTGTTGGGATTGAGCCTTGGAAAGCATGACATGATGTAACAAATTGAGATTCATTTATAAATTTATTTATTTATGTTTCTTGGTTTCCCTTAAATATCTCATTTGTATTAATTGGTTATTTGAGCATACACACCCCACATCACTTACATTGCATATGACTTAGGTGCATTGTGAGTTGCACAAATGATCCAAGTCATGGGTTCCTTGTAGAGTAATGAGTTGTCCATAGTTGGTTCATGGATTTGGGCTATCCATCTGAGATTATAGTACACTACCTCCTAATTGGAGGAATGACTTGTCTTGGCTGTCGGGATGATTTTCCCATGGTGAGTGTATTAGTACATTTGATGTGCATTGGATAGGACCTACAATGAATCATAATACAAGGCTATCAATTATCATGATTCACCAAGCTACTATACTGCATGGACTCTCAACCTTGAGAGAGGATATTGAGCTTGTGCCAAAGTTAACATGAGGCTTTGACCAATGGGTGAGACCCTAAAGTGGTCATATTTCCCTATGGATTGGGTCATTGTTGATGAAGGTTAGTGGCAATAGGTATTCTCAATAAAGGGATCATGATATATCATGGATTGAGATGGTGTGTCCCTTTGGGTGATCCAAAAGACTATGGCCATAGCATTTCCTTTAGTGGAAATTTGGCATATGCTCCTTAGAGTTAGAGTATGTCAATTGATCACATAATAAGTGGAATCTGTAACTCAAGAATTGGAGAGGTTATCTTGATAGGTGATAACACTACCTTGTTAGATTACAAACACCAGTTTATAGGGAGTTTGCATGCAGTGGATAGTAAATCATAGGACCCAAGCTTCATCTCATTGTTATTTACAAAGGATACTGGAGTACAATTGATTCTATTTAGTGGAATGCTGAAACAACTTCAAACTTGGATTCTGAGAGAGCTAGTAACTCCTATGGGTCTTAATGGCCTTGGCCATGAGCTCATATACCATGATGACATAGTTTATAAGGGATGAATTAGCTTTTGGTTAATTCTTGTGCATAAGGGCATTTTGGTAACCATGCAAGGTTACACAAAGGTCTTATGTGATTAATTAATCAATTAGGACCCATTTTGGGCTATATTAAGTGACCCAAGCCTTGGTAGGCTCAAGTCGCTTAAGCCAATAAGGGAACCCTATAAATACCCCATAAGGGCTAGGGTTTCCATAACCTTGAGATAGACTTTGCCTTCCACTTCCAAAGAAATAGAGAGATAGTGAGAGACAAGAGATCCTTATTTCCAAAGCCCACATTTTGGAGTGTCAAGGCCGTGGTTTGAGTCATCTGGCGAAAGATCTTGGGCATATGAGACTTTCAAATTCATTATTCTTCATTCACACAGTGGAATTGATTTGGAAACATCCAAATCAAAGGTAAAGTTCTCTAATGACTTTCCTTTTTATCCTAGAATTGTAAAAATATGATTTTTGCTTCCGTTGCATAGGATCTGGAGGTTTAGGGTAGTTTTGCATGCACCTATATGATCTAGGGTAAGGGAATGGAGAAATTTAGGGTTCCCAACAACTGCTTTTGTGAAACCCCTACATAAAAATCATTTTTCAAAAACCTTTTATTGTTAACTTATTGCATTTACTATGTCTCTGAAAAGAAAATTGGATTTGATCTATTTATGATGTTTCTATTTTTTTTTTTTCCCAATGATTGTATGATATTGTAGACATCTTGAACATGAATTTAGAACTTTGTTTGAGTTAAAAAAAAAAAAACAATTTTGACATGGAAGATATAAACAAGACTTTTTAGGGTTCTGTTTTTACCTAATTCTAAACACCCGAAATGTTTTTATAAAAATAAATTATGACATGACTTTGTAAATTCAATTTAATATTTTTTTTCTCGATTTTAGACTTCTTGAAATTGATTTTAGACATAAAATATTGAAAATAATTTTCCTAATTGAAAGATATGATTTTCCCTTTTTGCACTAACTATATTACCCAAATTTTGAATAGAGGGGTTGTTTGATTATTTTTAAAATTGATCTATGTGCCTTCTGACCTTGTCTTTTATTTTCTTGTAAAGTAGACATTCTAAAAATGTTTCATTATTTTTAGACTACTTGAAATTGATTTTAGACACATAAAATATTGAAAATTCTTTTCCTAATTAAAAGATATAATTTTTCCTTTCTACATTCACTACTACCCAAATTTTGAACAAAAGGGTTGTTTGATTGTTTTTTAAATTGATCCATGTGCCTTCTGACCTTACCTTTATTTTTCTTGTAAAGTAAACATTCTAAAAATGTTTCATGATTTTTTATCGCTTCTATGTTAGTTTTAAAAAATCAATTTATGCATGTTATTGAATTTTGCCTTGGTTTGGACCTTTTAGGATGTTTTTGTAAACTAGAATTAATTAGAGCTTTATTAAATTGTTTGGCCTTTTGGGTGATAATCTAGACATATAGAAGAGGTTCCCTATAAATATTTGTAATTAAATTCACATTCTAGATATTTTTTTAGGATTTATTTTGCAAACCTTCCTGTTCTAACTACATGCTGAAATTCTATACAATGTTTAACTTATATTTTAATATGGCATTAATTGGTTTATCTTGACTTAACTTTAATTTTTGTTCTATAATATAGACATAATGAGGATTTTGTAGGATTTTTTTCATGATGAAATAGCGTTTCTAGATATTCATATAGGATTTTTCTTACAGATGTTATGATTTTAATCCTTTGTTGTGTGTTTTTTCTTAATCAATAATTTTGGTATTTTTGTTTTCTCGTATATAGTTTAGCCTTAACGATAAGTTGTATACATAACCTATGCCATTTATATTAGGGTCTTGTATCCTATTTATTTGTTGTTACAATTGTTCAAACCCCCTCTAGCTATGTGCAAGCACATTGTGAGTTATGCATGTTATCCAGGTACGTCCCTTACACCCTTTATCTCTTTAATTTTTCCCTTACACCCTGTATCTCTTTAACTCTTTAAATATGCAAACTTTGTTTGTGAATACTCTCATGTTTGATATTATCTTGATTGTTCTAATTTGTTGCTTGATTCCTTGAACAAGATGAAATGCATGTTGAGCGTTGTATCATTTGTTAAACTAACCTCTAATGTTTTCATGAAAGTGCTTTAGGATACAACTCAGGTATGCTAATCTTCCTTTCTTATATAATTGTTTTTTTGGTATGATTGTTTTGTTATGAATACCATGTTTCTTAGCCTTAGACAAAATCATCTTTGCTTTTTATTAGCAACCCTAATCTATTAATTAATTGTCATGCTTCCCACAACCTAGTCAATAGAGACTTGTTTTTAGGGCTTAAAGGGATGCTACCTTTTTAAGGTACCTTCCTGATAGGTAACCTAATCCCCAGATCTAGACTCGATTTTTTCAAAGATATGCTTTCCAAAAGTTTAAGGAGTCATTTTTCTTAAGGTTTTAGTTTCTTATTTTATTTTCCCTTTAAAAAAATACAAAAATAAGTGGCGACTCTAGTGTTTTATAAAATATAGTTTTTTACCTTTAAAAGCAAGTCTTGCCAACAAGTGGGGATGCATGTGAAAAATGTGGGTCCAAACTCATAAGTTACATCCTCCTAAGTACGAAGTCTCAAAGGCTCAATAGATGCAAACCACCTATATGTTGCTCCACTAAATGACATGGGGAATAGGGTAACTAATTGTGCATCATCCAATCCATGCACTCTCATAATTGTACTATAAAGCCATATGAATCTTCAAGCAACCTAATCCATTGTAACACTCAACATCTAACATATGAAATTTGGTTGGTAGCCAAGTAAGCAGCTAGTAAACCATCATTGTCATTCTAGGTCATACCCCCTTCCTATAGCGTCACTTGTCACATCTTGGTCTCAAGTCTCTCCATTCTAGCCTCCTACTCAACCAATATTACATCATTAATAACATGAACAATAGGAGGTGGTGCCAAAGTAGCAAGGGGTGGAATAGTATTATAATGATCTGACAAGTGAAATGGAGCATTATGTGAAACTTAAGGTGGGAGAATCTATGTTATTTGTGATATAAGAAGAGTCGTCTCATCTATACCTATATTGACTGGCTTATGATCTTGGTGGGAACTCTCCATCTATTCCAAACACCAATTCACTCCTACCATAAAATCCTTAATGGAAGCTAGTATGGAAGCCAACTCATCTAACATCTCAACCAATTTGTTTAAGCTCAGTTATGAAGGTGATCTTACTAGTATGCCTTTAGTCATCCCCTAAGGTTGGGTCTATAAAATTGACTAACTCATGACTAGACTAACTCCCTATAATGCAAACTATACAACAAAGTGCATGAAAGACACAAGAGAAGATACTAAAGACAACAATACAACAAAAGGCAAACAAGAAGTACATGGTCCTGAGATGGCAATGCAAAATTTGAATTTATGATAAAAACTTTAGAGTCATAGAGAAGTCAATTGTGAGATGGCTACAAATGTGACAAGAGAATTTTTATCAATAATCCAAAATGATTGAGATGTGAAAAAAAAGAAATATTATCATGAGATTAATACTCCATCTCAAATAATATGTCCTTGAATCAACTTTCAACCCGAGCTCTGTAAAGGAAAATGATAAGGTGATCAAGGAGAATCTCTCAAAAAGGTGTCAATGTGAAAAATATGTCTTTCACCTTTCTGTAATGAGCATAAAGGTGAAAATGGAATCAAGTGAATCAAACTAGGAATAGGGAACCAAACCCATGATAGGTGTAGAATATAAAAGGGTAAGTGTGATCAATGAGCATGTCTTAAAGCACCAAGCAAAGTGCAACATAAATTGATAAAGAATGCGCTAACTTTAAAAAGAAAGAGTGATAGAAATCTTAAAGAAAACAAAAGCTAGACTCAGTGAACAAAAAGAAAAAGCCAACATAATCCAACAAAAAGTGGTTTGACTAATACTCAACTTTGCATTGATCTCTAAGCACACCAAAAAAGATACCAAAAAAAAAAGTGTTGGATCCATGACATGGCTAAAGTGGTACCACAAGCTCGAATGCACCCATATGTAGGAAGGAATCCTAATCAAAGGATCTAAATTTTGAGTAAGCATATGGGAAAAACATAAAAGACAATTTGAAAACCCATGAGCTAATTTAGATTTTTAAAAATACTTCAGATATAAAAAATAGGGCAAAATCTAGACCTTTTGAAAAAATTATTTAATATATAAGTTTGGAGAAGGATTTTCAATAAAAATAAATAAAATATTTGATACATTTAATAAGTTCAAAACATCATCCACTCATAGAAAATATTTTAGGGAAAACCAAAATGGTCCAAATTAAATTAAACGTTTTAGGAGTCTAAAATAGGTTAATTGGTGGGTGGTTTTTAAGAATCCAAAAATATAAGGCCTTTCCAATGCACAAATTGATTTCCATGAATTAATCTACATCTCTTACTCATTGATCATCATGAAGAGAAGCTTATGAATGCTAGAGGATATTCTATTTGTTTTAGAATTGTGAAATTTATCCATGTTTACAAAATCAAGAAAATATGAAAATCATTTGTTTAAAAATGAGTGATTTAGGTCAAAGAAATGTGCCATGGATTAGTCCACAGGGCGAACATTCCATCCTAACCCTCAAATGAGTGTGAAATCAAACCCAAAAAACGCATGGAGAGCCAAGGAACACTCATGTATGGAAAGGAAGGTTGGAGTTCACAAAAAAAAAAATGCCCATGGATGTCGGTATTCTTATGTGAAATCATCCATTATGTGTGCTAAAAGAATAATGATTATTAACTAGAAGAAAAAAAAATTTCTCTGGCCTTATACAACCATGGGAAAGGTTTATAGGTGTTGAGAATGGCCTACATAGAAAACCATGTGAAAATCCTTTTGAAATTCATATAAAAAAACACACATTGCACACTTAAAAGGAGAGGAGTGTGTGTGTTGGAGATCACACATTGAAAAGGAAGGCTTTTTAGTAAGAAACACATGCAATTTTCAAATTTCACACTTAAGAGGTGCACCTTCTAAAGATTACATACTTAAAGAAAGAATTGCACTAGAAATAGCACACTGAAAGGACACACAATACTCAAATTGCACATGGAAGAGAATATGTAAAACTATATTGTGCATTGAAGGAAACACATGCTAGAAATAGTGCATTGAATGGTTACGTCCAATACTCAAATTGCGCATTGAAGAGAATGTGTAAAATAAGATTGTGTATTAAAGGAAATGCATAAAGGTAAGATTGCACACTAAAAAAAACTATGCAAAATTAGATTGTGCACTGAAAGGGACTACACACAGAGAGAGACTAGAATTCACTAATGCACATTGAAAAAAGGGAAGAAGATCAAATTACATATTAAAGGGGTGCGCAATTTGAAATTGCATGCTTAAAGAGAATGCAAGAAGGCACCCAACAAAGGAATGTACAATCTAAAACTACTCACTTAAAAGTGCACATGATACAAGTACAAAAAAAAAAGGCACACTTAAACAATTTCTCAACTCAAACTAGCACACCTAGGAGTGCACAATTTGAAATTGAAGGTTGGCCATGAACAAGAAAACACGAGCACAAATTGAATGACTCCATAGCACACAATGAAGGTGTGTAATCTAGATGAAAAACATCAAAAAGCACACCAAAATGCATAATCTAAAGGCAAACACCATAATGTGCATTGGAAGATGTACAAACTAAGAATAAAAACATTATAACACGCTAGCAAGTGTGCAAATTGAACAAAAAACACTCCAATGCACATTAATTGGCACGCAAACTAGATGAAAGCCTTTGAATGATGCTTGAAAAACAAGTTTGAAGAAGAATTTTAAAATCAAATTTGTAATGAAAATCAAAATTAAACTAAACCGAAATCTGTTAGGAACTTTGAATTACTTTGTTCTGATGCCCTAAATCGTGTAGGGTGCACGCAAATCTATCATAGGCTCTTTAAATATATCACAACAGATAAATAGATATTCAAAAGCAATATGGATACCATAGAAAACATAAATCTAGATAATAAAGCCACATACCTTTGATTCAGATGTTCCTAGATTAATTCCAATCAATGTATATAACACTAAAGTCATAATAGATTTCATAAACACCATGATCTTTCACCCAATGACTCTTCCTTGTGTTTAGGCACTAAGATGGTGGAGATCTCAAGGGTGGAGGTTAGGGTTCTCTCTTTCGACTAAAGGAAAGAATGAAAAGACTTGAAAACCCTAACCCCTAAAGAGGAATTTATAGGCTTCTTATTAAGCTTAAGTGACTTAAACCCACCATGGGCTTGGGTTACTTGATCTATCCTAAAAAGGTTGCTAATTGATTAATTAACCATATAAGGCCCTCATTAATCAATTAGCCTAGTCTAGGCATGTGACTCATTTATCCTCATGCAACCTTGCATAATTACCAAAATACCCTTACGTTCAAAAGTGAACCAATAACCCATCCAACCCTCATAAACTGTGTCATCAAGGAATATGAGCTTAGAGTGAGGACCACTAGGACCCATAGGAGTACCGGCTCCCTTAGTATCAAATTTTGAAATGGACTCAACATCCCACCACAGAGAGTCAACTACACTCCAACACCCTATGTATATTACAACAAGACACCATGTGCTCAGGTTTGTGACCTACTATCTACTACATGCAGACTCCCCATGAACTGATGTCCGTAATTTAATAAGGTAGTTCTATCACCTATCAAGATTACAGTTCCAATCCTTGAGTTAGAGATCCCACTTATTATGTGATCAATTGACATACTCCAACTCCAAGGAGCATATGTCAAATTCCACTAAAGGAATTATTGTGGCCATAGATTTCATGATCACATGTCCTTTGGATAACCTAAAGGAACACATTGTCTCAATCTTATGAGATATCATGGTGCCTCTATTGAGAATACCTATTGTCACTAGCCTCCATTAATAATAACTCAATCCATATGGATATATGACCACTTTAGGGTCTCACCCATTGGTTAAAGTCTCCTGTTGATATTGGCACAAACTCAATATCCTCTCAAGGTTAAGAGTCCATGCAGTATCGTATCTTAGTGAATCATGCCAATTTATAGCCTTGCATCATGATTCACCGTAGGTTCTGTCCAGTGCGCATCACATACACTAGTGCACTCACCACGGGAAGCCTATCCTAATGGTCAAGACAAGCCATCCCTCTAATTAGGAAGTGGTGCACTACAGTCTCTACTAGATTGCCCAAATCCATGGACCAACTATGGGCAACTATCTACTTACAAGGAACCCATGACTTGTATCCTTTATACAACTCCTAATGCACTCAAGTCATTTACAATGAAATAGACATGGACTAAATGCTCAAATCAATGTCAACACACCACATGGATAGTAAGGGGATAGTTAAGTCTAACTTTGTCACATCATGTCTTGCTTTTAGGAGATCAATCCCAAAAAAATCACCAAAATGAGATTAAAGAAAAACAAAATAGAAAACTAAATCAAGCAAAGCCTCATTTCATGAATCATCAATGGACTTGAGAACAAGTGAAAAATCCAAAAGAATTTTAAACCAAGTCAAAAAAAAAAAAACTTCCAGACCATTCTACAATGAAGTGAATCATTGATTAAAACAATTTTTAAGTAATTTCATTGAATCCAAAGATGAACAACAAAAGAAAAAAACATGTATTACCAATAAGAATCAACAATCTAATGCGTGACCTTCAATATCCACACCCAACCAACAAACAATCTCTAAAATCAACATAAGGAAGGATAAGAACAACAAATGATAATGAAAACATGAAATCAAAGTGATCTTACCAAGGATTCTCTCCTCAAGCAAGTGTTGATCAACTTCTAGTATTTTTTTTTCTCCTTTAAGCAAGAAGATCTTCTAAATTCATTAAAGTTCTCTCTCCATATAAAAAGAAAATGGTAGAATATTCCTCCCAAATGCAAGAGAGTCTTCTTCCATAATATTCTCTCATGCCAAATAAGTCTCCCAAGACCTCTTTTATAGAGTAAGGGATATGGAAGTTTTGGACACTTGTACTCATCTCCTTCTGTGGTCACCCTCTTTTAAAACCCTTAAAAAATAATTCCCTAAATCAATCTCAAACTCCTTTAAAAAGTAAAGCAAAAACTTGAGACTAAAGGCCATTAAAAAAAAAAAAAAAACAACAACATCAATATTCATAAACCAAGCCTAGGGGGCTAATAAAATCTCATTGCGGATTCAGAAACTCCTTCTAAAAGGCCTCTAGAAGTGACCTAAGAGTCAGTGACAAAATAAGTGATGGGTGAACCACACCACAGAGCACGATGAATGGCTAAATAAAAGGGGATCCTAAGCACATACTAGAAGGGAGTCGAAGATAGGAGAAACAAGTATAAAATAACATGTGCTATGAGGACAAAATGGAGGGTCTAGAACCAAAAGTAGACTAGCATTACAAAAAAAATCAACTTAATTGGTTGAAACAGGTTTAACTAGTTACCCTTTCCTAGTCGAGGTCCAATCTAGTTTGCATAAAACTTTTTTTTTTTTTAGAGAGCATGTGTTCTCAGTTAAGGCAAACCCTTACCTAGTCAAGGCCTAATCGAACCTCGAAAAGGAAAAAAGTCACTTGTTATACATTTATTACCTAACAACTAGTCAACCGATAAATATGAAGCTCAACCAAGAAAGTTTAGTTTTCTATTTTTTGGGTGTCTAAGGTTGAAAACCTTTAAACAAAGAGCTTTCATTCATTTATTACCAAGATAATTATTGCATTGAATTCCCTATCTACCATTTTCTTTCATTCAAAGTTCTCAACTCCTTATGCATTATTCTTTCACTTGCAAATCATCCTTAGTGCAGCTTTTATGTTCATCCTAACTTTTTGTGTATTCAAGCATTTATTGTGCTAGGTGAAGTGTTATTAAACCTTCATATATTTGAGTAAGGTTGAGCATTGAAGTTTTAAGTTGGTGTTTAACTTGAAGAGATTTGTGTACATGCCCATTAGAACCTTAACTTGGAAAGGGATTGAGGAAAAGTGGATGTAGGCTAAAATTGCCTAATAACTATAAAAACCGAGTTTGTATCACTTTGACTCTATCTTTTTCCATTCATTAAACAATTATTTGTGTAACTAAAGGTTTTTTTTCTTTAATGTTTTTGAAACCCAATTCACTTTGCCTCCCTCCTTCTCTTGGGTGTTTTGCTTAATTGTTTCGTAAAATGCACTTCAAAATGCCTGGAATAAGGGCAACAAGCATACATAAGAAAATATTAATTAATTTATTAATAAAAGAAGAGATTTGTCATCAAATCAAGGATCACCCAATATGTACAAGATGTTTGTAACTTAAATCAAAGGTCAAAAGTAGATAAGCTAGCATTAAATGGGACTAATTCTACAAGATATACAAAGTGTGAAAAACCAAGACAACATGCTAATGTGTGAAAGCTTGTATTTAACAGGAGTCAAGATGAAATAAAAATCAGGGCAAAAATTATATAACATATAAAAGATTGTTAGGACATTAAGTCTTATTTATATGTTAGTAATTTTGAATAAATTTATGTCTGACCATAGAAGTTATTTCAAATAGTGACTTACTTTCCATTGAAAATCAAGGGTTTTTATTTATCCAACTTTGAAGTCATAGGTACGTCTAAAAAGGTTTGGCTTGTAGCATATAAAGGCTTATTTGAGGTATAAAATGCTCGGTACCATTTTTTAGCATAAAATGTTTTAAAAATGATTTCTCAAAAAATAGGGGACACTCAAGCAGTTCATCCCACTCAAGTGGTTAGAGCGCTGAAGCGGTCTAAGTTGCTCAAGCAGTCATGAAATTCCTACCAAGTTTAGAAACATAATTTGAATGAATTTCAATCCAACTCTAATTTGAAAACTAGTGATACTAAATTCCTTATGGCTTTTGCTTATAAATCCTGCTCTTGTAACCCTTTGAGGGTTAGAGAATCGAGTTAAGAGATTAGAGATTGTAGAGATCTAATTTTTAGAGATCTCTTATTCTTTAGAGGTACTCTTTGAGAGGAAAGCCTAATTTGCCTAGAATAGGTTAATTTATTTTAACCTAATATCTTGCAGGGCTATTCTAAAAGGTTTATATTTATATTTATTCCAACATATATTTTGGTTGAAGATAGTGAATAAATTGGATTGATTGGTTAATTGGTTATTGAGTTTGTTAAATTGGTAATCTTGTGGTGGTTATACCTAGAATCAATTATTGATTTGTTGCGATTATTGTTGAGTTTGTTAGGTTGGCTATTCTTGTGGTTATTATCCCTAACATTCTTCAACAAATGTTGTTAATATTTGGATATCGATTCATCATAAAAATCAGATTTTTATTGGGTGAAATCCTATTGTAATATCTAGGTCATCCCTATAATATCTTGGATAAGAAAAGTGATCATAATTTAAAAATATTGATTTAAAATTTTAAAATCACCCATTCACCTCCCCTTTGGGTGTTCCTTATTGGACTTTTGATTATTCAAAGGGTATTCAAAGCAATACCCATATTTTTTCAAAGATGTCTAAAAAATTTTCAAAAGTCAAAGGAACCTATAAACACCAAGTAATACAAATTTCAATAAACATTTCATAACTCAAAAATAGGACAATATACAAACACATAAAAGATTGATTTATTCCACAAGCATAACAAAGAATTTTTTAACAAGGCCAAATGTCTAGATAAAATTACAAGTCTTAAAAATAATTAAAAATGAATGAATTGGGATTGATTCACAAAAGCATTTTGTTGCTCCAAAATAGGGCAAAAAAAAGCAATTGAGAGAAATGAATTATTCAACAAGCTTAGGAAAGAGTTTTCCAATAAGGCAAAAAATCTTTAGCACATTCAAGATTTCAAAATCCATTTGAAGTTTCAAAAATAATTTAGAGCATGTCAAATGGCCTAGATTTACAAATATATTTTGGGACTAAAAAATAGGGCAACAAGTAATCGACACTTACAAACAAAATATGCAAGCTTAAACATAAGCCTAATTTTTTTTTTTTTGCATAGACAATCCAACATTTCAACCCTTTAATGAGCATGGCAAGAGCTCATAAAGGCTAATAATAATCTTATTCCTCTTCGGTTTCAAGGATAGTTCACGTCTCCAAAATAAAGAAAATTTGAAAATCAAATATTTAGAAAATTGAGTGATGTTGGCTAAGGGCATAGGTCATAGCCCTCACCTTCTCAACCCCCAAATGAACATGAAATTAAGTTCATAAAAGGCATGGAATGCCTAATTATACTCAGATTTGGAAAAAAGAAAAAAAAAAAGAGGTTGAAATGCACATAAAAGTAGATTATAAGGGTATTTGTTTTCATGTAAATTCAAGTTATTTATGTCAAGGCATGTGGCAGCCATTAATAACCATAAATTAGCCACAAATTCAAGTCCCTAATGATCATAGAATTATATTCACAAGGGCTGAAAAATGACTCAAAAAAAATGGTTTTAAAAATACTTGAAAAATCATAAGATTGAGAGCAACTAGTTATATTTTCAAGCAAAATTGTGAGACTAAAGTCCTTGTCTATGGGCCTAAACTTTGGCCATGAGATTGGCCATCAAGGTGAGTTTGAAATTCCATAAAAAAGATATTGAAACAAGAGTTAATAATCAATTTTGAGAAGAAAAAAAAAACAAAAGTGACTTAATAGATCGTTTTCTAGGAAGAAAAGATTTTGGCAAAACATCAAACACATGTGGTTCTCTATTTTTCTTTTCAAAATTAGTAAAAAAAACTTCCAAAAGTATTAAAACAAAGAAAAATCAAAATCCCCAAAGGATGAACAAAAGAAAACCCATAGGTTACAAAGTAAGACACCCATATCATGGTCTTAAAATCAATAAGCTCCAAAAAGAAAATCAGCCCAAGAAATGAATAAATTAAAGCCAGTCAAGGTATAAAGAATATCCAAACATTAATTTAAGTAAACAAACAAGCATCTAATAAGCATCAAAACTAAAAAGAATGAAGAAAATCATATTAGACAAAAAAAAAATGAAGAAAAAAATACACAAACCAATCATATGATCTTCCAATATTCACAACCCACATGACCATCATCTAAAGAATCAATAAAATAAAATAAAATAAAAACTAAAACAAACAAAAAAAAAAATCAAAATTAAGAACTTACCAAAGAAACTCCTCCCAATTATGATACTTAGCTTCTAATATGGATAAATCTTCTTCCCCAAGCCAAGTTCACCTCCAAATCTTCCAATCTTCTTTTCTACCTTTTTTATTTTTTATTTTCTCACATTAGACAGAGTTTTCCCTTAGATATCAAAGATAGTCCCTAAAAGTGAGCTCCAATGCTCATATTTATAAGTGAAGGGAGGGTAAAGATTTTAACTCATGTCATCATCTCCACTAAAACCATGAAAGCTTTTTTTTTTTTTTTCTTTTTTTGGATAAACTTATATTTTATTGCTCTAATCTTTAGAGTACAGGCTACATCTATTTAAATAACTAATGGATAGATAATTCCTATGCTAAAAATAAGGAAACAGAAAAATAAATTTGATTGTAATCCTAATTTCCTAATCTGAATAAAAAATTTGACTACATACAAAAAAACTAAAATTCAAATAATTCCTCAAATCAAGAAACCTATCCATTCTAAAATTCTAAGTCCAATTTGAACCAGTCTAACCAAACAACTTTCCAACACTCCCCCCTCAAGTAAAGGCATAAATGTCTATCATACCTAACTTATCCACATTATCTTCAAAGTCTTCTCTCGGAATCCTTTTAGTTAAAACATCTATGATTTGGCTTTTGGACGACAAATATGCATATTTTCCTTTGCTCAAATTTTTCCCTAATGAAATGTTAGTCCACCTCAACATGTTTTGTTCGATCATGATGGACTAAATTGTGGAAGATGCTTATAGCTACCTTGTTGCCACAATACATCATAGCTAGAGGATGAATTGTAATATTTAGTTCTTCTAATACTCTCTTGATTCATACGACTTCACAATTCCATGAGCTATTGATCTAAACTTAGCTTCAGCACTACTTCTCGCCACCACATTTTGTTTTTTGCTTCTCCACTTGATGATATTTCCAAACACAAATGTGCAATAGCCAGATGTTGACCTCTTACCTTCTATAGACCCTACCCTATCTGCATCCATGAAGACTTCTATCTTTAATTGCTCATGCTTTCCAAAGTGAAGTTCTTTTCCTAAGGTTCTTTTGAGATATTATAGTATTTTATACACAACATTCATGTGTGCTTTATATGGAGAATACATGTACTAACTGATTGTACTTACTGCAAAACCAATATTTGACCTACTGTGAGAAAAGTAGATGAGTTTTCCAACTAGTCATTGGTATCTTCCTTTGTCAACTAGATCCCTTTTTTTTACTGAGTCTATCTTGTGTCTTAAATCAATCGAAATGTCATTGGGCTTGCAACCAAGCATCCCTGTTTTCTTAAGTAAGTCTAAAGTGTACTTTATTTAATAAATAGAGATTCGATTTTTATTTATGGCAATCTCCATCCCTAGAAAATACTTTAGTGTGCCAAGGTCCTTCACCTCAAATTCCTTAACTAGGATCTTCTTCAAAGCTTCAATTTCTACATGATCATTACTTGTTAAAATCATATCATCAACATAAACTATGAGAACAAATACTTCACCCTCATCAGTAGATTTGTAAAACATGGTATGATATGAATGTCCTCGACGATAGGCATATTGTTTTACTACTCTTGAGAGTCTTTTGAACCATGCTCAAGGTGACTATTTGAGATCGTAGAGAGATTTCTTCAATTAGCAAACTTTATTGGAGCTTCCTTGTTCAAGTCCTAGTGGCACATCCATGTAAATCTCCTCCTCTAATTCCCCATTAAGAAAAGAATTTTTTATGTCCAAGTGTTGAATAAGCCAATCATAGTTTGTAGCTAGAGAGAAGAATTCAGATAGTGTTTAGTTTTTCCACTGGTGCAAAAGTGTCTTGGTAATCTATCTCGTAAGTTTGAGTAAATCCTTTAGTGAACAATCTTGCCTTGTATCATTCCACCGAGCCATCAGATTTTTATTTTATTGAAAATAACTATTTGCATGCCACAATTCTTTTATCTTTCATTTGGGTAACAAGTTCCCACATTTCATTTTTTTTTTCAAAGCTTTGACTTCATCCATAACTACTGCTTTCCATCTTGGATCACGAAATGCCTATACAGTTTTTAGAATTTCTATGGAAGAAATGTGAGAGGTAAAAGTAGAAAAAATATGAGGATAATCTATGATAAGATACAAAATTGGATATGAGATGAATGGTACAACATCTAACACCTTTCCTAAGTGCCATCAGGAGATCTATGCCACTAGGCACTAGGTCTACAAGAAGTGAGGAATGTGAAGGGATGAAGAATTGTCCAAACTTGATTCAAGAATTAGCTCTAGTGTGGTTTCATGGCAAGGTGTGAGTATATCAGGTGTTATACACTTCCTTGAGTAGACTTTGAATTATGGTATAGACTGGGCTATTGGTGGCAATGCTTTATCTCCCCCTACATTTGACAATTTGTCATGTATTGGAACTATTGTTGGGTTCAACTAAGCGAAAAAAATGGATGGAGAGATTTGAGTGGACATTGGATTGGTTGATAATAGTCCGAATTGGTTGCTAGGAGTGTAAGAACTAGAAAAGGAGATTGTGGAATTTCCCATGACGAAGCTTCACTAGAATTTTCCTTCTAAAGCGAAGTGTAATATGGTTGTTGTTCAAAGAAGGTTACATCTTTAGAGATGTACATTTTCCAATCAACATGATCAAAACATCTATATCTTTGTTTAGTTGTTGCATATCGTAAAAATAAGCATTTTATAGCCCTAAGATCAAGTTTACCACGATTATGTGAATGAACATGTAAAAAAGTAGTAAACCCAAAAATTTTAATTGGTAAATCTTAAAAAATTCAAGAATATGGGAATGAAGCAAGCAAAACAGCATTGCTAGTTTTAAAATTAAGAACTTTCAAGGACATCCTATCAATCAAATATGATGTTGTAAGAATGGTGTGCCCCCAATGTATTTTTCTAACATTCATTAAAAATAATAAGGATCGAGCAACTTCTAAGAGGTGTCTATTCTTTCTTTCGACAACTCCATTTTGTTGTGGAGTATATCTACACATAAATTTTGATGAATAATCCCAATAGTTGATAAAAGCTCTCCAAGAACAACATTTATATATTCACTACCATTGTCGGTTCTAAGAATTTTAATGAACGTTTGAAATTGGTTTTTTATCACTAAGTAGAAAATTTTGAAGGTTTGAAAGACTTCAAATTTTTCTTTAAGGTGGTAAACCTAGCAAATTCTTGAATAATCATCGATGAAGGTAATGAACCATTTTGTACCAGTTAGATTTGTTACCTAAGATGGTCCCTAAAGATCACTATGTATGAGAGTAAAAGGTTTAGAGGGCCTATAAAGTTTAGCAAGAAACACTAATCCTGTATGCTTTATCATTTGACACGCTTCACATTGAAAATTGGACAACCTTTTATTTTTAAAGAGTTTTGGAAACAAGAACCAAAGATACAGAAAGCTAGGGTGCCCTAATCTATAGTGTCATGACATTATTTCATGATATATTAAAAAAAAAAAAAAAAAAAAGATAAAACATTGCTACCAACAATAGTGGCTTATCCTTTCCCAACTTCACAATCATTAAAGTGGTATAGACTTTCACACTCACATGCATTGCCAATCGTCCTCCCCAAAGCTAAGTCCTGAAAAACAACACCAGTAGAAGAAAATTTAGACACACAATTGAGATCTCTAGTGAGTTTACTAATGGACAATAAATTACATGATAAATTTAGGACATGTAAGACTGATTCAAGAGAAAGAGTTTTTGTTAGGGAGATGGTTACTTTTCTAGCAACTGGGGTATACAACTCATTCATAATTTAGACTTTCATATTACTAGCACATGGTACATATGTTGTAAATGAAGTGAATGACCCTGTCATGTGATCTGTAGCTCAGGAATCGATGATCTAAGGTTTATAAGAATTGGCTAAGACACTAAATGGGTATTGAGTTCTACTTGATAGTTTTAGAGAGCAAAATGGTAAGGTATCAACATTTGGTGAACCTAAGACAGAAATTGATGTGGTTTGTGGATTAATGAGATGTTGCAAGACCTTTAACTGCTCCTTGGTGAATGGTGAAGTGATTGTGAGGTTGTGAGGTTCTCTGATTCGCTATGGTAAGCTCTAGAATTACGGTTGAGTCTTAGGTTTCTCCTAGTAGGCAGCTTTTTGTGGATCTTCCAGGATGTATCTCTTATGTGGCCTCATTTCTAATAGTGGTCACACCAAGGACAATCACCATTTTCTCCTAGTCATTAGTCATTTGGTTGAAAAGTCTCCCCACCATGAATAACCAGGGCAAAGTCTCAGATTAGCTAGATTGTTGTTTTCCCAATGTTACTTTCCACCTACTCTCTTCTCGTCGTACCTTAGAGAAAATCTCCCTTATAGATGGAAATGACTCTTTTCCTAGGCTTCAGCCTCAAACCTCATCGAGTTCCTTGTTGAGTCTTGCCAAAAAGTCACATGCCCTTTATTTTATGAGAATCTTGCAATAATGGGCACTGTCTTCACCATATTTCTACTCCATATTAGAGAATAAATCATGTTCTTGCCATGCATTTTGAAGGATATTATAGTATTGTGTAACATTATAACTACTCTATTTGATATCTTCAACTTAGTTTTAATTTCAAACATTTGAGTAGCATTACCTAAATCTGAATAAGTCTCTTGGACTGCATCCTGAAGGTCCTTGGCGGGTAGGAAGAAAGAGGTAGGTCTACCCAATAGCTACCTCCATGGAGTTGATTAACCAGGCCATTACCATGTAGTTCTCAGATCCCAAGTTTGGTACGTAGGATCTTCCAACTTGGGTGCTTTGTTGGCGCCTGTGAGATAGTTCAACTTTCCTTTTCCTCATATGAACAAGTTCGCCAATTGTGATCATTGAAGAAAATTACATCCATTTAATTTATGGATCGTAATTTGCAGGGTTGGATTTTCTGTACCGCTTGGATTTGTTGTTGGAACATGTAGTTGTGAAGTCCCAGGTGAGGCATTAGATTCCTCCATGTGAGTTGCACCAGTCATAGCAATTTTCACTATTGTTCTATTTTTTTTTCTTCTCTAGCTCTAATACCCTAAAACCATGATAGGTTTTTTTTTTGGATAAACTTATACTTTATTGCTCTAATCTTCAAAACATGGGCTACATCCTTTTAAATAACAAGCAAATATATAATTCCTATGCTAAAAATAAGGAGATGGAAAAACAAATATGATTCTAATCCTAATTGGAATAAAACTTTGACTACATACAAAAAAACTAGAATTCAAATAATTCCTCAAATCAAGGAACTTATCATTATAAAATTTTGAGTCCAATTTGAACTAGTCTAACCAAACTAACTTTCCAACATCCAACTAAGTTGAACTTATCTTTAAAACCCTTGAAAATTCAAACCCAAATAAAGAGACTCAAAACCTTAGGTTTTTAGGCCCACAACACCCCCTAAAACCAACCCAAGAGCCTAGAAAAAAGGGTAAAAAAGTTTGACAAAGAAATAAGAATAAAAAAGGATCAAAATAAGGATTTTTTTAGCAACTGTTTGAGCTAGTACATCAATCTACTAAACTAGTTTCCTAGACTGGTTGAACTAACTAAACCAGTTTCCCAAACTATTTGAATCAACGAAACTAATTAAGGCAAAAAAGGGCTCGATTCTTACTAATGAAGCTCTATTTGAACTCCAAACATGCCAAAACTTTGGAGACTCCTAGGGTAATGCTAAAGTCGTATCGTGGATCCAAAACTATATCTAAAAAGTCTTTCAAAGTGGCTCAAAAGTCAATACTAAGGACGAGTATTGAACATACCACTAAGGAGTATAAGAACAATCACACAAAGGGGGTTCCTATATATGTACTACACAAGGGCGCAAAGTGAAGGACACCAAGTATGATCTACAACTTGTGCTATAAAGACAATATGGGGGGTCTACATGCACTTTTTGAGAAGACCTAATTAGCCTTCCTATATTCCAAACTCTTGAAAACATTTTTATCTTCTCATTTGTTAGGTTAGAAAAGAGATTCCATAAGGCACAAAAGTAAAATACACTAGGAGCACACATGGTGTTGCATCATGGATGTGAAGTTCAGTGGACATGTTGGGGAGTAAGACTTAGGGATGGCTTTTCACATGATATTTACATCTAAATGGTCTTGAGGAGACTATGTGGATGGCTTTTCACGTAAAAAAAATTTCTCTTTCATATTGATTTATCTATTCTCGCCCTTATAACAAATGGGAAAGTTAAAAAAATGAAAAATAATTAACTTTTGGATAAAAAAAAAATTTATCTATGTGGCTTTCATAATAATTTATTTATTTTTTCAATGAAGTTAAAAAAAATTAAAAATAATTAATTTTTGGACTAAAATTTTTGTTAAGACCTATTTACCCTTGTGTTAATGGCCTCATGTGGCATATGAGAAACACAAGAATGATGAATAAAAACATGTGATATATATTATTTGTCATTGCCATTATGCATTTGTTGGTGGTAAAAAGTAAGAAGTGTAGCAATCAAAAAAGATTTTTCTTGTACCTTTTTTCTTTGTGAGGAGTGAAAAAACATGATTTTAACATGATGGGCTAGGCTTATTGACTTATGTTTTTGTTTTGTTTTTTGTTTTTATTTCTGATTTTATTTTCCTAGTTTGTGTTTCACATGCCACCTTGAGGAGGGATATTGGAGATATAAAGATATTTGACTTTCTGCCTAAATTGAGATAAGGAGATATTTGACTTTTCCTAAACAATAAGGATGGAGATCTTTCTTAGTAGAATCCGATTTATTACTTTTTATTGTATATAAGATTATTTCTATTTTTGTATATAATGCTACGTATCTTTTAAAAATATATATAAAAAAAGTATTTTCTTAATTCCTATCAAAACTCAGAAAACGTTGATTTTAACGTGACGGGCTAGGTTTATTGATCTATGTTTTGGTTTTGTTTTATATTTTTATTTCTCAATTTTTTTTCCCAGTTTGTGGTTCAAAATAGCCCTTGTGGCACAATTTCTAATAAGCAATGACGTTAGCGAAGATGGTGATACTGTGAAAAAGTTTGGAATATTATGAACTATTGAGAAGTTGAAAAGCTAATTACATTAATTGATAGGAATGATTGAAGATTTTAAATTGATAAAACCTGAAAAGTGTGAAATATTATAAATCACTCAGAAGTTGAAAAGCTAACATTGATAGGGACTTTAAAACGATTGAAGACTTTAAAACGATCACACTTGTTCTTATCTTGAGGAAATAATAGTGTCTTATATACTTGTGGGCTATTAATTCCTGGCCAATGAATCCGATAGGATAAGAAGTGATGGGAATATTAATCGAAATTGATTTTCTCAACTGTGAAGCAGTTCACATATCGCTCCTGGAAAAATGAAGATTAGCTCAGTTGCAGTTTTCTTTGCTTTTATTACTCTCCTAATATTTACATGGAGGTTATTGAATTGGGTGTGGTTGAGACCAAAGAAGCTAGAGAGATCCCTTAGGAAGCAAGGTCTGACTGGAAATTCCTACAGGTTGTTGCATGGGGATTTTAGAGAGATATCGAGGATGAATAACGAAGCAAATTCCGGACCCATCAGCTTCTCTGATGATACTGTGCAGCGAGTTCTACCATTTTTTTATCATTCCATCCAGAAATATGGTATGAAAATTAACTTCTCTTTATCATTGCACTAAAATATTTGTGGAATTTTCCGCAAGGGATGTTGGTTTTCTGGTTTTTTTTTTTTTTATTAGTTATTTTTACTGTCCTTTCTTTTTCTTCTCCAAGAAGTTATAACCCAAAGGAATTTCAATGGTACTTCAAATTTCCTTTTTCTACTTCGGAGTGTAACTTTCAAGGTTTATTTGATTAAAAATAATCAAGTAATCCCAAATTTATAAAAATATCCTTCTCATAAAAAAGACTCATTTTTTATAAAAAAAAAAAAAAGAAAAAAATACTTATTATTTTTCTTTTCAGTCTAAAAAAATGACTCATTTTTTATAAAAATATACTTGGGAAAAACCTATTTTTATACACTCCTAAAAAAAATTACAAAATAAGAACTCAAATTTATAAAATACAAATTTCAAACAGCTATTTAAAAATAATTAACATTTAATATATTTTTTGATCAAATATACATGTACTACCTTTTAACAATATAAGTATTATCTTTTATCATTTTAGGTACTACCTGAGATCAATATAAAATATTTTTATTTTATAATTATTTTTATATAGAGTGTGAAAACTCACTTTTTTAAATATACTTGTTGTTTTTCTTATAAAAATAACATTCTTTTTTTTAAAAAAAAAATTTACCAAAAAAATTATCAAAATATTAAGAGATATGTATTATAAAAAAAAATAACTAATTTTTTAGTTGAAATATGAAAGGTGTTAGATTTACAAATTTAGGATTATTTTATTCTTTTTAATTGTGCAATTCAATTTTTTTATAAGCTATATGTATATAGGTATATATGGATGTCAACTTTGATAAAGAGCTTTATTTACTTTGTATGTTGTTTAATCGTTGGGAATTGTGAATAGTTTTTAAATTTTTATGCTAATTGTTTTTCATCTTTTCAAATGTTGCATGAACTTTTGACTTTTGATAATTAATCAAATCATTATAATTTTCTTTAGATATTTGAGCTTCTTCAATTAGAGCGCCTTGCATTTGCCTCCTTAACTACCCAGGTCCTTTAGATCCTTTCTAACATTTATCCAACAATGGGCATTAAAAATGCAGGCAAAAATAGTTTTACATGGTTGGGCCCAAAACCAGTGGTAAACATTATGGAGCCTGAGCTGATAAGGGATGTTCTCTTAAAGCACAATGCCTTTCCAAAACCACCGCCGCACCCTCTCGGCAAGCTGCTGGCTACTGGTGTTGTTGCATTGGAAGGTGAACAATGGACTAAACGTAGAAAGATCATAAACCCAGCTTTCCATCTAGAGAAGTTGAAGGTAATTTTATCATGCTCATTTTCCAACTGGAAAAGGTGATCCTAATTCCCATTCTTTCTTTATGTTTAATTTTAGAAATTGTGACAGCAGAATAACGGTTACATAAACTCAAACGATACTTCCTTTTATAAATACATTAAAGGATGGATATGGTTAACTTTTTGAGGCACTATTTATTTGGTTATGCAGCCATACCCCAACTTGTTGCCTGGTTTCTCTGCATAGCCCTCTTCTTATAGGAAAGAAAATAAATTTCCGAATGTTCCATAATTTAGTAGGCATATTCACAATTTTACTGCCTCTTGTAATCCTTTTTCTTATGTGTGATAAATTTTTTGCACGATAACTCAAAGTGAAAATGTGAGACTGACTTCTAAATTTATCAATGGTGTTTGAATTTGTTATATAGCACATGGTATCCGCATTTCAATTGAGTTGCAGTGACATGGTCAATAAATGGGAGAAGAAGCTCTCCTTGGACGGCTCATGTGAATTGGACATTTGGCCCTATCTTCAAATTTTGACGGGAGATGTTATTTCAAGAACAGCATTTGGTAGTAGCTACGAGGAAGGAAGAAGGATATTCCAACTCCAGAAAGAGCAAGCACATCTTGTAGCCCAGGTTACTCAGTTAGTTTATGTTCCAGGATGGAGGTAGGCATAAAATATTTCAAGGAATTAATCTGGACCCAGTACTAATAACCAAATGCTATATCTTTCACGGTATCACCACCACCACCACCAATAACAACAACAACAATAATAATAATAACAATAACGAAGAAGAAGAACAAGGGTTTGATCCAGCATGGGACAAAAACAAGAATAAAATTAACAACTGTTATAACATTTAAGAACTATAAAATGTTTCATTTATTTTTTTAATATGGCTCTCCACTAATATTTGTTTTCCTTTAAGTAGTTTATCCCCTAAAATGGAAGTTTTCCAATTTTTGGCTTTCTATTTTGAGAACTTTCATTTTGTTCAAATTAAAGAATGTAGCTGTCTTCAAAACAAAAATCAAGTTGAAGGATCACTTTTTCTTTTATTGGCAGAACATCTTAGCAAGATGAATGGTGAAATACTACTATAAAATATATGTAGACCCAATGGACAATTAATGTCTGGATAGTCTCATCTTTGGAACACCATGGATATTCAGAGAAATTGAACGAGTACAAAGTCATGGATGAAAATGCATTAGTTGCTTCCTGTATTTTATTGATCTTCATTTACTTGGATTACTTCCAAGCAGGTTTTTTCCAACAAAGACAAACAGGAGAATGAGGCAAATTAGAAATGAAGTCAATGCATTGTTGAAGGGTATCATTGAGAAAAGAGAGAAGGCAATGAAAGTTGGCGAAACTGCTAATCATGATTTATTAGGTCTGCTAATGGAATCCAACTACAGAGAAATGCAAGAAAATGATGAGAGGAAGAATGTTGGAATGGGCATCAAAGATGTCATTGAGGAGTGTAAGCTATTCTACTTTGCCGGCCAAGAGACTACCTCGGTTTTACTTCTGTGGACAATGGTTCTATTAAGCAAGCATTCAAACTGGCAAGATCGTGCAAGGGAAGAGGTTTTACGGGTTTTTGGTAATAAAAAACCAGATGGCGATGGCTTAAATCACCTCAAAATTGTGAGTATCAATCCAATATATATTCAATATAGTAATCCTTCTTGAAAATAATATATTACTCTTTTCTTTTTTTCAATCTTAAGACAATATGTTTTGTTTCTGTATCCTTTTTGGTTTAATTGAAAGCTATATGCAGATACTTGGTAGCCCCAATGGAATTTTTCTTTCCTTATCTACGTGCACAACGCATCAGCAGTGGCCACTTGACTTTACTGAAGAAGGGGGGGGGGGGGGGGAGGGGGGTGTGGGGGGCGGGGCGCAGACTATTCTTTTCTTTGCGTGAATTTTTTATTTGCTTGTTAGGTTGTTATAAGTGTGGTGAAAACTTTATGCAAATACTTAGCATCAATCATTTACAAGACCGAAGATAATCTTGATATTTGCTCTTGCCAAATGTTTTCTTGAAATTTAAACTCAAGGCTACAATATATATTCAAGGGGTTCTTAGTTTGTATTGACCAGTTACTGTATGGTCCTATGTACATGAAAGTATCAGTCATGAAAAAAGTCAAACAATCTCTTTCATGACTATATTCGAAAAATTCCTTCATAATTTGATGTATGCTTCTTAGTGATTTAGTGTATTTCAATAATGAATTCTCATGATAAAAATATTTTCTATATTGCAGGTTACAATGATTTTTCATGAGGTCCTTAGGTTATATCCACCAGTATCCATGATTATTCGAACTGTTTTTGCCGACAGCCAAGTGGGAGGATTGTATTTGCCAGATGGAGTGCTGATCGCTTTGCCAATCCTCCTAATACACCACGATCATGAAATTTGGGGAGAGGATGCAAAGGAATTCAACCCGGGGAGATTTTCAGAAGGAGTTTCTAAGGCAGCAAAGACCCAAGTTTCATTTTTTCCATTTGGTTATGGTCCTCGGATATGCGTTGGACAAAATTTTGCAATGATGGAAGCGAAAATGGCTTTGGCAATGATCTTACAACGTTTCTCATTTGACCTTTCCTCATCCTATGCTCATGCACCTAGTAGTCTTTTAATGCAACCCCAACATGGTGCACACCTGATTTTACATGGACTTTAGCATCAGAGTTCTTGTTATCAGTAACAGTTAGCAAGAGCTTTAAACCTAGATAATGTTGAATTTAAAATGTCCACACTCCCTTTCACTTGAAATATATGCTCTATAGAGTCAATATATTAATGAAATTCTCTTTTTGTATATATGTCATTGTGGGTTTGCTTTTTGATATTGATGAAATGCTTAGTTTATTATGTTCTATATATAAATGATCATTTTACAAGGAGATGTATTTGGAGAATGGACATGCTTTAAAATTAGTTGTGATGGGTTACTATGCATGTTGTGATATCTACAAGGAAACTACCATTCCAATAATAGAAGAAATATTCTCATTTGTTCTTATCTTGATAGAGTGGTGTCTCATTCACTATAATTGAGTGATAAGAGTACTCTTCCGGAATTTTATAGGTATTTGTAAAGAGGTTCGTACTAAATTGGGTCACAAGTTAATACAATTTTGGAGTTACTGCCCCTAAGAAGTTGTCTGCTTACACTTGATTCAAATCCATGTCATGACAAATTATAAATGTCAGGGGCCTGGTCCAACCCCTATTTTTATTGGATCTACAATTTTGTCATTCTCCAAGAGTTTTAGACAACTTCAGAATGTTAACTGCAACCTTAAAGAACCCTTTGGATGAGCTTTCATATTCTTGGAGCAGCTTGATGTGATTGCAGTAGCTTGACATGCTTGAGCAGTTTGACATGATTGCTATGATCCCATATTGGAACCTTATAAAGAGAGGAACCGCTCCTAGTACCTATAAAAAGAGGACCTTGTAATTTATTGTTGATAAGTGATTGTATAGAGAAGTTTCTATTGTTATTTCACTTGATTTCTTCAAGTGTTGTATTCTTATTAGCTTCTAGTTTCACTTCTGCAGCCAGCCAAACTCACTGGGATGCTCAGAGTTTTGAGGTACCCAAGCACTACATGGATTTTTATGAGACATCTTGGTCTATCATAAGTGGTGGACGTGTTAGAAAAACTTGAAAAAAAAAAATCATTGATAATAAAGTTTTCACTATTGATCTTGACATGTGGATAAATGATTTCATAATCAAGAAGCATTCACATTTTCAAAACCCTCCACAAGCTTACATGCATGCCCTTCTAGTTTTGTGCTACAGATTTAGAATTTTGAGAGAAGCAAAGAACGAGGAATGAAGAATATCTTTTAACAATTGAATTTAAAATCATGATGCACTTTCATCTATTTATAGGCATAACAATAGATTATAACATTTTACCAACTTTTGTAACTTTACAAAGGCTATTGAAGACTTTACACCTATTCTAACATTACAATTCATTTGTGAATTTATAACCTTTGTAACTTCACAATTTATTTGTAACTTTACAACTTTTGTTTCTAACTACATAATTGATTGTAAATTTAAGACTTTTGTAACTTCACATGTTATTGGTGTCCTTGCAACTATCTTTGTTACCTTACATTAATTCATATTGTTGATTTACTACCTTTTAAAACGTTATACTTCATTATTCATTACAATATTTTAATTTCTAAAGTAAATGTCTATGATTAATTAACTTATTTGTATGCTATGAACTCTTTATATTTCAAAGTTAATTATCTCTTCTCAACAAGCTAAGGTGAGGACATATGTTATGGGACCTTTGTGGGATCTTTACATCCTTAGTAAGTTTGTTATGTTTGTTTCAAATAAATTTATTAATTATAATTATATTTAAAACATATTATAATCTCACCCAAAGCGTAAAAGATATATAAGTCAACTCCCCAATTTCGAATTTACATCCTAAGGTTTCGAATGTTAGGATAGAGCCATTAAAAGCTTGACATGATATAATAAATTTGGAATTCATTACTTATTTAATGATGTTCCAATTTCGCTTTTTTCTATCCTTATTCCTTGTATTTCGCTTTTTTCTATCCTTATTCCTTGTATTATACTTAATGAGCATTCTTGCCTACATATTTTGCATTGTATGTGACTTAGGTGCATTAGTAGTTGCACAGAAGATCTAAGTTATGGGTTCCTTATAAATAGATGAATTGTTCAGAGTCGGTTCCTAGGCCTAGGCAACCCATTAGAGGTTGTAGTACACCACCTCCTAATTGGAGGGATGGTTGGTCTTAGCTATTGGGATGGGTTTCCCATGGTGAGTGCACTAATGTGTATTATTGCACATTGAATAGGACCTATGGTGAGTTATAACTTAAGGCTATCAAGTAGTCATGACTCCACCAAGTTGCTTCATTGTATTGTCTCTCAACCTTGAGAGAATATTGAGCTTGTGCTGAAGTTAGCAATGGCTTTCACCTACAGTTAAGATCCTAAGCTGATCATATATTCCCTATGGATTAGGTCACTATTGATGGAAGCTAGTAGTAATAGGTATTCTCAATAAAGGTGCCATGATATCTCTTGAGATTGAGACAAAGTGTCCCCTTGGGTGATCCTAAGGAGGTGTGTTTATAGAAACTATAGTCATAGTAGTTCCTTAAGTGGAACTTGACATAGGCTTTTTTACCTTGTTAGACTACGGACACCAATTCATGAGGAGACTAAACATAATGGATAGTAGGTCACGGACCCAAGCACTTGGTGTCTCGTTGTTATTTATATAGGATATTGGAGTCCAGTTGATTCTCTATAGTGGGATGTTGAATCAACTTTAAAATTGTATTATAAGGGAGCCAGTATTACAATGGGTCCTAGTATTCCAATGGGTCCCAGTGGTACTTGTTCTGAGCTCATATACCTTGTTGGTATGGGTTATGAGGGTCAGATTGGCTCTAGGTTCACTTTTGTGCATAAGGGTGTTCTGGCAATCAAGTAAGGTTGCACAGGGGTAAGTGAACAAGGTCTCTAAATTGGGCTAATTGATTAATTAGAAGGCCTTATTAGGTTAATTAATCAATTAGGACCTATTTTGGGCTAGATTAAGTGACTCAAACCCTTAGTGGGCTCAAGTCACTTAAGCCTAATAGAAAACCCTATAAATATCCCCTTAAGGGTTAGGGTTTATATAGTTTTTTTCTAAAGAGCCATCTTCCATCTCCATATAGAGAGAGAAGGAGTCATAGCCTCCACCCTCCCTTCCATCCCCACCAAAAGTATGTTAAGATCAAGGTTCGAGTCATCGGGGGGAAGACTTAGGGTTTATAAGACTTTTGTGATTTCGTTCATCTTTACCAAGTGAATTTGATTCAGGAACATCCAAATCTAAGGCATGGTTTTTGTTAACACTTTTTGAATCCTTTTAAAGTTTAAAAATATTATTTTTCCATTGTGCATAGGATTTAGAAAAAACCTAGGATAGTTATGTATATTCCTAACCTGATCCGAACTTGGGAAACAGAGAGATCCAGGTTTTTCCATCAACTAGTATTAGAGCCATAGGTTAGTAATCACGCTAGAACCATTTTAGGGTGTGCTAAGTTGTTTTTGTAGGGTTTTTGTTTATCCCATGGCCCTAGGGATAATTAATGTGTGTTCTTTATTATGATCTTGTTATAATATAATGGTTATAATCATGATTGCTTTTATTGGGGATGTAATAATTACTTGGATTGGTTTTTATTTTTCCTAGATGGGTTGTAAGCCTCATAAGAGGCATAGGATTTTTGTTCTTTTGTAAAAATCCTTTATTTATTTATTTATTTATTATCTTAGAATGATATGTAAACTCCAAATCTTTGGAGTATAGGATTTTGTTGTAAAAATCTTTTTTTTTTTTTTATCATTCTTTGTAATCTATGGAGAGTATAGAAGCAATCCGAAGCATCAAAAAGTGTTCGTGCACATTCCCTTTTCAGAAAAGAGAAAAGAAGGATTCTTAAAGTTTCTTTCATAAGTTCCCATGGTGATTTAAGGGAAAGGAAATATTCTTGAAAATTCTTGTTTTGAGATCCTTAGCAGCCCAATTTTGTCATCTTTAACTTAAAATCGGAATGACTTTCCATAATATTTTTGGGACAAATGACATATGGTTTTTAAGCTTAGGAAGTTAGGAATCCAAGGCTTCAAACGGATTGCAATTTGGAGTTGAAATGAGGGAGTTATAGCCGATTGAAGTAAGACTGCGCAAAGAGCATGACAGCACAGTGATGCTGACTTCAACTCAAAATCGGGGCTACCTTCCATGAGGCTTTTTGGACAAACCACATATGGTTTAAGCTTAGGAAGTCAAGAATCCAAGGCTTCAAACATATCACAATTCGGAGTTGAAACGAGAGAGATATGGCTAATTGAAGTAAGGCTACGCAAAGGGAATGCAATTACGGGATGGAGTTCGAGCCAAATTGTTTTTGGTCATTTGGGCTCTATTTTTTTGGGCCCATTGGATTTTTTCTTTTTTCAATATCGGGTTTTTTCTTTTTTTTACTAACCCTATCTTTGGTTGTCTTTTATGCTTTTTTATTTTTGGCATAGAATATATTTTGGTATTCTTAAGTTAATGAATTTTCATATATATTTTTCTTTGTTTTAGATAACTTATTAAATTGGACTATGCTAGGAATTAGGAAATTTTTACTTTAGGTAAAGACAAGTTAGAAAGAAATAAGAACCTTACTTCCTTTTCAAAATTAAACTCTTAGAGATTTTTTTTTTTTTTTTTAGAAATCTTTTTAGATTTTAGATCTCTAAGGATCTTTTTATTTTAAGGAAAAAGTTTTATTTTTTTAAGTTTTTATGAAATAAATATTTCCTATTTAGAACAAGATTCTAATTTAAAGAAATAAATTATTTTCGAAATAATTTATGATTAAGATAGCTTACCAAGATATTGTTTGGAATAAAATAAATTAAAAATGGTAATTTTGGATTTTCTTAAAAGAATAAATTTTCATGAGTTTTATTTCCATTATTATTTATTTAAGAAATTGGTTGTTGTCATTTGGAATTTCAAATTCTTTTTAGGACTTTCCTTTATTTGGATTATGTAGTTCTCCAAACTCCTCCTCCCCTCCCCTAAGAGAATGAGGAAATTATTTAGTTTGAAAAGGAAAGTTCAAGGATAAGGAATATGAAAGATATTCTTATTTGGCATAGAAGTCCCAATTCAAGTAATAAATAAAAGTTTTGGAAATTCTTATGATAGATAATTTATTTTAAGATAGTTACCAAAATTATTTTAAAGTTTCTCTTCCAAAATATTAAGTAGGAGTGGGCCATAGGCAAACCCATAGCCTCTAAATCGAGCCCATCTTGATTTTGGGCCCATCACCATCCTAAAGATGGGGCGGCCCAAGGAATCAAGGGATATGGACTATCCTTTATGGACAAGACTATATATGTTTGTAGTGGGAGTGTCCAATCCTAAAGATTGAACTCTTCACTTAGTAACATTGATTTTAAGGATCTTGATTACACATTTAACTTAGACATGAAGTGGTAGAATCACCTAAAGTGGTCCCACTTGCATGGGCTATGGGCTAAACATAAAGGAGAGATCTGGGTTTTTCCCATTATCGAAACCCAATGCACAACCATTAATGTATAAGAGAGTCAACATAGAAACATAAGATTGATGTTCAATGGAATATGACTTACTATCAAGTTCTTTATTTCGAAATTGATCACTTAAAAAAGATCCAGTCATGCCTTTGGTCAAACTAAAGAATACAACTAGTCAATTTGAACTAAGATCACTGGATTTCTATTTAACACCGCCTCGTTGATCTACATACAACATAATTTGACTTCCCCTTAATTTGATATCATTTTTTTTTCTTGGAAAATGAAGGCATTGTACACCATGATCAATATTGATTTTTCATAGTTGCCTTTGTATCCACTTTTTTCAAAATATTGCAAGTGAGCAGCTTATAATTGAAAGCATGAACCTTGGAAAGAGTATGAGAGTTATGCTTAACCAATGATTCAATATTCTACACTAACTCACTTCGAGAAACAATAATAATGATCATAGTCTAACAAAGTATGCAAATAATAATATTTAAGCATGACACCAAATCCTTCCAAAGAAATCAAAGTCTATTTTAAAAGTTAAACTTAAGAGGTCTCCCTCTTGATCAAGCATGAGATGTAACTAAAGTTGAAGTTTCAATATACAAGGACATTTAATTATCAAGAATAAAATACCTCAATAGTAATTAACAAATATCTATGATTTAATCCACATCAAGTCTTGTAGATATTAAATATTTCTCTAGTTCACAAACTCGATGTATTACAAATCATGCTAATGTATCAAGTAAATAAATAAAGATCATATGCCCAAGCTAAAATTTAAAAAAGGCCAAAGGAAACTAAAAAATGATGATAAGCTCAAAACCTTTAAGGTCTATTACTTATGAAGATCAGTTGATTATGCATATGCCTAGCAATTTCCTAAAGAATTCAAACCTAAGAGAATCTAGGGGTTTGGTAAGAATATCTACCAATTGATGTTAAATTGGGACAAACTCTAGAGAGAACCTTTTCTTTAAAAAGATACCTAATGAAATGATGATGGATTTCAATGTGTTTAATACGGGAATGAAAAATAGGATTCTTTGAGATATTTATAGCACTAGAGTTGTCATAGTGTATGTTGATGGTCCCTTAATTCCATAGCCTTTGAGCATTTGCTTCATCCATAGGAGTTGCATACAACAGCTTCCAATAATAATATATTCAGTTTCAATAATAGATAAGGATATAAAGTGTTGTTTCTTACTAGGCCAAGCCACATGACAATCATCAATAAAAAAACAAGCACCAAATGTGTTTTTTCTATCCTCAACATTTTCGGTCCAATCAGCATTAGAATATCCAACAATTACAAGAGAATAATCATAAGGATACCACAAACCATAATTAAGAGTCCCATTTATATATCGAATAATTTTTTTAACAATTGTTAAGTGTGACTCTTTGGGATTTGCTTGGTACTTAGCATAAGCTCCAACACTAAAAGATATGTTAAGATGACTTGTTGTGAGGTATACTAAGCTTTCTATCATACTTCTATAAAGTTTTTGCTCAACGTCTTTTTCAGCTGCATTCTTGGAAAGCTTAGTGGTAGTGCTTATAGGTGTCCTAGAGTGTTTGGTGGATTCTAGACTAAATTTCGTAACTAACTCCATATCATACTTGGATTGACCAAAAAGAAAGATTTCATCTTTTAATTACCTAATCTACAGTCTTAGGAAAAAGGTTAGTTCACCTACCATACTCATGTCAAATCCAGTCTTATCTTCTCGACAAAGCTAAGGGCAAAGTCACTGGAGATAGCTCCAAAACAAATATCATCAACATAAATCTGAGCCACTAATAACTCATCATTGGACCAATTAACAAACAAGGTTATATCAACTCCCCTTCTCTCCAAATTTTTCGCCAAAAGATAGGTTGTGAGCCTATACTGTCAAACTCTAGGAGCTTGCTTTAATCCATAAAGGGCGTTCCTTAACTTATAAACATGATTAGAGAATTTTAGATCCTTGAATCCCTTAGATTGCTCAACATAAACCTCTTCACTCAAAATCTCATTTAGAAAAGCAGTCTTAACACTCATTTGGTAAAGTTTTAACCTCAAGGAGCATGCTATTGCCAAAAGTATCCTAATTGATTCTAATCTTTCTATGAGTGTAAATGTCTTTTCATAATCAATCCCCTTTATCTGTGAGTGGATTTGGGCAACCAGTCTTGCTTTGTTTCTCATAATGACCCCATTTTCATCTTGTTTGTTCTTGAAGATCCATTTTGTACCTATGACTTGTTTATATTTAGGCTTAATGACTAAGTACCACACATCATTCCTAGTAAAATTGATTTAACTCTTCTCGAAGTGCAGTAATCTAAGATTCATCACCTAAAGCTTCCTCCATATTCTTTAGCTCTAATTAGGAGGTGTAGCATATAAGACCCATCTCATTTAATCTTGATCGTCACCTAGTAACCACACCTTCATTAAAATTACCCATAATATTTGAGATTGGATCATTCTTATGTACTCTAGATCTATGCTTATTCCTCATTTCTTCAGGAGTGTCATCTAGAGGTACATCTTCATCCATGTTAGGGTCAATGTCTCTTTTAGAGATATCATTAAGGTTATCTTTTGTAGTCTTCACATCTTTAGGGTTATCACCAATTGATTCTTAGGTTAAAATTTGACTCTCAAGTATATCATGATCATACTCAGTATCATTTATAACCATATCAGAAGATTCCTGGATGACTTGTGAATTTTGTTCCTATACCCTATTGGCTTTACTCATTGTAGTATAGCTTAGGAAAACACCTACATAAGATTTAGCATCAAACTTCCCAAGGTTCTCCCCATCCCTGAATATATAGCATTCATTACCAAAAGTCCTAAAATATTTAAGATTAAGTTTTCTCCTAGTCTACAATTCATAACATGTTTTCTTTATTCTAGGCCTAAGAAAAATCCCATTGGTAGCATAACATGTTGTATTAATTGCTTCTACCCAAAATTGCATAGAGGTATTATGCATTTGAATCATCACCCTAGCCATTTCTTGTAGTACTATATTCTTTCTTTCAATTACTTCATTTTATTAAGGAGTTATAGGGGTTGAAAATTCATGTTTAATTCTTTTAGACTCACAAAAGAGGTCAACATCCACATTATCAAACTCCCTCCCCCTATCACTCCTAATCCTTACAATTTGATGACTTATCTCCCCTTGTATTCTATTGAATAAAGACTCTAAATGCTCTATGACCTTGAATTTCTCCCTAAGAAAACTTACAAAGGAGTATCTCAAAAAAATCATCCACAACCACAAGGACATATCTCTTCCCACTTCTACTTTTAGTTTGCATTGAACTCACAAGATCCATGTGAACAAGGTTTAAAGGTCTAATGGTTCTTATCTCCTTAACCTTTTTGTGTTAACTCTTAGTTTGTTTTCCTTTCATGCACTCACCACAAATTGGTTTAGGTTCTCCACTAAGTCTAGGGATACCTCTAATTTTTTCACTATTCACTAAGTACACAAGGTCCTTATAGATTACGTGACCTAGCCTTCTATGCCAGAGTTCTATAGGATCTAAGTTTACCCTACTACACACAAGAGGTGTTCTAGAGTTAGGATTTATAGCATAATAGTTATCAAATTTCCTATGTCTTGTGATGACTAATTTTCCCATTTTATTGATTACATCGCATAAGTCATGGTGAAAGTTCACCCTATGGTCTTTGTCACACATTTGACTAATTCTTAGGAGGTTTGCTTGAGTCCTTCAACATAAAAACTCCATATAGTTTAGGACAACTAGGGATAACATTATTACCCTTGCCTTTCACTCAAGCTAAGCTTCCATCTCCAAAGGTAATAGTGCCACCATTATAGTTTTCAAGAGAAGTGAAGTAGGTTTATCACTTGTCATGTGTCTAGAGCAGCCACTATCAAGGTACTACTCACTAGAAGATTTAGCTTTAAGAGCATTGAATAAAACTTGACATTTTGCCCTATCATTTCTCAACCAAACTTGTTTAATCCTAAATGGTAACTTAGAGGAACTAAGTTGACTTCTAGGTTTCTAATTAGTTTTATTCCCTTTCCCATTTTTCAAGATGTTATTTTTAAGAGAATTAAACACATTCATAAGCCTACTCATTTGAGATTCAAACCTTTTTAGAAACCTAGTGTAGCATCTGAATTGAGAGTATCCAATTTTCTTATAGTGTGTGCATGTGATGTCTTTTTAAGAGATGTTGTTTGGTTAAGGGTTTCATCTTTACCTCTAACAACCTATTAGAGGTAGTTTCATTTTTGTTAATGTACCCCAAACCTCTTTTATCACCATGGGTTTTGAATTTATCAAGTATTTCATTAAGCACTTTAGTTCGAGGGTGAAAATTTCCATTCACAGATGATGAGGGCTTATTATTCTTGATCTCTTAAGTAAAAGCATTATTTTTCTCAAGGAGAGAATAATGCTCAGATTCAAGAAATCTAATTTTCTCATGTAAATTAGTCTTTTCGACATTAACCATATCAATATTGTTTTTATGAGTTTCGAGAATATCATGATCTTTCAAATAACTCTGAATTAGTTTCTCATGCTCAACAACAAGATTACTCAAGAATTTCATCCTTTGTTCATCAGTAATTTCATCATCACTATCACTATCACCATCACAATCCTTATCATTCACATATTCTACAAATGCAATAAAAGTTAAGTAGTCATTTGGATCATATCTTTCATCTTTAGAAGCAATCAAAGCACTTTCTTTAGAGTCAGTATCACTTCATGTTGTCTGCATAAATTTTTTGACATATTTGTGATGCAAACCCCAGATTACTCTGTTCTCATACCCTGGATCAAGTAGGGTGCATGCAAATTTATTATAAGCTCTCTAAATTTATCTTAGTGGATAAATAGGTATTCAAAAAATAAATGGATACCATAGAAAACATATATTTAAAGAATAATGTCACATACCTTTGATCCGAATGTTCCCAGATCGATTCCAATCGATGTAGATTACTCTAAAGTCATAAATATCTTGTAACACCATGACCTTCTATTCAATCACTCTTCCTTGTGTCTAGGCACTGAGATAGTGGATATCTCAAGGGCGAAGGCTATGGTTTTCCTTTGGACTAGAGGAGAAATGGCAAGGTATGAAAACTGTGACCCCTAAAGGAGTATTTATAAGTTTCCTACTTGGCTTAAGTGATTTAAGCCTACCATGGGCTTGGATCACTTAATCTAGTCCAAAAAGGTTGCTAATTGATTAATTAACCATACACAATCCTAATTAATCAATTAGTCCTATCCAAATAGACCACTCACCTATCCTTGTGCAATCTTGCGTAATTACCCAAATGCCCTTATGCATAAAAGTGAACTAAAAACTCATCCAACCCTCATAAACCATGTCATCAAGGAATATGAGCTCAAAGTGAGGGCCACTAGGACTCATAGGAGTACTGGCTTCCTTATAATCAAATTTTGAAATTGACTCAACATCCCACTACAAAGAGTCAACTACACTCTGATACCCTATGTATATTACAACAAGGCACTAAGTGCTTGGGTCTATGACCTACTATCCACAACATGTAGACTCCCCATGAATTGGTGTCTATTATCTAACAAGGTTGTGTTATCACCTATCAAGATTTCTTATCAAATCCTTAAGTCATAGATCCCACTTATTATGTGATCAACTAACATACTTTAGCTTCAAGGAGCATATGTCAAATTCCCTAAGGGATTTATTGTGGCCACCGATTTCATGATCACATGTCCTTTGAATCACCCAAAAGGACACACTATCTTAGCCAACATTGTTTAAAGAATTGGGTATCAATCCTTCAAAGTAGTTATCAGCCAACAAGAGTTGCTTGAGATTAAGGAGATCAAGACCTATATCAATTGGTAGTTTTCCAACAAGATAATTTTGTGATATTGATAGAAGAGATAAAGAAGAAACACTATAAATTGAATTAGGTATCTAGCTAAAAAATTAGTTCTTTGAAAGCTAAAAAAGAACTAGATTACAAAGATTACCTAACTCCTTTGGAATTTCACCATGAAAATTGTTTTTTCCTAGGCTTAGATAGGTAAGAGAGGTGAGATTTCCAGAATTTTGAGGGATTACACCACTAAGATTGTAGGCATATAAATCCATAAATTTCAATTTAATCATACAAATCTATAATAGTGAGAGATGGAGAAGCTTCTTCATTTTAAAAATGGAGAAGCTCCAACATGTTTTAGCAATTAGGAAACCACCACCACTATCCTCCACCATCATTATAAAAGGGTGCACTACTTCTACCAAGTGGCACCAACACATATTACCATCACCGTTATCATCATTTGTATGTTTGTTGTGTTGGGAACCCTGGATAACTTTGTTCTCATGCCTTGGATCACAAAGGGTGCATACAAATCTATCCTAAGCCCTCTAAATCTATTGGAGCGGATAAAAAAGTACTCAAAAATAATATGGATCCATAAAAATCATAGATCTTGAGAATAAAACCACATATCTTTGATTCAGATGTTCTCAAATCGATTCCAATTGATGTAGATAACTCTAAAGTCGTAATAGATTTTGTAAACACCATGATCTTTCATCCAATGACCCTTCCTTATGTCTAGGCACTGAGATGGTGGAGATCTCAAGGGTTCTCTCTTTGGACTATAGGGAGAAAATAACAAGACATGGAAACCTTAACTCCTAAAGGGGTATTTATAGGCTTTGTACTAGGCTTAAGTGACTTAAGCCTACTGATTCGTTCCCAATTGGTGTATCAGCTGATTCATGTCCAGCTGGTGTTCCTTGATTGAGGGAGTAATCAACAAAATTTATAACCTATATCACCATGCATTAGGATAGCTTTAGCTAATATAGCATAGTGGCTCTAGGATCGTTCACTGGGAAGGGTTTTCAACTCACAACTGATACCAATTCATAGTTAAATTGGTGCTATTTCATTTCAAGGTTAGCTCAAGCAAAAACACAAACTTTGGTTGAAAAAGGTTTTGTTTCAAGCTAACTAAAAAGAAAGTAATGGAAATTACTTATGGAGAAAAGCATTCCTTGGAGGTTTAGGTTCACAGGAGAGGTTCCTCATGCAAAAACAGAGCTCCAGTCACTTGGTTCATTTCCTCACATTAGAGAATTAACATATAGTTAATCCTCTAATCGGTGTTGTACAGATGCTACCCTTTAATGGATTTCAGCACTAAATCCCTCTCACTGATGCAACTTGCAATGGCTCGTGCCGCTCACCTAGCATTTGCCATTCAAGGTGATCATTAACCTTGGACTTCCCTTCTCAAGCTCGCAAGAGATAACTAATGGATGTCTCCTTAAAGTCCAAAAGCTTACCAAGTGTTGGCAATTCAAGAAAATCCCACCTTCAAGTCACCTCCCAAAAGCTCGCAAGAGGTAAACTAGTGCATCTCCATGGACGGAGATCACTTGCCTTACCAAGTGTTGGCTCAGGTGAATTGCAAGGTGTTTTAAGTTAACTAAAAACATAGAAATCATTAATGGGTCACACTTACTCTTCATTAATGGCTGAAACAACAAAACTACCAATTCTTGCAGTTGGAACCATCCCCGGCAACCTTAGCTCCAAGGAATTAAAAGCTTAGCCACTCATTCGCTGAGGAAACTTCCTCAGAGCTTGTTTGGCTAGAAAGAAAATACAATCAAAATGGGAAGGTAAGGTATAGAAAAACTCTGAATTTTACTTCCTTCCAAAACTATACAAAGTTGTCTGAGAAAAAGCTTCCGTCCTCGTTCATTGGAAACTTACAAGCATTAAATATGGGTTTATTTACCCTTTGTTCTTACTTAAAGACTAAGGAATCCTATGATAGGTGAGTTACAAGGAGAGTTTGGGGATTTAGACATCAAATATCTAAAGCAAAAAATCTCAAGATGTCGGTCGTAAATATCGGGAAACTTCAGGAGAATTTCACAGCTGTGCAAAAGGGCTGCAAAATTTCGCAGCAAAAGGACACCATTTCACAGCAGTGCGAAATTTGCCTTCAACTTGGAGTGATTGACTTCCAATAGATGTAACTCCTTCATTTCAACTCTGAATCGTGCATTGTTTGAAGCATTGGATTTTTGACTTCCTGAGCTTTGAAATGGTATATAGCATGTAGAAAATGGACTCCGGGAAGTGCTCCAAAAGTGCAAAAGAAGACTACAGCTACTGTCCTCTGTTTTTCTTCATGACAGATTTCTCTTTGCTTCCCCTCCTTGCATTCCGGATTTGCTTATGGCAAAGGACTTTAAAGCTTCAAGGCTTTGGTTCTTCATGTTTCTGAGCTTTCCATTGCTTTGCCATGGATTCCAAAGAACTCTCCTCAATCTTGGATTGCTTTGGTGATCAAATTACTAACAAAAACACCAAAACTTACACACTTTGGTTAGAAATGATTGCAAAGGTCCTTAATATGTTAATTGGGTTAAAAGGTAATAACTACTACTCAAAAGTGTTAAAAAGAGTTAATTACAAGCTTACAAAATAGCACTTTTGAGTAGTAATCACTCCCCTTAACCGACATATTGCTAGTCCCTTAGCAATGAAGGAGAGAAAAATAAAATAAAAGTACTATAATTTACAAAATCATGCTGATCACTCCAAAAAATGTTTAAGTGGCATGATGATCTAACTCTCATATGGAACATTAAAGAAATATAAACTCAAATTTCAACAAGAGTTTATCAAATAAATTGTCTAATCACAATTCTTAAAGAGAAGGCATTATGCAAATTGAAGCTTTAAAATCATTTCCACTACCAAAGGACCAAATCTTACTCTTCTACAAAAATATAAGTGTGAGTTGATAGTTCCCGAATATAGTATGCCAAACTAATCTCACCCCTCAACCTAGTTCTTTTCTAACACTTAGCAAACTGACAACCTTCAATAGGCTAAGAACGCACCTCTTGATGCACTTTTTTTTTTTTTTCATTGTAGGAGTACAAGGCTTAAAGGTATTCTTTTCTAAATTGTCCATGTAAAGGGGGTCCATCGATGACTCCCAACCAATCAAGGTTTAGGGCATCAAGCTTTAAGGATCTTTCAACCACTAACTCCTCAGATTTTACCCCGGACTTTTGAGAATGAATTTTAATACCCAAGCACCTACAGTATGCTAAACTCCACCTATTCACCCATGTAACGAGCATTGAGGTCAGTGACTCCCAACCAATGAAGGCTTAGGGCACCAGGCTTTAAAGATTTTCATCATATACCCCTCGGACCTTGCTCGGGTTTCAAGGCAAGTAAAACATTTTCTTCTTTCTTTCTTCTTTTTTTTCAAAGGCTCATTGGCCTTTTTTTTTTTTAGGTGTCCCAACACTATTAAATGGGGTCAAAGGTACCAAGTCTAAATTTTCCTAAGTAAAGGGGGAAAATAGTTCTTCATCTTATAAACGGAACCTATTGTGCATAGTGTGTGAATAGCTTAAAGTGGAAGACATAAGGTTGAAATCAATAGGAGTTCAATAATTCATCAACTTCAATAAACATAATACAAACTCTAAGTCAAGTAAAAAGACAAAAATTCAATTTCTCCCATTTCATTTTTGAGAATTTTTCCTTAATAACCATGGAGAGTAGGATAAAAACTTTAAAAATTTTAAAATTAAACAAAAATCAACTAAATTACCAAAATAACTTAGCATAAATAACAAAAAACTTTCTTCCTCAACTCTCCCCCCAACCTAGCTGAACATTGTCCTCAATGTGGCATGAGCGATTGAGATTAAAGGGAGGAAGTGGTACCTCTTGAGTGATATCAATTTCGAATATTGATTGGAGAAACCACATGTTTCAAAAAGAATAAAAGATGTGAGTAGAGGAAATAAGAATAAAATAATGCTAAGAGTGATCAAAAGGTGATAGATTTGTATTACTTCAATTCATGTAAGTACATAATGAAAGCAAGTAATACAAGTGATCCCAATATATAATACCAAAAGCATGGGATTTCAAAAAGGAAGTACATAAACGAAATACATAATCGAAATATAAATGGGAAACTATCAAAGTGATCAGATGGTAAGTGGAGGATGTCGTGGAGATGATGGCTCAGCTATCTCTGCCTCTCCTATAGTAGGCTCTGGTAGGCTAGGAATGGTATACTCAGGAGCTGATATAATGCCAAGATGATGTTGAATCTGCCTCAGGATAGTAGTGTGCTGGGCCTGAGTGGCAATAATCTGCTCCTGATGAGCACGAAGGGCTGTGATCTGCTGAGTGAGGATGCTCTGAGAAGTGGCTAATGCTTGGAAAGTATGGGATAGGCCTCTATATTCGATGATGGGTATAGCTATCCTTGGCTCAACTGAAGGAGATGGCTCTAATGCAGGTGGAATAATAGGGGGAGTCTATGCTATGGCCTCAGGATCAGAGGGTGGAACCTCTGGTGTAGGCTCACTAGAGACCACTGTAGGGGCAGGTGGCTAAGTGTCAGCAAGTATGTCAACTGGCTCCTCTGGCTGCTCTGGATGCTCTGGTGCTCCCTGGTCTGTACCACGATAAGCTGTCATACTAGTCCATTTGTCGAGAGTGAAAATCTCTCGACAAATACATTTACGCTCATACTGAGGCTCTGCTGGGTATCCCAGGTGCTCCAATATCTGGCATAATAGTCTGGGGAAGAGGAGTGGAATGGCATCCGCTCGGAGCAGCTTCTTTCGATGCACCTTCTCTTCAAAGTATAGAAAAGCAGCCATAATGAGATGGTGAGGGCCAAAGAAGTATCCCTCAGAGATCCTATACAATGCCTCCAGCAACACTCCTCTCCTCTGTACCCAATGCTGAAGTGGGAAAATGTTGTGGCGGAGGAGTGCATCAATGAAGAACATGCTAGGGGGAAGCTCCTTCCTTAGGATGTAATGGCGTGAGGATGCCCCTCTGGACAGAGTATGAACGATGTCACTCTATGAAGGATGAGTCCAGGCTCGAAAATCCTCTGGACGTGCTGGCTCATAGGGGATATGGAGTGCCTCTGCTATATGGCGAGCTCCCAAAATACCATATCGTCCATCTATGGTAAAATGAATGACAGTAGGATCACAGACCTAGTTTGTGGTCATGGACTGATAGAAGTCCAATGCCACACGGGGGTAGAAAAAATCCCTGGGGGTCAGCAATTGCTCCAATTGATACCTTTGTAGCAGACAGAAGGACTCCCTGAGCTCAGGCTGAAGTCTGAAGGTGGCTATGTCGAAACAGAGCTCCGAGTGGAATGGTCGTGCCCTGCAATCCAGATTTCCTTCAATTGGCAGCTGTGTGACCATGGGGCGTTTGATAGCTACCTCAGGAGTCATGCCTAAGGGAATTTGAGATTCTCTTCCTGGTGTCCGAGATGACTGAGGCTTCTTAGCAGGCGGTGGAGACTTTTTGGCAAACGGCGGAGACAGCGTAGGCTCTGATTCAGGGTCTAAAGATGACTCGGTCAGATCAATTGGCTCAAAGACCTTGGCTTTCTTCTGTGGGGGACCGGTACTTGATTTTGGGCCTTTGGAAGAGCTCGCACCGGCGATGGTAAGTGATCTCCTTGTATTATAGCGCCTGGCCGGAGGACTTATGGGTGCGTCCTCAACCGAAGGTGGGACGACTTGTGGCCGCAGTGGTTCAGATGCAGAACCTTTGACAGGCGTGTCTCTTGGGATTCTTAGGCGAGTCGATGGGGATGAAGATTTTGCTCCTCGTGTTCTGGCCATGGCGGTGTCAGCGAAAATGGCCGAAAATGCGCGTGGTTTGCTCAGGCGGAGGAGGCAGATGGGAGGGTGCTCTAGCTTAGCTCCTCTTGGTACCTTTTTGAAGTTCAAATGATGGTTTAAAAATAGGAAAAATGGAATTTATACCGTTTAAAAAGGACACCAAGGGTCTCTGTTCAATTTCAAAACATGGGGGGCTTTTCGCAGAGGAGGGGCGGATTTTGCAGAGGGGGAAATTTGGTATCGATTTCGCAGCTCATTTCGCAGCTACGAAACGGGCGTACAGCGCTGCGAAGTGGCACTCATGTGCCAAAGGGAGGTTTCGCAGCTGCAAAACACCCTTTGAAATGGTGCCTCGGCTGCGAAACGGTGGATCTCCAGGCGTGAAAAATTCCCAGCCATTTCGCGGCTGCGAAACGGGTGTACTTGGCTGCGAAATGGCACTCGTGTACCAAGGGTCCTCTTCGCAGCTGCGAAAATTTTCACAGAGGGCAATTGAAGGCTGCGAAATCATTTCGCAGCGGGAGATGATTTTTGCAGAGGGAGAGGCGATTTCCCGTAGCGATGCTTGGGGGCTGCGAAATTATTTCGTAGCGAAAGGCGATTTTCACAACGACCCACTTTGGACTGCGAAATTTCGCAACCGAAGCTTTCTCCTTGCTTTTGAGCTCCTTTTGATTCCTAGCTTCTTTCTTCCAATTTTCTTGCAATTCCTCCTGATTTTGATAATTCAAAAAGATTGAGTTACATATAAATAACACAATTTAAGACCAAAATTAAAATCAAAACAATTTACAGAGCTTATAAATTAATATATTTAAACAAAAATATGGACTTTGGTGAAACCAAGTCCATCTAACCCTTCTCTGATCAGGCTTTTTGTGGCTCAAGGAGGTTGATTTCCTCCTTTTCTTGCTTGAACGGCTCAATGAATGGCTTGAGGCAATGACCATTGACTTTAAAAGTGTCTGTGCCATTGGAATGCAATAATTCCACCATTCCATTGAGATGCACTTGGTGAATAATGAAATGACCTATCCACCTTGACTTGAGCTTCCCTGGAAAGATATGGAGCCTTGAGTCATAGAGTAGGACTCTTTGTCCTTTCCGGAATTCTTTGTTGGAGATTAGTTGATCATGCCACCTCTTCATCCTCTGCTTTGCAACTTTGGAATTGATGTAAGCATCATTTCTTAATTCCTCCATCTCATTAAGGTCTAAGCACCTCTTTGCCCCAGCTCTGATCAAGTCCATGTTCAACCTCTTGATTGCCCACCAAGCCTTATATTCAACTTCCACGGGGAGATGGCATGCTTTGCCATAGACTAGACGATAGGGAGACATGCCAAGAATAGTCTTATAAGTTATTTTATATGCCCATAATGAATCATGAAGCTTAATATACCAATCTTTTCTACTTGTAATCACCACTTTCATCAATATGTTCTTGATTTCCCTGTTTGTTAGCTCCACTTGCTCGGAAGTTTGAGGGTGATAAGGTGTAGCTACCTTATGCTTCACTCCATACTTGGCTAATAGGGTCTCAAAAGGTTTGTTGCAAAAATAAATACCTCCATCACTGATTATGGCCTTGGGCACCCTAAACCTTGAGAAGATGTTCTCCTTAAGAAATTTGAGAACCACCCTGTGATCATTGTGTTTACAGGGAATTGCCTCAACCCATTTAGAAACATAGTCCACCCCCACCAATATATAAGAGTTACCAAAAGACATTGGGAAAGGTCCCATGAAGTCAATATCCCAAACATAAAAAAGATCAACTATGAGGATGGGGGTTCATGGGCATTTGATTTCTTTTTGTAAGCTTCCCAAGTCTTTGGCATCTGTCACAACTCCTACACATGATGTGGGAATCTTTAAAAAGTGATGGCCAAGTAAACCCTGATTGCAAGACCTTCATGGCTATTTTCTGAGAGGCAAAGTGGCCTCCGCATGCATTCTCATGGCAGTGGCTGAGGATTCCTTGTTGCTCTTGTTCAGGGACACACTTCCTTATGATCTGACCTGCACAATACTTGAAAAGAAAGGGCTCTTCCCAATAATAAGCATGAATCTTTGCAAAAAAGTGCTTCCTGTCTTGTGCTTTCCACTCACTTGGAACTTCACCAGTAACCAAATAGTTAGCAATGTGAGCATACCAAGGAGCTTTCTCTAACAACATGAGTGATTCCTCAGGAAAGTTATCATTAATAGGTAAGACATGGGAATTGTGTGCTATAGCCAACCTTGAAAGGTGATCAGCTACCACATTCTCCACTCTTTTCTTGTCTCGGATTTGGAGATCGAACTCTTGTAACAAAAGAATTCATCTAATCAACCTTGCTTTTGCATCTTGCTTTGTCAATAAATACTTCAAGGCTGAATGATTAGTGAAAACAATGATGAAAGACCCTACCAAATAAGCACGAAACTTGTCTAAGGCAAACACCACAGCTAACAATTCTTTCTCTGTAGTTGTGTAGTTCCTTTGAGCTTCGTTCAATGTTTTGCTTGCATAGTAGATCACATAGGGCTTCCCATCTTCTCTTTGGCCAAGTACAGCTCCTATAGCAAAGTCACTGGCATCACACATGACTTCAAAGGGTAGTTGCCAGTTAGGAGCCCTCACTATTGGAGCGATTGTCAAAAATTGCTTCATTTGATCAAAACTCTTTTGACACCTTTCATCCCATATAAACTTAGCATCCTTTAAAATTCACAAAGAGGCTTTGAAAGCTTAGAGAAGTCTTGTATAAATCTCCTGTAGAACCCCACATGGCCAAGGAATTGCCTTACTCCTTTTACAGTGGTTGGGGATGGCAATTTGACAATAAATTCCACCTTTGCTTTATCAACTTCAATGCCTTTCTTGGAGATGATATGGCCAAGGACAATTCCTTGATGTACCATAAAATAGCATTTCTCCCAGTTGAGCACCAAGCCTTTCTCAATGCATCTATTAAGAACCGCTTCCTAATTGACTAAGCATTCTTCAAATGTACCTCCATATACGGTGATATCATCCATGAAAACCTCCATAATTCGCTCCACCATATCACTGAAGATACTAAACATACATCTTTGGAATGTTACAGGTGCATTGTATAAACCAAAAGGCATTCTTCTATAGGCATTTGTTCCAAATAGACATGTGAAAGTGGTCTTCTCCTGATCTTCAACATCAATTTCAATTTGGAAATATCCTGAGTACCCATCCAAAAAACAATAAAAAGGATGGCCAAAGACTCTCTCCAGCACTTGATCAATAAACGGGAGTGGAAAATGATCTTTCCTTGTCACTGCATTCAATTTCCTATAATCAATACACACCCTCCAACTTGAAGTGAGGCATGTAGCAATTTCTTCTCCTTTTTCATTTTGAATTATAGTAATCCCTGACTTCTTTGGTACCACTTGAGTAGGACTCACCCAAGGGCTGTCAGAAATGGGATAGATAATACCTGCTTGAAGTAACTTCAGCACCTCAACTCGTACCACTTCTTGTAAATGAGGATTCGGTCTTCTTTGATGTTGACGAATTGGTTTAGCTTCTTCCTCCATATATATGTGATGTGTACAAAACAAAGGACTGATTCCTTTCAAGTCAGATATTTGCCATCCTATTGCTTTCTTACACCTCTTAAGAACTTCAAGTAGAGAAATCTCCTGATGAGTAGTAAGAGATGAAGATATAACAACAGGGCATTGGTTATTTTCTTCTAGGTACGTATATTTCAACTCCATGGGCAGAGGTTTCAAATTGAGCTTTGAGATCTCTTCCTTAACAGCTTCTTGTGCCTCCTCTTTATTGAATAAAGGTAGAATCTCTTCTTTCCTCCTCCAACCTTGTAGAGTAGCAAGCACATCAGCGGGTTCAGACAACCCTTCTACAAGATCCTCAAGACTTTCATTCAACTTGTCTTGCATATTCTGATTACAGTGCTCCTCCACTAGAGTATCAATAATGCATACCTCTTCTGGACCTTCTTCTTCTTCCGGAGTAATTAGCTTCTTAGACATATAAAAGATATTAAGTTCAAGTGTCATGTTGCCAAAAGTGAGTTGCATAAGTCCATTCCTACAATTGATGATTGCATTTGAAGTAGCAAGAAGTGGCCTTCTAAGGATGATAGGAACATAATTAGCTTCCCTAACAAAAGGATCAGTATCAAGAACAACAAAATCTACTGGATAGTAGAAATTATCAACTTGAACTAAGACATCTTCAATTATCCCCCTTGGAATTTTCACTAATCTATCAGCTAAGGATAGAGTGATTGATGTTGGCTTCAATTCACCAAGTCCCAATTGCTTGTAGACAGAGTATGGTAACAAATTCACACTTGCTCCCAAATCTAACAAAGCTTTTTCCACTACCTTTCCTCCAATCATGACTGAAATGGTAGGACATCCCGGATCTTTGTACTTTAAAGGAGTCTTGCATTGTATGATGGCACTTACTTGCTCAGTCAAGAAGGCTTTCTTATTCACATTCAACCCTCTTTTGATAGTACACAGGTCCTTTAGGAATTTTGCATACGTTGGAACTTGCTTAATCATATCTAGCAATGGAATATTGACCTTCACTTGCCTCAATACTTCAAGGATTTCTGATGCATTTTTTATCCCCTTTTTCCCATGCAAAGCTTGAGGAAAAGGTGGAGATGTGTGCTTCTTCATTAGTTCTTCCTTAATAAGCTCTTTCTCCGAATTTGAATTCACTGTTGAATCATGATCTTCTTTCCCTTCACTGATATCTTTCTTCTTTCCTTTCATTTCCTCCCTCTTCTTTGTCCTTTCTTCTTCTTTCTTTTTAACATGTGGCTTGGGTGTTGGTGACTCAACCGTTTTACCACTCCTTAGAGTGATCAAGGCTTTAACATCTCTCACCTGGGAAGTTTCTCCCTCATGAGTTTCCACTTCATGGATACCCTTGGGGTTTTGGTGGGGTTGAGATGGAAATCTACCCTTCTCTTGCACTGTGTTCAAATTAGTGAGCCTTGAGATCGAGTATTGGAGATTATCTATCTTCGGAGATAAGTCATTTTGCATCTCATCCATCCTTTTGTTCAATGTGCTCTCTACACTGTCAATTCTTTGACTGAGTTGAGCATTGATGGATTTTTGGTCCCCAACAAAATCTCCCACAACCTTGCTTAGATTCACTATTGCTTGCTCTAGATTTGAAGCTTGTTGAGATGGTTGAGTCGGATGTTGGTACTGAGGTGCTCTTGGCTTCCACGAAAAATTTGGATGATTCCTCCAACTTGAGTTGTAAGTATTGTCATACGAAGCATTGCTATTGGGCTTGAATTGTCCAATAACATTTGCTTGATCTCCAAACATTTCTCTAGCAACTGGAATTATAGGGCACTCCTCCACCAAGTGCTCATAGGACTGACAAATAGAACATGGCTTTACTTGCACTGGGGTTTCAGCAACAACTTGCACTTCATGCATCTTTTTCAGTTCTAGCTCCTCCAATCTTCTTGTCATAGCTGCAAATTTCGCTTTCATATCAACATCTTCATTCAAGGTGTACATCCCAGCCTTAGCATTAGAGGCATTTGGTTAAGACTTCATCTTCCCCACTTCTCCTCTATTCGGTTCATCCCATCCCCTTGAGACTTCAGCTATATAACTCAAGAAATTCATAGCTTCCTCCGGATTCTTACTCATGAAATCCCCTCCACACATTGTTTCGAGGAGTTGCTTCATCGAGGAAGACATCCCATCATAAAAATAACTCACCAACAGCCATGTATCAAAACCATGGTGAGGACAAGCATTGATGGCCTCCATGTATCTTTCCCAACACTCATAGAATTTCTCGTTCTCTTTAGCTGAGAAGTTTGAAATTTGCCTTTTCAAGCCATTTGTTCTGTGAGTAGGAAAAAACTTCTTCAGGAATTCAGCTTGTAAATCATTCCAAGTACGGATACTCCTTAGCCTTAAAGAATTAAGCCAAATCTTGGCCTTATCCTTTAAAGTAAAAGGAAATAGCTTAAGCCTCGTCAAATCGATTGAAGCTCCTCCCTCTCGGAATGTATTACAAACATCTTCAAATTCCTTGATATGTGCATAGGGATTCTCACTTTCCATTCCATGGAAAATTGGTAGAAGTGGAACAATATGCAGTCTGATAACTAGCTGCTCCGTAGGGGGCACTATACATGATGGTGCACTCATACGAGGTGGGTGCATGTGGTCCCTCATTGATCTGAATTCATTTGGATGTCTTGATGGACATGGTGACTATACTGATCTTCAGGTGTAGCTTCCATGATGTTCAAGCTCAATTCCAACTCCTTGTTATGAGGTGTTTCTAATTTCACAAGTCTTCCTCCACTATCTCGTATCCAATTTGGCATACACAACTACTATCATATGTAACAAAAAAAAAAAAATGAAAATAAAGAAAAAGAAAAACAGAGGAAAACAAAAAAAACAAAGCTATCAAAAAGACTTAGATTAACTAAAACTAAATTAAAATCTATGTTAGAATATGAACGAGTAAAAGAAACAACTAAAAGAGTTAGTAAAATGAAAGAAAATTCACCAAACTTGTGATGAAAACCACAAGTATGCTGAAATAATATCACTGTGAAGTTGGCACCTTCCCCGGCAACGGCGCCATTTGATTCGTTCCCAATTGGTGTATCAGCTGATTCACGTCCAGCTGGTGTTCCTTGATTGAGGGAGTAATCAACAAAATTTATAACCTATATCACCATGCATTAGGATAGCTTTAGCTAACATAGCATAGTGGCTCTAGGATCGTTCACTGGGAAGGGTTTTCAACTCACAACTGATACCAATTCATAGTTAAATTGGTGCTATTTCATTTCAAGGTTAGCTCAAGCAACAGCACAAACTTTGGTTGAAAAAGGTTTTGTTTCAAGCTAACTAAAAAGAAAGTAATGGAAATTACTTATGGAGAAAAGCATTCCTTGGAGGTTTAGGTTCATAGGGGAGGTTCCTCATGCAAAAACAGAGCTCCGGTCACATGGTTCATTTCCTCGCATTAGAGAATTAATATATAGTTAATCCTCTAATCGGTGTTGTACAGATACTACCCTTTAATGGATTTCAGCACTAAATCCCTCTCACTGATGCAACTTGCAATGGCTCGTGCCTCTCACCTAACATTTGCCATTCAAGGTGATCATTAACCTTGGACTTCCCTTCTCAAGCTCGCAAGAGATAACTAATGGATGTCTCCTTGGAGTCCAAAAGCTTACCAAGTGTTGGCAATTCAAGAAAATCCCACCTTCAAGTCACCTCCCAAAAGCTCGCAAAAGGTAAACTAGTGCATCTCCATGGACGGAGATCACTTGCCTTACCAAGTGTTGGCTTAGGTGAATTTCAAGGTGTTTTAAGTTAACTAAAAACATAGAAATCATTAATGGGTCACACTTACTCTTCATTAATGGCTGAAACAACAAAACTACCAATTCTTGCAGTTGGAACCATCCCCGGCAACCTTAGCTCCAAGGAATTAAAAGCTTAGCCACTCATTCGCTGAGGAAACTTCCTCAGAGCTTGTTTGGCTAGAAAGAAAATACAATCAAAATGGGAAGGTAAGGTATAGAAAAACTCTGAATTTTACTTCCTTCCAAAACTATACAAAGTTGTTTGAGAACAAGCTTCCGTCCTCGTTCAATGGAAACTTACAAGCATTAAATATGGGTTTATTTACCCTTCGTTCTTACTTAAAGACTAAGGAATCCTATGATAGGTGAGTTACAAGGAGAGTTTGGGGATTTAGACATCAAATATCTAAAGCAAAAAATCTCAAGATGTCGGTCGCAAATATCGGGAAGCTTCAGGATAATTTCGCAGCTGTGCAAAAGGGCCACGAAATTTCACAGCAAAAGGACACCATTTCGCAGCCGTGCGAAATTTGCCTTCAACTTGGAGTGATCGACTTCCAATGGATGTAACTCCTTCATTTCAACTCCGAATCGCGCACCATTTGAAGCATTGGATTCTTAAATTCCTGAGCTTTGAAATGGTATATAGTATGTAGAAAATGGACTCCGGAAAGTGCTCTAAAAGTGCGAAAGAAGACTGAAGCTGTTGTCCTCTGTTTTTCTTCATGACAGATTTCTCTTCGCTTCCCCTCCTTGCATTCCGGATTTGCTCATGGCAAAGGACTTTAAAGCTTCAAGGCCTTGGTTCTTCATGTTTCTGAGCTTTCCATTGCTTTGCCATGGATTCCAAAGAACTCTTCTCAATCTTGGATTGCTTTGGTGATCAAATTACTAACAAAAACACCAAAACTTACACACTTTGGTTAAAAATGATTGCAAAGGTCCTTAATATGTTAATTGGGTTAAAAGATAATAACTACTACTCAAAAGTGTTAAAAAGAGTTAATTACAAGCTTACAAAATAGCACTTTTGAGTAGAAATCACCTACCATGGTCTTGGGTCACTTAATCTAGTTTCTAATTGATTACTTAACCATACAAGGCCCTAATAAATCAATTAGCCCTATTAAGAGATACTGCTCACTTATAGTTATGCTACCTTGCGTAATTACTAAAACACCTTTATGTATAAAAGTGAACTAAAAACCCATCAACCCTCATAAATCATGTCATCAAGGATATGAGCTCAAAACAGGGACCACTGGGACCCATAGGAGTACTAGCTCCCTCATAACCAAATTTTGAAATTTACTCAACATCCTACTACAAAGAGTCAACTGCACTCAAGTACCCTATGTATACTAAAACGAGACACAAGTGCTCGAGTTCGTGACCTACTATCCACTGGATGTAGACTCCCCATGAACTGGTATCCATAATCTAACAAGGTAGTGCTATAACATATCAAGATTACCTCTCAAATCATTGAGTTACATATCTCATTTATTATGTAATCAAATGACATACTCTAGCTTCAAGGAGCATATGTCAAATTCCATTAAAGGAATTACTGTGACCACAAATTTCATGATCACCCAATAGGACACACTGTATTAATCCCATGAGATGTCATGGCACCTCCATTAAGAATAGATGTTGCCACCAACCTCTATCAATAGTAAACTGATCCATAGGGATATATGACCACTTTAGGGTCTCACCCATAGGTCAAAGCCTCCTGTTGATTTTTGTACAGACTCAATATCCTCTCAAGATTGAAAGTCCATACATTATAATAGTCTGATGAATCATGAAAATTGATAGCCTTGTGTCATGATTCATTGTAGGTCTAGTCTAGTGTACATCACATACACTAGTGCACTTATCATGGAAAACTCATCCCGACAACCAAGATAAGCCATCACTCTAATTAGGAGGTGATGCACTATAGTCTCTACAGGATTACCTAAATCCATGAACCAACTATGAACAACTTATCTATTTACAAACAACCTATGACTTATATCTTCTATGCAACTTCTAATGCCCACAAGTAATGTATAATGTGAGAGAAATGAGCTAAATGCTCAAATCAATGTCAATACACCAAAATGATAGCAAAGGGATAATTAGGTCTAACTTTGATATATCATGTCTTGCTTTTAGGAGCTCAATCCCAACAAACTCCCACTAGCCCTAAAAAACATACTAGGCACCGTAGAAAATATTCTACTCCATAATCTCATCACCTTCCTATACTATCTCCTAATAAGATAACGCTTCCTCTTTATGTGTTTCATCTTCTAGTAGTACTTCAATTTTTAGGTCATGCCATAGTCCTATTGTTATCACATAACAAAATCTTAGACAATATAGCCAAAAGAACTACCCATAAGCCAAAAGGCTTCCTTTGTTGCTATAAAAACAACCAAAAAAACTTAGTGCACACATACCTAGAGGTAGATTGTGAGAGTCCTTATCAAACTGAAGTCCAATGTCCCAGTACGAAATGAGTACCAACTCATCGTAAAGACTCATAAACATATAATCCTTTGTTATCCAAAGATACTATAGTAAATGTTTGACATCTGCCTAAAGCTCTAATTAGGAAATGAACTAATATCCACTCATTATTCCTATAGCAAAGCAAATATCTAGTCTAGCACATAACATCACATACTTAAGGCTATCCATTGCAAAGACATTAGATATCGTCTTAATGTGATCTCTCTCCATAGATGTCCAAGAACATTGATTCTAAGAAAGACAACTTCAAATCCAAAGAATAACAAACCCTTCTTGGAGTTTTGCATCATATACTTGACCAAATGCTCATCTATGTAGATGATATGGCACAATTTTCCTATTCTTACAGTCCTAAAGGACCTTAACCCCAAGAATATATTGCGTCTTCCTTTAGATTTTCATCTAGAACTTAGTAGACTACCAGATCTTGACTAATGATGATATCCCTACATCATATCCAATGAGTAGATTGCCATCTACCTACAAGATCTTATAGCATCACTAGGCTTCCCTGTGCTTTCTGGTATACATAAGGCTCTTTGCTATGAAAATGTTTGGTTATTATATCTCATAAATGAGACACACTACAATAGATAGGAGTAATTTGATGAATTTGAGAATAACCACTATTGATAAGGTTTTCCATGGTTGAAACAAAGTTTCAAACTATAACCTTTAGCTACAATCTTAGCCACATAAAACTCAAGTTTTCCATCTACTCCTGTGTTTCTCTTGTAGACCAACTTACACTTATGGGTTTTATCCTTTTAGGTGCTTCGACAGGAACCCAAACTATGTTAGAATACAAAGATTCTAACTACCTCTTCATAGCTCTTTGCCTTAAAGTGAGGACAAACATTGCTCATTACTTCATTATAATCTATGGGATATAAATATCCCATTACGATGAGGCACTGGTGTACTAGAAATCATAAGAATGATATGTCTTCAACCCTTTGGATCCATTGTATCCTATTCAATGTAGGACTATCTTCTAACATATCCTCCAATCTATATCACTTTTTGTCTTATTCATTATCATATAGTCTTCATAAAAAATATGACATTTGTGTGAACAAATATCTTCTAATGATCTTCACTGTAAAGGTAATAACCCAAAAATCCTTTTAGATATCCTATAAATTGATATACTTCTTAAGAGAACTATTATGTAGTCTATAAGACATATCCCTAAAAGAATTAAGGAAAATATGAGAAACCTATCGACGATCTCATTAAGTCCATCCAAGTTTGTTATCTCTTTCTATCTCTTCATTTTGCAATAGAGACCTTGGTACACATAGCTGGGAAATAATCCCATGCTTCAACAGAAAAAATCAAACTTACTAGACATATCACCTTGATCTAATCAATATGACTTGATATGTATACCCAATAGGTTATCTAATTCCACCTTAAATTCAATTAATGTATCCAAGGCATTGGATCTCCTATGTACATATCCAAACCTAGAGAAATCATCATTAAAAGTGATGAAATACCCCTACCCTCCCTATGCATGGACACTAAAAGTTTCATACATGTTAGTATGCATTAACTCCAAACATTCCTAGACTCTAGTCCTTTTGGTCATTTTAGCATCTATACAGGATTCTTAAACTAAAAAATCCTCTGGAATCAAAGAGTCCAGACTTTACCAGTCTTTGGATCCTATTTAGATTAATATGACCTAGGTCTAGAAACCAAATGTTTAATTAGTGCTAGGTTTAATCCTAAGATCTAACTATTCTCATCACTTAGCAAAGTGATAATGGAATACATATAAAAGAAGAGGTTATTACCTCCCACTAACCTACATAACTAACCTTGCATCTGAAGCTAAGGTAAGTATAATTCCATGATTTAATGTTTTCACTTGTTGAATATCCTATGAGGACTTACAGACAATGGGCTTGGAATCTATCCACCATAAATGGTGAAATCCACCACTAAAAATTCAACAAGAAAATGATGTATACTTTCCTTTCTTTTTAGATAAACTAGGCATTCCTTTTCTAATGTCAGAAAAGGTCTCAAAGGAATGACTTGGCCTTGAGCTTGTTCTCTTATTCCTTCTCTTGAACTTTCCTTATTTGGTATTGTTTTTTTTCTTCTTGAGAGAAGACCTTGAAGAACCTTTGAGTTCCATATGAACACCTTATAATCTTTGAGAATCCCCTTGGGCATCCCAAAGGAAAATGGCAAAGTCTCTAAGATCATATGAATATTGGTGTTCATAACAGTCTTAAGAGTAGATTATCAAACCTAACCTACCCTTATCACAAAATAACCATAACAAACTAGAAAGAGAATATCAAAGTCTCTAATAATAGACATGAGTTGCTATTGCAACACATTATCCAAAGATCCAAGTATTAGACACTTGGTCTTCTAATCTATTTAATACCACCTTGATATACCACTCTTTCCTTTTTCTAGGTCAGTTCATAAGAAATCACTAGCTCTTCGTAAACTAGCTTCTATGCAATTAGTTATAATATCCATAATAAAATTAATCCAAATGATTAGTCGGGCTTGGTCTATTATCAAAAAGAGAGTGATAATAAAACCAACATGATATCTATAACAAAGAATATAACCAAGCATATGACATAATTGAGCATTCAAGGCATTTGGTAATTAATTTAACAAAAATGTAATTCTCTCAAACTACATATCTTTTTGCAAGGTATCCTTGTATCATAAGAACCACGCCAATGGTGGGTAGGTCATGACTTTATTCCTAGATAGAGACCCTCTTGATTGATCTCCTTGTTTTAACCATGAAAGGTACCTAAAGATAATATCAACATACCTTTTATTTAGCCCATGGACTATGCAAGTGGGACCGTAGCGGGCGTTTCAACCACTTCAAAACTAATGATAAGTGTATAACCATTGTCCTTGAACTATCAATGTCACCAAGTAAGGAACCCCACCGGCGGGGTGGTTGCTCCCACTATAGACATGTCCAGTCTCATCCTAATGGAGAGTCCATATCCCTTGATTCCTAGGTCTCAACCCACTAGTGGGGTGGTGATGAACCCAAATCAAGATGGACTCGACAATGAAGGTCATGGGCTTGCCTAAGGCCCTTTTCCAATTAATCTTTTGAGACAAATAAGAGCATTTTAAAACCGTTAGTAATTTCCCTAATGAATAAGTTATCTACTTTGAAATTTTCAAAAAATAATTATTTCCTAATAGGAAACTAGTGTAAGAGGAGAATGCCAACATGAAAATTTTGAAATTTACATGAGAGTAATTTTTAAAAAGAATTTTGATAAAATATCCACTCTCAAAATTTTAAAGTCTATTTTCATAAAATTCTCCTTCTATACACAATTCCAATTAATAAATATTTTATCTAGGAAATGTTTCAAAGAAATTTATTTCCATTAAATTACTAAGCCTTTTGGTAATAATCTTTTAATGATAAATTATCTCTAATGAAAATTTTCAAAATATTTATTTTTCAAATTGGAAACTCTTGTGTAATAAGGAAATTACCAATTTATGAGATTTTGAATAATCTTGAGAGCACTTTATCCAATAAAGGAACTTTTGCTTCTCATATTCAAAAATCCTCATAAGATTTACTTTCCTTATTCCTTACACTTTTCCAACTTAATAAATATTTGCATGGGAATTTCATGATAATTTATTCCATTAAATACTACCAAAGATAGAACCTTTTAGTAATTCCCCAATGGATAAAATATTCTCTATTAAAAACTCTAAAAAATATTTATGTCCAAAAAGGAATTAAACAAACCATTATGAAAAGTATTTTTCAAAATATCTTATATCTCTATTAAATTACTAAAACTTTTCAAAATTATTTTGCTAACCCTTCTTATTATGAATTCTCTATCATGAGATTTTTCAAATCCATTATTTATCTTTTAAATCGGGACTCTTGTGCTAAAAGAATTACTCTCTTATTCCTTATCATTGAACTATCAAAATAGAACTGTTTCCTTCTTCTCTCTAGGGGGAGAGCCTGAAGGACCAACTATAGGTATAGTTTTCCTTCTCTCATTGAGAAAGAATAGGAAAACCTACTGAAGTTTAATAAATAGATAGTTATAAAGAAATAACAATCTTCTTAGCAACAATCAATTTAAATAAATAGTCTTGGAAAATATCTTCTCATGAAAATTTACTAAGAATACCAAAAACCTTTTTTTGGGTCTAATACTTATTTTGGTAACCATTCTTAATTATAAATTATCTATCATGAATTTTCAAAATTAACTTATTTTCTTTAAATTGGAGTCTTGTGCGAAATAGGAAAAATATTATCTAATATAGATTTGGAAAAATAAAAGCTTTTCCTTGAAAGAAAAATTTTATTCTTAGAGATCTCAAAGATTTGAGAAAATTTTAAATAAAATTAAAATCTCTAAGAATTAATTTTAAAAAGGTAGGAAAGCCCTTAATCGTTTTCCAACTTATCCTTTTTTTGAAATAAAATTTCCTAACCATGCACATTCTAATTTAAATAAGTTTTCCAATTTTGAAAAAATCATGAAAAATTATTTCCAATTAAGAATACCAAAATATCTTGAGGTCGCATATGTAATTAATCAACTACATATAACAAAAAACAGGGGAATAAACAAATAGAAACTTTTCCCATGGCTTTTAGGGATCCTGTTGCATATTTGGTAATTAAAGTTTGAATAAAACCAAATTACCAAAAATAGCCTTGGAACCAAAGATAGGATTAGTAAAATTGAAAACCCAAAAGGCCCAATTGCCACCAAAATGAGCTTAAAAGGAGAGGCCCCAAATTCAGCCCAAACAACCAAAAGGAATTGGACCCATATGCAATCCCGTAACACCATGCTCTTTGTGCAACATTGCTTCAATTGACCATATATTCCTTGTTTCAACTTCAAATTGTGATTCGTTTGAAGCATTAGGTTCCTAACTTCCTAAGATTCAAAACCATAGGTGATATTCCTTAAAAATTTTAGTGTAAGTGGTCCTGATTTTGGCTCAAAGTTGACATCACTGTGCTATCATGCTCTTTGCGTAGCCTTGCTTCAATCAACCGTATCTCCCTCATTTCAACTCCAAATTGCAATCCACTTAAACTATTGGATTCATGACTTCCTAAGATTTAAATCCATATGTGGCTTGCCCCAAGAAAATAGTGGGAGATAGTCCCAATTTTGAGTATGGATCTCAAAATAAGAACTTCCAAGAATCCTTCTTTCTTCTTTAACCATAGAATCTCAAAAAGAACTTTCAAGATTCTTTCTTTTCTCTTGCGTCACCATAGATGGATACAAAAGCCAAAATTTTTACAATAATAAAAATTTTCATGCTCTTATAATGGAACTTACAACCCATCTATTGAAAAGAAAAGATTTTTACAACTAAATAAAAATCTTATACCCCTTATGGGGTGTACAACCCAATCTAGAGAATCAAAAGGCATAGATGATATCACAATTATAACCAATCAATCCAAATATATTAATACATTTAATTGAATGATAAAGAGCATTTCATTTATTCATCATTTAGGGTAATGGGATGAATAAAACAACTCTGCAAAACAGAGTTAGCGTACCCTAGAATAGATCTAACATGCTAAAACCTACCCTAAGGCTCTAATACAAGTTTTTGGGAACTTGGATAACTTCGTTCCCATGCCTTGGATCACAAAGGGTGTATACAAATCTATCATAGGCCCTCTAAATTTATCGCAACGAATAAACAGGTATTAAAAAATAATATAGATACCAAAAAAAATCATAGATCTAGAGAATAAAACCACATATCTTTTATCCGGATGTTCCTAAATCAATTCCAATCAATGTAGATAACTCCAAAATCATAATGGATCTCATAAACACCATGATCTTCCACTTGGTGACACTTTCTTGTGTATAGGCATTGAGATGGTGGAGCTCTCAAGGGTGGAGGATAGGATTCTCTCTTTGAATTGTAGAAAGAAGATGGCAAGACATGGAGACCCTAACTCCTAAAAAGGTATGTATAGGCTTCCTACTAGGCTTAAGTGACTTAAGCTCACTATGGGCTTGGGTCACTTAATTTAGCCTAAAAATGTTACTAATTGATTAATTAACCATACAAAGTCCTAATTAATTAATTAACCTAGTTCAGAGATACAACTCACTTATCTTTGTACAACTATGTGTAATTATCAAAATGCTCTTATGCACAAAAGTGAATTAAAAACTCATCAAACCCTCATAAATCATGTCATTAAGGAATATAAGCTCAAATTGAGGACCATTGGGACCCATAAGAGTACTAGCTCCCTTAGAATCAAATTCTGAAATTAACTCAACATCTCACTACAAAGAGTCAACTACACTCCAGTACTCAGGTCTGTAACCTACTATCCACTACATGTAAACTCCTCATAAATTGGTGTTTGTAATCTAACAAAGTAGTGTTATCACTTATCAAGATTTCCTCTCAAATCCTTAAGTTACATATCACACTTATTATGTGAAGTACTCTAGCTCCAAGGAGCATATGTCAAATTCTACTAAAGGAATTATTGTGACCAGATATTTCATGATCACATGTCTTTTAGATCACTCAAGGGGACACATTGTCTCAATCCCATGAGATATCGTGGTGCCTCTATTAAGAATACCTGTTGTCACCAATTTCTATCAATAGTGACCCAATTCATAAGGATATATGACCACTTTAGGATCTCACCCATAGGTCAAAGTCTCCTATTGATTTTGGCACAAGCTCAACATCCTTTCAAGGTTGAGAGTCCATCCAATATAGTAACTTGGTGAATCATGACAATTGATAGTCTTGCATGATGATTTACTGTAAGCCCTGTCTAGTGCATCACATACACTAATGCACTTACCATGGGAAACCCATCCCAACGGCCAAGACTAGTCATCTCTCCAATTAAGGGGTGATGTACTGCCTTTACTAGATTGCTTAAATCTATGAACTGATTGTGAACAACTTATCTACTTACAAGAAACCTATGAGTTGTATCTTCTATGCAACTCCAAATGCACACAAGTTATGTATAATGTAAGAGACATAGGCTAAATGCCCAAATCAATGTCAATACACTAAAAGGATAGCAAGAAGATAGTTAAGTCTAACTTTGTGACATCATGTCTTGCTTTTAGAGGCTTAATCCTGACATGGTGGTCATCATCATTGGCATAATGAACACCTCCATCATCATTTCATTGGAATTCTATATGATAAGGAAACATTTTTTATGACTTCAAACAACTATAACTTGTTACTATTTCCAGAATAGGTAAAATAGAAAAAGATTTCTTGTTTTATGTTTTTTTAAAGAGGAAACTAGAAGCTATATCAATAATGTTTGAAGTAGTAGTAGCAGTAGAAATAGTAGTTGTTATTATTCTTCTTGTTATTTGTTTTCCTTGAATGAGTGTTGTAGACATCATGCAAATTAAAATCTGACAAAGTCTTACATGGGAGAAGAATTCCAAAGATTTTCCATGTTAGGTAATTTGTTTAATTCAACAAACAATTTATTATGGTTATTAATATGCAGTTAACTATGTTATTGCACTTAATAACATCACTCAATAGCATTTAGTTTCCTTAGTTAAACAAAGTTTTTTGTTTTGTATTTTTCACTAGTTCACATAGACTTTCTACTTTTTGGATATCTATGGGTCTCTTGCAATCTTTGTTGTCTTAACAATATGTTGAATCAAATATTTGTATCTATTTAGCATAGACAAGGGAGGAAAATCATCGACACAATGCTCTAACCAACCTCAAAAAGTAGAGCCCTAACAACATCCTAGATTGATACACTTGGAAAAACTGATAACTAGAAGGAAACTCAGATATTTGTGAAATGTTTTCTAGATAAGTTTATGGTGAAACATGTCTCTAGACTTGAAAGAGAGATCCAAGAAGTAAAGAGCAAAAGCAAAAAACAACCCAATTGAAGGAGGCAATATGGGTACACTGAAGAAGAAAATTGATTTATTTACTCTAGTCACACAATCTGAAGAAAATATAGGCTTGCATAGGGAAGCACCTAGTCAAATAGAACGTGTTCTAGATGTTCATAACTTGGATAAGTTTCTATTGAAACATGTTTCAAGACTTGAAAGAGAGGTCCAAGAAGTAAAGAATAAAGGAAAAATCGACCCAATTGAAGGAGGTGGAATGGTTACACTAAAGAAGAACTATTCATTTAGCTTAATCAAACATTCAGGAGAAAATGTTAGTGGGAAAGAAAATATTTACTTAAACAAGGAAGTTGATAGAAAGTTCAATACATAGAAAGAGGAAATCAAAATAAAATTTCTGCCATAGGATACAAACGAGTGTTTAGGTGAGCTTTGTGAGTGGATTGAGTAAGAAAATATCAAAAGGAAGAAAATGAAAGCAATGTACAATGTTGCAAATTTCAAGAGTTTGAACAAAGTTCTAGTAAAGCATATATCAAGACTCCGAAAAAAGAAAATGAGGCTTAGTTTGAAGAAAGAAGTGCTAAAGGTGAAGAGAAATGCCATGAACCAGAAGTTAGAGAATGCAGGTGGTTTAGACCAAATTATGGTTAAACATAAATCAAAACTTGAAAGCAAAAAGATGATTGTTGCTTAGCAACCCAAAGACTAGGTTAAACATTATGTAGCTCACAGAGAAGCAAGAGAGAAAGAGTTGCAAGAAGCATGGGGAGGCTTGATCTTAGGGAATTCCATACAACCACATCTCTCAAAACTTGAAATCATATTGAAATCAATTAGTTGTAAGATGCATTTCTTCAAACAAAAGGAGCCAGATAATCAGACGAGTAGGGGTGAAACAAAGGTATTATGATATTCATATTGAAATCAACACAAATGCAACAAATGATATTCACATTGAAATTTGAAAGCAAAATAACCATAACTTAACTAAACAAAAATTCAAAATACTTAAAAAATGATGAAAAAAAACATTAAAACTCTAGATTTGAATCAAATCCAAGTGAATAATCAATGGAGGCTAGCAAATAAAAAAAGAAAAAAATAATAAGAGATAAATTGACCTTCGTAATTGTCGACTAAGGTTAGAAATCAGATCATTCGACACCGGAGTAGTGGAGCTTGCTCGTGTTTGGTTTTCGGTAAAATGCAAGAAAAGGGAAATGGGTAGGGTCCTTGAAAGTGCTCCATGTTTTTGTTTTTCTGCATTTGTTTCCCAAGTTTTGCCCTCATAACCCTCTTTATTTGTCATGATATCCTCATTTTAGCATTATTCAATCAAATTTAATTTTTTTTATTGTATAGTATTTTCTTTCATGTTTTTATTATGACCTCTCAATTTGTTTGACTAATTTTGTTTATTGAATTTTCTAATCATTCTAACAATAAGAAAAATGATTTATTATTCATTTATAAAATTTAAAATTGATTTTTTCTTTTTAAAAAATAAAATAAAATCAATGCATCTGATTCAATGTGATATGTTATGCCATGCTTATATTTTATTTTTAATATATATATATATTACTAACTAGTCTATAATAAATAAATTTAAGTTTATTTATTTATGATATTAAAATTACTTATTTTTTACCATGTTGAATTTAAATTTATAAATATAAAAATTATTTATTTATTAGCATATTGAATTTAAAATTATGAAATATAAATTAATTAAAAAAATTTTGTTAAATGTTTATCTAGTAAAAATCATTTGCCATAAATAAAAATTTATGACAAGATTTTATAGAAACTATTTGCCATAAATTGATATTGTAATTAAATTTAGTTTTTATTAAGAATATAAGATTTATACTAAAATATTATGATTTTTTAAACTTTTTTTTTGTCACAAATACATTATACTGTTAAATATGATTTTTACTATAAATAAAAATTTTATCCCTAAAAAACCTTTTTTATCATATATAAATTATTACAATAACAATAATAATAATATGAGAATTCTTGTAATCATCGAAAATAATAATAATAATAATAATAATAACAATTATAAACGACACAAGAATTTTTGTAATCGTCAAAAAGTTAAAAAGATAATTGAAGACTTTAAAACGATCACACGTGTCCTTGAGGAAATAGAAGTGTCTTATAAATGAATCAGATAGGATAAGATCGAAGTGTAATAATAATTTGAATAATAATAATAATAAAACGAGAATTTTTGTAATTATCGAAAAGTTAAAAGGAGAATTGAAGACTTTAAAACGATCACACGTGTCCTTGAGGAAATGAAAGTGTCTTATAGGTTTGTCGGCCATTAATTCCTGGCCAGTGAATTGATTTTCTAAATTGATTTTCTCAGCCGTGAGGCAATTCACAGAGCACTCCTGGAAGTCTCTTCCAAATTGGAAATGAAGCTTAGCTCAGTTGCGATTTCCTTTGCTTTTATTACTCTCCTAATATATGCATGGAGATTATTGAATTGGGTGTGGTTGAGACCAAAGAAGCTAGAAAGGTGTCTTCGGCAGCAAGGTCTGACGGGAAATTCCTACAGATTGTTACATGGGGATTTTAGAGAGATGTTAAGGATGATTAACGAAGCAAATTCAAGACCCATCAGCTTATCCGATGATATTGTACAGCGAGTTCTCCCCTTCCATTATCATTCCATCAAGAAATATGGTATAGCCGGTTTTCTGATTTTTTTTTCCCTAATTATCTTTCCTGAACCCTAATTATCTTTCCTGCCGTTTCTTCTTATTCTTCTTCTTCTTCTTCTTCTTCTTCTTTTTAATTAATTTTCTGAAAGAAGTTACAGCTCAATGAAATTTCAATGGTACCTCTAATCTCCTCTGCTCTCCTATATTCTGTTAAAAAAAAGGCATGTCTGGATGTGTTTCGATAGACCTCTCTAATGGCCAAGTTTGCTTAAAGGATTTTTACTGAATGAATTTTTGGGGAAGAAGTTACAAGTTACGTATCTCTAATTCTTGTTCCTCTGCAGTTACGTAGGCTTTGACTTTGTAACCTCCTTTGGGCTATTATGACCTCTTTTTATGTCTGCATTTAATCTCATAGCATTGACGGATGGCGCGTAATTTGCATATCGCAAATTCTGCAATTGTGGCTTCTGTGGGCTTTCTTATAATTTGGATATGCTGTTTTGGGGTCAATCTATTAGGAATAGGGTTACATAGTTATGGTTCATTTACATTTTCATCTAACCTTTGAATTGAGGAAAGGACTGATGAATACAGACACAGGGTAGGGTAGTGTATATATATAAACTTTGTGTAAGCTTGGGAAAACCAGAACCATTTGAATCAAGTAGTGCAGTGATTCAAATGGTATGGTCCGATGGCGCATAACAGACATCCATTTATGGTGTCTAACTGCCCGGATAGCTTTGGTTAGATGGGAGCACCCGGGTTGACACTACTTGGGATGGGTTGCCTACCCGGCTACGCCCGGATGGCCACATTAACCACATCTGTTTTATCTTTTTTACATATTTAAGGCTTCTTTAATCAGAGGGCCTTGACTAGCCGGGTCCTTTAGATCCTCTTGTAACATTTCTATATCCAACAATGGCCATTAAAAATGCAGGTAAAAATTATTTTATATGGATGGGCCCAAAACCAGTGGTAAACATTATGGACCCTGAACTGATAAGGGATGTTTTCTTGAAGTACAATGCCTTTCACAAACCAGCTGCGCACCCGCTTGGCAAGCTGCTGGCTACTGGTCTTGTTACATTGGAAGGTGAACAATGGACTAAACGTAGAAAGATCATAAACCCAGCTTTCCATCTAGAAAAGTTGAAGGTAATTTTATAATGTTAATTTTCCAACCGAAAACGTGACCCTAATTCCCATTCTTTCTTTATGTTTTTAGAAATTGTGAGAGCAGAATAATGGTTACATATTTACAAACGATATTTCCTCTGGGATTGAATTATATTTCCTTTATAAATATATTGAAGGATGGATATGATTAACTTTTCGAGGCACTATTTTTTTGGTTATGCAGCCTTACCTCAACTTCTTGTCTGGTTTCCCTGCATAGCCCTCTTCAAATAGGAAAGAAAATAAATTTCTTAATGTTTTTCATAATTTTAATAAAGATATTACAATTTTACTGCCTCTGGAAATCTTTTTTCTTATTCATGAGAACTTTTTTGCATGTGCATTTTTTGAAGTTTATAAGTTCTCCAGACAATAACCCAATGTGCAAATGTGAGGACTGACTATTCTTCATTCCACCTCTGCTCTGTCACTCTCTAAATCCTAATCAAATCAAAATTTCTTTTCTAAGTTTATTGAAAATTTATGTCACAGTAAACCTGGTCAATCATTTTAAGCCAATTTAGAAACTCCAATGTTTAATAATATGCCATGTACCTTGAAATTAGATTCTGGGCTTTTAAATTTATTAATTATGTTTGGATTTGAATTTGTTATAGCACATGGTACCCGCATTCCAATTGAGTTGTAGTGAGCTGGTAAATAAATGGGAGAAGAAGCTCTCCAAGGACGGCTCATGTGAATTGGACATTTGGCCCGATCTTGAAAATTTGGCAGGAGATGCGATTTCTAGAACAGCATTTGGTAGTAGCTACGAGGAAGGAAGAAGGATATTCCAACTCCAGAAAGAGCAAGCACATCTTGCAGTCAAGGTTTTCCGGTCAGTTTATATTCCAGGATGGAGGTAAGCAAAAAATATTTCAAGAGATATGAAGCTCAGTACCATTATCAAAATTTCACACATTGTTACATGCTAACTTCCATGGTACCCAAAAAAAAAAAGTCAATTAATGTCTGGATAGTTTCATCTTTGAAACACCATAGATATTCTGAAAAATTGAACAATTAAAAAGTCATTGATGAAAATGAATTAGTTGCTTCCTGTATTTCATTGATCTTCATTTCCTAGGATTACTTCCAAGCAGGTTTGTTCCAACAAAGACAAACAAGAGAATGAGGCAAATTAGCAATGAAGTCCATGCATTGTTAAAAGGCATCATCGACAGAAGAGAGAAGGCAATGAAGGTTGGTGAAACTGTTAATGATGATTTATTAAGTCTACTAATGGAATCCAACTTCAGAGAAATGCAAGAACATGATGAGAGGAAGAATGTTGGAATGAGCGTCAAAGATGTCATTGAGGAGTGTAAGCTATTCTACTTTGCTGGCCAAGAGACTACCTCGGATTTACTTCTGTGGACAATGGTTCTATTAAGCACGCATTCAAACTGGCAAGCTCGTGCAAGAGAAGAGGTTTTACAAGTTTTTGGCAATAAAAAACCAGATGGCGATGGCTTAAATCACCTCAAAATTGTGAGTATCAATCCAATATGTATTCAATTTAGTAACTCTTCTTGAAAATAATATATTACTTTCTTTTTTCTTTTTCTTTTTTTCAATCTTGAGGCAAAATATGTTTTGTTTCTGTATCTTTCTTGCTTTAATTGAAAGCTATATGCAAATACTTGGTATCCCCACTGGAATTTTTCTTTCCTTATCTAAGTGCATAACAATGGCAAAAAAGAAGTAGACTTTACTAAAGAAGAAGAAGCGGGCTCTTCTTTTCCTTGTATGAGATCTTTATTTGTGTTGAATTTTGACTTAGTATCTGCTGAAATTTGAATTTTGAAGTTAAATATTGCAGCTAGAGTCTTGCACAAAATCTATAACATCCAAATATTTTCTTGTTTTTATTTGGTGAAGATTTGGTTTCTATTTTATAGGAAGTAGTTGTTCATTATCTAGTAGCTTGATTTTCTGCTATTCTAATGTCATTACAGTTACAAACTCATGTATAAATTCAGCACTCTTCATCAATAAAATGTGTGTTCCAACAACCCAAAATTATATATTCTGTATCAATGTTAATCTAAGACCAACATTGTGGTATCAGAGCCATAGTTATCTTGAGGGGCCAGTGAGTTGAGTGAGCCTGAATACCTTGAGAGTGCCTAAACAGCTAAAGACCCATGAGGTGAGTGAACCCAAAACACCACAAGTGAACCCAAACACCTTCTAAAATCATTTAGCAATGGAGGAATCAAGTCTCACAACTGCACCATCAATTCTTGATGGAGACAATTATGAAACTTAGGCTGTTAGAATGATAGTTCATCTACAAGCACTTGATGTTTGGGAAGCAGTGGAAGAAAATTATGAAGTTCCTCCCCTGGGAGCCAATCCAACTATGGCTCAAATGAAGTTGCATAAAGAAAGAAAGACAAGAAAGGCTAAAGCGAAAGCTTGCTTGTTTGCTGCAGTTTCACCATCAATTTTCTTCAAAATCATGAAAATTGGTTCAGCTGTAGAAATTTGGGAGTATCTCAAGGGGGAATACAAAGGAGATGAAAGAATCAAGAACAAGCAGGTGATGAACTTGATTTAAGAATTTGAAATGAAGAAACTGAAGGAGTTTGATGTTGTTAAAGACTATGCTACACAACTTCTTTCAATAGCAAACAAAATTAGGCTGCTTGGAAAAAAATTTTCCAATGAGAAGATTGTTCAAAAGATATTGGTTACACTTCCTGAGAAATATAAAGCTACAATTTCCTCTTTAGAGAATTTAAAAGATTTGTCAACTATTAGCTTGACAGAATTATTACATTCCTTAGAGGTTGTGGAACAAAGAAGACTCATGAGACAAGGAGATACTGCAGAAGGAGCATTTCAAGCAAGAATGCAGAAAAATGCAGGCCATAAAAATGAAAAGATGAACAACAACAAGCCAAGCAGCAACAACCAGAAACATGGAGTTTTTCCACCTTGTCCTCATTGCAAGAAGACAAATCATTCTCCACAAAAATGTTGGTGGAGACTAGATGTGAAATGCAACAAGTGTGGTAAACAAGGACATGTGGAGAGGATTTGCAAAAATCAACAGGAGGAAGAAAGTAGTGCAGCAGTTGACTATTGCCAGGAGGAGCAATTGTTTGCAGCAAGGTGTTTTGTTAATAAAAGCACCTCTGAAAGCTGGCTTGTGGATAGTGGTTGTACAAACCACATGACAAATAATCAAGATCTCTTTAGAGAACTTGATAGAACAACTATTTCCAAAGTCAGAATTGGAAATGGTGAGTATATTCCAATGAAGGGCAAAGGAACGATTGCTATCGAAAGCCAAACAGGTTTGAAACTCATTTATGATGTTTTGTTTATGCCTGACATTGACTAAAACTTACTCAGTGTTGGATAGCTCATTGAGAAAGGATTTAAATTTTATTTTGAAGATAAGAATTGCATTATCAAGGATGCTGAAGGCAAAGAAGTGTTCAACATAAAAATGAAGGGCAAGAGTTTTGCCTTGAATTTATTGGAAGATGAGCATGCTGCAGTTTTACAACAAGATAGCACAACAATGTTTTGGCACAAAAAGCTCAGGCACTTTCATCATGATGTTGTGCTCTACATGAAGAAAAATCACATAGCTGAAGGACTTCCTGACTTAGAAAAAGATCTTCCTATATGTGCTACTTGTCAATATAGGAAGCAAACTAAACTTCCCTTTCCAAAGAAAACATTCTGGAGAGCAACCCCAAAAACTACAACTGGTACATACTGATGTTGGTGGACCTCAAAAGACGCAATCCTTGAAAGGGAATGCAGACATTGTTCACCAGCTCACTACTCCATATAATCCACAACAAAATGGAGTCATGAAGAGGAAAAATAATAGAATGATTTTGGAGATGACAAGATGCCTGCTGCATGAAAAAGATCTACCTAAAAAATTTTGGGCTGAGGCTGCAAGTACAGCAGTATATTTGCTGAACAGATTGCCAACAAAAGTGTTAAAGAAGTAGACCCCTTTCGAAGTTTGGTTTGAGTTTCTACGTGGAAGACTTGGAGTTTACATCTACTAAGTCAAGGAGGAGTGTTGAATTTTGACTTAGTATCTGCTGGAATTTGAATTTTGAAATTAAATATTGCAGCTGGAGTCTTGCACAAAATTTGCAACATCCAAATATTTTCTTGTTTTTGTTTGGTCAAGATTTGGTTTCTATTTTATAGGAAGTAGTTGTTCATCATCTAGTAGCTTGATTTTCTGCTATTCTAATGTCATTTCAGTTACAAACTCATGTATAAAGTCAGCTCTCTTCATCAATAAAATGTGTGTTCCAGCAGCCCAAAATTATATATTCTGTATCAATGTTAATCTAAGACCAACAATTTGCTAGTTAGGTTGTTTTAAGTGTGTTGAAATCTTTATGCAAAGACTTACAAGACTGAAGATAATCTTGATAGTTCCTCTTGTCAAGCGTGTTTTCTTGAAATTTAAACTCCAGGCTGTAATAAATTTGCAGGGGGTTCTTAGTTTGTATTCACCAGTTACTGTATGGTCCTATATGTACATGAAAGTATATGTCATGCAAAAATTTAAACAATCTCTTTCATAACTATATTCGAAAAATTCTTTCATAGTTTGATGTATGTTTCTTAGTGATTTAGTGTATTTCAATTATAAATTCTCATGATTAAACTATTTTCTATATTGCAGATTACAATGATTTTTCATGAGGTCCTTAGGTTATATCCACCAGTATCTATGCTCATTCGAACTGTTTTTGCGGACAGCCAAGTGGGAGGATGGTATTTACCAGATGGAGCGCATATCACTTTGCCAATCCTCCTAATTCATCACGATCATGAAATTTGGGGAGAGGATGCAAAGGAATTCAACCCGGAGAGATTTTCTGAAGGAATTTCTAAGGCAACAAAGGGCCAATTTGCCTTTTTTCCATTTGGTTATGGTCCTCGGGTGTGCATTGGACAAAATTTTGCAATGATGGAAGCAAAAATGGCTTTGGCAATGATCTTACAGCGTTTCTCATTTGAACTTTCCCCATCTTATGTTCATGCACCTTGTAATATTATAACTGTACAACCCCAATATGGTGCACACCTGATTTTACATGGACTTTAGTGTCAGAGTTCCTGGTATCAGTAGCTGTTAATTAGCAAGACCTTTAAACCTAGCTAGCGTCGAATTTAAATTGTCCACGCTACCTTTTCCTTGAAATGTGTCCTCTATATATAAAGCCAATGGATGAATTAAATTCGCTTTTTGTATGTCACTGTGGGCTTGATTATTGATATCGATGAAATGCTTCGTTTATTATCTGTTCCTTTGTTGATCAAGTATATGGTTTGTCTTGGAGATTGTATCAAGAATTTTGATTGTATCAAAATTGGTGACTGTATTAGCTTGTAATTGGCGACATAGAAATCTTACTTACAACAACTGTATTTGGTATCATGTCCAACAAGACCATCATTCTCATCCACCAGAACACACCTGAAAATGTTCATCACAAAGGAAGTGTTAAAATTACCAGGAAGAAACAAGGGCTTCTGTGTTGCTAACCCAGCACCTAATTAATATAAGCTGCGAATAGAAGAAAGGGAAAAATGGCTCCAACTCTACTAAAAGCACCATAACAAAATTAAATTAGAAAGTAAAAAATGAAAATGTATTAATTGTTCCAAGGAATGCGCTCAGCTCTATTCTATGGAGCTAATCCTACCTATGAGCTAGATGTAGTGATGGCTTCTTCTTTTTTTTTTTCTTCTTTTTGCTCTTCCTATCTTTGTTCTTTTCTCATTACTGAAGGACTAACTGAAATTCTAAAATTTACATGATGGAAACAACTAAGAAATGCCAAAACGAAGAAAGGCCTTTCTTAGTTCATGTTCTAAAATTCTAAAATAGGCATATGATACTAGGTTCCAATAATAAAATATATGTTCTATGTTTCAAAGAAAAATCTATGATTAATATATGTGAAATGAGATTTTTTTTTTAATCCCATTAATTGTACTTAAAAGCTTGTTATTTTCTTATTTTCCTTTTATCGAAAGGTTATTGTTTGAATCCCATCAAAGGAGGATGTGATCTAATCAATATGTTGTAAGCTTAATCAAAGGCTCATTGTTTCAAAGTGCATGTCCACATGTCAAAGGATTACCTCCCTAAGGTCCAAAAACCTGACTCACCAAGATTTTTAAAGCTACAACCACATCTCGATACTTGGGGAACCACACATACATTTGGGAGTGATCAAAAGGGGATTTTCTTAAGGACGAGACTAGTTATATTAATAGTGGGAGTGACCAATCCTAAAGATGAAATTCTTTTCTTGGTAATATGGATGTCAAGTATTTTGGCTATACTCTTACATAAAATATGAAGTGGAAGAATCACTTAAAGTGGTCTCACTTGCATGATCTAAGAGTTAAACATAAATGGTATGTCAATCTTGCTTTAAGAAACTTTCCAAGGTTATGACCAAAATATTAATTAGAGAGGGTTTCTCTATATGATAATAAGATAATGATCTACCTAAAGTAGGCTTCATTCTAATGATCCTATAAGAAAATGTGCTTTTCCCAACGAAAATTTAGGGATGAATTAAAATATCATCTCTAAAACTAATTGAAAATTTAAATATTGTCACTAACGTGAATTTCCTATAAAATTTTCTTGATGAATTTCACATTTTCATCACCAAAATATGGGATAGGAAAATTTAGCACTTTTTTTTTTTTTTTTTTTGTGTAAATACTTTTGTGATGAAGATAGATTTTTAGCCTATGAAATTTTTGTATCACTAAATCTAATTTTTAGTGATAAAAATAATTTTATCACTAAAAGTTACAACTTTTTTTTTTTTCCCAACCAAGGTTTTTAGTCGATGACTATATTATTTACTAACTATTAAACCTTAAATTGTTGAGAAAAAAAAAAAAACCCAAATAACAAGATGCAATATGCAAAAACTAACACAAGAATTAAATCAACAATGCAGTTAAAAAAATAATAATAATAAAAAAAAGAACACAATTATTTACATGGTTTGACCAATTTGATCTACATCCATAAAGATAAAGGGACTTGGATGGTGCACCATCACCGAAAATTACACCCTCAAAACTCTTACATGAATTGAGCTTTTATGCACACACCTCACTATACAACAATAATAGAGATCTCCCTAAGAAGAAAACAATTAACCTTGTCTCCCTTAGCACTCTTTTTTTCTCTCTTAGCTATTCTCACCCTTCTAGTACAAAAATGTTCCCTCTCGCACGGTTCCCCTAAACTGCTAGAGAAAAAGCCATAACTCTTAGTAAACGTGCCTATTAGTAACCACCCATTCAATTTTATCAAATGTGAGTCACACAATACCAATGAATTAAGTGATTTTATCATTAAATAGTGTTATTAAGTTGTGATATTATTAAATAATATTGATAAATACCTAGATGATTTTTTTATTATTAAATAGTATATTCTTAATTTTGATATAATAGTCGCATTATTATGAAATAATACAATATATATTATGGTAGCAATTAATATTGATATTACATTATTTTGTATAAATAATAATAAAATAATTGAAGAAATAGAAGATTAAATACTGTAATATAAATTTATTTAATTAAATGTTTTACTATAGAATAATATTATTGTTATGAATAATACAAAAATATGATTTGAGTAATTAATATGTAGTGTAATTTGTTATTTATATTATTTCATATAAATAATAATAATAAAATATTAAAAATATGCAAGATTACATCATATAAATTTATCACAATTTCAATGCTTTGTTATATATAGTTATCCAAAAATAAATAATACCATATGATTTTTGTTATATTAGATAAAGGTTGTCTCTACAAGGCTAGAGCATGAGCTAGATTGAATTTACTCAAGCTATTAGTAAGTTAGAGTGGTCTAATTTCATCTCATTCAATATTGTAATTTTTCACTCTATAAGTGAAATTTTTTATTAAATTATCTAACAAAATTTAATTATCAAACTTAATTATAATTTCTTTAATTATTGTTTGCTTTTTAAATAATTGTTAATAATTAAATTTATCAAATAAATTACCCGATATCTATAAAGATGTTTCATTGATATAAAATCTCTAATATGTCTTTTTACTCTTTTTTCTGATATATGTTCTTGCATAGTTATATCACCTTAAATTTTTTTTAATGTTATTTTTGAAATCTAGAATGTTAAATACTATTTTGAATAAATGTGAAGACTAGATTTATTTATTTAAAAGAATATAGGGTATAACCGAGGAAGAAACAACTAGTTTCATCCCATAAAATTTGCTTTTATGATCTTACAAATTGTCTAAATTCAAGTAGACTTTGTAAGATAATTTTGATAGTTTAATTATTATAAGGTACCAAGTAATCGAGTCCATAATCTAACAAGATAATGCTATCACCTATCAAGATTACCTCTCAAATCCTTGAGTTATAGATCTCACTTATTTTGTGATCAAATGACATACTCTAGCTCAAAGGAGCATATGTCAAATTCCACTAAAGGAATTACTATGGTCACAAATTTTATGATCACATGTCCTTTAGATCACCTAAGGGGACACATTGTCTCAATCCAATGAGATATAGTGTCTCTATTAAGAATACTTATTGTCACCAGCCTCCATCAATAGTGATCCAATCCATAGGAATATATAACTACTTTAGGGTCTCACCCATAGGTCAAAGCCTCCTGTTAATTTTGACATAAACTCAATATCCTCTTAAAGTTGAGAGTCCATGTAGTATAGTAGCTTGGTGAATCATGGCACTTGATAACCTTGCGTCATGACTCATCATAGGTTTTGTCCAGTGTGCATCACATACATTAGTGCACTTACTATGGGAAACTCATCCCGATGGCCAAGATAAACCATCCCTCCAATTATGAGATGGTGTTGTACTATAGTCTCTATTGGTTTGCCCAAATCATGAACCAACTGTGGACAACTTATCTACTTGCAAAGAAACTCATGACTTGTATCTTTTATTTAACTCTTAATGCACCTAAGTCATGTACAATGTACGACACTTGGGTTGGATGTTCAAATTAATGTCAGTACACCAAGATGATAGCAAGGGGATAGTTAAGTCTAACTTTATTATTTCATGTCTTGCTTTTAGGGGCTCAATCCAACAAACTCCCACTATCTTCAAATCAGACTAGGTACTATAGAAAGATTATGCTTCATAGTTATATCACCTCCCTTTCCTATCTCATAATAAGGTAACACTTCCTCTTTATGTGTTTCCTTTTCTAGTAGTACTTTTGTTAAGGATATAGCCAAAGGAACTACCCATAAGCCAAAAGGCTTCCTTTGTTGCTATAGAAATAACAAAAAACCACTTAAAGAGTAAACATACCTAGAGGTAGACCTACGAGAGTCCTTATCAGACCGAAGTCCAATTTCCTAGTACAAAAAGAGTATCAACTCATCGTAAAGACTCACAAACATACAATCCCTTGTCTCCAAAGATACTAGAGTACATGTTTGACATCTGCCCAAAGCTCTAATAAGGAAATGGACTAATATCCACTTATTATTCCTACAATAAAGCAAATATCTGGTCTGGCACATAGCATCACATACTCAAGGCTATCCATTACAGAGGCATTGGATACTACCTTAATGCGATCTCTCTCCATATATGTCCAAGGACATTGATCCTAAGAAAGATAACTCCAAATCCACAGAGTAACAAGCCCTTCTTGGAGTTTTGTATCATGTACTTAACTAGATGCTTATCTATGTAGGTGACATGACATAATTTTCCTATTCTTGCAGTCTTAAAAGACCTTAATCTTAAGAATATATTATGTCTTCCTCTAGATTTTCATCTAGAATTGAGTAGACTACCAGATTTTGATTGAAAACAATATCCCTACATCATATCCAATGAGTAGATGGTCATTTACCTATAAGATCTTAGAGCATCACCATGCTTCCCTGTGCCTTCTTGTATACACAAGGCCTTTTGCTATAAAAATGTTTGGTTGCTTTATCTTATAAATGAGACGCACTACAATAGATAGGAATAATCTAATGGATTTAAGTATGACCACTATTGAAAAGGTTTTCCATAGTTGAAACAAACTTTCAAACTATAACCTTTAGCTAAAGTCTTAGTCACATAAAACTCAAGTTTTTCATATACTCTTGTGTTTCTTTTGTAGATCAACTTACACCTCTGGGTCTTCTCTTTTTAGATGCTTTTACAAGAACCCAAATTATGTTAGAATATAAGGATTCTAACTACTTCTTCATAGCTCCTTGCCTTAAGTGATCACAAACACTACTCACCTCTTCATCATAATCTATGGGATATAAATCTCTAACTATGATAAGACATATGTGTACTAGAAATCATAGGAATGATATGTCTTTAGCCCTTTGGATCTATAGTATCTTATGCAATGTGGGACTATCTTCTAATACATCCTCCAATTTGTATCACTTTTTGTCTTATTCCTTATCATATATTCTTCATAAAAAAATCTAACATTTGTTTCAACAAATATCTTTTGATGATCCTGACTATAAAGGTAATAACCCAAAAATCCTCTTAGTTGTCTTATGAATTGATATACCTTTAAAGAAAAAAAGAAAGTATTACATAGTCTATAAGACATATCCCCAACAAAATTCGGGATGAGATGAGAAACTTATCCACAATCTCACTATATCCATCCAGGTTTGATATCTTATTTCCACCTCTCCATTTTGCAATGGAAACCTTGGTGCATATAACTAGGAAATAATCTTGTGCTCTAATGAAAATAATCAAACTTACTAGACATATCACCTTAATATAATTGAAGTGACTTGGTATGTATATCTAATAAGTTATCCGATCCCACCTTAAATTTAATGAATGTATTAAAGGCATCAGATTTCCTATGTACATATTCAAACCTAAAGTAATCATCATTAAAAGTAATGAAATACCCATAGTCTCCCCATGCATGGAGACTTAAAGTTCCATACATGTTAATTGCACTAAATCCAAACATTCCTTAGCTCTAGTTCTCTTGGTCATTTTACCATCTATACATGATTCATAGACTAGAAGATCTTCTAGAATTAAAGAGTCCAAACTTTACCAGTTTTTGGATCCTATTTAGATTAATATGACCTAGGTTTAGATACCAAATGTTTAATTAGTGCTAGGTTCAATCTTGAGATCTAACTATTCTCATCACTAGAAAAAGTGATAATAGAATACATATAAAAGAAGAAGATATTATCTCCCACTAAATTGTATAACTAACCCTGCATTTGAAGGTAAGGTAAGTATAATTCCATCATTTAACCTTCTTATTTTTTGATGTCTTATAAGGACTTACAGATAGTGGGCCTGGAATCTATCCACCATAAATGATGAAATCCACCACTAAATATTCAACAATGAGAAAATGATGTATACTTTCCTTTTTCCTTTAGGTAAACCAAACATTCCTTTTATAGTGTCCTAAAAGGTCACAAAGGAATCACTTGTCCCTGAGCTTGCTCTCTTATTCCTTCTCTTGAACTTTCCTTATTTGGAGTTATTCTTCTTCTTCTTCTTGAGAGAAAAACTTAAAGAACCTTTGACTTCCATATGAACATCCTATAATCTTTGAGAATCCCCTTAGCCATCTCAAAAGAAAATGACAAGGTCTCTAAGATCATATGAATACTAGTGTTCATAATAGTTCTAAGAGTAGCTTGCCAAAGCTGACCTATCCTTATCACCTAATAGCCATTGCAAACTAGAAATAGAATATCAAAGTCTCTAGTAATGGACATGTGCATTATCTAAAGATCCAAGTATTAGACACTTGGTTTTTTTATCCGTCTAATACCACCTTGATATACCACTTTTTCCTTTTGCTAGGTTAGTTCATAAGAAATAGCTAGCTCTTCCTAAACTAGTTTCTATGAAATTAGTTACTATATCTAGAATAAGATTAGTCCAATTGATTAGTTGGGCTTGGCCTATTGTGAGAAAGAAAGAGATAATAAAACCAGCATGATGTTTATAACAAGGATTATTACTAAGTGTATCACATAATTGAGCATTCATGGCAATTGGTAATTAATTTAAAAAAAATGTAGCGCTCTCAAACTACATGTCCTTTTGCAAGGTATCCTAGTATCATAAGAATCAAGCCTACGTGGGGCAAGTTATGACCTTATTACTAGTTAGAGACCCTCTTAGATTGATCTCCTTGTCTTAACCATAAAAGTATTTAAAGGCAAGATCAACATACCTTCTTTTTAACCCATGGACTATGCAAGTGGGACCGCATAGGGCGATTTTCCCACTTCATATCCAATGTCAAGTGTATAACCACTGTCCTTGAACTAGTAAAGAATCCATTGTGGGGGTGGACACTCCCACTATAAACATATCTAGTCTTGTCCATGTGGAAAGTTTATATCTTTATCTAGGAAATGTTTTAAAGAAATTTATTTACATCAAATTACTAAGCCTTTTGGTAGTAATCTTTTAATGATAAATTATCTCTAATGAAAATTTCCAAAATATTTATTTTCCAAATTAGAAACTCTTGTGTAATAAGGAAATTACCTATTTATGAGATTTTGAATAATCTTGAGAGCACCTTATCCAATAAAGGAACTTTTGCTTCTCATATTCAAAAATCCTCATAAGATTTACTTTCCTTATTCCTTACACTTTTCCAACTTAATAAATATTTGCATGGGAATTTCATAATAATTTATTCCATTAAATACTACCAAAAATAGAACCTTTCAGTAATTCCTTAATGGATAAAATATTCTCTATTAAAAACTCTCAAAAATGTTTATGTCCAAAAAGGAATTAAACAATCCATTATGGAAAGTATTTTTCAAAATATCTTATATCTCTATTAAATTACTAAAACTTTCCAAAGTTATTTTGGTAACCCTTCTTATCATAAACTCTCTATCATGAGATTTTCCAAATCCATTATTTATCTTTTAAATCGGGATTCCTGTGCTAAAAGAATTGCTCTCTTATTCCTTATCATTGAACTATCCAAACAGAACGGTTTCCTCATTCTCTTTGGGGAGGAGAGTCTAAAGGACCAACTATAGATATAGTTTTCTTTCTCTCGCTGAGAAAGAACAAGAAAACCTCTTAAAGTTTAATAAATAGATAGTTTTAAAGAAATAACAATCTTCTTAGCAACAACTAGTTTAAATAAATAATCTTGTGAAATATCTTCTCATGAAAATTTATTAAGAATACCAAAAAACCTTTCTTTGGTTCTAATACTTATTTTGGTAACCATTCTTAATTATAAATTATCTATCATGAATTTTCAAAATTAAATTATTTTCCTTAAAGTGGAATCCTATGCAAATTAAAATAGGAAAAATACTATTGTATAAAGATTCGGAAAAATAAGAGTTTTTCCTTGAAAGAATGATTTTATTCTTAGTGATCCCAAAGATTTGAAAAGATTTTAAATAAAATTAAAATCTCTATGAATTAATTTTAAAAAGAAAAGAAACCTCTTAATCCTTTTTCAACTTATATTTTCTTTAAAATAAAATTTATTAATCATGCACATTCCAATTTAAATAAGTTTTCCAATTTTGAAAAAAGCATGAAAATTTATTTCCAATTAAGAATACCAAAATACCATGAGGCCACATATGCAATTAATCAAGAGAATTTAGGAAAAAATGAGAAACCTATCCACGATTTCACTATGTCCATCCAAGTTTGATATCTTCTTTCCATCTCTCCATTTTGCAATAGAGACCCTAGTACACATAATTAGGAAATAATCTCATGCTCCCACAGAAAGAATCAAACTTACTAGACATATCACCTTGATCTAATCAAAGTAATTTGGTATGCATACCCCATAGGTTATTCGATTCCACCTTAAATTCAATGAATGTATCTAAGGCATCAGATCTCCTATGTACATATCCAAACCTAGAGAAATCATCATTAAAAGTGATGAAACACCCCTACCCTCCCCTTGCATGGACATTAAAAGTTCCATACATGTCAGTATGCACTAACTCCAAACATTTCTAGACTCTAGTCCTCTTAGTCATTTTACCATTTATACATGATTCTTAAACTAAAAGATCTTCTGGAATCAAAGAGTCCAGACTTTACCAGTCTTTGGATCTTATTTAGATTAATATGACCTAGGTCTAGAAACCAAATGTTTAATTAGTGTTAGGTTTAATCCTAAGATCTAGCTATTCTCATCACTTAGCAAAGTGATAATGGAATACATATAGAAGAAAAGGATATCACCTCCCATTAACCTGCATAACTAACCTTGCATCTAAAGCTAAGGTAAGTACAATTCCATCATTTAACCTTTTCACTTCTTGAATATCTTATAAGGACTTACAGATAATGGGCCTGGAATCTATCCACCACTAGAAATTCAATGAGAAAATGATGTATACTTTCCTTTTCCTTTAGGTAAATTAGGCATTCCTTTTCTAATGTCCTAAAAGGTCTCAAAGGAACCACTTGCCCTTGAGCTTGCTTTCTTATTCCTTCTCTTGAACTTTCCTTATTTGGTATTGTTCTTCTTCTTCTTGAGAGAAGAACTTGAAGAATCTTTGACTTCCATATGAACACCCTATAATCTTTGAGAATATTAGTGTTCATAACAATCTTAAAAGTAGCTTATCAAAGCTAACTTACCCTTATCACCAAATAACCATTGCCAACTAGAAAGAGAATATCAAAGTCCCTAATAATATACATGAGTTTCTATTGCAACACATTATCCAAAGATCTAAGTATTAGACACTTGGTCTTTTGATCCATCTAATACCACCTTGATATACCACTCTTTTCTTTTGTAAGGTTAGTTCATAAGGAATCACTAGCTCTTCCTAAACTAGCTTCTATGTAGTTAGTTACAATATCCAGAATAAAATTAATCCAAATGATTTGTTAGGCTTGGTCTATTGTCAGAAAGAGAGTGATAATAAAACCAACATAATACCTATAACAAAGAATATAATCAAGCATATGACATAATTAAGCATTCAAGGCATCTAGTAATTAATTTAGCAAAAATATAGGGCTCTCAAACTACTTATCTTTTTGCAAGGTATCCTTGTATCATAAGAATCAAGCCTACGGTGGGGGTAGGTCATGACCTTATTCCTAGTTAGAAACCCTCTTAGATTGATCTCCTTATCTTAACCATGAAAGGTATTTAAAGACAAGATCAACAGACCCTTTATTTGGCCTATGGACTATGCAAGTAGGACCGCAGTGGGCCATTCAACCACTTCAAAACCAATGATAAGTGTATAACAATTGTCCTTGAACTATCAATGTCACCAAGTATGGAACCCCACCAGTCAAGTGGTTGCTCCCACTATAGACATGTCTAGTCTTGTCCTAATGAAGAGTCCATATCCCTTGATTCCTAGGTCCCAACTCGCCAATGGGGTGATAATGAACCCAAATCAAGATGGGCTCGACAATGGAGGTCATGGGCTTGCCTAAGGCCCTTTTCCACTTTATCTTTTAAGACAAATAAGAGCATTTTAAAACCATTAGTAATTTTTCTGATGAATAAATTATCTACTTTGAAATTTTCAAAAAATAATTTTTTCCTAATAGGAAACCTAGTGTAAGAGGAGAATACCAACATGAAAATTTTAAAATTTCCATGAGAGTAATTTTCAAAAATAATTTTGATAAAATATCCACTCTCAAAATTTTAAAGTCTATTTTCATAAAATTCTCCTTCTATACACAATTCCAATTACTAAATATTTTATCTGAGAATTTTTTAAAAGAAATTTATTTCCATTAAATTACTAAGCCTTTTGGTAATAATTTTTTAATGATAAATTATCTCTAATGAAAATTTCTAAAATATTTATTTTCCAAATTGGAAACTCTTGTGTAATAAGAAAATTACCAATTTATGAAATTTTGAATAATCTTGAGAGCACCTTATCTAATAAAGGAACTTTGCTTCTCATATTCAAGAATCCTCATAAGATTTACTTTCCTTATTCCTTACACTTTTCCAACTTAATAAATATTTGCATGGGAATTTCATAATAATTTATTCCATTAAATACTACCAAAAATAGAACATTTTAGCAATTCTCTAATGGATAAAATATTCTCTATTAAAAACTCTCAAAAATGTTTATGTCCAAAACGGAATTAAACAACCCATTATGGAAAGTATTTTTCAAAATATTTTATATCTCTATTAAATTACTAAAACTTTTCAAAGTTATTTTGCTAACCCTTCTTATCATAAATTCTCTATCATGAGATTTTCTAAATCCATTATTTATCTTTTAAACCAGCACTCTTGTGCTAAAAGAATTACTCTCTTATTCCTTATCATTGAACTATCAAAATAAAACAATTTCCTTCTTCTCTCTAGGGGGAGAGCTTGGAGGACCAACTATAAGTATAATTTCCTTCCTCACTGAGAAAGAACAGGAAAACCTACTAAAGTTTAATAAACAGATAGTTTTAAAGAAATAACAATCTTCTTAGCAACAACTAGTTTAAATAGATAGTCTTAGAAAATATCTTGTCATGAAAATTTACTAAGAATACCAAAAACCTTTTTTTGGGTTCTAATACTTATTTTGGTAACCATTCTTAATTATAAATTATCTATCATGAATTTTCAAAATTAACTTATTTTCATTAAATTAGAGTCTTGTGCGAAATAGGAAAATATTATTTTATATAGATTTGGAAAAATAAGAGCTTTTCCATAAAAGAAAATTTTATTCTTAGAGATCTTAAAGATTTGAGAAGATTTTAAATAAAATTAAAATCTCTAAGAATTAATTTTAAAAAGGAGTTCTTAATCCTTTTCCAACTTATCTTTTCTTTGAAATAAAATTTCCTAACCATCCATATTCCAATTTAAATAAGTTTTCCGATTTTGAAAAAATCATGAAAATTTATTTCCAATTAAGAATACCAAAATATCTTGAGGCCACATATGCAATTAATCAAGTGCATATAATAAAAAACAAGGGAATAAACAAATAGAAACTTTTCTCATGGCCTTTAGGGATCTTGTTGCATATTTGGTAATTAAAATTTGAATAAAATCCAAATTACCAAAAATAGCCCTGAAACCAAAGATAGGGTTAGTAAAATTGAAAACCCAAAATGCCTAATTGCCAACAAAATAAGCCCAAACTGAAAGGCCCCAAATTTAGCCCAAATAACCAAAAGGAATTGGACCCATATGCAATCCCGTAACACCATGCTCTTTGTGCAACATTGCTTCAATTGACCATATCTCCCTTGTTTCAACTTCAAATTGTGATCCGTTTGAAGCATAAGGTTTCTGACTTCCTAAGATTCAAAACCGTAGGTGATTTTCCCTAAAAACACTAGTGTAAGTGGTCCCGATTTTGGCTCAAATTTGATATCACTATGCTACCATGCACTTTGTGTAGCCTTGCTTCAATTAACCATATCTCCCTTATTTCAACTCCAAATTGCAATCCACTTAAAATATTGGATTCATGACTTCCTAATATTCAAATCCATATGTGGCTTGTCCCAAGAAACTAATGGAAGATAGTTCCAATTTTGAGTATAGATCTCAAAACAAGAACTTTCAAGAATCCTTCTTTCTTGTTTAACCATAGAATCTCAAAAAGAACTTTCAAGATTCTTTCTTTTCTCTTGGGTCACCATAGATGGATACAAAAAGCTAAAATTTTGACAATATTAAAAATTTCTATGCTCTTATAATGGAGCTTACAACCTATCTATTGAAAAGAAAAGATTTTTACAACCAACTAAAATTCTTATACCGTTTATGGGGTGTACAACCTAATCTAAAGAATCAAAAGGCATAGATGATATCACAATTAAAACCAATCAATCCAAATATATTGATACATTTAATTGAATGATAAAAAAAATTTCACTTATTCATCCTTTAGGGTCATGGGATGAATAAAACAACCCTGTAGAACAAAGTTAGCACACCCTAGAACATATCTAATATGCTAAAACCTACCTTAAGGCTTTGATACCAATTGTTGGGAACCCTAAATAACTCCATTCCCATGCCCTGGATCACAAATGGTGCATACAAACCTATCATAGGCCCTCTAAATTTATCGTAATGAATAAACGGATATTCAAAAACAATATGGATACCAAAAAAATCATATATCTAGAGAATAAAGCCACATATATTTGATCCAGATATTCTTGAATCGATTCCCATCAATGTAGATAACTCCAAAGTCGTAATAGATCTCGTAAACACCATGATCTCCACCATCTCAATGGTGGAGATCTTAAGAGTGGAGGCTAAGGTTTTCTCTCTAAACTGTAGAGAGAAAATGGCAAGACATGGAAACCCTAACCCCTAAAGGAGTATTTATAAGCTTCCTACTAGACTTAAGTGACTTAAGCTCACTATGGGCTTAGGTCACTTAATTTAGCTTAAAAAGGTTACTAATTGATTAATTAACCATACAAAACCCTAGTTAATCAATTAACCTAGTTTAGAGACACAACTCATTTATCTCTATACAACCTTGTGTAATTACCAAAATGCCCTTATGCACAAAAGTGAACTAAAACTCATCAAACCCTCATAAACCATGTCATGAAGGAATATAAGCTCAAATTGAGGACCATTGGGACCAATAAGAGTATTGGCTCCCTTAAAATCAAATTCTGAAATTGACTCAATATCCCACTACAGAGAGTCAACTGCAATCCAATACCTTATGTATATTACAATGAGACACCATGTGCTCAAGTCTATAACCTACTGTCCACTACATGCAAACTCTTCATGAATTGGTGTCCGTAATTTAACAAGGTAGTATTATCACTTATCAAGATTTCCTCTCAAATCCTTGAGTTATAGATCACACTTATTATGTGAAGTACTCTAGCTCCAAGGAGCATATGTGAAATTCTACTAAAGGAATTATTGTGGCTAGAGATTTCATGATCACATGTCCTTTGGATCACTCAAGGGGACACATTGTCTCAATCCCATGAGATATCATAGTGCCTCTATTAAGAGTACCTGTTGCCACCAACTTCCATCAATAGTGACCCAATCCATAGGGATATATGACTACTTTAGGATCTCATCCATAGGTTAAAGCCTCCTATTGATTTTGGCACAAACTCAATATCCTTTTAAGGTTGAGAGTCCATGCAATATAGTAGCTTAGCAAATCATGAAAATTGATAGCCTTGCGTGATGATTGACCATAGGTCTTGTCTAGTGCCTTACATACACTAATGCACTTACCATGGGAAACCCCTCCTGACAGCTAAGACAAGCCATCCCTCCAATCAAGAGGTAATGCACTACAATATTTACTAGATTGCTTAAATTTATGAACCGATTGTGAACAACTTATCTACTTACAAGGAACCTATGACTTGTATCTTTTGTGCAACTCCTAATGCATACAAGTTATAGGCAATGTAAGAGTCATGAGTTGAATGCTTAAATCAATGTCAATATACCAAAGAGAGAGTAAGGGGATAGTTAAGTCTAACTTTGTTATATCATGTCTTACTTTTAAGGGCTCAACCCCAACATGGTAGTCATCATTATTGGCATAATGAACACCTCAATCATCATTTCATTGGAATTCTATATGATAACCAAACATTTTTTATAACTTCATACAATTATAAACTTGTTACTATTTCCAAAATAGGTAAAATAGAAAAAGATTTCTTATTTTCAGTTTTTAGAGAGGAAACTAGAAGCTATATCAATTATGTCCGAAGAAGTAGTAGCAATAGAAATAGTAGTTGTTATTGTTCTTCTTGTTATTTGTTTTCCTTGAATGAGTGTTGTAGACATCATGTAACTTAAAATCTGACAAAGTCTTACATGAAAGAAGAATTCCAAAGATTTTCCATGTCAACTAATTCATTTAATTCAACAAACAATTTATTATGATTATTAAAATGCTACTAACTATGTTAATGCATTTAATAACATCACTTAATAGCATTTAGTTTCCCTAGTCTAACAAAGTTTTTTGTTTTGTATTTTCCACTAGTTCACATAGACTTTCTACTTTTTGGATATCTATGGGTCTCTTGCAATCTTTGTTATCTTAACAATATGTTGAATCAAATATTTATATCTATTTAGCTTAAACAAGGGAGGAAAATAATCGACACAATGCTCTATCCAATCTCAAAAAGTAGAGCCCTAACAACATCCTAGATTGATACACCTGGAAAAACTGACAACTAGAAGGAAACTCAGATATTTGTGAAATATTTTCTAGATAAGTTTATGGTGAAACATGTCTCTAGACTTGAAGGAGAAGTCTAAGAAGTAAAGAACAAAAGTAAAAAACAACCTAATTAAAGGAGGCAATATGGGTACACTGAAGAAGAAAATTGATTTATTTACTCCAGTTACACAATTTGAAGAAAATATAGGCTTGCATAGAGAAGCACCCAGTCAAATAGAACGTGTTCTAGATGTTCATAGCTTGGATAAGTTTCTATTGAAACATGTTTCAAGACTTGAAAGAGAGGTCCAAGAAGTAAAGAATAAAAGAAAAATCAACCTAATTGAAGCAGGCGGAATGATTACACTGAAGAAGAACTATTCATTTAGTTTAATCAAACATTCTAGAGAAAATGTTAGTGGGCAAGAAAATATTGACTTAAACAAGGAAGTTGATAGAAAGTTCAATACATAGAAAAAGGAAATCAAAATAAAATTTTTGCCATAGGATACAAACGAGTGTTTAGGTGAGCTTTGCGAGTGGATTTAGTAAGAAAATATCAAGAGGGAGAAAATGAAAGCAATGTACAATGTTGCAAATTTCAAGAGTTTGAACAAATTTCTAGTAAAGCATATATCAAGACTCGAAAAAGAGAAAATGAGACTTAGTTCAAAGGAAGAAGTGCCGAAGGTGGAGAGAAATGGCATGAACCAGAAGTTAGAGAATGTAGGTGGTTTGGACCAAATTCTGGTTAAACATAAATCAAAACTTGAAAGCAAAAAAATGGTTGTTGCTTAGCAACACAAAGACTAGGTTAAATATTATGTAGCTCATAGAGAAGCAAGAGATAAATAGTTGCAAGAAGCATGGGGAGGCTTGAGCTTAGGGAATTCCATACAACCACATCTCTCAAAACTTGAAATCATATTGAAATTAATTAGTTGTAAGATGCATTTTTTCAAACAAAAGGAGCCTAATAATTGGATGAGTAGAGGTGAAACAGAGGTATTATGATATTCATATTGAAATCAACAAAAATGCAACAAATGATATTCACATTGAAATTTGAAAGCAAATAACCTTAACTAAACAAAAATTCACAATACCTCAAAAATGATGAAAAAAAAAACATCAAATCTTTGGATTTGAATCAAATCCAAGTGAACAATCAATGGAGGCTAGCAAATAAAAAAAAAGGAAAAAAAGAAAAAAAAAAGAATAAGAGATAGATTGACCTCTGTAATTGTCAACTGAGGTTAGAAATCAAATCATTCGACGTTGGAGTGGTGGAGCTTGCTTGTTTGGTTGTCGATAAAATGCAATAAAAGGGAAATGGGTAGTGTCCTTGAAAGTAGTGCTCCATGTTTTTATTTTTCTAGATTTGTTTCCAAAGTTTTGTCCTCATAACCCTCTTTATTTGCTGTGATATCCTCATTTTAGTATTATTCAATCAAATTTAATTTTTTATTGTATAATATTTTCTTTTATGTTTTTATTATGATCTCTTAATTTGTTTGACTAATTTTGTTTATTGAATTTTCTAATCATTCTAATAATAAGAAAAATTATTTATTATTTATTTATAAAATTTAAAATTTATTTTTCAAAAAAAAAAAAAAAATCAATGCATCTCTAATTGTAGACCCCCTCATATGGGGACCTTTTTTCTTTTATTTTATTTTCTTATTTCCTTCTTCCTTCTTCCTTTCTTTTTCTCACCACCCCGTAAGTTGAGCTGTGTTAGGCGGCTAGACAAGACGGGCAGCCAAAGAGGACTGAGGGGTGAGCTGTTCTCAGCAGCCAAAAGGCTGGATGGGATGGAAAGCTTGGTTGGCTTCGGGAGCAAGCTAACAGGGTGATAACTGGGAGGGGAAGAGGTTTTTTTTTATTTTTGGATGGCTTTTGGAAAAGGAAGGAGGGAGCCGAACTAATCCGGATCAAGAAGATACCTCAGGTACGTTCTCTGTTAATTATGTACTTCCCCATTTTTGGATGATTTTTGGCTTGGCGTCTCTGTTGTTTTTTTTTTTTTTTTTGCGTCATTCATGCATTTACGATGCTGGCTCTTACTCTGTTTCCTGGATTTGTTTTGAAAAACTGGTGAGGTTTTCTTTATCGTGTCCATTACGAGGCGTTTAGGATTATTGTTTGCACTTTTGCTTTGGATTTGCTTGAGATTTTTCTACCGCCTATATCCAGCTCATTGATCTTCATGAAATGGAGCTAGATTTAACAATATGATCTTCTTTTATACATGCTCTGTTTTTCTTCACTTTCTCCCCTGTTTCTGGTGTTTTTGGAGTGTCGAGTATTTTGCTGGAGCTGGCTATCCGGATTGGAGTGTTTCTGAGGGAGCTCAACATCAGAGTCGTTGAGAGGCATCTAGACAAAGAACGCAGATGTGATTGTTTGGGGCGGTTTAAGTTGATGAAGCTGTTGACACTATAGGTTCTGTCTCGGATGGATCCATGGTAGTATTTGGTGCTTATCTCTCATTTTCTGGGTATTTTGTGTCCATCAAAGAATGGGAAGTTTCATCTTCAGAGCTGGAACTGGACCTCAGTGATGGTAACAAGCGGTGAAGTTCATGTTTGATCTAAAGAATGAAGCAAGAGAGTTGAAATGTTCTGATATGGAGTTGCATCTGGAAAATTCTGAACTTGGATTACTACTACTTCCTCGTCCATGGAGTCCGTCGCCGCTCTCTGATCTGTTCACTGTTCTGTAGGCGTTATTTCAAATGTTCAGTCACTTATTGAGAGACCTAGTATGGCTTTCCCAGTATAATGCCACATGGCTTACTTCAAATACATCGCGCATCCAAAGCTTGACAGTTGGCGGAAGGCCCATTTCTTCTCCGATTAAGTAGAAATAAACATTAATTTCATGTGTAAAGACAACTGAAAATGCGAACAGTTCAATGAGGTGACGGAAGTCCTCAAGGCGCACTGTCGAAGGGTGCTCTGCCAAGTGCAACTCTTCTTAATGGATTTGAGGCTTTGATTTTGGTGGTCTGTGACGAGACAGATATAGCTGAACGAAAGCTAACAGTTGGAGACTTTGAGGCGCAGCTTAGGCGAAATATAGGAATCACAAACCCACCCGTGCCTGTCATTGCACCTACAGAATTGTCAATTGTCTCAGCTAAACTCCCAGTTGACTTATATCCTGTGGCTCCGTCGTCATTATCACTTAAACCCCATGTGCGTGTAGCTGCCCTGCAAGAACACGTGGCCAATTCCTTTCTCATTCTCCAGTTTGCCGCCAACCTTCGTTCATCCCACTCACTACTCACCTCCAACTTCATACCCCACTAATCCGATACCCGTCACCACCTTCCTCTCTCTACATTCCCCATACCCACCTTCCATCTAACCATACCATCAAACCCACTTCTCACTCTACATCTTCACCCACACCCATTATACCCTTTTCCTCAATATCTTTCACTCATTTTCCTATTCATTCCCATGCAAATGTACCAACACATACGTGCCAATCTTTCACACCCATCTCTCTATTTATCCCGTCCAATCTTCATGCATACCGTTTCATCACCACGGCCCACACCCCACCTTCCATTCAACCCACCAACCCATTTCCTTCAATACCCTGCAAACCCATTTCCTTGGCTACCCGTTTATCTTCATGCATGCATGGTCACCTCTCATACCCACCATTCTCTCACTAGCTCCTCCACTACCCGTTCCCCATCAATTTATCTTCCATCCTACCCGCTTCTCTCACTAAACCCATCCATCATGCCCGTAACCATGCCCACAACCATACCCATATCTCTAGCATCCAAACCCACTGTCCTCAACCCATTCACCAATCCTCATGCAGGCAGGAATCATGCCTCCATTGAAATCCCAAAGTTACCTGCAACAATTAGGTAGCAGAAGGGATCAGGATCGGAACTTTCTGGGAGAGTTCGAAAATCTGCTCGCCATTTTTGCGTGTTCAAGCGAATGTCACTGGTGGAGGTTTCTGAGGCTGTATACAGCTTGACATCAGCAGAAATTCCACGTGTTTGGAACCCGTTCTTGCTTCACCACAGCCTTCCGTCTTCGCATTGCTCATCTGAAATCTTTTATGACAGTCATATGGCGTTGCCGATCTTGTCTGTGACTCGTTCTCTTGACTGTAGCACCGTTTGTATCCAAGACCGTGTTGGTTTATCGATCTCGTCATACTTGAGCCTTAGAAGTCAACGTGGATCGTCTATGGCATTTCTCCAACTGGCCATCTTAGCTGGGTGCAAAGATTACTACAATGAGGTGGAGAAAACTTTGAGGGAAGTTGGTAGGATGAAGCATTTTCGTCCTCTCTATACTGCACTTGTACAAGGCAGTGGGAAGGATGAACAGAAGAACTTGCTGCTCGTAATGACTCGGTCCTTGCATTGCCGGATGAGATCTAAGCAACACCGGATGGGGCCGCGACTGCACCCAAGTAAAAGGGAGGTTGGTCAGCTTCAGCTTCTCGTACAGAAATCAAATTTGATCCAAATGGACAATTTGAAAGTGAAAACTTCCAACAAACTGAAGAGTCAAGTCAGTTCAGGCAAGAGCATGAAATGTGGAAAATGAACCGAGACCAAGGTTTGGATATGATAGCAGAAGAAAGATTCCTCCAGAATGGGCCCAGAAGGAAATGCTTTTGCGTGGGGCACCTTATGCATGGCCACCTTTGGGCCACGTGTCCCACCCCATATATCGTCATGTATGCGTTCTCAACTGAATTTCAAAAATCTTATTTTCAAATGCTTTTAATTCTTTATTTATTTATTTTTATTATTTTTTATCTCATGTATTTATTTTTATTTATTTATTTTTCTCTTCTTGATTTAAAATACTTTTCCTTTTTTTAATAAAACTGCTTGTCATTTTTATTTTTGGCAAACAACTTTCACAAATTCTCCTCGGTTTTTAATAATTTTCTAAATTTTACATTTTTAATAAGTATGAAAAATTCTATAATTTCAAATAATGGAATTCTTGGGATTGATTTGTGTAAAATAAATCGGGTTTTGGTGGGACCCAACATCGGGGATTTCTCATTAATTGATTGATTGATATGCTTAATTGACTTGTTTCGCCATATGACATGTATGCGATTATTCAATGTTTGTTTACTGACATTTGTTTTCCTTAAAGTAAATCGGCTTGTCACTTAGGTATACTCTTTGGCCCTCTTGTTTCTTCGGGTATTTTGTTTTGATTGATGTTCATTTGGTATCCCTAGATTTACTCATCAATTGCCACACGTGCTTTATTTTATTAGTAAAGACCTGTTTTTAGGGATTTAGAAGGGTGTTACAGTCTTTACTGTACCTTCCCGATAAGTAACCTGACCCCGAGCCCATGTTTGGTTTTTCACAGACCACTTTTTCTAAATAAGGAGTCACACTTAGAGTTTTTTCTTTCTTATTTTATTTACCCTTTTAAAATAAAACAAAAATAAGTAGTGATTCCAAGTCATTTTCTTAATCAATAAATCATTTTTTTAAAGAAATAAAAAGCGACCTCGCTATCGAGTGGAAGAGCATGAGCCGAAATGCGGGGTCCACACTAATTCAATGTGATATGCTATGCTATGCTAATATTTTATTTTTAAAATAAATAAATATATATATATATTGCTAACTAATCTATAATAAATAAATTTAAATTTATTTATTTATTTTTTACCATGTTGAATTTAAATTTATAAATACAAAAATTATTCATTTTTTACATATTGAATTTAAAATTATGAAATATAAATTCATTAAAAAATATATGTTAAATATTTATATAGTAAAAATCATTTGCCATAAATAAAAATTTATGACAAGATTTTATAGAAACTATTTGCCATAAATTGATATTGTTTTTAAATTTAATTTTTATTATGAATATAAGATTTATACTAAAATATTATGATTTTTTTTTTTTGTCACAAATAAATTATACGGTTAAACATGATTTTTTTTACTATAAATAAAAATTTTATCCCTAAAAAACCTTTTTATCATACATAAATTATTACAAAAATCTATTTTTTATTTTATTTTATTTGCCATAAAATACAATTCATGTCAATAATAATAATAATAATAATAACAAAACGAGAATTTTTGTGGTTAATCATTGAGAAGTTAAAAAGACAATTGAAGACTTTAAAACGATCACACGTGTCCTTGAGGAAATAAAAGTGTCCTATAGATTTGTTGGCCATTAATTCCTGGCCAGTGAATCCGATAGGATAAGAAGTGGTGGGGCTACTCATCTAAATTGATTTTCTCAACTATGAAGCAATTCACAGAGCACTCCTGGAAGTCTCTTCCAAACTGAAAATGAAGCTTAGCTCAGTTGCAATTTCCTTTGCTTTTATTACTCTCCTAATATATGCATGGAGATTATTGAATTGGGTGTGGTTGAGACCAAAGAAGCTAGAAAGGTGTCTTCGGCAGCAAGGTCTGACGGGAAATTCCTACAGATTGTTACATGGGGATTTTAGAGAGATGTTAAGGATGATTAACGAAGCAAATTCAAGACCCATCAGCTTATCCGATGATATTGTACAGCGAGTTCTCCCCTTCCATTGTCATTCCATCAAGAAATATGGTATAGCCGGTTTTCTGATTTTTTTCCCTAATTATCTATCCTGCCGTTTCTTCTTCTTCTTCTTCTTTTTAGTTAATTTTCTGAAAGAAGTTACAGCTCAATGAAATTTCAATGGTACCTCTAAAATTTTTTCCTTAATTATCTTTTCACATCTTTTCAAATTTTGCATGAACTTTTGACTTTTGATAGTTAAACCAATATTGAATTGCTAAATTATATATTTAAATATTAATTTCATTTCCTTCCCTTCAGGTTTTGGTAAAATACATCTATTCAATATTAGTCTTAAATTTTGTCAACTACCTCTCTTACCCTTCTTTATTATTTTCATTCACCTCCAAATACTTCTTACCCTTCTTCATTGTTATTTTCATTCACCTCCATTTGGTATACCAAACATACCCTTAACTAACTTGGTTTGGTTATTTCACATCAAGGCTGCAACCAAAGAATCTAGGGGATTTTGGGAAGTAAAAATTGAATTTGGGCTAGCTTCGAACATAGTAACTACTTAGTTGTTTGAGCATGCCATATGGTATTGGCCGGAAGTGATTTGAACATGTTATATGGTAATGGTATTCTCTAGGCTGCAGCTGCTAGTGCCTCTTATTGAGAACCATTAAGAAACTTTACTTTAGCTTTGCGAGTCTATTTCCTGTTGGTTCCTGCTCAACACGTACTCTCCGGGCAGCTACTCCAGCCCCTCTGCTCTCCTATATTCTGTTAAAAAAAAGGTATGTCTGGATGTGTTTCGGACAGACCTCTCTAATGGCCAAGTTAGCTTAAAGGATTTTTACTGAATGAATTTCTGGGGAAGAAGTTACGTATCTCTAATTCTTGTTCCTCTGCTGTTATATATGCCTTGACTTTGTAACCTCCTTTTGGCTATTATGACCTCTTTTTATGTTTGCATATAATCTCGTAGCATTGACTGATGGCGTGTAATTTGCAAATCGCAAATTCTACAATTGTGGCTTCTGTGGGCTTTCTTATAATTTGGATATGCTATTTTGGGGTCAATCTATTAGGAATAGGGCTACATAGTTATGGTTTATTTACATTTTCATCTAACCTTTGAATTCAGGAAAGGACTGATGAATACAGACACAAGGTAGTGTATATATATAAACTTCGTGTAAGCTGGGGAAAACCAGAACCATTCGAATCAAGTAGTGCAGTGATTCAAATGGTATGGTTGGATGGCGCATAACAGACATCCCTTTATGGTGTCGAACTGCCCGGATAGCTTTGGTTAGATGGGAGCATCCGGGTTGACACTAATTGGAATGGGTTGCCTACCCGGCTAAGCCCGGATGCCCACATTAACCACATCTGTTTTATCTTTTTTACATATTTAAGGCTTCTTTAATCAGAGGGCCGGGTCCTTTAGGTCCTCTTGTAATATTTCTATATCCAACAATGGCCATTAAAAATGCAGGTACAAATTATTTTGTATGGATGGGCCCAAAACCAGTGGTAAACATTAGGGACCCTGAGCTGATAAGGGATGTTTTCTTGAAGTACAATGCCTTCACAAACCAGCTCCGCACCCGCTTGGCAAGCTGCTGGCTACTGGTCTTGTTACATTGGAAGGTGAACAATGGGCTAAACGTAGAAAGATCATAAACCCAGCTTTCCATCTAGAAAAGTTGAAGGTAATTTTATGATGCTAATTTTCCAACCGAAAACGTGACCCTAATTCCCATTCTTTCTTTATGTTTTTAGAAATTGTGAGAGCAGAATAATGGTTACATATTTACAAACGATATTTCCTCTGGGATTGAATTATATTTCCTTTATAAATACATTGAAGGATGGATATGATTAACTTTTCGAGGCACTATTTTTTTGGTTATGCAGCCATACCTCAAGTTGTTGTCTGGTTACCCTGCATAGCCCTCTTCAAATAGGAAAGAAAATAAATTTCTTAATGTTTTTCATAATTTTAATAAAGATATTACAATTTTACTGCCTCTGGAAATCTTTTTTCTTATGCATGAGAACTTTTGTGCATGTGCATTTTTTGAAGTTTATAAGTTCTCCAAACAATAACCCAATGTGCAAATGTGAGGACTGACTATTCTTCATTCCACCTCTGCTCTGTCACTCTCTAAATCCTAATCAAATCAAAATTTCTTTTCTAAGTTTATTGAAAATTTATGTCACAGTAAACCTGGTCAATCATTTTAAGCCAATTTAGAAACTCCAATGTTTAATAATATGCCATGTACCTTGAAATTAGATTCTGGGCTTTTAAATTTATTAATTATGTTTGGATTTGAATTTGTTATAGCACATGGTACCCGCATTCCAATTGAGTTGTAGTGACCTGGTAAATAAATGGGAGAAGAAGCTCTCCAAGGACGGCTCATGTGAATTGGACATTTGGCCCGATCTTGAAAATTTGGCAGGAGATGCGATTTCTAGAACAGCATTTGGTAGTAGCTACGAGGAAGGAAGAAGGATATTCCAACTCCAGAAAGAGCAAGCACATCTTGCAGTCAAGGTTTTCCGGTCAGTTTATATTCCAGGATGGAGGTAAGCAAAAAACATTTCAAGAGATATGAACCTCAGTACCATTACCAAAATTTCACACATTGTTACATGCTAACTTCCATGGTACCCAGAAAAAAGTCAATTAGTGTCTGGATAGTTTCATCTTTGAAACACTAGATATTCTGAAAAATTAAACAAGTAAAAAGTCATTGGTGAAAATGCATTAGTTGCTTCCTGTATTTCAGTGATCTTCATTTCCTAGGATTACTTCCAAGCAGGTTTGTTCCAACAAAGACAAACAAGAGAATGCGGCAAATTAGCAATGAAGTCCATGCATTGTTAAAAGGCATCATTGAGAGAAGAGAGAAGGCAATGAAGGTTGGCAAAACTGTTAATGATGATTTATTAAGTCTACTAATGGAATCCAACTTCAGAGAAATGCAAGTACATGATGAGAGGAAGAATGTTGGAATGAGCATCAAAGATGTCATTGAGGAGTGTAAGCTATTCTACTTTGCTGGCCAAGAGACTACCTCGGATTTACTTCTGTGGACAATGGTTCTATTAAGCAAGCATTCAAACTGGCAAGCTCGTGCAAGAGAAGAGGTTTTACAAGTTTTTGGCAATAAAAACCCAGATGGCGATGGCTTAAATCATCTCAAAATTGTGAGTATCAATCCAATATATATTCAGTTTAGTAACTCTCCTTGAAAATAATATATTACTTCTTTTTTCTTTTTTTTTTCAATCTTGAGGCAAAATATGTCTAGTTTCTGTATCTTTCTTGCTTTAATTGAAAGCTATATGCAAATACTTGGTATCCCCACTGGAATTTTTCTTTCCTTATCTAAGTGCACACTGCATCAGCACTGGCAAAAAGAGGTGGACTTTACTGAGGAAGAAGAGGCGGGCTATTCTTTTCCTTGTATGGGATCTTTATTTGGTAGTTAGGTTGTTTTAAGTGTGATGAAATCTTTATACAAAGACTTACAAGACTGAAGATAATCTTGATATTTCCTCTTGCCAAGCATGTTGTCTTGAAATTTAAACTCCAGGCTGTAATAAATATTCAGGGGGTTCTTAGTTTTTATTCACCAGTTACCGTATGGTCCTATATGTAGATGAAAGTATATGTCATGCAAAAATTTAAACAATCTCTTTCATAACTAGATTCGAAAAATTTCTTTCATAGTTTGATGTATGTTTCTTATTGATTTAGTGTATTTCAATTATGAATTCTCATGATGAAACTATTTTCTATATTGCAGGTTACAATGATTTTTCATGAGGTCCTTAGGTTATATCCTCCAGCATCTACGCTCATTCGAACTGTTCTTCCGGACAGCCAAGTGGGAGGATGGTATTTACCAGATGGAGTGCATATCGCTTTGCCAATCCTCCTAATTCACCACGATCATGAAATTTGGGGAGAGGATGCAAAGGAATTCAACCCGGAGAGATTTTCTGAAGGAGTTTCTAAGGCAACAAAGGGCCAATTTGCCTTTTTTCCATTTGGTTATGGTCCTCGGGTGTGCATTGGACAAAATTTTGCAATGATGGAAGCAAAAATGGCTTTGGCAATGATCTTACAGCGTTTCTCATTTGAACTTTCCCCATCTTATGCTCATGCACCTTGTAATATTATAACTATACAACCCCAATATGGTGCACACCTGATTTTACATGGACTTTAGTGTCAGAGTTCCTGGTATCAGTAGCTGTTAATTAGCAAGACCTTTAAACCTAGCTAGTGTCGAATTTAAATTGTCCACGCTCCCTTTTCCTTGAAATGCGTCCTCTATATATAAAGCCAATGGATGAATTAAATTCGCTTTTTGTATGTCACTGTGGGCTTGATTATTGATATCGATGAAATGCTTTGTTTATTATCTGTTCCTTTGTTGATCATGTATATGGTTTGTCTTGGAGATTGTATCAAGAATTTTGATTGTGTTAAGAATTTTGATTGTATCAAAATAAGTGACTGTATTAGCTTGTAATGGGTAACATAGAAATCTTACTTACAACAACTGTATCTGGTATCATGACCAACAGGACCATCATTCTCATCCACCAGAATACACCTGAAAATGTTACAATTACCAGGAAGAAACAAGGGCTTCTGTGTTGCTAACCTGAGCACCTAATTAATATAGGCTGCGAATAGAAGAAAGGGAAAAATGGCTCCAACTCTACTAAAAGCACCATAACAAAATTAAATTAGAAAGTAAAAAATGAAAATGTATTAATTGTTCCAAGGAATGTGTCGAGTTCTATTAGAGTCATTCACTTGAAGACGTTTTTTTTTGTTCAATTCAATGGACAATGTGGTTGCACAATAAATGCTTCAGGTTAATTCTTATTTTTTCAATCCAATGCATTGGAAATCATGTGACAATGAAGCTAGATTCAAAAAATTATCTTCTTTGGAGAGATCAATTTATGCCCCTTCTTATTTCCAATGGTTTTTTAAAATATGTTGATGGGTTAGAACCGGTACCACTGAAACTATCATATTCCAAGTACAATGCTTGGTTTGTTAATAGTCAATATGTTGTAAGCTTGATCAAAGGCTCATTGTTTCAAAGTGCATGTCCACATGTCAAAGGATCACCCCTAAGGTCCAAAACCTGACTCACCAAGATTTTTAAAGCTACAACCACATCCCTATACTTGGGGAAACACCTTTTTATACACATACATTTGGGAGTGATCAAAAGGGGATTTTCTTAAGGATGAGACTAGTTATATTGATCAATCCTAAAGATGAAACTCTTTTCTTGATAATATGGATGTCAAGGATTTTGGCTATACTCTTAGATAAAATATGAAGTAGAAGAATCACTTAAAGTGGTCTTACTTGCATGATCTAAGGGTTAAACATAAATGGTATGTCAATCTTGCTTTAAGAAACTTTCCAAGGTTATGACCAAAATATTAATTAGAGAGGGTTTCTCTACATAATAATAAGATCATGATCTACCTAAAGTAAGCTTGAGTCTGTAATCTAATAAGGTAATATTATCACCTATCAAGATTACCTCTCAAATTCTTGAGTTATAGATCTCACTTATTATGTAATCAAATGAGGTACTCTACCTCAAAGGAGCATATGTCAAATTCCACTAAAGGAATTACCGTGGTCATAGATTTCATTATCACATGTCCTTTGGATCATCCAAGGGGACACATTGTCTCAATTCGATGAGATATAGTGCCTCTATTAAGAATACTTGTTGTCACCAGCCTCCATCAACAATGACCCAATCCATAGGAATATATAACCACTTTAGGGTCTCACCCATAGGTTAAAGCCTCTTGTTAATTTCGACACAAGCTCAATATCCTTTCAAGGTTGAGAGTTTATGAAGTATAGTAGCTTGGTGAATCATGGCAATTGATAGCCTTGCGTCATGATTCATCATAGGTTTTGTCCAGTGTGCATCACATAAATTAGTGCACTTACTATGGGAAACTCATCTTAATGGCCAAGACAAACCATCCCTCTAATTAAGAGGTGGTGGTGCACTATAGTCTCTACTGGTTTGCCCAAATCTATGAACTGACTATGGACAACTTATTTACTTACAAAGGAACTCATGACTTGTATCTTTTGTTTAACTCCTAATGCACCTAAGTCATGTACAATGTAAGACACCTGAGCTGGATGTTCAAATCAATATCAATACACCAAGATGATAGCAAGGGGATGGTTAAGTCTAATTTTGTTATTTCATGTCTTGCTTTTAAGGGCTCAATCCCAACAAACTCCCACTATCCTCAAAAGCAGACTAGGCACTATAGAAAGATTATGCTCCACAGTCATTTCACCTCCCTGTACTATCTCATAATAAGGTAACACTTTCTCTTTATGTGTTTCCTCTTTTAGTAGTACTTTTGTTAAGATATAGCCAAAGGAACTACCCATAAGCCAAAAGGCTTCCTTTGTTGCTATGGAAATAACAAAAAACCACTTAGAGTGTACACATACCTAGAGGTAGACCTACAAGATTCCTTATTAGATTGAAGTTTAATTTCCCAGTATAAAAGGAGTACTAACTCATCGCAAAGACTCATAAACATATAATCCCTTGTCTCCAAAGATACAAGAGTATATGTTTGACATATGCCCAAAGTTCTAATAAGGAAATGGACTAATATCCACTTATTATTCCTATAATAAAGCAAATATCTGGTCTAGCACATAGCATCACATACTCAAGGCTATCCATTGTAGAGGCATTGGATACTACCTTAATGCGATCTCTCTCCATAGATGTCTAAGGACATTGATCCTAAGAAAGATAACTCCAAATCCACAGAGTAACAAGCCCTTCTTGGAGTTTTGTATCATGTACTTAACTAGATGCTTATCTATGTAGGTGACATGACATAATTTTCCTATTCTTATAGTCTTAAAAGACCTTAATCTTAAGAATATATTATGCCTTCCTCTAGATTTTCATATAGAACTGAGTAGACTACCAGATTTTGACCGAAAACAATATCCCTACATCATATCCAATGAGTAGATTGTCATTTACCTATAAGATCTTAGAGCACCACCATGCTTCCCTATGCCTTCTTGTACACACAAGGCCTTTTGCTATGAAAATGTTTGGTTTCTTTATCTTAGAAATGAGACACATTACAATAGATAGGAATAATCTAATGGATTTGAGTATGACCACTGTTGAAAAGGTTTTCCATAGTTGAAACAAAGTTTCAAACTATAACCTTTAGCTAAAGTCTTAGTCATATCAACTCAAGTTTTTCATCTACTCTTGTGTTCCTTTTGTAGATCAACTTACACCTCTAGGTTTTATCCCTTTAGATGTTTTTACAAGAACCTAAATTATGTTAGAATATAGAGATTCTAACTACTTCTTCATAGCTCCTTCCCTTAAGTGATCACAAACACTGCTCACCTCTTCATCATAATCTATGGGATATAAATCTCTAACTATGATGAGGCATAAGTGTACTAGAAATCATAGGAATGATATGTCTTTAACCCTTTGGATCTATAGTATCTTATGCAATGTGGGACTATCTTCTAATACATTCTCCAATTTGTATCACTTTTTGCTTTATTCTTTATCATATATTCTTCATAAAAAATCTAACATTTGTTTCAACAAATATCTTTTGATGACCCTGACTATAAAGGTAATAACCCTAAAATCTTCTTAGTTGTCTTATAAATTGATATACCTCTAAAGAAAAAAAGGTATTACACAGTCTATAAGACACATCCCCAATAGAATCTAGGATGAGATGAGAAACTTATCCATAATCTCACCATATCCATCCAAGTTTGATATCTTATTTCCACCTCTCCATTTTGCAATGGAAACCTTGGTGCACATAACTAGGAAATAATCTTGTGCTCTAATGAAAATAATCAAACTTACTAGACATATCACCTTAATATAATTGAAGTGACTTGGTATGTATGTCCAATAAGTTATCCAATCCCACCTTAAATTTAATGAATGTATCAAAGGCATCAGATTTCCTATGTACATAGTCAAACATAGAGTAATCATCATTAAAAGTAATGAAATACCCATACCCTCCCCATGCATGGACACTTAAACTAAAAACCAATCCAACCCCTATAAACCGTACCATTAAGGAATATGAGTTCGGAATGGGGATCGCTGAGACCCATAAGAGTATTGGCTCCTTTAGAATCAAATTCTGAAATTGACTCAACATCCCACTACAGAGAGTCAACTGCACTCTAGTACTCTATGTATACAATAACAAGACACCAAGTGCTCAAGCTAGTGACGTAGTATCCACTATATACAGACTCTCCATGAATTATTGTCCATAATCCAATAAAGTAGTGTTATCACCTATCAAGATTAACTTTCAAATCCTTAAGTTACAAATCCCTCTTATTATGTGATTAAATGACATACTCTAACTCCAAAGAGCATATGTCAAATTCTATTAAAGGAATTACTGTAGCCACAAATTTTATGATCACATGTCCTTTGGATTACCCAAGGGGACACACTGTCTCAATCCCATGAGATATCATGGTACCTCTATTAGGAATACCTATTGTTTCCAGCCTTCATTAATAGTGACCTAATCCATAGGGATATATGACCACTTTAGAGTCTCACCCATAGGTCAAAGCCTCCTGCTAATTTTGAAACAAGCTTAATGTCCTCTCAAGGTTGAGAATCCATGCAGTATGGTAGTTTGGTGAATCATGAAAATTGATAACCTTGCATCATGATTCACTATAGGTCTTGTCCAATGTGCATCACATACACTAGTGCACTCACCATGGGAAATCCATTCCGATGATCAAGACAAACCATACTTCCAGTTAGGAGATAGTGTACTATAGTCTCTACTGGATAGCCCAAATCCATGAACTATCTGTGGACAACTTATCTACTTACAAGGAACCCATGACTTGTATCTTATTTACAACTGTTGATGCACCCAAGTCATGTACAATGTAGGAGACATGGACTAAATGCTCAAAGCAATTTCAATACACCAAGAGGATTGTAAGGCGATAGTTAAGTTTAACTTTGTTACATCATGTCTTGCTTTTAGAGGCTCAATCCCAACAAAGACAACTTTATTAGGGGCCTGGTTTAAAATAAGATATTGCCCATTTTGTTGCACAATGCATAATTTGTCAACAAGTCAAACCTGAGTTCCCATTCCTGAGTGGAAGTGGGAACATATTATGATGAACTTTGTTTTTGGATTACCTAAGTATTTAGGAGGTAACAATGCAGCTTGGGTAATTCTTGATAGATTAACAAAATCAGCCGACCTTTTACCTATTTAGATCACATTTCCCTTAGATAGATTGACTTCCTCATATGTCTAGGAAATTATAAGATTACATGGAGTTCCAATGTCGATTGTTTTAGATAGAGATAGTTGCTTAACTTTTAAAATTTGAAAGAGTTTGCAAAAATCTTTAAGGACTTAGTTGAGATATAGCACTACCTTTCATCCTCAAACAAATGGTCAGTTAAAAAGGGTGATTCAAATTTTGGAGGATATCTTGAAAGCATGTATCTTAGATTTGGGAGGTAGTTGGGAGAAGATCATATGCCTTTGGCAAAATTTGATTATAATAATAGCTATCAAGCTAGTGTTGGTATGACATCATATGAGGCTTTGTATGGTAGAAGGTGTAGGTCACCGATTTGTTGGGATGAAATTACTGAAAGGAAACTCTTAGATCCAGAGTTGGTTTTGGTGATTATAAAGAAAGTTGCATTGGTTAGAAAAAGATTGAAGCCTACTTAAGTCAATAGAAAAGCTATGTAGATAATCGAAGATGTGACTTAGAGTTTGAGGTTAGAGATCATATGTTTCTCAAGGTTTGACTTATGAAAATAGTGATGAGATTTGGAAGAAAAGGAAAGCTAAGTCCTAGATATGTGGGACCTTTTGAGATTTTGGAGAAGATTGACACATTGGCCTATCAAGTTACATTGCCTCCGAGATTAGAAAGGATTCATAATGTTTTTCATGTATCAACTTTGAGGAAGTATATGCATGATCCTTCTCATATAATGGAACTAGAGCCTCTTTAGTTAATAGAAAATTTGACTTATTAGGAGTCCCCTATTTGAATTATTGATAAAATGGATAAGGCTCTTCGATGTGTTGTAAATTACTAGAAGTTTAATAGAGTAAATATTCGGAAATGGAGGCTACTTAGGAACTAGAACAAGAGATTTAAGAAAAATATCCATACCTTTTTCATATTACAAGTATGTCAAGTTTAAAAGACTAAACTTTTTTTGAGGAGGGGAGGATGTAACACCCAAGGGTTAAGTTAGCAAAAAAATAAAATTTTTGGGCCCATAGGCTTAAATTTTGGACTATAGGCCAATGTATATATATATTCATACATAGGCTTATATTTTGGATTGTAGGCCAACATACACACACACACACACACACACACACATATACATATAATAAGAATATAAAAACCCTAAAGTACATTCTGAATACACTTTTAGACGCCATAGAGAATAAAGGTCAGATAGAAGTTGAGATTTTAGATCCAAGGTGAAGTGGAGAAGTTATTTTTTCCTCTTTTAGGAGAAAACTTCAAGGTAAGAGTTTTATTTCAACTTATTTTCCTTCTCTTTATAATATTAATTTCTATTTTTGTTTCATGAAGAAAAAAAAGAAATAATTAATAAAAAAGTATGTAGATAAATAAATTGATGTTTAGACCAATATAGAATTCATAAATCTTAAACCGAGAGTTTTTTTATGAGGATTTGAAAAGAAGAAATTAACCCTAGGATGAAAGTTTGAATTTTGTGGAAATATCTAGTTGACCTATATTTTTATTTTTAGAGAGTACAAAAAAAAAAAAAGTTTAGCAGTAAGATCAATATACTTTTTCAACCACACAAGTGTCATCCAAACTTTCACTACTTCCTTTCCAATAAATTAATAATAGCCAATGATTTAGAAAAATAATCAGAGACTAATGTTGATTCTTTTTCAACCACACAAGTGTCATTCAAACTTTCACTACTTTCTTTTTAATAAATCAATAATAACCAATGATCTAGAAAAATAATCAAAGACCAATGTTGATTCTTTCATTTCTCTTCTAAGAGTTTGAAGACAAACTTTTCAAGCCTTATCAACTAATATGTGTGTGTTTTGTAACATCTTTCATGTTTTCTTCATTATGGTTACACTTGAAATATTCTCAAAAGTTTCTTCATCCATTGCTTGATAGATAATGGTAAGCATTTTTATTTTTATTTTTTGTCTTTTTTTGTCATATCTTTCAAAAAATTCCTTTGAATTCAAGGTACAAAAGTTTCAACAGGTGATTCTTTGTAGCCTCTTCATAACCTACTATGTATCTTACAAACCAAACAAAACCTTCTTCTTAATACTCCAACTTTTGTAGCTATCATTGTTGAGTTTGGGAACTTGATACGGATACACTTCATTTGTCATTTTTTCATATAACTCTGATACCAACTTGTTGGAGTAACAGGGTTGAAAGAAATACAAAAACAATTATATAAATAAGCTAAACAATTGAGAAGAATTTAAAAAATTATTATTTTTTACCGATCATGTTCAAATATTACATAATTTTTCTTATTTATAGATACTCACATCTAATAAAATAAAAACTCTTAATAATAAAAATATGAAAACTTTTTAAGATTCAACTACTTAAATATAGAAGCTAAATCAACCACTCAAAATAAAATATTGTATTTAACTCTTAAAAATTAAATCAAACTCTAATTTTCAAAAGCTTCGTAGAATCAAGTTTAACTTTCCAAGAAGTACTACTACCACTTAGTTCGAAAAGCCCATTAGGACAAATGCTGTAGCACAACATAGAATCATGTCATTCCTCCTCCACTTCATAAAACATACGAGTCTTTGATGTTTTATAACATGAAATAGAACCAAAGATGTTTAGCATATCATGAATTGGTAAATCTCAAGTTTCCATAGGATTGAACTCGTTACAAATTAGCTTTGTCCAACTTTTTACTTGTCCATTTAATTTTAAGATGCAAATTTTGAGCTCTAGTCTTCTGCTATGAAAGCATGATAGATACCGCGTACTCTATTAGATGTCGCAGCATGTGAATCCATGAAAACCAATTTTTAAGCATGTTATCCAATCCGCACTCATATGTTGTTAAGATTTGGATTTGAAAAAAAAAAACCCTACATTAAGCATACGAAATATTATCCATAAATGACTGATAACATAGACTAATCCTAGATCCCATGTAAAATCAAGTGTGCGCCATATTGGGGTTTCAAAGTAACAAGACTAGAAGGAGCATGAGAATAGGATGGTGAAAGGCTGAATGAGAAGTGCTGTAGGATCATTGCAAGCACCATTTTAGCTTCCAATATTGCAAAGTTTTGTCCAATGCATAATCGAGAACCCCAACCAAAGGGGAAGAATGAAACTGAACTTTTCGTTGCCTTCAAAACTCCTTGGGAGAACCTCTCTGGATTGAACTCCCTTGCATCCTCTCCCCAAATTTCATGATCGTGATGTACCAGGATTGTTGGTAAGGAGACATCCACTCCAGCGGGTAAAGACATGTCTCCTACTTGGATGTCCTCATAAACAGTTCGAGAAAGAAACGGGATCGGTGGATATAGCCTAAGAACCTCATGAAGAATCATCATAACCTGCATTTCGAGAAATTTCAAGAATCATCAAATGAAAATTTATGACCTAATTTAATCATTAATATGCACACTTAAAGAAATGAAGGAAACCTTTTAACATAGTCATGTAAAAGAGACTTTGTTATAAATCATATATGCATTACATATATTCTAAGAATGGACCTTTTGTAATCAAACAGAAAAGATGTAAGAATAACCTATCTTCGTTGTTACTCAAAATTTGATAAATTAAGCACTGTATAAGTAGATGATTTTGGTGCAAATTACTACAATGAATATTAGATTAATACTCACAATTTTAAGGTGATTTAGTCCATCTCCTTCAGGTTTGTTGTTGCCAAAAACATGTAAAACCTCTTCTCTTGCACGAGCTTGCCAGTTTGGATGTTTGCTCAATAGAACCATTGTCCATAGAAGCAGAACTGAGGTAGTCTCTTGACCCGCAAAGTAAAATAGCTTACACTCCTCAATGACATCTTGGATACTCATTCCAACGTTCTTGTCATTGTCATGTTCTTGAATTTCTTTAAAATTGGATTCCAGTAGTATACCTAATAAGTCATCATTAAGAGTTTCGCCAGCCTTCATTGCCTTCTCTCTTTTGTCGATAATACCCCACAGCAATGCATTTACTTCTTTTCTAATTTGCTTCATCCTCTTATTGGACTTTGTTGGCAAAAACCTGGATGTAAATAATCCTACTAAGTGAAACATGAGCTACAGAAACAAAAGCATGTAATTTTTTGTTAATGTCTTTCCTTATAATTTTCTCACAACTTTTATGAGGCTTAGAAGAAAGAGAAAAATAAGGCATGGAACAACATTTGCTTCTACACATTCACCACATGTACAGTGCTATTGAACACCTATCAGTTTCTGCCAGGTGGACTCTTTGGTATACTAAGTAATCATTTTCATGGACCAGATTTATGATGTGCTCTATCTAATTCACTGAAATCATTTAGTTTCAGTCCTCTTGATTTCCTCTCAGGCAAAATTTCATCCTTTAGGACAGAAAAGGTTAAATATTTTAAGCTTACCGCCATCCTGGAATGTAAGCTGACTCTGAGAACTGGACCAAAAGTTGCGCTTGCTCTCTCTGCAGTTCGAATATCATTCTTCCTTCTTCATAGTTACTACCAAATGCTGTCCGCGAAATCGCATCACTTGTCAAATTTTGAAGATGGGGCCAAACATCCAACTCACATGACCCCTCTGTTGAGAGCTTCCTTTCCCATTTGCTTATCAAGTCGCTACAGCTCAAATGAAATGCGGGTAACATGTCCTATAACAAATTAAAACATGCAGAATGTAAATAAATAATAAACGGACAAGAACTCCCCAACATCCAATTTAAAGGTACACTAAACTTATGGTTCAACTTTTGAAGTAAGCATTTAACTGCTTGCTTCCTTAAAATCATCCAGTAAGTGTACTGTATGTTAGACCATGCACAGGAGCAAGATAGTGAGCCCAAAAATTACCTTCAGTTTTTCTAGTCGGAATGCGGGGTTTATGATCTTTCTATGTTTAGCCCATTTCTCGCCTTCCAAAAAAACTAGTCCAGAAACTGGCTGCTTCCCAAGTGCATGAACTCTTGGCTTTCGGAAGACATTGGGCATGGATAAAACATCTCTTATCAGTTCAGGCTCCATAATGTTGACCCTTGGTTTTAGGCCCATCCATATAAAAGAACTTTTACCTGCATTTTTATGGGCATTACTGAAACGTAAGAAACCTACTTAAGGTCAAGGATCCACACTAATATAGATGTGTTGATAAAAATGGAACGCTAAAGTGATGTTTATGAAGACTAATGCAACAGTCAACCCATTGAAGCGAAGGTAGAACCCAGAGAACCAGCTTGGCTTATCAAATTTAAGTTTCAATGAGTAAAATTTTGGTAAGGACAGTTTGAAATTAAAGGGTAGATGCAAGTCATAATAATCATGTTAGAAAGTAAATTTGAGTCAGGAAGTTTCCAAAAATCAGATTTAATTTGATTTCTTATTTTAATGGTAGATTAATTTTCTATATTTAAGTAATTGGTTCATAAAAGATTCTTGTATTTATTTATTTTTTAATCGCAGGATTTCTATGCTTAACAAATAATGGGTTTTGTAGTAGTTGAATAAGAGTGACTGAAGCTACATTCCCTTCATTAATTTCCTCCATTAGTTATCTTTATTTATATAGTTGTTTGTATGCGTTTAACCCTATTACTGATGTAAAAGCCACAAGGAAAAAAATGAAAAGTAGGATGTATTCATTTCAAGACCCCTGAATACATTAAAAAATAATTAAGAAAATTGGAATATCAACATGAAAGTTTTGGTTGGTTCACAAAATTGGTGGGAGGTAGGTTATAGAGAAAGGTAAGATAAGTCTCCAATTTAATTCTATAATTGTCAACAGTTGGTCATTTACATGTATGAATATAGAAGTGCTACTAACAGTGTTGAAAATAAAATCACTCATTTTGAAAAGAAATATCAAGAAGAATTCACTTTATTATTGGTATATATATAAAGAAGAAAGTTCAAAAAAAAAATAAAAATTCTTAGCCACTAGACCCAAGAGGTAGCTTGTCTTAATATTGAAGCAAATAACCATACATGTGGATTCAAAACTGTGTTTGTAGATTTTGATAAATTGGAAAGTAGTTATGTTACTTTTAGAGACATTTAAAATTTCATGAAAGGGTAAAAATAAAATCTTAATTTGTTTGAAAAATGAAAGACATCATTTATTTTAAATATATAGACTATATGTAAAACATGAAAAATAATATATTAAGTTTAGTTTAACTCTAAGAAGAATGTTATGTCACAATAATTTAATTATTAATAAGCTCATAAAAAATAAAATATTCTTGTTAAATATTCAAAATGATGTTTTAAAATTTAATGCTAGTGATACCTCTTGGATTTGGCAATAAGATTCATGCATCCTAATTTGAAAGATTGAAATTGTTGAGTAAGAAAAAAAAAAAAAATTGTAAGAGGATTGCCCTCAATAAATCACATGAATCAATTATCTTAAATGCCTACTTGGAAAGCATGCCTAAAAAAGTTTAAGAAATGAAATAACTACAAAATTAACTAAAGAAGCTTCTTTAGAACTCATTCAATTATATGTATGCTGTCCAATTCACCCACACTCTTTTCATAAGGATCAACATTTTTTTTCAATCTTTATTAACAATTTTAGTTAAAAAAAAAAAAAAAAAAATAGGTGTAATTTTTGAAAGGAAAAATTGAAAATTTAATGTTTTTAAGAAATTTAAGAAGATGAGATTTCATAAAGGAGATGAATTCACATTAAAATAATTTGAAATTGTGAAAAATCATGAGATTTATTAGCCTTTGATAGTTCCATCTTCATCACAATGTTGAAACCCCTCCCCCCCCCAAAAAAAAAAAAAAAAAAAAGGAGCTTACAAATTTTAGACTGAAAATAGTTGATTTTGTGGTTTATTTGTCAAACAATTTTCCTAATCAAAGTGCATGGATTAAAACATTACAATAAGCATGGAATGATAGGAAGATATTTCACATTTAAAAGTATTTGGAAAGGATCACATATGCTGGAAACAATCAAAATTAGATAGCAAAAGCTGAAAATATATTTTCTTAGGTTAGGACTCAAACATCAAAGATTACAATTATATCACCCCAAATAATGAAAATATGATTATTAATAGATATTTTAAATTTAATGAAAAATAAACATAGGATTGTAGTGCTAAGGCAATTATGATACTACTCTCTTCTATGAGGAAGACGAACAAACAGAAGGCTTATAAGAGATAGCCATACATCTCCTTCATGTACAAAAGAAGTTCAAATCCAAGGATACCACATTAATTTCAAAAGTTTACAAGAGCTAATATGAGGTAACGGAAAATCAAAATGGTTTAAATATATATATGTATATGTATTTTTTTTTTTTTTTTGAAAAATTGTGAATCCATAGTTTTTTAAAAAATCATTAAAGATAAGAGATAAAAAAATGAACTCAACAAGGAATAAAATACATGGAAGCTAAGAATTTTATTTCCAAAAGGTGAAAGGCAATTGGAGTAAAATTGATAAGGTAAAGAAGAATAGTATAAAAGGAGAGGTAGAGAGGCACAAATTAAGATTGGTGCCTAAATGCTACAAGCAATATATGATGAGATATTTGCTCTAATGTTCCATATCAAAGCAATCCCATTAATACAAAATATCACTTTACTGCATTATTAAAAAAAATTATAAAGTTTCATGATTAAAATGCTGATATTTTACTAAATTTTTCAAGTTTGAATATTCGGTTGATAATACTAATTGGAATCATAAATCAAATTTAAAGGGACATATTAGACATAAACATGAGTTTAGAATATTAAATTTGATACTATTTTTAAAAGTTAGTTAGCATATATATATAATGATTGAGTCCTAAAAATTTTCTATATTTTCTAATTGCTAGTAATAAAGGTCGTTGTGTAATATTTGAAAAAGAGTTATTAAATAATATTGAAAAAATATATATATTTCTTAGCTCTTGTTCTAAAAATTGTCTTGCTCCTTTGTCCCAACGAACCAGAGTAATGGTATGGGTAGGTACGATAATGCATATACTGTATTGAGCCTAATTTGATGGGAAATCAGGAAGGGGCTCATAGAAAAAGTCTCTCATAGCCATCTCCAATTCCAATGAAAGGCCTTAATTTAACAACTTGTTAAGTCCAAATAAATTTCAGCCTATGTTGACAGTATTTAGCCCATCTTTATATGAAGAAGAAAATATATATGATTAAAAGATAATTCAGAAATGGAATATCAATTTAATCCAACTGTCCTCCCCTCAAGTTTGCCGAAGAGATGCTATTTGAGTTGTCAATAGAAATTGAATATCAATGTAAACTTTTATCTTTAAGCATAAGCAATTTCCAAAATTATTATGGAAAAATTAAACCGTAGAAACTTATAAAAGCATAGAATTTCACTAAAAATGAATTAATTTAGAAAATTCAGAAGCTAATTTGGAAAATTGAATAAAAAAAAAAAGAGAAATAATTAACCAAAATTCAAAAATCATTCACAACTCCCAAAGAAATAATTTATATAGTAGATAAAGCTATTAATACAAAATCAAACATTAAAAATTACTTATAGTACTAGGCATTATTTTTAGCATTAACCTTGACATTGATTTTAAAAAGAAAAGTGTATGTCTTAATACCTTACACATGCTATTATATTTCTTGATGGAAATCAGAAATCCATATGCTTACCATATTTCTTGATGGAATGGTAATGAAAGGGTGCGACACGTTGCACGACATCATCGGAGATGCCGATTGGTCTTGAAGTTGCTTCTTTTATCATCATGGACATTTCTTTGAAGTCCCCATACAACAGCCTGTAAGAATTTCCAGCAAGACCTTGCTGTTTAAGGCACCTCTCTAGCCTTTTCGGCCTCAACCACATCCAATTCAGTACCCTCCATGCATATATTAGGATAGTGATGAAAGAAAAGGATAAGGCAACTAAGTTCAGCTGCTTCATTTCCATGTTTGAGAATGTTTTCAAGAGAGGCTTGGGAACAACTTTATAATGTTGTACTAGACGGTTCATAGGGTTTGTTCCATCATATGGTTTTTTATTAGCAATTATACCAGGGGTCATTAACCAAGTCTTTGTCTATTTTTTCTTCCTTTTTCTAACAAAAAAATGTCGACAAACACAGACGACAAAAACCTCCATTTACCAATGATATATCATGTCTACCCTTAAATAATATGGCAGTAGTAGTCATCCAATATCACAACAATTTTGAAAGGACAAGATCATCAATTCTCACTAGTGTTATCTTATTATAAAAAATAAAAAATTAATAAAAAATAGTTTTGTTCCTATGGTGGAGATTTTTCCACGGACATGCTGCTTGCCTTTAGTATTTGTTTATCTTCAGTTGTCTTGTGACAGATGGGTTACCAAAAGACACATCCAAGTCCATATTCCATTGTCATGTAATGGCTCTTCGTTAAATAATATGTCTAGAAGCCAAAGATATCATTGGATTCTTAGAAGGATGCCTTCAAATATGGTCCAAATAGCACAACTTGAATATGCACAGGTACAAGACCATATAAATCTTAAACATGGGAAAGTGAATATACTTATTAATTAAGAAAGTAAAGAGCCTAGTAAAGAAAATAGAAAAGAAAGAACCTTATGAAAGAAATTTTAGCAGATTATTTTGCTTATGATAGCCAAAAACAAATAAAACTGGTTTCTCGTGAAGAAAAAACTAAAGCTTGTAATAGTTTTACAATACCATAGAAACTGACATGAATACTTTTTCTTACTAGGCAGGCACGTATCATTTGAAAGACCCGTTCAATTCAATCAACTTTGCAGCTTTGAGTTTATGGTCGCATCAGTGTAGGTCTGGACACCTGGCTAATCTTGGCAACATAAAAGAAAGTGACAAATACAAGTATGTTTTCCAATATTACAAAAAAGGCTTTAGCCATCTCAATATCGGACAAGCACTTGAATTAACTATTAGAGAGTCTGTGGCCATATCTTTTTGCTATATCTTTTTATCATGTTCAATGAGACACCCATCCCGAGGCAATCTCCGAACCCATATTGGGCAACACTAATCCCAAAGTATTTATTATGGTAACTAAAAACAAATTAAATTGGTTTCCCTTGAAGTAAACAAGGAAGTAGGTAATTGTTTTATCCTTTCTAAGTGGGACTTTTTTGCGATGTGGCATCATTTTTATGCCCAATTCTTTCAATCAATCATCATCGCATCTTCTAAGCTTATGATTGCATAGTGGTAGGTCTATGTACTATGCTAATACACAATAAATAAATAAATAAAATCATGGCAAACACATATTTTATTAGACAGTAGTGATTTCTTGATTTTTGAGAAAAAAATCTAGGATCTCTTTGTGGTAGTTAAAATCTAATCCTAAAATCCAAAGGTTTATATAAATTCTTTTTTAGGTTTAAGTCAATTTAGCCTAATATGAGCTTTTACTTATTCTAGCCCTTTTTTAGGTTTAAGTGATTTTAGCCTAATATGGCTTAGTTACTTAATCTAGCCCACTAGGTTCTAAGTAATTAATTAATCCTAATGAGTTTAATAATTAATCAGCTCAATCCAAAAAACTCAAAATAATTAATCATAAATTCTTGTGTAATCTTACACTATCATCAATACCCTTATGCATATAAATTATTATTTTTCCATAAAACCTTAAAACTTTATACTAACATGGAATATGAGTTCGAACAGAAACCATTGGAACCCATAAGAAAATAATGACTTTTTCAAAATCTAATTTTGAAGTTAACTCAACACTTCACTAAAGAGATTCAAATGCACTTAGTACCCAAAAAAATCACATCTAGATAAATTGGTTAAATCTAAATTTTAATTTCTCAAATTTGTGACCTACTATCTATTTTATGTAGATGCTTCATGAATCGATGTTCATAATCTAAGAAGGCAAAAGTTATTAACCTTTCTATATTACCTCTACCATCCTTGAGTATCAAATCCTCTTGGTTGTATAGGGGGTGAATAGTTAATCAAACCAAATAAGGAGTTTTGACCAAAAATAATCCCTATAAAAAGAAATCCATAAACTAAGTTGAGTGGTAAAATAATTCCCAATCTAGTATGTTTTAGCCATATAAGCATCTATGTTACAAAATTGTATTTCATAATTATTGTTAAGATAGAACCCTTAAAAGCATGATATGATGTAACAGATTTGGAATCATTATTCAATTAATGATATTTCAATTTCACTTTTATATATTTCAATTAATGAGCATTCTGACTTAGTATCTTTTGCATTGTACATGACTTAGGTGCATTAAGATTTGCACAAAATATCCAAGTCATGGGTTCTTTTTAAGTAGATGATTTATTCACAAATAATTCATAGACTTAGGTAATCCATTTGAGGTTGTAGTGCACTACATCTTAATTAGAGAGATTGCTAGTCTTAACTATTGAGATGGACTTCTCATGGTGAGAGTACTAGTGTGTATGGTTACACATTGGATAGGACCTATAGTGAGTTATGACATAAGACTATCGGGTAGTAATAACTTCACCAAGTTAATATACCACCTCCTAATTAGAGGTGGTGCAGTAGTGTGTAGTGTATTTGAGGTAGTTCTATTAGGTGGTAAGTCGATTCATAAACTTAGGCAATCCATTTAAGGCTCTAGTGCACCACCTCCTAATTAGAAGGATAGTTGGTCTTTACAATCGAGATAGGGTTCTCATGGTGAGTGCACTAGTGTGTATAGTTACACATTGGATAGAACCTATGGTGAGTCATGGAATAAGGCTATCGAGTAGTCATGACTTCACCAAGTTGTTACGTTGTATTGTCTTTTAACCTTGAGAGAATATTGAGCTTCTGTAGAAGTTAGCAATGACTTTGACCTTTGAGTGAGATCCTAAAGTGATCATATATTTTTTATGAATTGGATCACTATTGATGGAAGTTGGTAGCAATAGGTATTTTCAATAGAGGCACCATGATATCTCATGGACTTTGAGACAATAGGTCCCCTTGGGTGATTTTAAGGATGTGTGATCATGAAATCTATGGGCCCACAATAATTCCTTTTGTGGAATTTGACATATGCTTTTAATGAGTTAGGGTATGTCATTTAATCACATAATAGGAGGATTTGTAACTCAAGGATGATAAAGGTAGTCTTAAAAGCCTGAGATCTTTTACTTTGTTAGACTATGGACAACCAGTTCATAGGGAGACTATATATAGTGGATAACATATCATAGACCCGAGCGCTTGGTGTCTCATTGTAATATACATAAGATACTAAAGTGTAGTTTACTCTTTGTAGTGGGATGTTGGGTCAACTTTAAAATTAGATTTTGAGGAGGCCAATACTATCTTACGAGTCCTGATGGTCTCCACTCCAATTCATATTCCTTTATGGCACAATTTATAAGGGTTGGATGAGTTTTTAGTTCACTTGTGTGCAATAAAGATGCTTTAGTAATTATGTAGGATTACACAAGATAAGTGAGTGGGTATCTTTGGACTAGGCTAATTGATTATTTGAAACCCTATTAGGTTAATTAATCAATTAGCATCTTTTTAGGCTAGATTAAGTGACCCAAGCCCTTGGTGGGCTCAAGTCACTTAAGACTAATAGGAAGCCTATATATACCCCTCTTAGGGATTACAACTTCAATCTCGTTGCCTTTCCCTTCAATCGAAAGAGAAAAAACCCTAGTCTGTAACCTTGAGATCTACACCATCTTAATGTCTGAATTTAAGGCGTCAACGGGTGGAAGACAATTTAGTTTACAAGATTTTTTACGATTTTAAAGTATTCTACACCTGTAGACCCTCCATTTTTGTCCCCTTAGCATATGCCCTATTAGGTGTCCTTTCAATACCCCACAATAGTTCCCTAATGGCCCATTAACACTCATACAGTTTCTTTTTTTTTAGCCAACTTTAGGGACCCTTTGTTGAGGGGCTCATTTGGACCCTCATTGTGACCCTTGGCAACCCCGAGTTATATTTAGGATTTTTTTATTTTTATTTTTATTTTTTTAGGATAGCTCATTTAGGTATACTTTTAGAACACTTAGATGACCCTAGGTTACTTAAGCACTTTTCCGATCACCCTAGGTCACTCAGACACCTTTTAGATTCACCTAACCCTACCTAGGCACACTTGACCCATTTAGGTTCACCTTGGCCAACTTAGATCCACCTGGCCCACTTAGGTTTATTTAGGTCCACTTAGATTTACCTAGGCCCATTTAGGCACATCTAAGCCTACTTAGGTTCACTAGGCCCACTTGGTTCACCTAGGCCCACCTTAAGCATACTTAGGTCACCTTTTAAGCATTCTTTGCATAATTTGAATGGCTTGCATGGTTGCACAGTTTGCATGGATCACCTTTTTGCATGGCTCGCATGACTTTCTTTTATTATTGTTATTATTATTATCTATTTATTTATTTTGTTTGCTATTTTGTTTAGTTTTAAAATAATTTTTTTTCTTTACTCATTTATTTAATTTAATAGTTTTGTAAAATACTTTTATTTAATTTAATAATTGTGCAAAATGTTTTTATTTAAGCTAATAATTTTGTAAAATACCTTTAGTTAATCTCTACTTTTGTAGAATACTTTTATTAATCAAATAATTTTAAAACCAATCTAAACATGTCCAAAAAGCATATATCACCAATCTAATATGCTCAAAACCTTAATAGCAAATATCAAATGCAAAAATAAAAAAAGAACCGAAACATACCTCCAACCATTGATGGTTTGGGAATTTGAAAATCAAATTTGATATTTAGATGGGTTGAGGTGCTTCTAAACCCTTAATCAATCTAAAACGATGGTATATATATATATATGTCTGAATAGAGATTGAAGGCTTAGAGAACTAACCATGAAAAGGCTTTATTTATATTCACTCTGCCCATCACAGAGTCTATGCCATAATTTATGATTGTTAATGGCAATCAAAAATAAAAACTAGATCAACGGAAATACTAGAATATTAATTACGAGCCAGATTTCTAGACCCATTTAGGAAAGTCTAGCATTATTCCCAAAATTGATAAAAGATCATGGGCCAAATTTCGTTTAGGAAAATCTAACATTTGACGTTTTATAACATGAAATAGAACCAAAGATGTTTAGCATATCATGAATTGGTAAATCTCAAGTTTGCATAGGATTGAACGCGTTACAAATTAGCTTTGTCTAACTTTTTGCTAGTCCATTTAATTTTAAGATGCAAATTTTGAGCTCACTCTTCTGCTCTGAAAGCGTGAAAGATACTAAGTACTCTATTAGATGTCGCAGCATGTGAATCCATGAAAACCAATTTTTAAGCATGTTATCCACTTCGCACTCATATGTTGTTAAGATTTGGATTTGAAAAAAAAAAACCCTACATTAAGCATACGAAATATTATCCATAAATGACTGATAACATAGACTAATCCTAGATCCCATGTAAAATCAAGTGTGCGCCATATTGGGGTTTCAAAGTAACAAGACTAGAAGGAGCATGAGAATAGGATGGCGAAAGGCTGAATGAGAAGCGCTGTAGGATCATTGCAAGCACGATTTTAGCTTCCAATATTGCAAAGTTTTGTCCAATGCATAATCGAGAACCCCAACCAAAGGGGAAGAATGAAACTGGACTTTTCGTTGCCTTCAAAACTCCTTGGGAGAACCTCTCTGGATTAAACTCCCTTGCATCTTCTCCCCAAATTTCATGATCATGATGTACCAGGATTGTTGGTAAGGAGACATCCACTCCAGCGGGTAAATACATATCTCCTACTTGGATGTCCTCATAAACAGTTCGAGCAAGCAAGGGGACCGGTGGATATAGCCTAAGAACCTCATGAAGAATCATCATAACCTGCATTTCGAGAAATTTCAAGAATCATCAAATGAAAATTTATGACCTAATTTAATCATTAATATGCACACTTAAAGAAATGAAGGAAACCTTTTAACATAGTCATGTAAAAGAGACTTTGTATAAATTATATATGGATTACATATATTCTAAGAATGGACCTGTTGTGATCAAACAGAAAAGATGTAAGAATAACCTATCTTCGTTGTTACTCAAAATTTGATAAATTAAGCACTGTATAAGTAGATTATTTTGGTGAAAATTACTACAATGAATATTAGATTAATACTCACAATTTTAAGGTGATTTAGTCCATCTCCTTCGGGTTTGTTGTTGCCAAAAACATGTAAAACCTCTTCTCTTGCACGAGCTTGCCAGTTTGGATGTTTGCTCAACAGAACCATTGTCCATAGAAGCAGAACTGAGGTAGTCTCTTGACCCGCAAAGTAAAATAGCTTACACTCCTCAATGACATCTTGGATACTCATTCCAACGTTCTTGTCATTGTCATGTTCTTGAATTTCTTTAAAATTGGATTCCAGTAGTATACCTAATAAGTCATCATTAAGAGTTTCGCCAGCCTTCATTGCCTTCTCTCTTTTGTCGATAATACCCCACAACAATGCATTTACTTCTTTTCTAATTTGCTTCATCCTCTTATTGGACTTCGTAGGAAAAAACCTGCGTGTAAATAATCCTAGTAAGCGAAACATGAGCCATGGAAACAAAAGGGTAATTTTCTGTCAAATATCTTTCCTTATAATTTTCTCACAACTTTTATGAGGCTTAGAAGAAATAGAAAAATAAGGCATGGAACAACATTTGCTTCTACACATTCACCACATGTACAGTGCTATTGAAAGCCAATAAGTTTCTGCCAGGTGGACTCTTTGGTATACTAATTCACTGAAATCATTTAGTTTCAGTCCTCTCGATTTCCTCTCAGGCAAAATTTCATCCTTTAGGACAGAAAAGGTTAAATATTTTAAGCTTACCGCCATCCAGGAATGTAAGCTGCAGCCTCTGAGAACTGGACCAAAAGTTGCGCTTGCTCTCTCTGCAGTTCGAATATCATTCTTCCTTCTTCATAGTTACTACTAAATGCTGTCCGCGAAATCGCATCACTTGTCAAATTTTGAAGATAGGGCCAAACATCCAACTCACATGACCCCTCTGTTGAGAGCTTCCTTTCCCATTTGCTTATCATGTCGCTACAGCTCAAATGAAATGCGGGTAACATGTCCTATAACAAATTAAAACATGCAGAATGTAAATAAATAATAAACGGACAAGAACTCCCCAACATCCAATTTAAAGATACACTAAACTTATGGTTCAACTTTTGAAGTAAGCATTTAACTGCTTGCTTCCTTAAAATCATCCAGTAAGTCACTGTATGTTAGACCGTGCACAGGAGCAAGATAGTGGTCCCAATTATGGCTGGAAGTTATGGTCAAATTTTCTAATTAGCAACTTGGAGCCCAAAACATACCTTCAGTTTTTCTAGTCGGAATGCGGGGTTTATGATCTTTCTATGTTTAGCCCATTTCTCACCTTCCAAAAAAACTAGTCCAGAAATAAGCAGCTTCACTGGAGCACGAACCCTTTGCTTTCGGAAGACAGTGGGCATGGACAAAACATCCCTTATCAGTTCAGGCTCCATAATGTTGACCCTTGGTTTTAGGCCCATCCATATAAAAGAACTTTTACCTGCATTTTTATGGGCATTACAGAAACGTAAGAAACCTACTTAAGGTCAAGGATGGACACTAATATAGATGTGTTGATAAAAATGGAAACGCTGAAGTGTTGTTTATGAAGATTAATACAACAGTCAACCACCCATTGAAGCGAGGGTAGAACCCGGAGAAGCAGCTGGGCTTATCAAATTTAAGTTTCAATGAGTACTAAAATTTTGGTAAGGACAGGTGGTTAACTCTGCTAGAACTTCACCTTGAAATTCAGGGGTAGATGCAAGTCATTATAATCATGTTAGAAAGTAAAATTGAGTTAGAAAGTTTCCAAAAATCAGATTTAATTTGATTTCTATTTTTAATGGTAGATTAATTTTCTATATTTAATTAAGTAATTGGGTCATAAAAGATTTTTTTTTTAATGTTAGGATTCCTATTTTTAATAAATAATGGGTTTTGTAGTAGTTGAATAAGAGTGACTGAAGCTACATTCCTTGGTTAATTTCCTCCATTAGTTCTCTTTATTTATATAATTGTTTGTTTGCATGTGTTTAACCCTATTACTGATGTAAAAGCCATAAGAGAAAAAAACTGAGAAGTAGGATGTATTCATTTCAAGACCCCTCAATGCAATAAAAATAAGAAAATTTGAATATCAACGTCAAAGTTTGATTGGTTCACAAAATTGGTGGGAGCTAGGTTATAGAAAAAGGCCATAAGGATCTATTCCAAAATCAGATTTTTAATTCAAAATTTAAAATTACTTAATAGTATTAAGCATTAACCTTGACATTAATTTTAAAAAGAGAAGTTCATGTTTTAATACATCATTCTATCATTTTTCTTGGTACCATGCATATTTCTTGATGGAAATCGGAAACCCATGCGCTTACCATATTTCTTGATGGAATGGTAATGAAAAGGTGCGATACGCTGCACAATATCATCAGAGATGCTGATAGGTCTTGAAGTTGCTTCTTTTGTCATCATGAACATTTCTTTGAAGTCCCCATGCAACAGCCTGTAAGAATTTCCAGCCAGACCTTGCTGTTTAAGGCACCTCTCTAGCCTTTTCGGCCTCAACCACATCCAATTCAGTACCCTCCATGCATATATTAGGATAGTGATGAAAGCAAAGGATAAGGCAACTAAGTTCAGCTGCTTCATTTCCATGTTTGAGAATGTTTTAAAGAGAGGCTTGGGAACAACCTTATAATGTTGTACTAGGTGGTTGGGTTGTAAGTAAGGGATTTTTTTGTTTTTTCTTCCCCTTTTGGCCTTGTTGCCTTGTATACATCGTGTATACTTTCAGGTGTACTTCAGGCTTTCTTAAGACATTTGCTTTAACTTATCAAAAAAAAAAAAAAATGTTGTACTAGGTGGTTAATAGGGTGTGTTTCATCATATGATTATTTATAAGCAATTATGCCAGGGGTTTATTAATTATGTCTTTGTCTATTTTTTTTTTTTTTTCTAATAAAAAACATAGACAAATACAAACGACAGAAACCTCCATTCATCTGTGTATCACAACAATTTTGAAAGGACAAGATCATCGATTCTCACTAATGTTACCTTATTATAAAATAAAATAAAAAATAGTTTTGTTCCTATAGTGGAGAGTTTTCCAAAGACATGCTGCTTCCCTTTAGTATTTGTTTATCTTCAGTTGTCTTCTGACAAAGATGGGTTACCAGAAGACACATCCAAGTCCATATTCCATTGTCATGTAATGGCCGGCTCTTCGCTGAAGAATATGTCTAGAAGCCAAAGACATCATTAGATTCTTAGAAGGATACCTTCAAATATGCTTCAAATAGCACAACTTGAATATGCACAGGCACAAGACCATATAAATCATAAACATGTGAAAGTGAATATAATTATAAAATTAAGAAAGTAAAGGGCCTAATAAAGAAAATAGAAAAGAAATTTTAGCAGATTACTTTGCTTATGATAGCCAAAAACAAATAAAAGTGGTTTCTCGTGAAGAAAAAACAAAAGCTTGTAATAGTTTAACAATACCATAGAAACTAACATGAATACCTTTCTTTGCTTAGGAACTGACGTGAATACTTTTTCTTGCTAGGCAGGCAGGTATCATTTGAAAGACCTGATCAATTCAATCAACTTTGCAGCTTTAAGTTTATTCTTGCATCAGTGTAGGTCTGGACACCTGGCTAATCTTGGCAACATAAAAGAAAATGACAAATACATGTATCTTTTCTAATATTGGTTGTTCTTTGGTACCCACTTTTTATTTTGGGGGTACCTACCCACATTTGACCCCAATAATAAAATGACATGTGTAAAGTATATGACATTAAAAAATTTATAAAAACTTATCAAACAGGTAAAGATGACTTGTTGGTAAGAAATAATCACTTGCATTTCACACATACCTAAATATTACAACTTTTTTATAATTTATTATTAAATATCAAATATAATTTGTTATTTAATGAATTACCTAACTCCATCTAAAAAAGAAAATCCTACCAACTACTCTTATATTCTTATTATTCATATATATATATAAAAGGAAAGTAATTTAATATGAAAATTAAATAATTTCAACTACCATATTACAAAATATGTAAGATGTATTCTGATGAATCAAATTTGAAGATCAAGTTTAAAATTCTTTGAGAGAGAAAATTTAAATTTTGTATTATATGAAGAAGATGAAGGATTTCAAGTGAATACAAGTGTCAAAGGTAATATTTGATATTTTTTTATTTAAATATAAATTTTGTAGGTAGAAATATGATGTTAAATAATGATTTTAGAAATTTTTATGAGTTTATTATTAAAGTTTGTTATCATCCGATTTTTTAATATTTTTATATATATATATTTTTTTTTTTTTTTTGTGTTCAGAGATTAAATTTGAAAATGAAGCTTTATGTGTCATGAAGAAGACATTATATTAAAAATGTCAAGTGATTACAAGTGTTAGAAGGTAACATTTGATTTTTTTTTTTTTTTAAATTTAAATATAATGGTTGTAGGTAGAAATGTGATTTTAAATAATGATTTTAGAAGTTTTTATGAGTTTGTTATTAAATTTTGTTATCATATGATTTTTTAATATTTTTAGAGGGGTACAAACTTTGTTAGAGGGTACAAACTTTGTGAGAGGGGGTACAAACTTTGTGAGAGGGGTACAAACTTTGTTAGAGAGGGTACAAACTTTGTGAGAGTGGGTACAAACTTTGTTAGAGGGGGTACAAACTTTATTAGAGAGGGTACAAACTTTGTTAGAGGGGGTACAAACTTTGTGAGAGTGGGTACAAACTTTGTGAAATGGGGTACAAACTTTGTGAAAGGGGGTACAAACTTTGTTAGAGGGGGTACAAACTTTGTTAGAGAGGGTACGAATTTTGTGAGAAAATGTATGAACGAATTTAGGGATTATAAAATATTACTCATATATTTATTGTAAAAAAAATGAGAAAAAAGACATAATATTTGATATTTTTTTATTTAAATATAAATTTTGTAGGTAGAAATGTGATGTTAAATAATGATTTTAGAAGTCTTTATGAGTTTATTATTAAATTTTGTTAACATATGATTTTTTTAATATTTTTAGAGGGGGTACAAACTTTGTGAGATGGGGTACAAATTTTGTTAGAGAGGGTACAAACTTTGTTAGAGAGGGTACAAACTTTGTGAGAGTGGGTATAAACTTTGTGAGAGTGGGTATAAACTTTGTTAGAGATGGTACAAACTTTGTTAGAGGGGGTACAAACTTTGTGAGAGTGGGTACAAACTTTGTTAAAGAGGGTACAAATTTTGTTAGATGGGGTACAAACTTTGTGAGAGTGGGTACAAACTTTGTGAGATGGGGTATAAACTTTGTGAAATGGGGTACAAACTTTGTTAGAGAGGGTACAAACTTTGTTAGATGGGGTACGAATTTAGTGAGAAAATGTATGAACGAATTTAGGAATTATAAAATATTACTCACATATTTATTGTTAAAAAAATGAGAAAAAAGATATAATGTAATATTGCTCAAATTTTGATGACAAGTATGATTAAATAATGTAATTTTCTAACTACTCTATATTTCATATTTCAAGTACTTGATAGGTACGATGGACAAAGGCAAAGGAAAGGAATTCATCATTGATTTGAACGATGAAGACTTTGATTTCCAATATGATAACAATGTATTTGAGATTTAAATTAATTTATATAAAATATTTTATTTGAGATTTAATTTCTAAAATTTTATTAAAAATATGTTGTAACAATTTTTTCTATTAACATTAATTTATTTAAATAATTAAAATTATTAATAATTTATCTTATCAAATTAATTTTAATTCATAAAATATAGTTGATAAAATTCGAAATTTCAATCCATGGTAAAGATTTAATCAAGATACACATGGATAATTAATAATTATTTATATAGAGAGAGGAAAATTATTCTCATGATTTGTTTCCTTTTTTTTTTTTTTTTTTTATCTCTACTAAATCTAAAAATCAAAAGGGCCACCCACTTCTCTCACTTGGGGCCTCGGGCATCAAGAAGCCCTTTTCTGAAGTTGCCCTTCGGAAGAGAGAATCCCTAAAAAGGCCCTATTTTCCTCTGCCACTCTCAATCCTCGTAGGTACTAATCTAATCATGTTATCATTTTTTTTTTCAACCCCCGTTTAATTCCCAACAAAATCCATCCCCCATTTGATTTCCGGGAAAATTCATCCTCGTTTGATTTCCGAGAAAATCCATGCAAAACCCCCAAGGAAAACCAAAAAAATTGCTTTTTTTTTTTTTCTCCCTATGTTTTTTGGATCTGTTTTAGGGGTCTCTTTGCTTTTGTGCCATTCGATTTAAATTTCACGAACCCTAAATCCACGATTCCGAAGAATGCAAATGGTGGATATTGAGCCTGATGAGATCAGTCTTGTTTTTGTTTTACCAGCTTGTGCCCAGCTGGGAGCTCTTGAGTTAAGGAAATGGATACGTTTTTATGCAGTTAAAGCTGGGTTTTTGCGCAACATTTGTGTTTGTAATGCTTTGATCGAAATGTATGCAAAACGTGGAAGTATAGAAGAAGGGCGTCGCTTGTTTGATCAGATGAATGAGAGGGATATGATATCTTGGAGTACAATGATCGTAGGGCTAGCAAATCATGGAAGAGCTCGTGAAGCTATTGAATTGTTTCAAGAAATGCAGAATGCAAAGATTGAACCCAACATCATCACCTTTGTCAATCTTTTATCAGCTTGTGCCCATGCTGGCCTTTTGAATGAGGGATTGAGGTACTTTGAGTCCATGAAAAGGGATTACAATATAGAACCAGGGGTTGAGCATTATGGTTGTTTGGTCAATCTTCTTGGTCTTTCTGGGCGCCTTGATCAGGCTCTTGAACTCATAAAGACAATGCCAATGAAGCTAACCTCTCCGAAAATAGCCGTCAAGTGTGATACCCATCAGGCAAATTTTTATCTTTAGACAATATTAAGCAAGATAGAAACGGGAAATCAAGGTGACCGGCAACCTGCTTTTTTTTTTATATATATTTTTTAAATTTTTTAAAATACATAAGCCAGTTGGACAGTCCGGATTGAACCATCTTCATCCAATGGCCAAAAATGTTTTTTCGGTAGGTACCGAAGTGGTACTGAAGAATTTTCCTTCTAATATAACAACAAAGGCTTTAGCCATCTCAATATCTGACAAGCACTTAAATTAACCATTAGAGAGTGTGTGGCCATATCTTCTCGCTATATCTTTTTATCATGTTCAATGAGACACCCATCTCGAGACAATCTCCCAACCCTTATTGGGCAACACTAATCCCAAAGTTTTAATTTTGATAACTAAAAACAAATTAAATTGATTTCCCTTGAAGTAATCATTGAAGTTGGTAATTGTTTTATGCCCTCTATGTGGGACTTTCTTGCGATGTATGCATCATTTCGATACCTAATTCTTTCGATGATCATCATCGCATCTTTTAAGTTTATGATTGCATAGTGGTAGGTCTGCGTACTATGCTAATACTTAATAAATAAATAAATAAATAAAATCAGTGCGAACACATGTTTTATTAGATAGTAGTGATTTCTTGATTGTTTAGAAAAAAATCTAGGATTTGTTTATGGTAGTTAAAATCTAATCTTAAAAGCCAAAGGCTTTATATAGATTCTTTTTTAGGTTTAAGTGACTTTAGCATAATATGGATTTAGTTACTTAATCTAACTCACTAGATCTTAAATAATTTATTAATCCTAATGAGTTCCAATAATTAATTAGCTCAATCCAAAAAAAACTCAAAACAATTAATCATAAATTCTTATGTAATCTTATACTATTACCAACACCCTTATGCATATAAATTATTAATTCTCCATAAAATCTCATAACCTTATTGTCACGGACTTAGTCGTTCACTAAGCTCGTGCGGCACTTAGGCAAGTCAAGACGTTTGATCTTGCTAAGTCAGCCTTGCTCCCCAATGCTTAGCTTGCTCGGCTAAGACACTCACGACTCACAAGCTTAAGAAGCTTAGTAGGCAACTCTTTAAAGAATGGAAGTTTTCACTAACTCAAGGAAACCTTTACAAGTGCTTGGAAGCTCACTTGCTTGGTTAGGAAGTGATTTGGGTGGTGCCTTGGCCAAATGAGGCCCTCACCTATTTATAGGCACCAATGGAACTCTCTAGAACCTTGGAGGGTTCCTTACAAATCAAGAATATTCTAGAACTCCCTACACTAATCTATGTACAACCCTATGTACAAGAATATACAAGAGATCTTTAGAATTCTCTAGAAAACCTTGGACTCCTTTCATGCCTTCCACCATAGTGTAGAGATGTGTGGACATCTCTAGGCATCTCTAGAACCTTCCACACTCTTCTCACCAATGGCTTAGTGTAGATGGCTCCAGGAGTCTTCCAGAAGCTTCCCTCCTCCTATATAAGCCCATGGGGAGGGTCATTTGAAGCATCTTGTGACATTATGCTAACATAGAATATGAGTTCAAACAAAACCATTGGGACCTATGGGAAAATAATGACTCTCTTGAAATCTAATTTTGAATTTAACTTAATACTCCACTAAAGAGATTCAAATGCACTTAGTACCCAATAAAATCACATCGAGATAAATTGATCAAATCTAATTTTTAATTTCTCAAATTTGTAACTTACTATCTACTTTATGTAGACACTTCATGAATCAATGTTTGTAATCTAATAAGGTAGAAGCTATTAACCTCTCTATATTACCTCTACCATCCTTTAGTATCATCCTCTTATTTTGTTATCAGTTGACATAAACTAGGGGGTGTATAGGGGGAGGGTAATTAGTGAAACCAAATAAAGAGTTTTAACCAAAAATAATCATTGTAAAAAAAATCCATAAACTAAGTTGAGTAATAAAATAATTCCCAATCTAATGTGTTTCAGCCATGTGATCATCTATCTCACAAAACTATAGTTGGTAACTATTGTTAGAATAGAAACCTTAAAAGCATGACATGATGTAATAAATTTGGAATTCATTATTCATTTAATAATATTCCAATTTCACTTTTATCTATTCTCACTCCATCCATTATACTTTATGAGCATTTTGGGCTAATGTCTCTTGCATTGTACATGACTTAGGTGCATTAGGAGTTGCATGGAAGATTCAAGTCATGAGTTCCTTGTGAGTAAATGATATATTCACGGATGATTCATAGACTTAGGTAAATATCCATTTAAGGTTGTAGTGCACTACCTTTTAATTAGAGAGATAACTAATCTTAGCTATTGAGATGGGATTCCCATGGTGAATGTACTAGTGTGTATGGGCTATACATTTGATAGAACCTACAGTAAGTTATGACATAAGGCTATCAAGTAGTCATAACTTCACCAAGTTGATACACTACCTCCTAATTAGAGGTGATGCACTAGTGTGTAGTGTATTTGAGGTAGTGCTATCAAATAGTAAGCTGGTTCGTAGACTTAAGCAATCTGTTTGAGGCTCTAGTGCACCACCATCTAATTAGAGGGATAGTCGGCTTTTGCTATCAGGATAGGGTTCTCATGGTGAGTGCACTAGTGTGTATGGTTACACATTGGATAGGACCTACAATGAGTCATGACATAACGCTATCAAGTAGTCATGACTTCACCAAGTTGCTACACTATATTATTTCTCAACCTTGAGAGAATATTGATCTTGTACAGAAGTCAGTGATGGCTTTTACCTATGGGTGAGATCCTAAAGTGATCATATATTTTCTATGGATTGAGTCACTATTAATGGAAGTCGATAGAATAAGTATTTTTAATAGAGGCACCATGATATCTCATAGACTATGAGATAGTGGGTCACCTTGGGTGATCTTAAGGACGTATGATCATGAAATTTGTGGGCCCAAAGTAATTCCTTTAGTGAAATTTGAGATATGCTCTTAATAAGTTAGAATATGTCATTTGATCATATAATGGAGGATTTATAATTCATGGATGGTATAGATAGTCTTAAAAGGTTGATAGCTTACACCTTATTAGACTACGGACATCCAGCTCATGGGGAGACTATATACAGTGGATAGCATATCACAAACCTAAACACTTGATGTCTCATTGTAGTATACATAATATACTAGAGTGCATTTAACTCTTTGTAGTAGGATATTGGGTCAACTTCAAAATTAGATTCTGAAGAGGCCAATACTATCTTATGGGTCCTAATTGTCCCCACTTGAACTCATATTCCTTGATAACGTTGTTTATAAGGATTGGATGGGTTTTTAGTTCACTTGTGTGCATAAAGACATTTGGTAATTACGCAAGATTGCACAAGGATAAGTAGGTGGTATTTTTGGATTGGGCTAATTGATTATTTGGAGCCCTATTAGGTTAATTAATTATTAACTACCTTTTAGGCTAAATTAAGCAACCCAAGCCCATGGTGGGCTCAAGTCATGTAATCCTAATAGAAAGCCTATATATACCCTCCTTAGGGGTTAGGGCTTCAATCTTGTTGTCTTTCCCTTTAGTCCAAAAAGAAAAAACCCTAACCTCTAACCTTAAGATCTACATTATCTTAATGTTTGAATTAAATGAGGAGTCAACGAGTGGAAGATGATTAAGTTTACAAGATCTTCTACGAATTTAGAGTATTCTACATTGATAGAAATCAATCCTAGAACATTCAAATCACAAGTATGACATTTTTCTCTAGATATATGGCATTATTGTTGGTTTCAAATGTCATTATTTCTATTTTTCTTAGATCTAGAGAACCTAGGATAGGATTACATGCACCTTAATGATCCAGGGAATGGAGAAATTTGAGGTTTCTCAACAACTTGGTTTTAATTTTTCTTTTTTTTAAATAGTTAAAACCATTGTCACCAACTGCAATTTTAAATTTAAGCCTAAAAGAGTAACTGGTGACTATAGTTTTGAACTTGACTTCAAAATCATAGTCACCAACTATGGTTTCAAGTTTAAGTTTAAAGTTGTAGTTGATGACTATAGTTTTGAACTTGATTTTAAAATTGTAATTACCAACAACAGTTTCAAGCTTAAATTTAAAGTCATAATTGTTGACTGTTATTTTGCACTTGACTTAAATTTTGTTGTTTTATTTTAATTTTTTAAAAATAAATTTAATATCATAAATTTATTATATTATTTCTTATTTTCTATTTATTAATATGTAAGTGGTTAATAAGCTTATGTGATCATTTAAAAAATAAACATGTGAATTAAATAATTGCTATTTTTAATTTGATATAAAAATATTTTTGTTTAATTTATTAAAAAAAATTGCCATTATAAATTATTATATTAGTTAATTTTTATGTAGTATCATGTAAGTGATATATAATATCCAATGTATGGAAGTTCAATTTAAGTTTAAAATTTATCATATTTTCATTTAAACATATAATAATTGGTCCATAATAAAAAATTAAACAATATAATACAAATGAAAATCAACCCAAAAAAAAAAACCAACAATCCTCCATGAGTGCCATATGATGAGCCTTCCTCTTTCTCTCCAAACACCTACAATATAAAGACATATTTTTCTAATCTATCAATGCAAGCTAGAATGTCTCCATATGTGTAGGATGTAACAGAGTTGATTGTGGCAAGGCTCTAATGGAAAAAACCTCGAATCTCTCTGTTTCCTAAGCTTAGATCAGGTTAGGAATATGCATTACTATCCTAAACTTTTCTAAATTATATGCACAATGAAAAAAATTGCATTTTTAAACTTTATATGGATTTAGGATATGCTAACAAAAACCATATGTAAGATTCGGATGTTCCCCAATCAAATCTATTCAATGAAGATGAAGAACGAAGTTGCAAGAGGTTTCATAAACCCTGAATCTTTCGCTCGATGACTCAAACCTTGATCTTGACACTTTTTCTATAGGAATAAAAGAGATAGTGGTGGCTATGGCTCTCTCTCTCTCTCTCTCTCTCCGGAGATGGACGACAACTCTCTAGAAAAAGTTATGGAAACCTTAACCTTAAGGGGGTATTTATAGGGTTCTCCACTAGACTTAAGTGATTTGAGTCCATTAAGGACTTAGGTCACTTAATCTAGCCCAAAACGGATCCTAATTGATTAATTAACCCAACAAGGCCTACTAATTAATCAACTAGCCCAATCCAGAGACCTTGTTCACTAATCCCTATGCAACTTTGCATAATCACCAAAACACTCTTATACACAAAAGTGAACCTAAAGTCAATCCAACCCAAGGATAAAATTTTCGATAAATGTCAACAATATGTCATGTATCGAGAAATCTAGAAACGATATCGGGTGGTGATATATCGAAGAGACAAAATTTCAGAAAAAATAGTTAAGAAATCATTGATATATCAATATATGGCAATAAATTGCCAAGTTTTTCATTTAATCCGCATTGGCTACGTTTTTTGTTGATATTTCAGCAATAAATTGCCAATTTTTTAAGCAATTTTTTTGGAAAAGTCACCCAAAATTGGTTTATGGGCCCTAGCTTATAGTTTCTCACCACTTGTATGTTTCACATTGTCAACCCTATGGGCCCTAGGTTATAGTCTCCCATCTAGCCTAGCACTTCAGTGCATCACAAGCTGCATTTCAATTTTGAGGAAAATTAAATTTTAGAGTGTGATGGAAGGTTTTGAACCCAAGACCTCACATTTGAAAGGGGAAGGCTATGCCACCAAATCAATTTATGTATTTATGTATTTATTATTTTATTAACATATGTTTATTATATAACATTAAAATTATTATATATGGTATTCCAAAGATAAATTTCTTAATACATACATACATACATATATATATATATATATATATATATATATATATACATTTTAAAAATTATAGGTTTATAAATTAATACATATTTTTTTGTGTATATAGATATCATGAATTAATTAGAATCAAATTATTATAAATAAATTAATTTTAATTATCATATCTATTGTATAATAATTAAATACAAAATAAATATAAATTAATTAATAAAATTATTAATAAAAAAAATACTTATGCATGTATTATCATTCCTTTTATGTCATTCAATATATCCAAATCAGATAGATGTATATAAAATATGTTTTGAAGTTATTAACATTATTGTTAAATATTATAAATTATATTATGTATGCATTAATTTCTTCAACAAAACAACTTAAAAGTGTCTATTATACTTTTAATGTCATTTTTAAGAGTTTTTTCTTACATTTCTATGAGTTTGATTAATTTTTTGTCCACTGATATTTTGTGTCAAAATATTCACCTATATTTCTTTGATATATCCGTAAAATTGAAGTACCTATATATCCATAATTATCGATATTTTCATCCTTGATCCAACCCCCATAACTCGTGTCAAAAAGGTATATGAGCTTAGAGCAAGGACCACTCAGACCCATAAGAGTACCAGTTCCCTCATAATCCAATTCTAAGGTTGATTTAACATTTCGCTACAAATAATCAACTGAACTCCAATATCCTATGTATTTAACAAGACACCATATGCTCAGGTCCATAACCTATCATCCATTGCATTCAATCTCCGTATAAACTAGTGTTTGTCATCTAACAAGGTGAAAACTATTAACCTTTTAAGACTACTTCTACTATCCTTGAGTTACAAATCCTCCTATTGTATGTTCAATTAACATATCTTATCTTTCCAAGAGCTAATGTCAAGTTCCACTTAAGGAACTACGATGACCATAGTTTTCATGAACACACCTCTTTAGGATCACCCAAGGGGACACATTGTCTCAATCTCATGAGATATTTGGTGTCTCTATTGAGAATATCTATTGCTACCAACTTTCATCAACAATGACCCAATCTATAGGAAATATATGATCAGCTTGTGATCTTATCCATAGATCAAAGCCATTGCTAACTTTAGTACAAGCTTAGTATTTTCTCAAGGTTGAAAGACAACGCAATGAAGTAGCTTAGTGAAGTCATGACTACTTGATAGCCTTAAGTCATGACTCATCGTATGTCCTATCTAGTGTGTAACTATACACAGTAGTACACTCACCATGAGAAACTCATCCCTATAGCAATCATTTAATTGCCCTTATACTACCCATGTAAATGTGTACAATCAATACTCAATATGGGGCAACAATGCTTGAAGCCTTCTATGGATGGATGAAATGCCTAAAAAACTCATTGAAATAACTCTTTATTCTATTACTAGGAAATGTTTTTGAAATTACAACATGTCATAGATTTTCCTACTCTTAAGGCAATGAAAAAATATGACAGCTCTACATATAACATAAAAATCACCAAATAAGTTAGTAAGTGCTTTAAGCTTGGCTTTGGATGCCTTCTTGTATGATATTTGGTATCCAAATTGTTGGGCAATCTTGGATTGCTCCATTCCCAATCCCTAGATAGTTAAGGTGAATGAAATCCTATCCTAGGCTTCTCTAGATCTAAGCACAGTGGAAACACAGTATTAAAAACAAAACAAAAAATACCAAAGATCTAGAGATTAGTGTCATACTTGAAATTTAGATGTTCCCAAATCAAATGCTATTAGTGTAAAATACTCTAAAGTTGTAGTAGATCTTGTAAACGCAAGGATCTTCCACCCGATGACTCCTCTTTGAGTCTAGGCACTAAGATAGTGGAGATCTTAAGGCTAGAGGTTAAGGTTATGTGGACCCGCATTTTTCACATGCATCCTTACTCATTGGTGAGACTCACTTTTTAAAGGTGAAAAATTAGTTTTTGAAAAGTTGGAGTCACCACTTATTTTATTTTATTTTAAAGTAAGAAAAAGAAAACCTAAGAAAAAAGAAAAAAGAAAAAAAGTGACTCCAAAGTTTTGGAAAAGCATGTCTTCGAAAAGCCCGAGTCTAGGTCCAAGGATCAGGTTACCTATTGGGAAGGTACCTCAAGAGGTAGCACCCCTCTATGCCCTAAACAAGTCTTTATTGGCTAAGTCAAGGAAAATATGACAATTAATCAGTTAATTATGGATACCTAGATAGGCTAAAGTGATTTCCAAATTAGCATGTCAAACAAGAAAGTCAATCACAATCATAAAGAAGAGTTAGGGTGTGTACCTAGACTACCTCTTAAGTGCTATCATAAGACATCAAAGTTAATTTGAATAGTATATTATTCAACATGCATTTTATAAAAGACAATGAAACAAATGTCAAGGCAATCAAAGACAATATTCAAACAAGGGCAATGACATGCATATTCATGTGATTTTGAAAGTGAGGTGGTAGAGAGCGTACCTAGGCAGCAAGCTAAGCGCTTTATGGGAAGCAATGTTAGCTCAATAACACGTGTAAAACAATTTCATGTATCATGAAGAGGATCAATATTAATCAAAATATCAAACAAATATCTCACTTGAATCAATATCAAAGAAGATATAATGGATGTCGGACCCCACCAAGGCCCAAATTAATTTTGCATGAATTGATTCTATGAATATTCCATTATTTGGAACCATGAAGTTTGTTCATGCTTATTGAAAATCAAAAAAATTATAAAATAAATTGAGAAAGGTGCTTGCCAAAGGAATATGGAAGCAAGTGTTATTAAAAACTGAATTTTATTTTCTAAAATCTCCTAAGGATGAAATTTGAAGAAAACTGAAATTGTTTTAATGAAAAAGATTTTGAAATCCAAATTTAAAATGTATAAGATCACATTAGGAAGAGGATGATGTGCACCAAGGTGACCAAGTTAGAGTGAGACCCGGGCGTGTGATTGGGACTACATTGCTTGTGGTTGCGTGAGGAGTCTTCTGTAGATTACTGGTAGGTCTGGTTTCTCATAACCATAACTCAAATCATTGACAGAAGCTTGTAGTGAAGCAACAAAATCCAGTTTCAGATCAAATTCCTTGTATTGTTGCTCACTCTATTTGAATTTCTCTTTTATATTTGTTGTTTCTGATGGTGGAGCGTTGATAATAGAAATTGCTTCTCTAGTTCCTGGTACGAGACTCTGCAGATTTTGGAGCAACCCTTCTAGGTCCAGTTGAAAGAACCTGCACTCCTTTTCACGGGACCTGAGGCATGCTTTGATTTGAAGCTCTCTCATTTTGCCTTAAGGGATCACTAGTTTTCAAGTGTATGGACTCTTGCAGCCCCAAGAAATTTTGCTGGAAGAAGTGATGCCAAACGGCTTGTTAATGTCTTTTTGTAGCCAATGAAACATTTCCCAATGGTTGTAACCCCATACAGATGATCGCATAATCTGAATCAGAATCAAGCACTACAAAGCTCGAAATAGTTGAAACCACTTTGACTCTACTTAGTTCAATAAACAAGTTCTAAGTTATCATTTCCCCTGCCCATAGATTTCTAGGAAGCTTTAAAGACAGCAACAAAATATCACAACCAAAAGATAAGGGAGAGATTAACTAAGCTGAAGGACAAATAGGTGGATATACTTGGAACCAAAGTCCAGGTGATCACCAGGGGTTTCTTGAAGCCTCTATAAAAAGTTCTAGAGTCTCATCCAGAATCAAGGTGGTCGTGCATGGCCATGCAAACATGGGGTCCAGGAGGTGGAGGGATATTGGTGAAGTCCGTGCTGGTTTCTGCCATTTTGATAGCCTGGGACCTTTGAAAGCCTTGTCACTCCCTTGTGTCATGGTAGAAGATCAGAAGATGCAATTTTACACACCTTTATTCTCATTATGGCCAAGCTTTGATCAGTGCTATGTGCATGGAACCAACATGTTATCTCCGACAAGAGGTGTCATTGTGCTGTCTCTCCAATTTCTTTTCTAGGGGACCTTGGACCCGAAGAGTGAGAATTCATCAGGTTCCGAAAGAACAACTCGCAAACACTCAAACTGAGACTTTGAGTATTCAGTCTGAAGACTCAGTTCCATAACCATCTGTACGAGCTGGTCATGAGTAGCATCAACATGCGGCTTGGCATCAAACAGCTCATTCTCCTTGGCATGATTGGAATGTTCTGGGACCATAATTCTTTTAGCTTTGAGCACGGGAAACTGCAGAAATATTAGTGTTTCTAGGCAGATATTCCAGGAAATTCAATGCGAAGCATGTGTCCTCTCAACCTCAGCTTCATAGTCAAAGGATTTACTACTCAATCTTCTGTTGCTTGATGTATTTACCAAATTCTCAGACCCAAAGAGCTGATTTAGATTTGAAAATCTCAAGAGCCAGAAATCAGTCCTTAGAGCATCAAGAGAATGACCACTGCCATGTCTTTCATACACAAAATTAAGAGTTCGACGATGATGAGGGATGTCTTTTTGCTGTTCGAGTGTGAGCGACCCTTGAGAAACAACATATATCTTTTCAAGTCTATCACATAATTGAGATATTCCCGAAATTTTAGAATTGATCCAGCTCAACTGCTTCCTAAACCTTCCGTGTGCCCTTATTTACCCTTTCCTGAAACTGTATTAGGGATGGTAGATGTGGGCGGCCACATAATCGGATCATCCTGGTCCGCTGCTCCTCCATGATTGGGTTCCTCTATGACGCTATCAGACAGTTTTTGGGTGCCCAATTCTGTACGTATTCCCTTCAGAGGATCTGGGTGAATAAATCTTAACCCGTAAATGTTAGTACATTTGACATATCAGGAGTCATAAGAATCAATATATGTATGTGATTTTTCATGAACAAGTTTGCAACTATCATCAGAGACTGCCACTTTTTTTTATTCCCAGTTGAACAATGACTACGGGTATGTTAGGGCCGCCTTGGGCAATGATGAGAGGCCGGATGAGAGAGGTTAGCCAGTCGGGGCCCATCTAGGAGTAGCTTCTAGTTGATTTATGGTTATTGTTTGAAGAGCATGTTATGGAGAGAAAGGAAAGAGTGGATCAAGAAGGGAGCATGATGGGTTTGAAATTGAAGGTACGGGATGTGGGGAGTGATTGTTGGGTATGGTCATGAGGGACAAAACTGATGTTATTTTGAGTCTCTATTCTTCTTCTTAAAGGTGGCCATGCAAAAGTGGGCCCGGGGGTGCAACCATTTTAGTGATTGCAGCTATTCCGAGTCCCATCTACTCCTCCCCATCACGGCCACAGCTGCAGTCTTCTCATTGCTGACTATCGAAAAATTGTCAAACAGTATACCAATTTGCATTGCCCAAATTATCATTGTTGATAGCAACCAAGTAGCTTGTAAAGGATCCAGACCAATTAAAGCTATTTGGAGCTATTCCAAATCTTTCTTTGAGAGTTTCTGAAACGTTGACAAATTTACTATCTTTCGATGAAGCATTCACAAATATCTATGGATCAAATCAGCATTCATCTTGTGCATTATAGCTTTGGAGTCCTAACACAGGAAAGACGATACAGAACATGTTCTTATTGAAAGAATCAATTGAATTGCATCTTTGAACTAAAAATCCAAGTGAAAAGGTAAATCAGGAATTAAGCTCAGAAATTGCCTTTTGGAATTCCGTATATAGGATACCAAGTAACCGAAAACCAAGATGTAGGCTCATATGGCTTCATGCATGCTAGCTTCAATGGGTCACCAAATGCTTGATGTTAGAAGCTTCAATGGCTTTTGTTGCTGTGGTTCGAATGAATGAACAAGCTCTTTTTAAATTCATTTCCAAGTGGCTTGCTCGATCCATTTGAAACACTATCCCTCGACTTGTCATTTTGGTGAGAGAAGAATCTACGTGCTCACTAGTGGCTATGCAGGATTAGGTCCCGAGGTGCAACTGGGTGGAAGGATGACCTTTAATATACCGAAACTCAGCATCGAGCCTTGCAGAAACAACGAATCCCAAATACATTTGGAAACGAGAGAGTTTTAAGTTTGTCAAATGCTGACTTGGAGCAGAAGGGGCATCAACATTGATTTTGATTTGCCATCTCGGTGTAGCATCCAACACACATTGTGTGTCCACACTGTTGTTGTGCCTTTAACTAATTCAAAGAGGATACTCGAAACAGGTGGGGCAATGGCTTCTCAGAGTTCTGTATCTTACCATGCTTTAGCAGTTGTGATGATTCTCGTGCATAGTGAATCTTGCAAACAGGATAAATCTCGATTCCAAAAGTGCTAAAAAAAAAATTCTTTCATTAAGCTCAACCGGGTGTTTGATTAAATCTACTCTGTGGTTGTGCCAATTTGTCAATTCCCTCTATTATTCTCAGATCAAAATGACAAGTTGAATTTGGTTTTAGACTTACTTCGCTTGGAACATCTACATGGTATCGCTTAGTGAATGGCATTTGGTCTCCTTGAAACCATATTCCAACAAGTTCCCAGCCTTGGACGTTCTAAACTCTTGGAGGATGGTCGTGCATGACCCATTATTTCTGTGTCTCTTGCATGCAGCATTAGAATGAACGCCTAGTGACCCTCCTTGCATTTCAAATTCTTGTCAATGGTCTGTGGGCATTCAATCACCAAAGCCTCCTAGAGCTTTCCAACAAGAAAGGCAAGTTGTTGTGCTTGAGTCAAATCTGACAAAGACAGCAAACCTATCCAAACCTACATTCTGCAACTGGATTTTGACCTCATTTTCCACATTATTCAGTTGAACATCAAAAACCTTCCTTTCAGACCCACCAGTTCGACTGGGCTGTTCTTTTCCAAATCTGGGCTCTTTTCTTAAAGGAATTCCAAAGCCTCCAACATATTTAGGTGATCTGAAGGCCAACCAATGGTACTTATATCATAACCATCAAAAACTACAAATCGATGATATGATAGACGGGACCATTAAGGATCTTGAATTCATCAACTATGTTCTCGACAACATTCAGAGGTTGGATTTTGGGGCAAAAGCCATCAACAATATCTCCCAAAACTGGTCACAAATTTTAGCTTCTGAAGGTTATTCCAAATTTTTTTGGACAACTCTTTGTAACACAAGAATGCTATGCTGATAGTACTGGGAACACTCATGAATGTTTCGCCATAGTACTGAAGAGTTTGGGTGATTTCCATGCATCTCCATTCATTGTTGCCCCTGATATGATTGCATTCCATCTTGAGCGTGTTTCCTTCTTCATAAACATCAAAACAGATTCTTCACTGGACTCATGAATCTATAGCAGCAAACTAAAGCACGACTCTCTTCCCTGGAAAAACTTCCCCTCAAGCAATAATCTGCCTGGCTTGTAGTACTCTCCCTTCTCCAAACCCGGCCTGATCCTCCTCAGCTTCTCTGCTCTTCTCTCTGATTTTTCCCTGTTTCCTACCAGAGAATCTCCCTCGCTCTCTGTTCTTTCTTCCTGCCCTTTCAAACGTGCTCAATTTTCCTCTCTCTCCTTTTTGGTCTCTCCTCTCTTCGAGAAAAATACCTTATGATCTCCCACCTTACCCAAAAAAAATCCATCCCGCCCCTCTCCCATTTGCTGTGGAGATGCTTTAAAAGGATGTAGTGTGTGCCTTCCTTTTCGTGCGTGATCTCAATATGGAAGCTCCTTGTTATTTGTGCCCAATAACAAGGTCTCTTCTTTCTTCCCATTCGTCCATCGAGATTGCATCCTCCCAAAAAATCCTCTCTATATGGAAGTTTCCATATATTTTTCAATGGGCAACAACTTCCTCTCTTTCCTTGTAGCCGTGCGTTCCTTATATGCACGGTGGAGATATCTTTATTTAAAAAAATGCAGCTATCACCTTCCTTCATCAAAAACTCTAGTGATCCTCCTTCCAAATAATTGGTAGCCTATTTCCTCATGACAAAAATAAAATAAAGATTAAAAGCAATAAATTGAAAATCAAAAGAAATTAGAATAATGCAATTAAAATTTACAATGTCAATCGCATGCATATTCCAAAAAACAAAATCTCATTTTAAGTAACTTAAAAAAATAGAACCATTAATCTCAAGCAATTTCCTAAAAAATTAAAGATAAAAATAAATAAACAAACCAACAAAATAAATAAATAAATATATGACATATCAACCCATGCAAACCATACGAGCCATGTAATCTATGCAAGAATGTGAGTCATACAAAAATGTGAGCCATGCAACCATGCAAACCATGTAGAAAGCCTAAAGGTGACCTAGGGTGAACTAAGTGGAATCTAACCTAAAGTGTACCCAAGTGAAGCCCAACGTAAACTCAAAAGGCGGTCAAGGTCACAATGAGGAGCCAAATAAATCCCTGAATCGAAGTCTCCAAGGTGGCTAAAAAAAATGTAAGTTGTATGAGTAGCAATAGGCCACCAGGGAAATTGTTATGGAGTATCGAACAAACACCTAATAGGACAAGTGCTAAGAGGGCAAAATTAAAGGTCTATAGGTTCTCTATTTAAACTAAATGGAGAAAGTGTCAAGATTGAAGTCTTAACCCCTAAGAGGGGCATTTATAAGCCTCCTACTGGGCTTAAGTGACTTGAGCCCACCATGGGCTTGGGTTACTTAATTTAGCCTAAAAAGGTTGTTAATTGATTAATTAATCCAACAGACCTCCAATTAATCAATTAGTCTGGTCAAGAGAATTATTGAAACACCCTTATACACATAAGTGAACTAAAAACCCACCCAACCCTCATAAATTGTTGTTGGAAAACCCTGAAATGTTGCTCTGTTCCCATACCCTGGATCATTAAGGTACATGAAAATCTATCTTAGGCTCTCTAAATCTATCATAGTGGAAAACTTGATATTCAAAAAACAATATTAATACCACAAAAAATATAGATATAGAGAATAATGTTACATACCTTTGATCCAAATGTTCTTGGATTGATTCTTGTCGGTGTAGAATACTCCGAAGTCGTAGTGGATCTCGTAAACACCATGATCTTCCACCCAATGACTCCTCCTTGACTCTAGGCACTGAGATAGTGGAGGTCTCAAGACTAGAGGCTAGGGTTCTCTCTGTAGAGTAGAGGAAGAGAATGACAAAAGTTAGAACCCTTAACCTTTAAAGGGGTATTTATAAGCTTCATATAAGGCTTAAGTAACTTGAGTCCATCATGGGCTAACCCAAAAAGGTTGTTAATTGATTAATTAACCCGATACGACTCCAATTAATTAACTAACTTAGTTTAGAGATATTCTTTTCTTACCCCTATGCAACATTGTGTAGTTACCAAAACAATCTTATGCATAAAACCGAACTAAAAACTCATCCAACCTTCATAAACAGCTTCATCAAGGAATATGAGCTCAAGTAGGACCACTAGAACCTGTAGGATGTACTAGCTCCCTCATAATTCAATTCTAAAGTTGACCTAACGTCTTACCACCAAGAGTCAACTGGACTCCAATACCCTATGTATGTTACAATGAGACACTACATGCTCAAGTCTTGCTATCCACTGTATACAATCTCCCCATGAACTTGTCATCTATAGTCTAACAAAATGAAAGCTATCAATTTTTCAAGACTACCTCTACAATCCTTAAATTACAAATCCTCCTATTATGTTATCAAATGACATATTATAGCTCACTAAGAGCATATATCAAATTTTACTACAGGAATTATTGTGAGCCTACAGATTTCATGATCACACATTCTTAGGATCATCCAAAAGGACACACTATCTCAAAGCCTATGAGATGTAACAGTGCCTCTATTGAGAATAACTATTTCTATCAGTCCATTAACATTAACCCAATCCATGGGGAATTAATATATGATTGACTTACAATCTCACACGTAGATCAAAGTCACTGCTAACTTCTGCACAAGCTCAATATTCTCTCAAGGTGGAGAGACTATACAATAAAGAAATTTGGTAAAGTCATAACTCACCACAGGTTCTATCTAATGTGTAACCATACACACTAGTGCACTCACCATGGGAACCTCATCTCAACAACTAAGACTAGTCATCCCTACAATTAGAATCTGGTGCACTACAGCCTCAAATGGATTTCCTAAGTCCACATACCAACTATAAATAAATCATCTACTTACAAGGAACCCATGACTTAAATCTTCTATGTAACTCTTAATGCATCTAAGGCATGTACAATGCAAGAGATGTTAGGTCAGAATGCCCATAAAATATAATGTATGGATTAAGAATAGATAAAAATGAGCTTAGACTATCATTAAATGAATAATGTATTCAAAATACGTTACATCATGTCATGTTTTTAAGGGTTTTATCCTAACAACCGTATCATCAAGGAATATGAGCTCAAGTGAGAACCATTGAGACTCATAAGACAATACTAGCATCCTCAGAATTCAATTCTAAAGTTGATTCAACATCCCACTATAAAGAGTCATCTACACTTCAGTACCCTATGTATATTACAACAAGACACTAAGTGCTTGGGTCCATAACCAACTATCCCCTGTATATAGTCTCCTCATGAACTGGTCATCCATACTCTAATAGGGTGAAAGCTATCAACCTTTCAAGACTACCTCAACCAACCTTAAATTACAGATCCTTCTATTATGTGATCAAATTAAATGACATACTCTACCTCACTAAGAGCATATGTCAAATTCCATTAAATGAATTACCGTGAATCCATAGATTTCATGATCACATGTTCTTAGGGTCATCCAAGGGGATACACTGTCTCAAAGTCCATGAGATATCATGGTGTCTCTATTAAGAATATTTGTTGCTATCGACTTCCATCAATAGTGACCTAATCCATAGGGAATATATGATTAGCTTACAATCTCATCTGTAGTCAAAGCCATTCTAACTACTACACAAGCTTAATTTATCTCAAGATTGAGAAACTATATAGTATAGCAACTTGGTGAAGTCATGACAACGCCTTATGACATGAATCACCATAGGTCTTATCCAATGTGTAACCATACACACTAGTACACTCACCATGGGAACCCCATCCCAATAGCTAAGACCAGCAATCCATCTAATTAGGAGGTGGTGCATTACAACCTCAAATGAATTGCTTAATTCCACAAATTAGTTTTGAATAAATCATTTATTTGCAAGGAACCCATGATTTGGATATTTCATACAACTCCTAATGTACTCAAGAAATATACAATGTAAGAGATGTTAGGTCAGAATGCTCATAAAGTATAACACATGGAATAAGGATAAACAAAAGTGAACCTAGAATATCATGAAATGAATAATAAATTTCAAATATGTTACATCATGTCAAGCTTTTAAGGGCTCTATCCCAGCACAAATTTCTCCACAATCCTTGCTTGAATAGCAACCACTAACAATGTAAATTGTGCATTAATCATTCCCTAGATATAAGCACCTACAACCAAGTTGGAGTCTAATTGTTGATGGTCCCAATTCAAGCAAGGATTGATGCACTTGTGCGGACCATTGTATTTGTTTATTGCAAATAAAGATGTATCTTTCACAACTATAGCACGAGGTTTCCATGGACATTAAGACTCTTAAGTTTTCTTACATCTTAAGCCTAACAACTTTTTAGTCAATGTAACAACAATGCACTCTTGGTGTGGATTAATAGAGTACATTTTTGTAGCATGCTATAAATCTACTTTGGAATTAAAAACTTAGCCAATTCTGAACTCTCTACCAAAGTTTCCAATATTATTATTTTTGCATGGAGTCCAATCATTAGAAACAGCATTACCAATATTTTCTGCATTTTCAAACTACAAAAAAGGTTTTGAGTGATACTAAATGGAAGAATCTTCACTAGGTCCTTAGTATTTGGGTTATTTGACACATCACAACCTTCACCATCCATAAACACATATCTCCCTTGTTCACTTTCCATTGACTTGTGAATAGGTAAGAAAGATAGAACAACATTAACATTATTTTCTTTCTCATCCATAAATTCAAATGCTTCATACCCATTATGTTGAACATCTTCAATTCCCCTACTTTAATCATCACCTTCTTAGGCTTCACGTTCTTCCTTATCTTCATCAACTTCTCACCCATAAGTTAATGAAACTGGAGCATTACTAAACCTACAACCATCCAATTCCTCAACATTATCATTTTCTCTAAGTAATAAATGTGTGAAGTTACCTAAGAATGGACTCATGGCTTTACCAGTACTGGTTCAATAACAATTCAATTTTTTCTATTCCAAATGTGTTAGCCAATTTCAACATTTGGGCTAAACTATTATCATCTCATATTGGATAAGGCTAGAACCTACTTTCCTTTTTCAAAGAATACCTACAATTGAGAACTAATTGAAAATGTTGTTTGTCAATGTTAGTCCTTTTGTATATTATAGATAATGATTGTTCAAATGTAGAACCAATAGTACAATTACAACTTTATCCCTAACATACTTTACATCATTTCTGTCTTCAACATTTTTTCATTATAAAAGCATATTATAGGAACAATATATTCGAACATGCACATCCAATGGTAGAATTACAATTTTATCCTCAATATACTTTACATCTATTTACGTTCTCAACATTTTTTCATTACAAAGGCATATTACAAGAACAATATATTTGGACATGATTTACCTACAAAAGATACAATATCAAATGCTTTCATAATGAATGAAAATAAATAAAAATTTTGTACAAATAGTTACACCTCCTATTCATTTCTAAATTTTATAATATATTTTAAAAAATTTGACCTTCAAATAAATTTGTTATTATGAATTCATTATTAAAATAAATAACTTATTAATTTGTTTATTTTTCTATGTACAAATACATATTATTGTAATAATAATTTAAACTAAAAAAACTAAAATTAGAATGTATATACATTTCTTCCCGTTGACACAAAAAAAAAAAAGAATATATAAACCATACCAAAATGATTTCTTCAGAAGTGAAGATTTAGAGAAAAACGGGACCACAATAGTTTGAGAGTTTCTTCTTCTATTATTGTACCAATAATTTTTAAAAAATACATCTTTACTTTCCTTTTAGAAACAAAAAAGAAATAATATAAGTGGCTTTTAAATTTTTTAAAAGTATTTATTAAATTTTATTAAATGTTATTTTTTTATTTTTTTCAAAAATGCTTTTTAAACTAAAAGTTTTTACATTTTTTAAACTATGAAGTCTTTTTTAAAAATACTATCAAACGGATTCTAAGTTATAAAGAGTTGTTACATTTTAAATAAAAATTATTATCATTTTTTATTTTTAAAAATAGAAAATAAGAACAAACACATCCAAACACACAACATAATGTTAAAATTTGAATAATGTTGCCTCTCACAAAAGTCTTTTAAACTTATGATTAAAGCTATTTAATATTTAATTTAACTTTGAAGCCCGCCAAGATTAGCTCTACAAGATATGGCTTCATCTGTAACTTCTATTTTAAGCCAAAAATTAAAAACAATTCCAAACAATGTCTTATAAAACTTTCAAAATCAAAATCATAATTTTCAAAGATAATATTGAATTTACTTTTACAAAACAATATTTTGTCTGATTGTATATAATTAAACTTTAAAATAAATGTTAAAGTAAAATATTTTGACTTGGTAACTCATATTTCCAAATATTAATTAAAATTGCATGTTACATTCACCTAATTGATCTCATTGTGTTTTACATTGTAACTCAAAAGTCATGGAAATATTGCTACAAAAGTAAAAGACATGAATCCACTTTCATCATTTCAAAACCAACACAAGAAAGCACGATAATAACCTAATAAAGAAATGTTATAGAAAACCTTACCAATAATCTAAAAATAGATGATTACTACTCAAAAATGCTATTTTGTAAGCTTGTAATTAACTCTTTTAAACACTTTTGAGTAGTAGTTATCACCTTTTAACCCAATTAACATATTAAGGACCTTTGCAATCAATTCTAATCAAAATGTGCAAGTTTTGGTGTTTTTGTTAGTATTTTGATCACCAAAGCAATCCAAGATTGAGGAGAGTTCTTTGGAATCCATGGCAAAGCTTTTGGAAAGCTCAGAAACATGAAGAGCCAAAGCCTTGAAGCTTTAAAGTCCTTTGCCATAAGCAAATCCGGAATGCAAGGAGGGGAAGCAAAGAGGAATCTGCCATGAAGCAAAACAGGGGACAGCAGTTGCAGTCTTCTTGGCCACTTTTGGAGCACTTCCCGAAGTCCAATTCATGCATTCTATATACCATTTCGAAGCTCTAGAAGTCAAGAATCCAATTCTTCAAACGGTGTGCAATTCGGAGTTCAAATGAAGAAGTTACAGCCATTTCAAGAAGATCGCTCCAAGCTGAAGGAGAATTTCGCAGGGCTGCGAAATTTCGCAGCGCTACAGTGCCAGCTGCGAAACACCTCCTGAAGCCACCCGATAGCTGCAACCGACATCTTGAGATCTTTTTGCTTTAGATATTTGATGTCTAAATTCCCAAATTCTCCTTGTAACCCTCCTATCACATGATTCCTTAGTTAGGAAGTAAGAAGCAAAGGGTGAATAACCCCTTATAAATGTAATATATCTCGGGAGCTTTTCCAGAGACCACCTTGTATAGTTTTTGAAAGTGATATACAGAGCCTTGCTCTGCCTTTCCTTCCCATTTTGTTTTCTCTTTCATTTTCTTTCTAGCCAAACATCCTTTGAGGATGTTTCCTCAGAGGATGAGTGGCTAGGCTCTTTGTCTCTTGGGTGAAGGGAGCCAAGTAAGGTGTCGGCATGCATGAGGGTGAGTTTTTGTTATTTCCATTTTTAATGAAGAGAAAGTGTGACCCGTTTATGGTTTTTATCTTTTTAGTTAACTTAAAACGCCTTTGAATCACCTGGGCCAACACTTGGTAAGGCAAGTGGACTCCGTCCATTGAGTTTCACTAGTTTATCTCTTGCGAGCCTTTGGGAGGTGATTCAGAGGTAGGATTTTCTAAAATAGCCAACACTTGGTAAGCTTTTGGACTCCAAGGAGACATCCATTAGTTATCTCTTGCGAGCTTTTGAAGGATAATCCAAGGTTAAAGATCCCCTTGAATGGCAAATGCTAGATGAGAGGCACGAGCCATTGCAAGGTGTATCAGTGAGAGGGATTTAGTGTTGAAACCATTAATGGTAAGCATCTGTACCACACCGGTTCGGGAAATAACTATATGTTAAATCCCCAATGCGAGGAAAAGAAACAAGTGACCGGAATCTCCTCTTTTGTAGATGGCACCTGATCCTAGTGACCTGAAATCCCAAGAAACACCTTTCTTCCTAGTTAATTTCAGTTACTTTAGTTTTGGTTAGCTTAAAACCAATCATTTCATTACAATTTTATGTTTTCTTTTAAAGCTAACCTTTGAAATGAAAAAGCACCAATTCATCTTTGAAGTAATATCAATTGTGAAGTGAAAACCCATCTCTGTGGACGATCCTAGAGCCACTATGCTATGCTAGATATGCTACCCTAGTATATGGTGAATTAGGTTTATAAATTTTGTTGATAACTCCTGTCTGAGGATTGAAAATCAAAGCACATCAGTTGATTGATCTGAATCAATCAGAACACCAATTGGGGACGAATCAATAGACATGAAACTTTCCCACAAGAAAAAAATAATAATTACCGTAAGTGGGAAACACTTGTTTAATCTAATCCTATTTAGGTAGCACTTACTTAATAATTAATAATAATAATAATAATAATAGGTAACATATTTGGGAAGCACTTATTTAATAATTAATAATAATAAGTAACATATTTGGGCTGCACTTGTTTAATCTAATACTAGCAATCAAGCACAATTAATTTCCTTAAGTGATTTTTATGTGGAAAACCTTTGCAAGAAAAATCACGAAACCTAGTTTACGTGCTAACGATGCAATGTGAATAATTAACATTACAAGAGATCACACTAAGCATTCAAACTAAGCAATCAATTTGTTTCCTCAAATCTTAGTCATTGTCATCACAAACTCAAAAAAATCAACAAACCAAATCTTAAATCCCCTCATGAACCAAATAATGTGATTTTCTAACAACATTCACTGGAGTTGTATGAGTTGTTGAGAGGATATTGATCTATTACTAGAATCTCCTCAATTTTAGGACGAGTCATTCTATTTTCAATTTGAAAAAAATCAACTTAATTAAGCTTCCCAAAACCCCCCTTTTTTAATTAAAAAAAATAGTAAAATAGGCTTCCTTGCTAATAACTTTCAAGCATGGTCCTTTCCAACCAAAAATAATAGTCCCCTCCAACTCACAACATCATTTTCTTTAAATTTGGAAAATTACAACCAAATAAGAAAATGCATTTAAACCATAAAGTGATAAAATTGACCTCACTATTAATGGAAAAAATTCATGAAGATACAAAAGACCTAAAAATGAAGGAGTAAAACCCTAACCATGAACAAAACCGATAGAAATAGAGTGATGGTAGACTAAAATCATGGAGAGATAGAAGGCCAAAAGATGAAGGAGCAAATCCTTAAATAGGAAGAAAACCAATAGAAATAGGGCAATGATAAAGTAGAATTTGTGAAGATACAAAAGACCAAAAATGAAGTGAAAGGAAGAAAACCAAGAGAACTAGAAAGTAGGATTTAAATTTGTAATTGGTGATTATGGTTTTGACTATTTATAAAAAAAATCAAAACTATAGTTACCAACTATGGCTTTGTGAAGTGGATGCTCACATGGTTGAAATGCACTAGATTAGGAAACTCACTCAATTTAGTTTATGGATTTTTTTTTTAAATAGATTACGTTTGGCCAAAACTCCCAAATAAGGCCTAGTCCATATAGACTGGACAAGGAGATTTTGTAGAGAAATAACTCATTTCCTTGCATGAGAAGTATCACCTATTAACATGAAAAAAGGTGTTCTAATGGATCATCCATTTCATTATATTGAATTTTGGCATGGCAAAGCCTCATTGCGTTTCTTCGTGGAGAATGACCCTAATGAACAATGTTAAAGTGATATCTTGTATTGCTTATAGGGCTAATGGTTCAATAAGGTATGGTAAATGTGTAGACTTCCCTAACTGAAAGGGCTAATGGCTCAACAGGGTATGGTAAATGTGTAGGCTTCCCAAACCGAGGCCTAACAAGCTCACACTCCTCTCTCCTTATGGCATGGGATTTTGTTGCACTGATCACTTTGAGTTGGTTGGTTTCTTTTCGAGCAAATCGGTCATTTGGCATCCAATCTCCCTAATATGACTCTCACATGAGAGTTTTGGTTCAAGGGGGCTTTGTCGACAACTAGCCTTACATAATTCCCCTTGTACCTGGTTGTCTTCTTAAGTGAGTCCTTCTTTGTGTCTATTTAACTCTACTAGTTAGAGCTTTGTCTCTTTTCTTCCCTTTTGGAACCTATGTTTCATCATTTCTCCATTTGCTCCCATATTTGCACTAGTAGTGCACTTCTTAGTGGTCGTCAACTATTGTTTTGTGTAGGCACCATAACTAACAAAACTAAAAGGTTTAGTAACATTACCTCATCTTGATTGCTATTGTTTAAGAATTCATAACCGACTATGGATAATTTTTCCATGTCTCTCTAAACCATATTTTTCTAGAAAAAGGAAAATAGATTTCCTACCATAGCATAATCATTAAATAATTCAAAATTCCAAAAATGAAACATGTACAAAGAAGGATATTCTTACAACTCCTAATAATATTTCTAATGCTTTAGCTTTCCAAAGTCCTAGGTTGGTGTCATCACTCCCTAAAATAACATAACTTGTATCATAGATGAACTCACAACAAGAGCAAAAAAAACTCTTTAGATGATAAATTTCAATTGAGAACAACCATTATTTGATGTCTATAAATAAAAATATGATATAAAGATACCTGGACATTATATTACTATAATTTTTTCCAGGACTCAAATACCTAAATTTAAAATGATTCAAGAAAGCATTTAAGTCTATGATCCAAAAAAGATAAAGCAATAAGAAGAAATAATGAGCAATTAAAAATGCTAACATTTACTCATACCCAAGTCTACCATTTTGACCGCATTCAAATGGTAATTTAATGCTAACAAACTTTTACATTTAATAAATAGAAATAATTTTTATTATATGAAAAAAAAAATGGTAGTATATGTAACATCATCCAATAAAAATATGTGAGAAAACACTATTAATTTGAAAACATACATGAGAAACATCATCCACAAATTGCTTGAAGGAAATTGATGCTCGATTTCTACCAACTCTCCCAATTGCTTCACCAAACGAGGATATGCCTTGTATCATTTATTTCTTTTTGAAGCAATTTGGAAAGTCGTCTAAAAAGAGTATTATTACTCTTTTGTGGAAAGTATGATTGTTTCATCTAACAATCTAAGATAAAACCAAGATTTCAAATTGATGTTTTTAGTTAGCCTTTCTTAGAGAAGACTAAATTTTAGTATATATAATTATCTACTTAATGCATATTTTGAGTCAATTCAACCACATCCCTAGATGGAAAACCATTCCAACCTACAATCAATCACAAACATGACTAGAGTAAAAAAAAATCACAATAGAAGAAGTTGTTGATGGATGGTATAATTCCAAGAGGGCTTGTTGTAAACATGTTTTCATAAAAAAAATTGCTTGGCATAATTTTCTCTCTCAATAAGTTTTCCAATACTTTATAGCCCTATTTCTAGTGTTATCATTAAACTACATTTCCTTAGTACAATCTCCCTTTTCACATATACATGTAGTGATCACACAGAGTTGAGGTTATTTCTATATCCAGTTCATATTGATAAAGTAGAAAATAATATTCATCAATGAAGTATATTTTAATTAAAAAGACATCACTCTGAGGTATTCTATAGTCAAGAGCCATGTTAACCTACACTGAAAAGGCACTAACATTTTAATGATATTGATTCATTTTATAATACTTAACATGCCATTTAAAATTTTGAATCACCACCAACTCACAACCAATTTTGATTCAATGTCAATTCTCCATTGAATTACTACCAATTCACAATTAGAATCGCTATAATAACTTCACAATTTTCGATTTATTCGTGATTATTTGTTGATTCATCTTCAAATTCACTACCAGTCCATCTTAATTTTAAACTCCTTTATAATCATCATGCTTCAACCACATATGAGATGAATGATCCTACTATCCAATCATCTATTCAACATTACATGTTATGTCATTCTGCATGGCAACTTTATAATCATAGTGTACCCACATATGTTTCCTTTAGGGATATTTTTAATTGTGAAATTTCATGATTTGATATCAAATTTACATCTTGAGTGGATTTTATATCCATTATTATCATGTAATAGACCCCTTAAAGGATATTTTTTTCTTGTGAGTATTTTAGTTAGGTTAGCAATTCTAGGTCAAAGACTCCTAAGTGTTATCCTAACTCGAGTTTATCGAATTCTCCTCAGACTACTTACCTAATGAAGAATTTCAAAGTATTAGAAGAATTTCAAGGTATTAAAATTACTTACAGTCTAAGGTATATAGTTGAGTTTGTAGATGGAAGAAATTGAATAAACCAAGTTTTTAAAATTGATAAAAATCTTAAAGAAGCTTTTGGAGACTTAGGCAAATGTTTTTTTTTCTAAGTATTTTGTACCCTATTCCAAGATTGATCCAAATTTATGTAGGATAGATTTATCTACTATTAGATCATTTTTCAACCATTGGATCAAGGGTTTTCTCATTTATTTAAACCAAATGCTTCTATTTAGGGTTGTGGAGAACACTAATAGTCAGTTTTTCTGACTCCTTTTCAGCTCTCTCTTCAATCTAAATTGGGAGTGTTGGGTTGCCAAGAAAATCCTCCTCACTATGATTCCTAAATCATTTTTTTATTAGGTTTTCTAAAAAAAAATGGGTTGATTCATTTCTTCCATTCATCTCTTATATTCTTGTTGACTTAGGTTTGAGTGAAAATTTATATTCTTCTTGTGTGGATTCAAGAAGAGGTCAAGATAAAGCTTAGTGTGACTCCAAATGTGCTATAAAAGAAGGTGTGAAAGTAAAGTTGGAAGGCGTTAGCCAAGTACTCCAAGAAGGATAAGTAGAATTAAGCTAGGTAAAACCTTGTACTCATTTGGTTTTTCTTCATAGTAGATGCTCTTAATCACTTGTAGGTTTGTGGTTTTTTTATCTCTTGGAGATTTTCCATATTAAATCTTGGTTTCATTGCTTTATTCTCTTTATCTCTTCATTAGTTAATCTTCTTTATGATTATCTTTACCAAGAAAATTACCATGTTTTAAGTAGTAGAATTATAGAAAATTTAAGCTAAAGTAATTATAAGTTAATGAAAAAAAAAATTATAGAGTGTTATTATATTTGCATGTGAACTTTATTGTTTTACCAGTTAGGATAATGTTGATGCATCCATTCCTGCATGTGATTTAGTTTGGTTGTGGAAAAGAATTGATAGAATAAATAAAAACAAAAAATTCTAAAGAGGGAGAATCATTATTAGAAACGGTTTCAAATTGTTAAAAACACCTATTCACCCCTCCTCCTCTCTGCGTGTAATCCATAGTTGAGATATATCTATAGCTGGTATCAAAGATGGTTTTATTACCAAAATCATTTTTAATCCTTGAATCCCAAATATGGAACCTTGTCAAGAGGGTACTTTTATTGGGAGACCACCATGATTGGTGAAGATTATTCTCATCAGTAAGTGAGAATGAAATATTTTCTTAAAATGCAAAGGGAAAAGGTTTGGAACACTTTTGAATTTGGTAGAAAGTGATGCTATCAAAACTAAATTAGAATTGGATAGTAGTGAAAATGATGCTAGTGGGAATAATGCAAGAGCCAAGTATTCCATTTTCAATGGCATCAACATAGATGAATTCTGTAGGATTGCCTACATGTAATTTGACTAAGGAGGCTTAGGATATCCTCCAAAGTGACTCAAGAAGGAACCAATTCCATTAAAGTGTTAATGGACTTCAAATGTTGACATCTATTTTGAGACTATTATGATGAATGATCATGAGAGTTTTTTAGAGTTTCATACAAAATTGATGGATATTATGCATTCTAACTTTAATCTTGGTGAGCCTATCCCTAACTTTAAAGTGGTAAAAATAATTTTAAGATCTCTTCTAAAGAGGTTTCGAGCAATAATGACTACCATTATGGAGTCTAAGGATGTGGATTCATTAAAGATAGATAAACTTATAGGTTCTCTCCAATCATTTAAGATGACCCTTTGAATCACCTAGGAAAGGGAATGGAGTTGCTTTAAATGCTATTAAATAAGAAAGTGAGGATGATGAGAAAATATCTTAGGGGAATTTACAAGTTTTGCTAGAAAGTTTAAGAAGTATATGAAATTTATAAAATCTAAAAATAAAAAATAAAAATCAAATGATGGTAAAAATTGGAGGAACTCAATTGAAAATGAGAAAAAGATGGAGAAATGTGTGAAAAAGGAATTTGAAATTGAGTATTTTAAATGTGTGAGAAAGGGTCACTTTGCATTTGAATGTCCCTAAAAGAAAGAGAAAAAAAAAAAGTCATACAAGTCACTCGGAGTTAATTTGAGTCTAAGCAAATAAGTGAAAATGAATGTGATGAATGAACCAACTTCACTACTTCTATGACAAGTGCCAATGGAGAACATCTCTTAATTAAAAGAAGCTTCAAGTGAGTTGAGTAAGTCAAGTGACTCCAATAATGATGACATGAGCTTTAACACAACTTATGAGATGTTGTATAAGGAGTACTTAAGCCTTAAAAAGGAACAAGTCAAATGGAATGGTTCCCAAAAGAGATTAATCAACGAGGTTGATGTTTTAAAAGGAGAAAAGAAGTCTTTGCTTGATAAAATTACCTTTCTTCAACATGAACATTTTGAAAAAAAGAAAAAGGGTGATCAGTTGAAGAATGAAAATCATACATTTAAGAATGAGTAAAGTCTTAGGAAGGAAGAGTCACACCCTAGCTCTCAAAGGCTTAATGATTTGATCAATTCATATTATAAATCTTTTGATACAAGAGGCTTAGGATTTATTAGTGGAAGTGTAAATAGAAAACTTTTTTTGTTAATCCTTATGGCAAAGAACCTCCTAAGAAAACTCATGTTCAAATCAAGTTTCATTATGCTAAAATGAGACACACTTTGGATAGATGTTATATGAGATTGTCTAATAATTTTTATAAGCAGTTGACCAACCTAATGAATGAATATCATATATTGAAGAATAGGTTGTTGAATAAGAATAAGAGAGTTTCAAGAAAGGCAGCACTTGATCAAATGAAAATCCAAAAGTCTCGAATGTCAAACAAATTTGGGTGAAAAAAATAAGTCTAAGTGTCTTGTCATTCATTTTGTGCTTAGGGATAGTAAATCATATTCATGATATCTTAATAAAGGGTATTCATGACTAGAAGTAAAAAAAATTTTCACTTGATTCCACTATATTTAAAAAAAATATGATGTATTTTAAGCGTTAAGAAATAAATATGATGACGCTTCCCCAAAGCATCTTGTCTAGCTTGTTAAGAAATATAAAGAATAAATCATGGTGCTTTAAATAAGGGTCATCTTCTACCTTGTTTATCCTTGACACTTTCAAAAGCATCATTGTTCATCTATTCAAGCGCCAAGGTCTTCATCCAAATTTCATTGGGTATTAATTTTGGCACTTTAAAAGCATCAAGAATATGTAAAGTGTCATTGTTTCTTTTATAAGTAACACTAACACTTGTATAAGTGTCATCATATGTAGGCAATAAAGTTAACTAGCCACTATACATTGTCACATACGGTGAAACTTATACAAGTGTCATTGTTACTTACACACCTCAAACATGACACTCTTTACAAGCATCATTGTTTATTAAAGTCAACCTTGATGCTTTTAAAAGCATCATGGTATGTAGGATTGATTTCATTAAATTTTGTGAAAAAAAATTTGGTTATTTTTTATATGTGCACCTTGTTATTCAAATTTCACAAATAAATCTAATATCATACAAAGAATGTAAAAGACATAAACATCATGAAACAAAAATAATAAGTAAAATTGAAAGTATTCATATACTATAAATGCCAACAATCTATATTTGTTTTGCATAATACAAATTAGATAATAAACATTAATATGTAGCATATATGTTTAACCAACTATAATTTTTGTTCTAGTCTAAAGATTTCTTCATTGCAACAAGTTATTCCTCCTTTTGGAACATTTGGAGCTTTTTTTGCATTCTATACCAATCCATCAAAGGAAATAAAAGAAAAAGCTAAAAATCACTTTAACAAATGAACAAGAAACTAACAATGTTGTAAGAGAAAAAATAATTCAATTTTATGTGTTGCTAGATTTAACACCCTTGACAATGAGGCCAAGGAGGACATACATTTGTAAATCATAAATTATTTCTAAAGCCTTTCTCCTTGAGCAAGTGATAAAAAATATAAAATAGAATTTATTAAATACAAAAAAAAAAAAAAAAAAAAGCTTCGAAGTTAGAGCTCCTTAAATCAAAATGAGAGCCTATTTGATAGACCATTAATTTGCAATCTCTTGGTCACATTTTGATGACCTATTTTCATCACAAATGTTTAATAATAAATGGTGTTTAATACAAAAATTATAAAGTGAGTTCATTGAGTGCCTCATAGTTTATATAGGTTAAGAATTGTGTCAAATCACATGTTTACATTAAAATTTATGTGAAACAAGAGAAGGGAGAGAACTAGAAAGTAATATAATCAAAGAAATTGCAATTAGAAGTAAGAGAAATTGAAGTTTGCTTTGCTCGAATACATGGGCAAAAGGACTATTTATTCAATAACTCCAATTTTATATCATTTCTAGGGTGACCATTTTCAACTTGGTGTTCAATTTCAATTTTCTTGAATTTTATACCATTCTTTTCACTTTTATGCTAACAATGACATATTCCAATAATATGCAAAAATATTTATTTGGTTTTGATTAAATTTTGCAAGAAGAAAACAAAAAGCAAAGATAATGGGGAAAAAAACCTCATGAGGATGACATTCAAGAATTAAGAGAGTTTGGAGAGACTTGAGACTCAAAGTGAAAAATAAAGAAGAATAAAGGCTATGTGTCATAGAGAATCCGTTTTAGAATAAACCAAATTTTCTAGAAAATGTAGGGAACCTTTTGATAAAATGAACCTTCATACAAGAATCAATGAACCATGTACCTTGAGGTTGCATTTATGTGTGTGAGTGAGTGTGTGTGGTATGAGTTGGAATATGAAGGTAGAAAACAAGTGGGTAAGAAATTAAAAATATATATATATATATGTTTCTCATGACTTCAAGTCATCTAGTTGCTTATGTATAAATAGCTAATGCATATGAGTTGGAATTTGAAGTTAAAAAAAAAAAAAAAAAAAAAAAAAAAAGGAAAGAATTAAAAGAAATGTGTCTCTTGTGAATTCAAGTCATCTAGCTATTTATATGTAAATAACTACGTTATGAAGCTAGCTAAAAGCTTTTTTATATTTTTCTTCACCAACCAAAACCAAAGGGAGAAGAAGAAAGGAGTTCTACTAGGAAGCTTAAACACCAAGTTATACTTTGTTTTTATAAACTTAGTCTAGGTATGACCCCTTATTATTGATAGGTTTGTAGTTGAAATTAATGATGATTATGTGATTTTACAATGTGTTAGATATATACATATTTTTTTTTTACACTTATAAAAATCACTATTTTTTTTTCTAGTTTTGGATAAAAATAGGCAAATGTGTTTAAATTTGCGAAGGGAATGAGGATTGTGCAGAAGAATGAAGAGCCGACTTAGTGTGAGTGAGAAGAAAAAAAAAAAGCAAAATTTGATGCTCCTAGTGCAAAGTTGAGATGGGAGTTTGTATGTTTTTTGTAATACTAAGATTATATATATATATATCTAGTTTCAAAATCTTGGGTTATCTCTTTTTCTCTCCATATCTCTTTCTCATTTATGTAGATTTGATTTATTTCCAATAAGGTATGGTCAAAACAATCCCACCTTCCAATGAAACCTTCTGAGCCTCTAAAAGCATCAAAACCCATCCAAAATATATCCTCATATTCAAATTCATCATCATCATCTTAGTAAACTTGATTTACTAAATTACACCAATAATTTACCATTTTTTAGGCAAATCATTCATCATTTTTGTTTAAACCTAATTCATTTAAATGTTTATCCCAAATTCTTGTTGTATTCTTCAACATGAATTCTAGGTAATGTTTAACTTTTGAAAATATATATATATATATATATAGAGAGAGAGAGAGAGAGAGAGAGAGAGGGGGGGGGGGGGGGGGAAATAAGTAAAAAAAGAAAAGAAAAAAAATCATATTATTAAAGCCAAAGTCATTGATATCCACACAAGAAAAACACATAGTAATACAACCAAAATGAAAGTGAAATAATGGCATATAGAAAAATAAACAGAATTACAATCCTAACACTAACATGCATGCAACTACAATAACAAAAAATATAGTTTCTTTGCTAATCTTGTCAAATGCTTCACCACAATCTAATATATCTCTCCTTTGAGGTTTCCATTTTGTATAACTAGTCCCTTAGATTTATCAATACTAGCCCCAATTACTGTGACCTTTGCATTTCTTCATGATTAGCCTTCAATTCTTGCAACATAAGTATGGAGCATGAAAAAGTTCAAATGTACAAAAGACATATAATATGAATGTCAAATTAAAATATGTCTAAATTTGAAGTATAATTTCAATTGAGAAATAAAGACTTGAACCATTGGGATATCATACCTGATTTTTAAGTTAGAAAACTAGTTTCTTTTTTTATGTGAAGGGTTTGGCATTCACAAGAGATGAACAATATCTTAACAAATAATGTGTGCCAAATTTCAAGATTTATGCAAGTCAATGAACTAGTAGTAAAGAAAAATGTTAATGGTAGTGTAATTGTTAAAAAATAAACATTAACACCAACCTTAAATTATTGGGTACTACTAGAAAGTTCCAACACATGGTATCTAACACCTCTCAACATTTACCAATAATTAATACTAGAGTGGCAACTATCTAGTCACCAATACCATAAATTAAAATAAGCCACTACAAAGATAATGATTTAGGAATAACCATCTATCTTTCTCAAGTTTTTAAGAATAAAACTTAAGAAAAGAATGAATCTAAGGATGATTGCACATATATAATACCCATTAAAGAAAGTTGCAATAAAGTACCCATTCTGTAGTTCAAGCCACTGAAGAAAGTTGTAACATAGCTCTCATTCTACAGTGCAACTATGCAATTTTTTTTCCATGGCCATGGCATTCCATGTCTATGTGTATGAGAAGGGAGAAGGAGATTATACCACAAATTCCCATAACAATATGGGAGAGAGTCTTCTATTTATTTATTTGAAAAATGAAGATAATTTTTTTATACATCATTGCTTAAAGAAATCTCAAAATGTAATAATGGTAATAATGGTTTACAACTTCCAATTTTACAAATTTAGACTCCTTGTTCTTAAGAAAAATCAATTTGATCTAAGAGAAGAAAATTAACAAACAACATAAAATTCAATTAGTAACATACATAAATGTAAGAATAAAAGCTTAAAACATGAAGGTTAGGTATCAAACATGGACAATTCCAACATCATGTGTAGGCAAAGCATCATGAACCACAAAAATTCTATATGGAGGCACCATTTCTAAATGAGAAAATCCACTAGAATTTTAGGGGATATTAAGTGACACCAATGCCCTCTAACTATAGGATTAGGTAGTCCTGAAGCATCTTATCATTTTGGTATTTTTTTTAAAATCATTATTCTCAATCATTCTATAATATAAGTTAGTTAATGAGATCATATTTGTAATGCTCCAAACTTTAAGTGACACTAATACCTTCTTCATTGGAGCCCATTATCCAATATAAGTTAATACCTTCTTCATTTGATAGAAGTTATTATCTATCATGTACTAGATCATGTTATACAATTTATATATATATATAATTAACAAAAATATTGACTTTTATAAATAGAAATAGAAGCTATGAAATACACTTAGATAGGATACCACTAACAATTAAATACAATTAGGTTAAACTATTGAAAAAATATATTATTAGGAAACTAAATAAAAGAATTTCAATAAAAGACCTCTACTATTAGCAGAAATTTCATACTTGATGGTTTTCTTTCTAATTTTCAAACTGTCCACCACTTCCTTGATGTGCTATAAGTAAAATTATTAAATTCTTCCTACAAAAAAAAATATATAAATAATTAAAATCATAACCAAATGCAATGAAATAACTAAAAGTATTGCATAAATAGTTAACACCGATGGCACCCTTCATCCATCTATTCAAAGCTCCAACATGTGCTATATTTCTCAAGAAAATCTATAGTAGGAAAATTTATGCTCTTACATGACAACTTGAACAACATATAGAAAAGCATCCCAAATATCATCTAAAAAAGAGTGGAAAGAAAGAACATATTATTTTAACCCACAAACAGTGTAGGGACACTAAAAAAATTTTGCTTTTGTGTTTCTACCCCATAACATCAAACTAAAAACAAAGTTTAGTAACAACAACATCCATTATTGGATGAATCATATGTTGATATCTTTTAACTGATGTACTCTTCTTCCTAAGCATTATCTCAAAACCTCCCTTATCTATATTAGAATTAACAAATTCTTTGATTTTTTTTTTTTAAATAAACAAAAATCAAGTGGGAAATCAATTTGAATTAACTTGAATAATAATGAAAACATTGCCACTCCATGAGTTGCATCATGAATAAAAAATCAAAAAGATGATCAACCCATTGCCAAACTATAATTGTAGAGAGCAAAGTACACCCTAGATTACTTTATTCTCATTTCCTAGATCTCATAAAGTGCATGCATCTATCCTTAGGCATCTCTAAATGTGGAATAAAATGGCAATGAAAATCATTATTACTATAGATCTAGAGACATAGTACTCATACCTATGATTTGGATGTTCCCATATAAGAAACCATTTGATGAAGAACATGCCTGAATAGTCTAGAGGTCTCGTTCATCGAAAGTCCTCCACTTGATGACTCGAACCATGTCCATGGCACTCCAAAAAGTGGACTTTGGAATGGTGGATTCCTAGACTCTCTCTTTAGAGGTGGAAGAAGGCTAACTAAAGCCATTAGAAAATCCTAACCCCATTAAAGGGTATTTATAGGGTTTCCCTACTACGCTTAAATGACTTAAGCCCACTTGGGTTTGGGTTACTTAATCTAACCTAAAATAAACCACATAAGGTCATCTAATTTATCAATTAGCCCAATTCAAAGACCTTAGTCACTGTCCCCTAATGCAATCCTACGTAATTACCAAAACGCTTTTATGCATAAGAGTGAACCAAGAGCCAATCCAAACCTCATAAATCATATCATCATGGCATATGAGTTTAAAGCTGGGACCATTGGAACCCATAGGAGTACTAGTTCTCTCATAATCCAATTCTGAAGTTGCTTCAACATTCCACTACAAAAAATCAATTGCACTCTAGTAACCCATATAAATAATAAGAGATGAAACTCAAGTCTATGACCTCCTATTCATTACATATAGACCCCCCATAAACTAGTGTCCATAATCTAAAAAGGTAGTGTTATCAACTATTAAGATTACCTCTCAAATCCTTAAGTTACAGATCTCACTTATTATGCGATCAATTGACATACTTTAGCTCTAAGGAGCATATGTCAAATTCCACTAAAGGAATTATTGGGATCATAGATTTCATGATCACATGTCCTTTGCATCACCCAAAAGGGCACGTTATCTCAATCCCATGAGATATCATGGTGCCTCTATTGAGAATACCTATTGCCACCAGTCTCCATCAATAGTGACCCAATTCATAAGGATATATAATCACTTTAGGGTCTCACTCATAGATCAAAACCTCCTATTGATTTCATCACAAGCTCAATATCCTCTCAAGTTTGAGAGTCCATGCAGTATAATAGCTTGGTGAATTATGACAACTGATAGCCTTACATCATAATTCACTGTAGGTTCTATCCAGTGTACATCACATGCACTAGTGCACTCACCACGAGAAACCCATCCCAACAACCAAGACAAGTCATCCCTTCAATTAGGAGGTAGTGCACTACAGCCTCTCTAGATTGCCTAAATTCATGAACTAATTGTGGACAACTTATCTACTTATAAGGAACTCATGACTTGTATCCTCTATGCAACTTCTAATGCATCCAATTCATGTATAATGTAAGAGATATGAGTCGAATGCTCAAATCAATGTCAATGCATAAAAAGGATAACAAGGGGATAGTTAAGTTTGACTCTATTACATCATGTCTTGCTTTTAAGGGCTCAATCCCAACACATTCCGTACCTCATATAAGAGATAATTAGAAAGATTATCCCATACCTTCATTTCCCTTTCTTTTTTTCAAGTTTTCTCTACAACCAAATAAGGAACAATTACATTCCATACCCATTTAAGAAAAATCTTGATCACATCAACCCCACACAACTTCCCAAGAAAAATGAAAATGAAAAAGAAACAAATTGACTTCATTAGAATCAACAAAACCCACTTCTAAATGACCATTAGTAGTCAATAAACAACTAAAAAGGATATTCACATATGATAAATGCACCAAAAAAAAAACTCCTAAAACAAATAAAACAACTCCTATAAAAAGGATCAACACATTAAATAAATAAATAAATAATCAACCTTGATATTTCTTGTTCAACATCGTTATTTAAAAAGCAAATAATAATAATAAAATTAAATTGTAAATTAAAAAAAAAAATAGAGAAAACCTTAAAATAAATAAATAAATAAAAACTCAAAAGCAATTTTTTCTAATACCAAGTCAAACCCAAAAAGCAAAGACAAAAAAAAGAGAACCAAACTCTAGGAGGCAAAAACTCTTCAAGAAATTTTACTAGAGGGATATCTCTCATATTAACAATATTTATTACCTTATACTTTCCAATCTAGAATTCCAAGTTGCTAAATAGTCAAACCTCAACTAAAATCCAAAATCTTCCTTATCCAAGGTCACATATCCATGGACCCCTTCATTTATTTGCCACCATAACTCTTCCTGTTTCAAATGTTCCTATAAAGATAATATCCATGGTTATACACAATAGGATACACCTTCAAAATACTTATAAAATTTAAATTGTGAATCCTACTCTTCATAATACTAATGAAATTTACAAAAACACCCTAGGAAAAAACCCGTAGTAAATCATGAAAACCAAAAAGTAATGAGATAAAAAGATACTTACCATTGACATACATCAATGGTAGTAATCGATTCTAGATTTTTCTAGTGATTCCCACCTATACGTGTCTATTAGGGCTCTCCAATGGTAAAAGGGATTTCAGTTGTAGAATGTACAAGTAATGAATGGATTTCATAAATGAGAAAGGGATTAGGGCAACTCAAAAAATGGATTTTAGGAACAAAAAAAAGGGTTAAGGCAACTCAAAAATGGAGTTCATGGTGAGGAAATGGTTTCTTGTCGTAAAGGTTCTTATTGTTTACTCTATATTGTAGGATTTTTTAGGGTTTCAAGAAAATAGGGATGTTATGACAGCCTAGCACATCGTAGTTCACCGAAATGATGCCAAAGTTGTAGGTGCAAGTTTAAGATTTATGAAGATTGTCAGGGTCGTCTGACTCATCGATATGTATCAAGTAGCTTGTCGGTGCGTCGTTGTTCCTTGAATATTGTGAGTCTGAGCACCTACACTTTCAAAGTTTGGAAAATTTGGGAGAGTTATATACTTATATACATGCTATTTCAATGACATTTGTATAAAGCACCATGCTTTAAAAAAAAAATTAATGTCGCTTCTACAAACTTCCATGTTATAATTAGTTCCCTTCAAGTGCCAACATTGGTCTCTTTCATATGTGTTTCTTTATAAATGTCCTCTTATAAGCTCAATAATGGCATTTTTACAAGTGTCATGGATTAGAGCATCATTATTTTATATTTTTATAGTAGTGTTCATTGAATTTGATAGAGACAATGTTACATTTGGTGATAATAATGTAGTTAGAGTGCAAGGTAAAGGTACCAATTGTGCCATCAACATTCTTAATCTTGAAGATGTCTTGTTCATTAAAGGTTTAAAGGCTAACTTAATTAGCATGTGTCAAATATGTGAGAATAAGTTCAGTGTCCAATTTTCACAAAATTTATGCAAGGTGTTTGACTTGAACAGTGCATGTGTGATGATTGGATAGAGAAATTATGATAATTACTATGTTGTTAGTCAAAAATCCCATCCATTCTCTTCCCTTGTATGTCAAAATTATAAACTTGAATGTGTTGATCATTTGTGGCCATTAATATAGATTCTTTTGAAATGAAAAAAAGTTTCTCATTGTAAAAATTAGGATTAATATGGGAAGGGAATTGGATGATGTCAATCATATTGATAGTCCAAAAACCATGTTCTTTATTCTAGAATAAAACATATGGACATCAAACATCACTTCATTCAAGACTTATTAGAAGATAAGGTTGTATCATTAAAGTTTGTTCCTATAGAGGGTCAAATTGCTAACATTCTTACTAAACCTTTGGACAGTTCTCGGATAGAATCACTTAGGAGGTCCATAGGTTTATATAATCTCAATTGACTACCTCTAGAACTTGTCTAGGATATCCTTCATGCATATCCTTGAGTCCTAGGTGTCTTCCTATGTTTCAAACTATTGTTACGTTGACGTTCTTTTTGTCTTGGTTCTTATTCTCTATTTTTTTTTTTATCATAATTAAGGAGTTCATGTGAGTGACTTGCTTGTTCTTTTTTACAGAAAAGTTAGATTGACTCATGATGATCTTAAAAGCATCAAGATGTATTTATTTTGATAGGTTGATTGATGATCAACATGATATTGAGACTTTGCTAGTTTGATTTGCTTAGATAAGCTACCAAAGATTAATAACATATCTTCTAAGTGAGTAAATATTTGAAGTTGGACCTTATGGTTTCATAAAATGTAAATAATGATCTTTAAGATCCAAATGCAAGCCTATTTCTATCTAATGTGCGTTAAAGAGTAAGTGAAGTGACCTAGAAGCTCCTTGAGTGTTTAATATTGTGTTTCTTTGATTGTTTATCCTCTCTTTTAGTTAAAAATAATAATTGAAAAATAAAAAAAGAAAAAATATTATGTCACTGAGAACAGTTATGCCTCTTTAGCAATGTTTCAAGTTTAAAAAGCCATTATTGCAAGATTGTGACATCCCTTGTTTGTCTAAGTGATCCTCAAGTCAAAATCTTGTCCCAAATGTGTCACCCATGTTTGTTTATTTAGAAATGTAAGAGAAATATGTGTTTTGAAGGGATGTGAAAATACTATGTTAAACAAAGATATGGCCAAGAGAGGTGCAAATTGACTTCAATGGACATAATCTTATATCTCTCTAGGTATAGATGTGTGTTCTTGAAAATAATTTTGGGCTCGTGGATAGATATGATCCTATAGGTGGAAATTAATTAACTTTCTCATTGTTCATGGAATCATGAGTAGGTCTTCCTTGAGCTTGCATTTTCTTGTTTCAATTTTAATAATCATTTGTTTTTATTTATACATATGATACATTGGTAATGGCTCATTGCTTATTTTTCCAACCACCTATTATCTCTTGGTAGTATTTTCAATTAATATGTATCATTTTAGCTCAAGTTGGAAGATGAGTATGTCACTCCATGTTTCTTATTTTGTTTCATCATTGTTTTTTCATTTTATATCATTTGTGTGCTTTTTGTGTGATAATCTAGCTCAAATTTTGTTTAAGTCATCATGTTAAGCTTGGTTTAGATCAATTTGATCTGGGTTTGAATCAATTAACTATACAAACAATCAATGACTAAGAGTTCATCATCAATATGTTGATTGATCCACTGTGATTAATGCTAATTGGAATTTACACTTGAGCTAAATTTCTTGCTAATATCTTGTTCTCAAGCCTGTCTATAGTCAATGGCCAAGAGCTCAAGTCTTGATTCATCCATCTTCATTGATGTCAATTAGAATTTTACACTTGCATGTCTACTATTTTTAGGATGGTCCATAATACTTGACTAAGAGTTCATGATCAAAATATTGATTGATATACCATGATTGATTGTAATTAAATTTTTTTAAAATTTCCAAAATTATCATTTTTCTATGGCATTGTCTATGAGCCTATAACCCTTCTCCAAAATTTTTTATATATTTTTATTTATTTATTTTATATAAACATAAAAATAAAAATAAAAATAAATTAAAATTGAAAAATTAAAATGTTCAAAAGCCCCAAATCTCAAAGTCTGCTTTCATTTACAATTAAACCTTAATTTCAAAATCTACAAAGGGGTCTTCTTCTCTTCACCTTCATTGCACATCACCTACTTTCATGGCTATCAAACTTCTTCTCAAATGGAGTTTTCTATGTCCTTCTTTGCTTGGTGTTTCCTCATTTAAGTCCTCTCTGATGGCGATCTTCTCTTTAGTAGTGCCTTTATCTCATAAGGATGTCTTTTAGCGGTGGTTTTTCTTTCAGAAGTGATTCACTACCATTCACTCCTTTTTCATAGTTATCAACATCTTTTGTCATCTTTTCCTCTTGAGTTTCACAGTATCAATCAATCTTTTTTAGCCAGTTGTTAGCCAATCCCCTTTTTTCTATTTTAGTCTATCATTTAGTTATTTCTCCATATTTGGTTTGAAGAATGTTTATGGGATTTCTTCTTACTTAGGGAGTTTTTCATTTATTTTTGGTTCCTAGCAATGCTAGATCTAGCCTATTATATTCATCATATTTTTCATGTCTCAAAAGTTGAAAGTGGTAGATCTTTGTAGCTTGGAATCCATTTCCATGGTGGCAAAGAACCTTTTAAAGGTTTTGGATTAGGACCTTATGGTGGGGTTTAGGAGAAGATTCTTGTATCATGTTAATTTTTCTTTTTTGGTTATTGATATGTGTTGGTTCTAAGTGAATTGGAGTCAGATTCATCCAGCTTAATGGAGCTTAGACGACCTTCCTCCCTTCATTGTACCTCTCAGAGAATCCTCCCAATAGCAACGAGACTATATGAACTCCTTTATTGCACAAAAGGATGTCCAGACAGGTGATCCGAGCACGCCTCTCCAAAGCTTAAGTCAAATAAGAATAGCTCAAGCTACTTAGTGAAATAAAAGATAGGCGTGCTCGTGTGCTCACCTTGGGTCATATGTGCTTTTTGGAGGGTTTTTATAGTGCTAAAGAGAGTATCACTGTAGTGCTAACTAAGCACTTTGACTTTCTCTTGTAATGATGATTGTCTTGCAGGCGGCTAGGCAATCATCACAGTTTTGGTGGCTGGCAAGGGCCATCAGCTAATGCACCATGATCTTAGATTGTGTAGCTGTCTGTCCCCTCAACCCATTGATGGTTTGGGGTTATGTGCAGCAATTAATTGACATGGACTTGAGGGTTAGAGGAGGCCTCATCAGTTATTCACATGCCAAACATGAATGATTGTGCATGCCATTGGGTCTTAAAAGCATAACTTGACAATCCTATTTGTTTGGGAGATTCGGCATCTCCTTGCTATTTGGCCTTGTAGAGCAAAAGGGCCTTCTGATGCCTAGTGCCATACGAAACTGGTCATGGTCCGAAAGGAGTGATCCGAATGGGTTGCATACCTATGCTAAATGATCAAGGTGTCCGAGTTGGAAAAGGAACACATGGAGGGGAGCCCTCCACAATGCCCCCTTAACCCATTTACCTATGTTCGGGCAAAGGTGGAACGGGTTACGTGTCTCTTCAAGTCATCCAGACATTTTTGGGACACGTGTTGCTTGGGGAATTAAAGGCAGGTCACATTCACCGAGGCCACCTGTCAGGCAACACGCCTCTTTGGGGTGCGTTTCTAGGTGGCCTGTCTTTTGGGATCCTTAGGGTTTTGGTCCCTTATAAATAGGGGGGCCTTATACCCTTTGGGTTACTTTTTTAGTGTTCCCGCTTTGGAGCTTTCTTTTCTCAGTCTCTGCATTCTTAATCTTGCAACTCCGATCGTTGTTCGTTCTTCATTGTTTTTGTTGCCACTCTCAGGCCTACCTCAAGTAGAGTCTTCTTTGCTAACAGACATTTTCCTCTGACCTTGGTGATCTTCCTTTCTTTCGTCGTTCTCCTCTTCTACTTGCTATTTACTTGGGGGTTGTAATGGGGTTTATTGAGTTTTGGATGCAAAATGGATGTCGTGAAGTCCAGACTCTAAGGCCTTTGTGTTCTTTTGGGGATGATAATTGTCTTTGGGAGGAGAAGACCGATAGCATCTGTCAAACCTAGGGTTTTTCACATTTTTCTTTTCTGTTTCTCTATTTGTTGGTGCCTTGAGTGGTCCATTTAGGCATTTAGTCCTATAACGGTTGTGGTGGCATGAAGAGAAAGACCTTTCTTAAGGGCTAAGGCTTGCTCTATAAGTTTTGTTAGGTAGTTCGCCCAATGCTTGGGTTTTAAGTCTGCTTAGGTTTCCTATTGTACAACTGAGGCACTGTCTAAGAGTGGATGGGTTGGGTGACTATTTTCTAATAATCTTCGTTGTCTCGTGCAAGTTCCCACGCAGCCTAGAGCTTCTCAATATGTCAGCGAGAGAGGGTATCGCTTCCACTAGCACAAGCAGTAGGGGCCAGAAAGGTGGCCAGAAAGGGGTAGAAGTCGGGCGTCCTGGGCCAAAGCTCTCAATCGATCTTCTGTTAGAACAAGAGTTTTGGGCTCACTTCTATATCCTAAATAGTGTCTCCATCATCTTAGAAGACGACGAGCCCCTGACCTTTAAAAAGTTGTCCCACAATGCTACTACCTATTTTAGCAAGGAGTAGTTCAATGCAAGGCTTCGCTTTCCTCTGCCTTCTCTTCTCAAACAGTTCCTCTAGCCTTCCTTCACCCAAATGTTGTCTGAGTGCTGATGGGGTATAGTGTCTTAGACATGCTCTACCACTTGGACGTCTCTTTACTAGAGGTCTTTTTTGTCTACATAGTCAAGATGAGCCAAAATGAGAAGTTTAGCCTATCCGCTCACATTCCCTCACTCCAATTAGTAACTGGGCTCCCAGATTCGAACAAGGGCGGGACGAAGGGGCATGTCCTTGTTTATGGCCCCTGGAATGGTCTATGTGAGGGAACGAGCAGAGAATGTCATCCACGATGCTCTCTAAAGATCCCGAGTAGGATATGTTCCTATGATCTTTGTTCGTCTCTGGTAGTTGTTAGTCATGAACTTATTACTAATATTTCTATTTGTGTGGTGGAGGTAAGGACAGGAGGGGTTAACTTGTGGAGTGGGTGGAGAAACCCTCTTTTGCTTAACTCAACAAGCTCTTTGAAATATCCTTATCCGAGCAGAACTACCAAGTTTTTTTTACGAACAAGAACCAGCAGGTGGTGGTCAAGGAGTCCAGGCCATTCATCTTCCCCATACTCCCCTGTTTGGCTCCCCGGACCCTAGTCCCCAATGAGCACCACATGTTGAAGGACCTCTATTTTTATGAGGTCGCTCCCGCGGTGGATTCAAAAGCATGCTAAGACCGACTAGAGCAAAGGGAGAAAAAGCATCAAGATGAGATGCTGAGGCAAGCTCATGCCACAAATCATCCGGCCTCCAACTCCACCATCCGTCTCTAACCAAGAAAAAATGACATATCATTTAGCCCATTCAGAGGGCGCCAACTCTACCATCTGCATCTTCTTCTCCTTATGCTTCAGCTTCCTTTGCATCTTCATCTTCCTCTACCGCCAACATCGAGCTAGACACAAGGGTTAACCTATTGTCTGTCAGCACTTAGCCGAAGATAGGGGTTGGGCCAATGGTGCCCCCCATCATTTGTGAAAATGAGGGAAAAGAGGATATGGTCGCGAACCTCTGAGTTGGATTCAAAGAAAGGCAACGCAAGCGCTTGTCTAAATTCATCATGGTCATCCCCCCTCACTCTAAGAGGCCCTACCCGGAAATTCTCTACCCAGAGTCTATATTGGCCATTATACTAGTGCTAGAGCCTTCGGCTGCTGTTGCAAGCACCAACCCTATGTCGGGCAAGAGGGTTTTCTTAGCTAAAGAAGTTGCTCACCCAAAGCCAAGAAGACCTTCCTCTGGTCTAGCATAACTCAGCGATGACTCTATTGAGTGTGTGGCTTCTGTTCCTCCCCGTCCCCAGCCATCCTGTGCACCTAGCCGAGAAAAGATAGCCAAACTAATGAAACAGATTCCCTCCTTTATTGAGAGGGAGGCCCCTGTGCACGACATGGGGGTACTCTTCCTGGCTACTTGACGAGTCTCAGTAGACTTAGAGAGTGACCCCACCATCTCCTTTGTGGCCTATCTTCAGTTCAGCACTCCAGACTCTGTCGTCTCCCACATCTTGCCCATGCAAGATTATACAACTATCAAGACGACGAAAATGGTAAGTCTTTCCCCTCTTATACTCATGGCATCTTAGTCTTTTAACTCCTTAACATCTTTTCTGTTGCCTCCTTAAGTGGTAGTTGACGTTCGGAATCTAATACAGCAGTGTGCTCTTCTCTTCAAATAACTGGGGGCTGCCAAGACTATAAGGGCATATATTGCCCACAACATGGAAGGTAGTGAAGAACTTCGTGCCAGGCTAAAATCAGTAGAAGGTGAGCTTTCTGCTGCTCGAAAGGTTGCCGACGAAAGGGTCAGGCTACTAAGGAAGGTAGAAGAGAGAAATGAGGCGGCCAAAGTTAAGGCTCACCGACTGGCAAAAGAGAAAGAGAAAATGGAGGCCAGTAAGAAGGATGAGGAAGAGGCCGAGCGGCTGAGGCGGGAACTGTAAGAGCTTCAGGCAGGGTTCGTCATTCAAAAAGATGAGTTGGAGGACAAGTATCAAAAGCAAGTGGATGACATGTTCTTCTCTGGCTACCGACGCTGCATGAAGAAACATGACATTACCCAGGACACCCTCAGTTATTCTTCTAATGATGAAGATGAAGTAGTAGGCAGCCCTGCTCAGGGAAATGGAGATGCTGCTAGAACCCTGATTCCTTTTGTGTATTTTTTCTCTTTCTTTCTTCTGGTCGGAGATGGCCCAAACGCAAATTGTAAAGACAATGATTATTCATATATATATACATACACCTTTGTCTTTCTTTTTTGTTTGTCTCATACTTTACTTTCATAAGCAAGTTTTATTGATAGTACTGCTTTAGGTTGGATACATTCCAAGGACGGAGCAAGGATATGCCGTCCAATGTTTGGAGATGATATGTTCCTAAGTCCCTAGCCTTAGTCACAACATAGGGCCCTTCCCAATTAGCCTGAAACTTTTCGACCCCTGCTTCAGCCGTGTTCTCAAAAAATTTTCTGAGGACTAAGGTTTCAGCTCGGAAAACATGTGGTCGGGCCTTTTTTTTGTAATGAGCAATAACTCTCTAGTGATAGGAGGTCATTCGAATAGTTGCGTTCCCTCTTACTTCATCTGCCCAATCCAATTTCCTCTCAAGTTCTTCATTGTCATCTCTTTGACCTTGCATGGCCGTCTTGGCGATGGGCATGCCTATCTCAGTTGGAATAACAGCTTCCATTCTGATTCGTCAAGGCCCAGTCGGGTATTTTAATCAAAAATATTTATAAAACCTATTACCTCATACTAGCGTAGCAAAGCTACTATAGTATAGCAGCTCTAGGGTCGAACTCTGGGATGGGTTTTCACTCTACCAGTGATAGACTCAAGATTAGAAATTGAATCTGATGATTTCCTTTGTCAAAAACTTAAAGTTTAAAAGAAAATAAATTTTTTTTTGAAAGTGGAGTTTGGAACTAAACTAACATAGAACTAGGTAAAAATGGAAGAAAGAAAGTCTCTCAGAGCTAAAGGTTGCTAGGATCAAGTTCAGAGTGCAAAGTGGGAAATTCGGGATTTTTCTCCTCGTATTGGGGACAACAACATAAAGGATGGTTGTTTCCCGAACCGGTATAGGTTTAACAATGAAGATTTAATCCATAAAAAGTCAATAGAAATGGTAGTCAAGTTCCATTAATGGCTTTAAGCACTATGGGTCTTCACCTTGAGCCACTTTCCAATGGCTCGTACATGATAACTAATGGTCTTATGTGGATCTAGCAATAAGTATCCACAGAGACCTAAAAGCTTATCATGTATTGGCCATTCAAAGTGATTCTAAGGGATTTAAAGCAAAACTTTAGGTTTAAAAGCCATTTATGAACTCCAACTACCTGTATTTAAGGCACGAGAGTTTTCCACTTTTGCATCTGGACTTTTCACCTAGCTTCCTTCACTCCAAGAAACTAAAGGTTTAGCCTCTCATCCTCTGGGAAAACATCCTCAGAGGTTGTTTGGCTTCCAAGAAAAAGAAAAATAGAAAAGAGAAAAGGAAAGCAACGAGAGCTCTGTATTTTCTCCCGAGGAATATTTTTCTAAGTGTAAAATATACATACATTCTTCGAGAGATGATTTCCACCCCTCTTATAGTCTTTACAAAGCAAAGCTTGTGATTGGCTAATTACAGGGATAAGAAAGGAATTTACATAAAAAAATACAGAAGAAAAGATCTCATGTGGAGTCGGCAGAACAGAGGAGATTTCGCACCAAAGTCGCATGGGCTGGTGCGAAATTCTCTCTCAGCTTGACACAGTTGTCTTCCGAAGGCCATATCTTCCTCATTTCAGATCCAAATCGTACACGGTTTGAAGCGTTGGATTCTTGACTTCCAGAGATTTCCAAGGTATATAGCATGCAGAAAATGGACTTCGGGAAGTGCTTCAAAAGTGGGAAAGAAGACTGCAGCTGCAGTCCTCTGTTTTCTTCACTCTGTTTTCCTCTTTGCTTCTCTCCTTTACTTGGCTTGCCTTAATGATCCAAAAAGCTGTCAAAACACTAAAACTAGCCACAAATACGATTAGAAGTCATTGCTAGGTCCTTAACATGCCAATTGGAACAAAAATGGAGAACTACTACACAAAAGTGCTTAAAACATAATGAATTAAAGGTACAAAATAGCACTTTTTGGGTAGTACTCACATTCCATAGGCAAGGGTGAATGGGGTAGCTCCTATTGGTCGTCTAGACATTGTCCAGCATGCCCATAGAACTCCGGTCAATTCATCTACCCATTTTCCTTTGGCTCCTTCCAATCTTTTCTTTAGTGCAATCAATAGGGTCTTGTTCGTTGCCTCTGTTTGCCCGTTGCTCTGAGGATAGCGGGGTGTGGAGTATACGTTTTTAATATTTAGCTTCGACCAAAATGTTCTGAAAGCGATACTATCAAATTGCAGCCCATTGTCTGTTACAATTGCATGTGGGACCTTGAACCGGCATACAATGTTTTTCCAGACGAACTTGGAGACGTCCTTGTCCTTGATGCTAGCATAAGTGATTACTACTCAAAAAGTGCTATTTTGTAGCTTGTAATTAACTCTTTTAAACACTTTTGAGTAGTAGTTAGTACCTTTTAACTCAATTGGCATGTTAAGGACCCTTGCAATCATTTCTAACCAAATTGTGTTAAGTTTTAATGTTTTTGATAGCTTTTAGCTACGCCAAAGCAGTCCGAGAATGAGGGAGATCTTTATATTGGTCATGGAAAAGCAATTGGAAGTTCAAACTCATGAAGAAACCAAGCTTTGGAGCTTCATAACCCTTTGCCAAAGCCAATCAAGTATGCACGGAGGAAAAACAGAGTGAAGAAAAAAATAGAGCATAGCAGCTGCAGTCTTCTTTCCCACTTTTGCAGCACTTCCCGAAGTTAATTTTTTACATGATATATACCGTTGCAAAGCTCTAGAAGTCAAGAATCCAATGCTTCAAATGGTGTGCAAATTGGATCTGAAATGAAGAAGTTATGGCCTTCGGAAAACAACTGCGTCCAGCTGAAGGACAAATTCGCATCTTGCGAATTTGGAACTCCAGCGTGCGAAATTTGAAGCTTACCTTGCGAAATGGGAATGGAACACAGCCGCACAGTCACAGAGAGGGCCAACTTGCGAAAATGGTTTTCCAACTTGCGAAAGTGAACTTCATAGTGCGAAAAGGGAATCCAAGTTGCGAAATCAACTTGCGAGATTTTCGCAAGTCACCATGCAGCGTGCGAAATCTTCATGCGAACTAGAAAGCTTGCGCACCGACTCTTTTTGATATTTTTCCTCAGATATTTTGTGTCTAAATCTCCATTTTCTCCTTGTATTCAGCCACTCATGTAATTCCTTAGCTAGGAAGGAATGAAGGAAGGGTAAATAACCTTCCTATATATACTCTCTTGTAATCACTGAAACTCACTCGGGAGTCTTTCCAAAGAACAATTTTTGTATAGCTTTGAAAGTAATATACAGAGCACTTGCTCTGTTTTTTTCCTTAGCATCTTTGTTTTCATTTTCTTTCTAGCCAAACATCCTCTGAGGCCACAGAGGATGAGTGGCTAGGCTTTTTGTCTCTTAGATGAAGGAAGCTAGGTAAGGTGCCGGCATGCATAAGTGTGAGTTTTTGTTGTTTCCATTTTTAATGAAAAGAAAGAGTGACCCGTTTATGGTTTTTATATTTTTAGTTAACTAGGATTACCATGAATAGCTAATACTTGGTAAGCTTTCGGATTCCATGGATTCTTATTGCTTGCAATCTTGCTCCATGGAGGTCTAATTGTTATCTCTTGTTCGCTTGTGAAGGATGATCCGATGTTAAGGATCACTTTGAATGGAAAATACTAGGTGAGAGGTACAAGCCACTGCAAGGTGTATCAGTGAGAGGGATTTAGCGTTGAAACCATTAATGGCAAGCATCTGTATCACACCGGTTCGGGAAATAACTATAGGTTAAATTCCGAATGCGAGGAAAAGATTCAAGTGACCGGAATCTCCCTCTTTGTAGTTGGCACCTGATCCTAGTAACCTGAAATCCCAAGAAACACCTTTCTTTCTAATTTCTTTCTAGTTAATTTTAGTTACTTTATGTTAGGTTAGCTTAAAACCATCCGTCTCCATTCAAACTTATGTCTTCTTTTAAAGCTAACAAAGAAAAGAAAAAGCATCAATTCAGTTTTTGAACTAATATCAATTGCGAAGTGAAAACCCATCTCTGTGGACGATCCTAGAGCCACTATGCTATGCTAGCTAATGCTACCCTGGTATATGGTGAAATAGGTTTATAAATTTTGTTGATTACTCCCGTCTGAGGATTGAGATCAAAGCACATCAATTGAGTTGAATCAATTGGAACACCAATCGGGCATGAATCAATAAGCGTCAGCCTCTACCCACTTGCTAAAATAGTCAATCGCTACGAGCATAAATTTTTTTTATGCTGCTGCCATGAGTAAAGGGTCGACTATGTCGATCCCCCATTATGAGAACGACCAAGGGCTTGTGACCGGATTGAGAACTTCAAAAGGCACACGAGGGATGGGAGTGTACCTTTGACACTAGTCACACCTCTTAACATAATTTCTAGCATTTTGCTTCATGGTGGGCCAATAGTAACCTTGCGTGTCAGTGCAATGTGCTAGGGTTCGTTCGCTTGGATGATTGTTGCACACACCTTCGTGGAGTTTGGCTAAGACGTACTGAGCTTTTGGATCGCTCAAGCATCTTAGGTATGGTCCTCCAAAAGATCATCTATAAAGACTGTCATTGATTAGGGTGAAGCGAGCGGCTTTTATACGGACTTTGTGTGCATATTTCTCGTCCCCTGGTAGTTCTCTAGTTCGGATGTATTTCACAATGTCGTGCATCCAACCACAGTCTGCCTCACTAGTACTACATATTGGCTCTGACGTGATTAAGGATTGGGCTTGGAGGTAGACGGGCAACATTACTGTCTCTCTTATAAGGAAAGTGGCTACTATTTCGGCCAGTGTGTCAGCCTCCAAATTCTCTGTTTGGGGCATATGTATAATCGTCCTTTCACTTAGCTTTTGCAAGCGGTCTTCTACCAGGGTGAGATAATGGGTCATGTTTTCATCCTTTGCTTCATATTCTTTATGAATTTGCCCGACGATTTGTTGAGAGTCGTTGCATATTTCCAACTTGGTTACAGCCAAAGTAAGGGCAAGGTCAAGCCTAGCCAAGATAGCCTCATATTTAGCTTCATTGTTAGAGGCAAAAAAACTAAGTCGGATAGCCTGCTCCAACAATTCTCCGGTTGGTGATCGTAGGATTAGACCTACTCCGAAACCGGAAGCTTTGGACGCTCTATCCACATGAAGTGTCCATCATCTCTCCTCAGTGGACTCATCTGGATGTGATGGTATTTAGGGGAGTTTGGCTATGAAGTCAGCCATGACTTGCCCTTTCAATGCTAATCTTGGATGGTATTTGATTTCATACTCCCTCAACTCAATAGCCCATTTCAACATTTGTCCAGATAGATCCGGATTGTGCAGGGTGCTTCTAAGCGGTTGATTTGTAAGCATAGTCACTTAGTGGGCCTGAAAGTATGGGTGGAGTTTCTGGGCGACACTTTTCAGGGCTAAAGTCGTTTGCTCCATTCTAGAGTACCGGGTCTCTGCGTTTACCATTGCTTTGCTCACATAGTAGATGGGTCTCTACTCTTTATCTCCTATGTGTCAAAACAGAACAACACTGACCACACAATCAGACATGGCCAGATACATGTAGAGTTGTTCGCCAGAGTGGGGGCTGCTCAGAATGGGTAGCTTAGTGAGGTAGCATTTAACTTCCTCAAATGCCTGCTCACATTATTCTATCCAACTAGTCATGCTTGCCTCCTTGAGCATGAGGAAGAAAGGTCTCAGCTTGTTTGTGAAACGGGTTATGAAACACCTTAATGCGGCTAGATGACATGTGAGGTGCTGCAACTCTTTTTTTCTACTTGGGGCAAGTGTTTCAAGGACAACTTTTATTTGATATGGATTAACTTCGATTCCTCTTTGGGTCACCATAAATCCTAGAAACTTTCCCGTGCTAACACTAAAAACGCACTTAGCCGAATTAAGCTTCATGTTATACGCCCTCATCAGGCGGAATGTTTCTTCTAGGTGCTGGGCATGTTTGCCTCGGGTCCTACTTTTCACAATAATGTCATCAATGTAGACTTTCACAATTTGGCTAATCAAGGGTTTGAAGATATTTGTCATTAATTTCTGATAAGTAGCGCCAACATTCTATACCTCAAATGACATGACTTTGTAGCAATACAGCTCATGTGGTATCACGAAAATCGTCTTTTCTTCACCTGATTGGAACATGGGGATTTGGTGGTATCCAAAGAAAGCATCCATGAAGTATAGCATTTCGTGTCTATCAGTGGCGTCAACTATTTGATTTATCCGGGGCAAAGGAAAACTATCCTACGGATAAGCATCATTTAGGTTGGTGTAATTGACACAAACTTGCAATTTCTCTCCCTTCTTTGGAATGACCACTACATTTGCCAACCAGTCCGGATATTCAACTTCCTTGATAAACCCGACTGCTAGTAACTTGTCAATCTCTGCCTGGATGATCCTCTGCCTATCCAGATGGAAGTGTCGAGTCTTCTAGCGAACGGGAAGTGAGGAAGGTATGACGTTGAGCCAATAAGAGGCCACTAAGGGATGGATTCCTGGCATGTCAGAATGAGTCCAAGCAAAGACATTCTTGTTCTACTAAAGCATGCTCTCTAGCAGTTCCAATTCATCTAGCGTGAGAAGGGAGCTAGCATAGGTAACTTGATTTGTGCCATATGAAAGACACGATGGTTGGAGTGGATCGACTATGGATGGATCATTCTTCGTTGAGTTCAGTAACTGCTATTGTTTCTTTTCATTTGATGATTTCGGGCGTGCCTCGTCGTCAATTGGGTGTCCGAAGTCTAGCGCCACTTGATAGCACTAGCGCGCAGCTAACTGGCTGCTAAGAAGGTCAATCTGTCTATCCTCGATGAGGTAGCTTACCATCTAATGGTATATAAATGGAATGGATTTCATACTGTGAAGCCATGCATGTCCCATGATGGCACTGAAAGGGAATAAGTCCTCTACCACCAAGAATTGCACATTTAAGGTGATCAAGCCAACCTGGACGGGTAATAAAACATCGCCTAGAGAAATTGTTGTGGCTCCATTGAACCCAGATAGTTCTCACCCTGGATTTCCTAGGTCAAATGGTGGGAAGCCTATTTGCCTGTGGGTTGACATTTGTAAGAGGTCAGTTGAGCTACCCGGATCAATTAGAACTCTTCTCACGTTGAACTCGCTTAATCCCAAGGCCAAGATCAAGGTGTCCTTATGTGGTTGTAATACCCGGTTAGCATTTATCGGAGGAAAGGTAATTGTGCCGTCAACGGGGTGCATACTTACATCTGGCAAGTTATGTTGAACGGAGCTGATCCATTCTCTTATGAAGGCTGCGCATATCAGCCTTTGCCTTTTCCTTTTAAAGTTGTATTTTTCGTCAGTGGGGCCTTTGTGAATGTAGTTGATAATAGCTTTAGGAGCTACCGAAGTTGTGGGGGCTTGGACGACTTAATCTTGGGTCGTCTCTCTTTGCCCACCAGTTGTGCAAACGCATTGTTTCAGGTGCCCGGCCCTGATCAATCTTTCCACTAAGTAGTGGAAACTTCTGCACTGCTTCGTGGTATGGCCATGATCTTTGTGATAGGCACACTTTCTACTCCGATCCCGTTTCGTCAAATCCATCTTGATCGGTTCTGGCCATTTGAAATCAGGTAGGTTACGGATCATTGGGAGGAGTTTTTCGTATGAGATGTTGAGGAGGGTCAGACTACCTTAACTTGACTGTTGCTGGTCATACCACCCCTTATTAGCTTGACTCAATTGGTTTGAGGGTTTAGAGCTTCCTGCATGGTCGTTCCTGATCAGACGATTGGTGGCCAGGACCTGCTGAGTAGTCGTACGGATATCATCTTCAAGCATAGAGTACTTGTTTGCTTGTCTAAACAAGTCGTTCATCGTTGATGGTGGCTTTCTTGCGAGAGACTCAAAGAACGGTGTACTCAGACTAAGGCTTCTCTTGAAGATCTACAAGATGGTGTCTATGCTACAAGACTCCACTTGGAGCATGGCTTGTCCGAATTGTTTCATGAAGTCTTTGAGGGATTCGTTTTTCTGCATTTTGATGTTCTGTAGGGTGCTTATGTTCTGCTTGTGGCGAGCTAAACATAAGTAGTGTCCCACGAAGGCCTCCGAAAGATCTTGAAAATTGTTCACAAAATTCTTCAAAAGGCGGTGGAACCACGAAAGAGCCTAGCCGTGTAGGCTAGCTAGAAAGACTTTGCATAGCAGTGCATCATTCCCTATGTCAAGGGTCATGAGTTGCTTGTAATGCATGATATAATCGAACGGATCGCTTGTTCCATCGTATGTCATGAATTTTGGTACTATGAACCCCCTTGAGAGTTCATAGTTAATTATGTGAGGGCCAAACGGCATGGAGAGCATGTCATCCAGCCACTAGCTGAGGAAGCCGAGTGGAGCCCGATCCGCGGGTCCCAACTTGCAATTGTTTTAGAGGATGAGAGGGCTACTCCGACATGATTGCTACTGTTGAGGGACCCAGATGAGCCTCCAAAATTTCTTCTACTTACCGTTTCCCCCCTATGTCAGGTGATTGTGGTCCTTGTTGGGCCCGCATTGCATCAGATAGGTGTGACCTCCTATCACACCTCCTCCTTGTTGGCACCTGGGTAGAGTCGGAGCTTTCTTCCAATTGCACCTGACGGGTTGGTGAAAGCTTCTCCTCATATTATAGTGTGTGACTGCCCGATGAGAACTCTGCATTCATAGGGAAAGATGCCCACTTAGTAAGTTTTGAGGCTGTGTGTTGGCTTCGGGGTTGCCGACTTTGAGAAGGGCCCACTGATGACATTTGGGCATGCAACTCTTCATTTTCTTCCTTGAGTCACCTTGTTTGGTGGATCAAAGACTTCATCTATCAGTCATTTTCGTGTTGGCGTCTCTCCATGCTTTCACACCAACCAAAGTAGCCTTCGCTGCCCATAGTTGATGATCAGCTTCTAAAAAGTGTGGACATCCTTAGTCGTTCCCACAAACGGCGCCAATGTTGGCTCTGAGCCAATTGGAGTCAAATTTGTCTAACTCAATGGAGGTTAGACAACCTTCCTCCCTTCCTTGTGCATCTCAAAGAATCCTCCCAATAGTAATGAGACTGGATGAACTCCTTTCCTACACAAAAAGATGTCCGGACAGGTGGTCAGGGCACACCCCTCCGAAGCTTATGTTAGATAAGAATAGCTCAAGCTGCTTAGTGAGAGAGAAGATAGGCATGCGTGTATGTGCACCTTGGGTTGTTTATGCTTTTTAGAGGGGTTTTTATAGTGCTGAAGAGAGTGTCACTGTAGTGCTAACTAAGCACTTTAACTGTCCCTTGTAATAATGATTGTCTTGTAGGCGGTTAGGCAATCATCACAGTTTGGGTGGCTGGTAGTTGCCATCAGTTGATGCACCATGATCTTAGACTGTGCAGTTGCCAGTCCCCTCAACCCATTAATGGTTTGGGATTATGTGCAACAATTAATTGACATGAACTTGAGGGTTAAAGGAGGTCCCATCAACCGTTCACATGCTTAACGTGAATGATCGCGTGTGCCAGTGGTTCTTGAAAGCATGACTTGACAATCCTATCTGTTTGGGAGATCTGGTCTCCCCTTGCTATCTAGCCCTGTAGAGGAAAAAGGCCTTCTAATGCCTGGTGCCAGACAGAACTAGTCGTGGTTTGGATGGAGTGATCCGAACAGGTTGCATGCCTATGTTAGATGGTCAAGGTGTTCGAGTTGGAAAAGGAACACGTGGAGGGAAGCCCCCCACAATATGGATACATGTTGATCTATGAATACTTGATTTTTTAATATTGGCACTCTTGTTGAGCTTTGAATAATTGTTGATTTAAATATTAGATATTCAACTAATGAATAATTTTTTGTCTTCTCTGGGACAAAAAGGGAAAGACTGATATTATGTTGATATTTGACAATGGTACATGGACACCAATTTTTCATGTGTTAATGTGAATCATTTCTTGAATATTTTGTTGAGCATTTGTTTGTGAGTTATATTGATGTGATCTTATGAATATTTAGTTGTTTTTAGTGCTTTTATTCATAATGTGCAAGGGATACTCATAGTTATGAAAGGCGCGCCTAGGCTCGGGGCGGCGCGACGCCACCCTCCGACGCCTCGCCTGAAGGCAGGCGACGCCTCTTCAGGAAAGCGCGGCTTAAGCACACAAAGCGCTCGCCTCCGGCAAGGCGCGACGTGGCCGCGTGACGCGCCTCCGACCAGGTACGCCCTCCAACACCTCCATCTTCTCCTTTTCCTTCTTCTTCTTCTTCTTCTTCTTCCGTCGGGTTGCAGAGGGCTGGGGGCTGAGCCCTAATTTTTTTTTAAATTTTTGGGTCCAAAACGACGTCGTTTTGGTCCCTGTTCTTTTAAAAGAATAGGATGCCAAACGATGTCGTTTGGCCCCTTTTAATTTTAAAAGGCTAAAACGACGTCGTTTTGGACCCTATTTCTTTAAAAAAATAAATAAATAAATAGGCCAAAACGACGTCGTTTTGGCCCTGTTTTCCTTTCCAGCCCCCTTTTCTGGTGTTTTTCAACCTGAAATCACTCCCATTTGTGCCCTAGCCTCAGCCGTACAGTGGAGAAGTGAAGAAGAAGAAGAAGAAGAGGAAAAATAAGGGAAAAATAGGAGAAAAATAGAGGGAAAAGAGTCACGTACCTTTCGCGACCTCGGTATTTTTTTCTTTCCTTCACTTTTCTGCATTTTTTTCCATTCTTATGACTCAATAACTCATAACTCTCATTGGAAATTTTATTTTTTAAAAATATAAATATTTTATTTTGACATGAAAACTTTCCTAAATAAAAATAAATAAACAAAAAACACTCATATGCATATTTTTGTTAATGTGATTTACATTTTTTTTTCTTAAATTAATTATAATTATTTTATTGTAGTATAGATAATTTGTTTGCAAGATGGAAAATGAGAGTGAAACTCAAGTGGACTCTAGTGCAAGTGGAAGAAGAGATCCCGAATGGAAATATGCTCATTTGATTAATGAAAAGGATTTGAACACCATCATACGTATTTTTTGCGATAAAGTAACCAAATGAGGCATATATAGACACAAGCAACATCTTATTGGTGGATATAGAAATGCCAAAAAGTGTAGAAAATGTCTGGAACATGTTAAAGAAAAAATGGAAAGGTATATGAGTTCCAAGAAAAATCAAAAAGATCAAATGCATATGGGGAGTGAAGATGTTAATGAAGATTTGTTTGGTTTGGAAGATGAAGATTTTGGTGAGGATATTAATAGTAGAATGAATGTCACCAATATTTCTAATGAAGGTAGTAACCGAGGAGAACGTGGTAGTAGGATGTTTTCTTCAAAAAAACCAAGACAAAAATGTCCTATGGATCATTTTTTCACTCCTGATGCAGAGATGGTTGTTCAAAATCAAAAGAGTGGGAAGATGAATCAAACTACCATCAAAAATGCCAACAAAAAGGAAGCAAGAGAAAGAGCTTGTATGCTTATCACAAGGTGGATGTATGAGGCTACTATTCCATTTAATGCAATCACATATCCGAGTTTCCAACCAATGATTGAGGCTATTGGCCAATATGGTGTGGGTATGAAGAGACCAACTCTTCATGAGGTAAGAGTTACTAACCTTAAGAAAGAATTGGCTCTCACAAAAGATTTGATAAAAGATCATATGGTGGAATGGGGAAAAAATGGATGTTCAATTATGTCGGATGGATGGACCGATAGGAAAGAAAGAACTTTGGTTAATTGTTCAAAAGGAACCATGTTCATGCAATCCATTGATGCTTCTTCAATGATTAAGACGAGAGAAAAGATGTTTGAGTTACTTGACAAATGGGTAAAGCAAGTTGGTGAGGAGAATGTTATTCAAGTTATAACAGATAATCACTCAAGTTATGTGATGGCAGGTAATAAATACTATTTCTTGAATTTTAATTTACTTTTAAAATTTGAATTATTTATCTTGAGAATTTATGTAAATTTATTATCTACAATGTCACATAGGGAGGTTGTTAGAATTAAAGCGCCTGCATTTGTATTGGACATCATGTGCTGCACATTGCCTTGACTTGATGTTGGAAGATATTGGAAAGCTACCAAACATCAAGAGGACATTGGAGAGGGCTATATCACTAAATGGGTATATTTATAATCGCTCAGGGCTACTCAACATGATGAGGCGGTTTACTGGACAAAGGGAATTGCTTAGGCCTGCTAAGACTCAATTTGCAACTGCTTTCATCACATTATCGTGATTGCATGAACAAAAAAACAACTTGACGAAGATGTTTACAAGCTTAGATTGGTCAAATAGTAAATGGGCAAAAGAGCAGAAGGGGAAAACTATAGGCAACATAGTTCTAATGCCTTCATTTTGAAACATTATTGTGTTTTGCTTAAAGGTTTCGGGTCCCCTAGTTCGTGTGCTTCATTTGGTTGATGGTGAAAAAAAAGCTCATATGGGATACATCTATGAGGCCATGAATAAAGCTAAGGTTACAATTGTGAGAAGTTTTAATGGAAATGAAGAGAAGTACAAAGAAATCTTCAACATCATTGATAAGAGGTTGGAGATTCAGCTTCATCAGCCTTTGCATGCACCAAGGTACTTTTTGAACCCGGAATTCTTCTATGATAAACCAGAAATAGAGCATGATGCAGAGATTATGATTATGAATGATTTGTAGAAATGCATCTTAAGGCTAACAAGGGACCCTACTAAGCAAGAAAAAGTTGTGGCCAAAGTGAGTTTGTACACAAATGCCCAAGAACTATTCGGGAATGAGTTAGCTATTAGGACAAGGAAGATTAGAGTACCAGGTTAGTTATTTAGTTTTGTTTATTTAAATGATTAGATTGTATTTTTGCTAAAATAAGTGAATTGTTTCACTAAATTGTTAATATATATACTATAGCTGAATGGTGGGCTGCATATGGAGCTTCAGCTCCAAATTTGCAAAGGTTTGCAATGAAAGTCCTCAACTTAACATGCAGTGCATCAGGTTGTGAACGGAATTGGAGCATCTTTGAAAATGTAAGTGACCAAAATAATTACAAGTAATAGTCTAATAGAGTTTTGAATGTAACTTAAAAGTTAAACTTTAAAATATATTTATGAGCTTATGAATTTTTGCAGATTCATAGCAAGAGGAGAAATAGGTTAGATCATCAACGCTTGAATGATTTGGTATACATTAAGTATAATCGAGCCTTGAAGAGAAGATACAATGAACGTAACACCATTGACCCAATTTCTTTGAAAGATATAGATGATAGCAATGAATGGTTGATAGGAAGAATGGAAGATGAGGATTCTCATGGAGGTGCACAAGATGATTTTGTATTTGATGATGATAATTTGACATGGGGTGATGTTGCTAGAGCTACTGGAGCTGAGGAGGCCAGGTTTGATACTAGAGCTAGAGAGAGAGCAAGCTCAAGCATAATACCACCAACGAGGGGGATAGCTTCAAGTTCTAGAACTTTGCCTTCTCATTCACTAATAAATGAAGATGAAGATGGAGACATGGTTGATTCAGCAGATGAAGAAGATGGGGAAGGCTACAAATGTGGTGATGGAAATGATGATATGATGATTTTGTTGATTTAGAGAAGGAGTGATGATTGCTTGTTTTGGACAAATTTGTTATTTAAGTATTTTTTTAATGATGCTTTTGAATTGTAGACAGATTTCATGTTTTGGACCTTTTGGTTTGGAAACTTTGGATTTGGACATGTATTAGGCTATTAGCAATATGGATTTGGATTTGTTTTTATGCTTGGAGTTCTTTATTTTTATATTTTTTATTGATTAAATTGAAGTTTTGGATGATATTTGATGATTTATGTGTTTAGGACAAATAAATGATTGTTAAATTTGATTATATTATATAAAAATATATATGTAAATTAAGGTGCGCCTCACTTCACTAAAGCCTGCGCCTTATGTGCGTCTTGCGCCTCAGGCTCCAGGACTACTTTGCGCCTTGGTGTGCCTTGAGCCTTTTAAAACTATGGGGATACTAATTATTTTTAGTTCTATTTGCAAGATTTGTAGTACCTAAGTTGTGGTGAGTGGGTAAGTAAGTATGTGTTGTATGAGAGTGGGTAAGCATGCTTATACTCATTCATGTTGTAAAGGATTTTGTCCTAGAATTGCAAAAAGGGGATATTATGAGTGGTTTAGATAGGTTGGCAATTCTAGGTCAAAAACTCCTCAGTGTTTCTCCCAACTTAGGTTTACCAAATCCTCCCTGAACTACTTACCTAACAATAAACTTTAAGGTGTTGAAAGTGCTTAGAGGTTAAGGTATATAGTTGAAGTTGTAGATGGATGAAATTGAATCAATCAGGGTTTTCAAATTGATGAAAATATTTTTAAAAGGCTTTGGGAGACTTAGACAACCATTTTTTTGGCTAGGTATTTTTGTGCCATATTCTAAGATCAATCCAAATTTATGTAGGATTGATTCATTTGCTACTGGATCATTTTCCCAATAATTGGGTCATGGGCTCTCTAACTGATTTAAACTAATTGTCTTTATTTTAGGGTTGTGGAGAACACCAACAACCATTTTTTCCCACTCCCTTTGAGCTCTCTCTTCAATTTAGATTGGGAGTGCATGGTTTCCAAGAAAATTCTCTTCACTTTGATTTCTAAATAAGTTTTTCAATTAAGTTTTATGAAAAAAGGGTTGATTCATTTCTTCCATTCATCTCTTGTGTTCTTTATTGATTTCGATTTGAGTGAAAACTCTTTTTATTTATTTATTTATTTATTTTTGTGGATTCAAGAAGAGGTCAAGATCGAGTTTGGTGTGAATTCTAGGTGTTTGTTATGCCCGTTGTTAGCCGTGGATAGGCGTTTGTTAGGGCGATTTGACGGTCAGAGGTGATTACCTGATTGGGTCTGTAAATCTGCTATTAGGCTCTAGATTAAAAACCCTAAGATGAGTTCGATTTTCAGAAACATGTCTAGGAAATCCACAGACTCTCAAGACACTGTAGTTAACAGTGAAGAGATTAATTATCCTAAGATCCAAAATGATTTAGATAATTGGAAATTACCCAAGGTGCCTAATCAAGAAATTTATAAGAAAGGAACCTTCAGCTTTTTCACAGACTACACCATTAAAACTTCAGAACAGTCAGTAACCCTGGAGCAAGAAGATCAAGTCATTAGGCTCTTAGATAGTAAGTCCATCGATAAGCATAAGCGTGATAACTATAATTTCATACACTTTAGTATGATTCAAGCAGCAACTAAGCCTTTGACAAGATTAGGTTTAAACACCTCAATTGTCATGTGTTTAAGGGATAATAGGCATCTCGATTATCCAGATTCTATTATAGGAGCAGTCCAAGCAGGATTAAATGCTGGTCCTGTTTACTTCCAGTGTTTTCCTAACTTCACCGTCAGATTAAAAGATGCCGACATCTTAGATTCGGTTGTTCTTCATGTTAAGACTCATAGTTTTAAGTTTAAGGAAGGAAACAGTCTTGTTTCCATCATTATCAGGTTCGCCTACAAGAGCATGACTACAAGCGTTGGATCTGGAGCATTGTGCCCCAGCCCCAAAGGTGAAACCACTCTTTTCCATTCAGATATGCTAAGTAAGTCCAATTTCATAGTTCCTAAGCAAATTATGTGGAAGGATGTTGAGTTTCCTGAAACTTGGCATTTTTCTAATGCTGTCCCAGTTATTGAGCAAAGATCTGAAAGCATTGAACAAATTGTTCAATATCCTGATGGAGGAGGAGATCTGATTTTCTCCAACTCTTTCCGTCATTCTAGCATCCCTAGATTTTCAGATTTTGAGCCCTCTAGAGCTTCAACTTCTTCTATCCCTGTAAGAGTCACTAGGACAGAAGAAGGACCCACTTCAGCAAATCCTAAAAACATTAAGCTAACTGGTGTTAGGAGTCAAACCAATTTGGCCAGACCCTACTATACAGTCGATCAAGAGTCTACCCAAGGTTCTCAGCAGGTAGATAATCAGGAAGCATCTCCTGATGTGTCTCCCACATACTCCCAGATGATTGGCACTGTAAGCGAAAGTGATGAGGACTTTGAAATCAACAAAGATCTCTTAAGAAAAGACTTCTATTCTGAAGTCAACAAGGAAAAACGTGATTGGTTCTTTAGATCCGTCCCTAAGGTCATTAGAACCATTTACCAAGAAGAATTTTACTCTTATTTAGGACAAGAAAAGAAAAACATTAAGTATTGGATCTGGTTTGAACTCTTCAAACAAGATGATCATCCAGATTATCCATGTAAGCATATTAACGTCATATCCAGCAAAACTAAGATATGGAAAACCAGTGATGACACTGTCATTGAGTCAATCCATCCTCCTGAAGCTAAGATAGAAAAGGACATTAATGGAACCATAGTCATAGCCTCCCCTTTTAAGACCAAGCATGAGGAAAAAGGAAATGCTAGTGCAGTTGATGTTAAAAGAGTCATGGAACAACTTAATTACACTAATATGTTTCTTAGGACTCTTGGTGATCAATTCAACAGGATTGAAGAGATCATAGAAACACAAGACCACATTAAGACAACATTTGTTAAAAAAGATAATAAGCCTTTATTTAAGCCTTTTGAATTTTCTAAGAAATTTCAAGAAAATCCCCATGTTGACCAAGCCTTGGTTGACAGAATAAGCCAAAAGGTTAGAGATGCCATAATGATCCCTGAGACACCTCAGACTTCTCAAAGGAGAGTTAACATGGTAAAAGGAGAAATTAATTCTGAAGCAAAGGCTGATGAGTTAATTAAAATTTTTGAGGAACCTCCAAATCAAGCAGTTATGAGGATTATTGGGAACCAAGAGCCACCTAGATCTAGGAATTATTACCCTAGGCCTTCCTTTCCTGACATGAAGTATGAGGAAAGAAACCAGTATACACAAGCATCTTACACTAGTGGCACTATCTATGAATGGAACATAGATGGCATGACTGAGTACAATGTACTCACTAAGCTTCAAGAAATGACCATGGTAAGCACAGCCTATAATTTAAACAATAGGTTATCTGACCATGCTGTAGCTCAGACAATTGTTGCTGGGTTCACAGGACAGCTTAAGGGTTGGTGGGATAATTATCTCACTTATGAAGATAGGAATGATATTCTTAAAGCCTATAGGATTAATGAAAACAATGAAATTGTCAAGGACGAAGATGGACAAGATATTGAGGATGCTGTGGCAACTCTTATCTATTCCATATCTAAGCATTTCATTGGAGATCCTGCAAAAATTAAGGATAAGACTGCAGATCTCTTAACCAACCTTAAATGCCCTAAGCTTCATGATTTTAGATGGTATAAAGAAGTGTTCTTAACCAAAGTCATGTTAAGATCAGACTGTAATCAGTCTTTTTGGAAAGAAAAATTTATCTCAGGTCTACCTAAGCTTTTTTCTGAGAAGATTAGAATTAAGATAAGGGAACAGTTTAACGGACAAATCCCTTATGATAAGCTAACCTATGGACAAATCATAAGCATTGTCATAGCAGAAGGAATTAAACTGTGCAATGACTTTAAGCTTAAGCAACAAATAAAAAATGAGCAAAAAATCTACAAGAATGAATTCGACTCATTCTGTAGCCAATTTGGATTTAGTCAGAAGGAGACCATGCCTCCCTCTAAGCAAAGAAAGAAACAAGTTAGAAAGCCTAGTAAAGAAAAGTTTTATCATAGTAAGCGTGGAACTTATGGTAACTATAGGATGAATGAAACCAAGCATAATAGACATGTTCAAAGAAGAATGAACAAGGATGCCCAAAAAGCTCAAATTAAGCTAGAAGAGCCCTCGCCTAAACCAGTTTGCTTTAAGTGTGGCAAGGTGGGCCACTATAAGAAAGATTGCAGGGTTAAGCAGGAAATTAACAACTTAAACGCTGCTGAAGACCTAAAAAATATGCTTAAAAGAGTATTATTAAATTCCACAGAATCTGAATCAAGAACTGATTCAGACAATGAAGATGACATTAACCAACTAGATAGTAGTGGTGAGGAGATCTCAAGCCAAACTTCTAGTGACCAAGCAAATTGCGTTAAGGGTAGTTGTGATTGCCGACCTAAGACCATTAATGTTATAAGCCAGGAACAAGAGCTAGTCCTAGATGTCTTAAGAAAAGTTGAAGATGAGAAAACTAAGCAAGACCTTTATGATGTCTTTAAGAAATTAGTTAGTAAGCAAGAAGTTAAAAGGACAGTTAATCCTTATAACTTAAATGAAATATTCACGAGATTCAACCAGCAGCCTGCCAAAGAAGCCACCATTAAGGATCTTCAAGAAGAAGTAAGACAGAATAAGAAAGAGATTAGTGTCCTAAGAGAATTCACAACTCTAGGATTAACTGATCTTCAAGAACAAGTCAATAAGATTATTAAGGGTAATCTTGTTAACAAGGACAACTTTGAAGAAATTCAAGAATCCTCGCAGGTTAGCAGATACCTACTTAAATACTGTCAGTAGAGTTATTTTCCAGAGGTGGGAAGTTTCTCTTACTATAGTAATTAAGAATAAATTTGCTATTGATGTTATTGCTCTAATTGATTCCGGAGCAGCTTCAAATTGCATCCAAGAGTGCCTTGTACCCATTAAGTTCTGTAAAGGAACCACTAAAGCCCTTTTTGGAGCCAATGGTAAAAGCCTTGACATCAGATATAAGTTGTCAGAAGCCCACATTAGTAACCAAGGAATCTGTATTAAGCAAACCTTCTTTCTAGTTAAAGACCTTAAAGAGAAGGTCCTTCTAGGTATTCCCTTTTTAAGCTCCATATATCCCATATGGGTAGATAGAAAAGGGATAAAAACTAAGCTCTTAGATAAGGAAATCCTGTTTGAATTTGCTAATCCTCCTGATGTTGAAGGGATCAGCATTTTTAAGGATCAAAGCATTCAAAACAGGGATAACAATATTGATCCTTTGAATGAGGAGATTAATTTTGTAGGGCCAAACATTCCCAATGGTTTGATTGCCTCATGCATTCCATCTTTTCAAAATAATAAAATTTTTCAAAGCCTTGATAAAGATTATTTTAATATCTGCCAAACTATTTTAAGAAATTTGCAACTCAAGTATATTAAAGGAGAACATTTCCAGAACCCTGATTTCCTAATCCGTGAATTTTGCAGGATTCACAAGATCATGGCCCCCAAAAAGAATATCCAAGCTCCTCCTAAGACTTCTGATTCCCAACCAAGCAAAACCCCTTCTCCTTCTCCTCATAAAATGCTTTGGAGCCAACAAGTTGAAGAAGAAGAAGCAAGGCTTCTTTCTTCTAATCCCCTATCAAGCAAAATGTTATCTTTATACTATGAGCATTCTAATCCACCCAAAGCAACCCAATATCCAACCATTTCAGGGTCTCAGACCTTTAAGCAAATCGCTACAACTAATCCCTCTCAAAAGGAATTAGTTCCAAGCTCATCATTTTCAAACAAGCAAATTGTGGTGGCTGCCAACCCCACACCTCTTTCAGCAAAATCAAGGTATCGGCAAAAAGATCTTAATCAACCCCTTTTTACAATTGAAAGGGAATTTTTCTCTGAAAACCCCAGAGAGATAGCAGCTAAAGCTTTCCATGAAAATTTTCACTATCCCTCTGGTGACCTTTTAAAAACAAGAGGATTTTTTGAAGCTATCCTTGTGGAAACTGGCTCTGTTAAGATTAAGCACAATGCTTATAAATTCAGCAATTCAGATCTGGCATTCTCCACCTGCCATATTTACAAGGTTCTTACTATTAAGCAATGGGGAAATCCTAATTTATCAAGGGAATTTTCCAAACCTTCAAAACCCAGATTCTTCAACTATTGGGACTATCAAAGAGCATGGTTCAATGCTTTTTTAATTCAGAACAAGGACTTTCATCATTCATGGATGTTCTATTTCCCATCTAAGCATCAAATCTCTTATTTTCCCTTTTGGTTTAATGACTGGTGGGCTTATTTTGGTCCAACCGACAAGATTCTTCCTAAGCTTGTCTTTGATGGCTTTGAGTTATTTAAAACCTCTTTCCTTCCTCCTAAAGAGCTTTCAGTTTTTTCCCCTTTGTTATTCTTCTTCAGCGAATTTGGCCTTGCATGGATAGTCCAATGGGACTATATTATTATTTCAGACGAATCAGCAGCTTTTCCAGTCCTTGGAAGAACCTTCAAAACTAAGTGGTGGGATGCATTAAAAAATGATGCCTCAATCCAAGCAGTAAAACAATATTTTCTCAAGCATCCTGCACAAGCCTCAACTTCTGAAGATATGTCTCAGTTTCTCCTAAAAAAGCAACAGCTCCAAGCTAAGCTAGCCGCTGCAAGGACACCTCAAGAGTTTCATAATATCCTTGACCAATGCAGTTCTAGCTTCTCTCAAGAAGATTCTTATGCTGAGTCAGATGATTCCAATACTAATTATCTCCAAGACAACGAAGATGACTGTGAAGGCATTCTCCCTCCCATAAGAAAATCAACCAACTGATGATGTTCAGCTCTTTTCAAACCCGTGATCATTACAGTTCAAGAAAGCTTTGCTTGGTGCTTACATGGTTGGGAAAGAAGAAAGGGAGAAGGGGAAAGCTTAAGAGAGAGAGGGGCTTACATGGTAGAGAGAGAGTTTAGAGAGAAGGAGAGAATGGGAGAAGAAGGAGAAAATTTTGTTATGCTTACAAGAGAGGAGAAAGTCTCCTTAAATAGCCAAAAAAGGAATCTTGCATAGTAGTGAATAGTTCTGGTGAATAGTAACCGGCGGCTACTATTTACCGTTTGACTAATACTGTAGCGGTCAACATAATTATTGCTTTTGTCGGTGCTTTCAGCTGAAAAGGACTGAAAAGGTTGTCTGCTTAGTTGACAAGTTGACTGTCAGGCTGTCTGCTTAAACTGCGGGTTTATTGGTGGAGAGAGGATCAAAAAGGTGACTGTACTCCTTTCTGGTTTCTTCTAAGAGCTTGAATTCTTCAGTGTCAGATTTGAAGGGAAGAGGATCTGTTCTTTTATTGCAAAATATCTGATGGAATGAATCTGCAGTAATAAGATATCCAGAAGTTTTAGGATAGGCTTCAAAGTCTCTGCTAATAATCCTGGCCCTCTAATGCTTGATCTACTTGATTAGAGGTTCAGCACAGATGTCAGACTGTTCCAGAGTGGCTGATAGTAAGGTTGGTCTTCTGTTTTGGTAATAGATGGAAATCAGGTGCTGAGCTGGGATGAGGCTTCCATTTGATATCCATTCTGGGGCCTTGCTGATAATGATTGCTTCAGAGAATTTTTTGTTTACTTTAAAACCTAGAGATAGGCTTAAAGCAACTTTTCTTCCAAAACCACTTAATTAGCTGGGATCAGAACAGATTATCTGATTAACCAAACCATGATCCAAAAGCTTTTCTAGAGTTAATAATATTTCTTCACCCTTAAATGTTCGGCTGATTGGCTGGTAGTACTGCAGATCAAGACAGACTCTGCTAATGATGAAGTTTCTGTTGCAGTTGCAATGAAGCTTTTTGATGTCTTTTTTATAACAAAAGGGATCATCCATGAAACAACAAAATTTAGAGCCATCATATTCCATGTCTTTGACAAACTTTAGACCAGGAACCTTGAGGCCAGGGATAGCTGAGAGATAATAATGAAGATCTTGAAGATAGGAAGAAATGAAAACTTGTCTTTCTTCTGCTGAGGCTTTGGCTTTCTCATAGATCAGAATTTTGAGATCCTCTTGGTCTTACTTAAGAGAGTAGATATTTTCTCTTTTGAGATGATACATTCTCAACTTAAGATAATTCCACTCTTCCTCACTTAATTTTCTTACAGCTACCAGTGGGGTAGACTGCGAATTCTCACTTTTTTCCAGTGGGGAAAAAAGGGCTTGGTATTTCTGTAGCTTTTTTTCCAGAAATTTACATTTTTCCTGCAAATAAAAATTTCTTTTGACAAGATCAGGGTTAGGATTAAGAAGTGAGTGTGTGTGAGAGGGCTCTTCCACAGAGTGGGAAGAGATTGGGCTGGTTTTAATCTTGGATGAGGAGTGCTTAGGAGAGCTTGAACTAATTGGGCAAGGGGCTTGATCATAATAAAGCGGCATGAACTTTTCAGAAAGGGCTGAATGGTTTTTCATAGAATCTAGGGATTTCTTAAGAGGTTGTTTGTCTTTTTTGGGAGCCATGGTCAAGTGAATTCTGCAAAAATTCACGAGTTAAGAAACCAGGGATTGAGTTATTTTCTCCTTTAATATACTCAATTTGAAAATTAAAATTGCTTAAAATAGCTTGCTATCTAGCAAAAATATGCTTAGAAGCTATATTTTTAACATCTTTTTGTAAAACTGATTTTGCAGATTTACAATCAACTCTTAATAAAAATTCTTGATTTAAAAGATCATCTTGAAATTTTGAAATGCATAAAACAATGCTTAAAATTTCTTTTTTGATGGTGCTATAGTTGAGTTGGGCATTATTCCAAGTTCTTGAAGTAAACCTAACCAACTTTTCTTGATCGTCCACCTTTTGCTTAAGAATTCCCCCAAAACCAATGTCAGAAGCATCAGTTTCAACAATTTTAAAGGCTTTAGGATCAGCTAATGCTAGACAAGGGAGAGTCTTGACTCTAGACTTAACCGTTCTGACAATCTTGGTATGATTTTCATCCCAAGGAACTGGACTTTTCTTAAGTCTTTGTCTTAAAGGGGCACAAATAAGGCTTAACTCCTGAATGAAGTCTGAAACATAATTAAGGCTTCCTAAGAAACGTTGTAATTGTTTCTTATCCTTAATCTCATCAAGGAACTTATCTGCAAATTCTAAAGATCTTTGAATTGGGGTAATGGTTCCTTGATAAATGTGATGTCCTAGGAACCTAATCTTAGTTTGGAAAAGATTAATCTTAGTGGCAGATAGGCTTAAGTCATTATACTTAACAGTCTGAACAAACTTGTTGAGATGCTTCCAATGCTGCTCAACAGAATCTGAATAAACCAAGACATCATCAATGTAAACAATAATGAAATCAGAAAATTGATTAAAGATGTCATTCATAATATTCTGGAATTCAGAAGGTGCATTCTTAAGACCAAAGGGCATTACATTCCATTCGTAATGTCCAAAGGGAACGACAAAGGCTGTTTTATACCTGTCTTTTTCTGCAATCTGGATTTGCCAAAATCCTGATTTCATGTCGAACTTAGAAAAAACTTTAGACTTAACTAACCTTTGTAGGAGGTCTTTCTTATTTGGAATAGGATACCTAATCCATCTTAAGGCGTCATTAAGGGGCTTATAATTTATGACTAATCTAGGTGTTCCTCTTTCTAGTTCGGCTTGTTTCTGGACATAGAAGGCTGAGCAACTCCATGGGGACTTAGATGCCCTAATTAACTTCTTATTAAGGAGATCCTGTGTCTCCTTTTCACAATAGCTTAACAAATCCTTATTCATCTGAATGGGTCTTGCTTTAGTAGGAATGTTCTTCTCACTAAATTCCGGTTCATAGGGTAATTCTACCTCATGTTGTTTCCTGTGCCAAAATGCATTAGGAGTGCTTGAGCAAACTTCCTTAATAATCTTCTTCTTAAAGTTTTCTATTGCTTCTTGGGTTTTCTTAACACTCAGCTGGTATTCTATCCTAACAAAATTAATCTCTTGTTTTAAGAGATTAACATGGTATTCCTTGGCCTGGATTACCTGGTTTAAAGTGTTAATACCTCTCTCTTCAAGAGGGTTTGCGAACTTAAAAAGGATTTCACTGTCTAAAAGTTTTGTTCTTATACCTTGGTCATCTATCCACATAGGATAGATAGAGCTTAAAAAAGGTGCTCCAAGAAGAACTTTCTCTTTGAGATCTTTGACAAGTATAAAGGTTTGCTTGATACAAATGCCTTGATTACAAATATGAGCATCAGATAGCTTATATTCAATGAAAAGTCTTTTACCATTAGGACCAAAAAGTTTTTGTTTAGTTTTTTCATAAAGCTGGGTTGGCACTAAACCTTCTTGTATACAATTTAAAGATGCTCTTGAATCAATTAAAGCAATAAGATCAATAGCAAATCTATTCTTGATTACTATAGTAACAGGGACTTCCCATCTTTGGGAAATAACCTTACTAACAGTATTCAAGTACACATCTGCTTCTTCCTCATTGGCTTGTGAAGATTCAAGAACCTCATCAAGGTTGTTAACAGGATTTCCAACAATAATCCTATTAATTTGTCCTTGGAGATCAGTTAAACCAAAAGTTGTGAATTCTCTTAAATCCTTAATCTCCTTCTTATACTGCCTTATTTCTTCTTGAAGATCCTTAATAGTTACCTCATTGGCAGGCTGCTGGCTAAATCTTGTAAATATTTCATTTAAATTATAAGGATTAACCGTCCTCTTAACTCCTTGCTTACTGACTGACTTCCTAAAGACATCATAGAGATCTTGCTTAGTTTTCTCATCTTCAACCTTTCTTAAGACATCTAAAACTAGCTCTTGTTCTTGGCTTATAACATTAATGGTCTTATGTTGGTAATCACAATCGTGCTCTGCTTGGTTACTAGGAGTTTGGCATGAGATATTTTTTCCCATATCATCTTCATTGTCTGAATCAGTCTTTGTGAAGTTTAATTGTTTCTTAGAGTTTTCCTTGACTTCTTGGGGATAAATGGATTCTAGGACAGTTTCTTCACTAGCTTTCCATATCTTAGTTTTACTGGATACGACATTAATACGCTTACATGGATAATTTGGATGATCATCTTGTTTGAAGAGTTCAAACCAGATCCAATACTTAATGTTTTTCTTTTCTTGTCTTAAATAAGAGTAAAACTCTTCTTGGTAAATGGTTCTAATGACCTTAGGAACGGATCTAAAGAACCAATCACGTTTTTCCTTGTTGACTTCAGAATAGAAGTCTTTTCTTAAGAGATCTTTGTTGATTTCAAAGTCCTCATCACTTTCGCTTACAGTGCCAATCATCTGGGAGTATGTGGGAGACACATCAGGAGATGCTTCCTGATTATCTACCTGCTGAGAACCTTGGGTAGACTCTTGATCGACTGTATAATAGGGTCTGGCCAAATTGGTTTGACTCCTAACACCAGTTAGCTTAATGTTTTTAGGATTTGCTGAAGTGGGTCCTTCTTCTGTCCTAGTGACTCTTACAGGGATAGAAGAAGTTGAAGCTCTAGAGGGCTCAAAATCTGAAAATCTAGGGATGCTAGAATGACGGAAAGAGTTGGATAAAATCAGATCTCCTCCTCCATCAGGATATTGAACAATTTCTTCAATGCTTTCAGATCTTTGCTCAATAACTGGGACAGCATTAGAAAAATGCCAAGTTTCAGGAAACTCAACATCCTTCCACATAATTTGCTTAGGAACTATGAAATTGGACTTACTTAGCATATCTGAATAGAAAAGAGTGGTTTCACCTTTAGGGCTAGTGCACAATGCTCCAGATCCAACGCTTGTAGTCATGCTCTTGTAGGCGAACCTGATAATGATGGAAACAGGACTGTTTCCTTCCTTAAACTTAAAACTATGAGTCTTAACATGAAGAACAACCGAATCTAAGATGTCAGCATCTTTTAATCTGACGGTGAAGTTAGGAAAACACTGGAAGTAAACAGGACCAGCATTTAATCCTGCTTGGACTGCTCCTATAATAGAATCTCGATAATCGAGATGCCTATTATCCCTTAAACACATGACAATTGAGGTGTTTAAACCTAATCTTGTCAAAGGCTTAGCTACTGCTTGAATCATACTAAAGTGTATGAAATTATAGTTATCACGCTTATGCTTATCGATGGACTTACTATCTAAGAGCCTAATGACTTGATCTTCTTGCTCCAAGGTTACTGACTGTTCTGAAGTTTTAATGGTGTAGTCTGTGAAAAAGCTGAAGGTTCCTTTCTTATAAATTTCTTGATTAGGCACCTTAGGTAATTTCCAATTATCTAAATCATTTTGGATCTTAGGATAATTAATCTCTTCACTGTTAACTACAGTGTCTTGAGAGTCTGTGGATTTCCTAGACATGTTTCTGAAAATTGAACTCATCTTAGGGTTTTTAATCTAGAGCCTAATAGCAAATTTACAGACCCAATCAGGTAATCACCTCTGACCATCAAATCGCCCTAACAAACGCCTATTCACGGCTAACAACAGGCATAACCCGGCGAGGATCGCCCCAGGCAAACTGCTACCTCTCCTAGGATAGATCAAAAAACACCCAAAATGGACCCGACTTCCCTTCCCATGGCTCTGATACCATAAACACCCAGGACAAGGTACTATGCAATGAAAGGATGCAATTATGCCAAAATTCAAAAGGGGTTAGAGAAATCGAAAATAAACCAAAATGATAATCAAATAAATTTACAGGAAAGGAACACAAATTAAAACCTACCCAGCCATATAGGCAGATCTACAAACTTGAAATTTAAAGCATAAAACCATCCATGTAGGAGGTACAAAACAAAATAAAAGTCAAACACCAGCCATGTAGGCGGTAAACATAAAGCTTGAAAATTAAAAGATAAAACTTGAAACTGAAACTTGAAAATTACATAGATATATTACATAGTGGAGATACAAGGTTCGAATAGCTTACAATGGAAGAGGAAAGCTTTTTGAAGAAAGCTTTGGTTGGTGCTTACATGGTTGGGAAAGAAGAAAGGGCGAAGGGGAAAGCTTAAGAGAGAGAGGGGCTTACATGGTAGAGAGAGAGTTTAGAGAGAAGGAGGAGAGAATGAGAGAAGAAGGAGAAAATTTTGTTATGCTTATAAGAGAGGAGAAAGTCTCCTTAAATAGCCAAAAAAGGAATCTTGCATAGTAGTGAATAGTTCTGGTGAATAGTAACCGTCGGCTACTATTTACCTTTTGACTAATACTGTAACGGCTGGCAAAATTATTGCTTTGTTGGTGCTTTCGGCTGAAAGGGCTGAAAAGGCTGCTTGCTAGGCTGTCATGCTGTCTATTAGGCTGTCTGCTTGAACTGTAATGATCACGGGCTTGAAAAGAGCTGAACATCATCAGTTGGTTGATTTTCTTATGGGAGGGAGAATGTCTTCACAGTCATCTTCGTTGTCTTGGAGATAATTAGTATTGGAATCATCTGACTCAGCATAAGAATCTTCTTGAGGGAAGCTAGAACTGCATTGGTCAAGGATATTCTGAAACTCTTGAGGTGTCCTTACAGCGGCTAGCTTAGCTTGGAGCTGTTGCTTTTTTAGGAGAAACTGAGACATATCTTCAGAAGTTGAGGCTTGTGCAGGATGCTTGAGAAAATATTGTTTTACTGCTTGGACTGAGGCATCATTTTTTAATGCATCCCACCACTTAGTTTTGAAGGTTCTTCCAAGGACTGGAAAAGCTGCTGATTCGTCTGAAATAATAATATAGTCCCATTGGACTATCCATGTAAGGCCAAATTCGCTGAAAAAGAATAACAAAGGGGAAAAAACTGAAAGCTCTTTAGGAGGAAGGAAAGAGGTTTTAAATAACTCAAAGTCATCAAAGACAAGCTTAGGAAGAATCTTGTCGGTTGGACCAAAATAAGCCCACCAGTCATTAAACCAAAAGGGAAAATAAGAGATTTGATGCTTAGATGGGAAATAGAACATCCATGAATGATGGAAGTCCTTGTTCTGAATTAAAAAAGCATTGAACCATGCTCTTTGATAGTCCCAATAGTTGAAGAATCTGGGTTTTGAAGGTTTGGAAAATTCCCTTGATAAATTGGGATTTCCCCATTGCTTAACAGTAAGAACCTTGTAAATATGGCAGGTGGAGAATGCCAAATCTGAATTGCTGAATTTATCAGCATTGTGCTTAATCTTAACAGAGCCAGTTTCCACAAGGATAGCTTCAAAAAATCCTCTTGTTTTTAAAAGGTCACCAGAGGGATAGTGAAAATTTTCATAGAAAGCTTTAGCTGCTATCTCTCTGGGGTTTTCAGAGAAAAATTCCCTTTCAATTGTAAAAAGGGGTTGATTAAGATCTTTTTGCCGATACCTTGATTTTGCTGAAAGAGGTGTGGGGTTGGCAGCCACCACAATTTGCTTGTTTGAAAATGATGAGCTTGGAACTAATTCCTTTTGAGAGGGATTAGTTGTAGCGATTTGCTTAAAGGTCTGAGACCCTGAAATGGTTGGAGATTGGGTTGCTTTGGGTGGATTAGAATGCTCATAGTATAAAGATAACATTTTGCTTGATAGGGGATTAGAAGAAAGAAGCCTTGCTTCTTCTTCTTCAACTTGTTGGCTCCAAAGCATTTTATGAGGAGAAGGAGAAAGGGTTTTGCTTGGTTGGGAATCAGAAGTCTTAGGAGGAGCTTGGATATTCTTTTTGGGGGCCATGATCTTGTGAATCCTGCAAAATTCACAGATTAGGAAATCAGGGTTATAGAAATGTTCTCCTTTAATATACTTGAGTTGCAAATTTCTTAAAATAGTTTGGCAGATATTAAAATAATCTTTATCAAGGCTTTGAAAAATTTTATTATTTTGAAAAGATGGAATGCATGAGGCAATCAAACCATTGGGAATGTTTGGCCTTACAAAATTAATCTCCTCATTCAAAGGATCAATATTGTTATCCCTGTTTTGAATGCTTTGATCCTTAAAAATGCTGATCCCTTCAACATCAGGAGGATTAGCAAATTCAAACAGGATTTCCTTATCTAAGAGCTTAGTTTTTATCCCTTTTCCATCTACCCATATGGGATATATGGAGCTTAAAAAGGGAATACCTAGAAGGACCTTCTCTTTAAGGTCTTTAACTAGAAAGAAGGTTTGCTTAATACAGATTCCCTGGTTACTAATGTGGGCTTCTGACAACTTATATCTGATGTCAAAGCTTTTACCATTGGCTCCAAAAAGGGCTTTAGTGGTTCCTTTACAGAACTTAATGGGTACCAGGCACTCTTGGATGCAATTTGAAGCTGCTTCGGAATCAATTAGAGCAATAACATCAATAGCAAATTTATTCTTAATTACTATAGTAAGAGAAACTTCCCACCTCTGGAAAATAACTCTACTGACAGTATTTAAGTAGGTATCTGCTAACCTGCGAGGATTCTTGAATTTCTTCAAAGTTGTCCTTGTTAACAAGATTACCCTTAATAATCTTATTGACTTGTTCTTGAAGATCAGTTAATCCTAGAGTTGTGAATTCTCTTAGGACACTAATCTCTTTCTTATTCTGTCTTACTTCTTCTTGAAGATCCTTAATGGTGGCTTCTTTGGCAGGCTGCTGGTTGAATCTCGTGAATATTTCATTTAAGTTATAAGGATTAACTGTCCTTTTAACTTCTTGCTTACTAACTAATTTCTTAAAGACATCATAAAGGTCTTGCTTAGTTTTCTCATCTTCAACCTTTCTTAAGACATCTAGGACTAGCTCTTGTTCCTGGCTTATAACATTAATGGTCTTAGGTCAGTAATCACAACTACCCTTAACGCAATTTGCTTGGTCACTAGAAGTTTGGCTTGAGATCTCCTCACCACTACTATCTAGTTGGTTAATGTCATCTTCATTGTCTGAATCAGTTCTTGATTCAGATTCTGTGGAATTTAATAATACTCTTTTAAGCATATTTTTTAGGTCTTCAGCAGCGTTTAAGTTGTTAATTTCCTGCTTAACCCTACAATCTTTCTTATAGTGGCCCACCTTGCCACACTTAAAGCAAACTGGTTTAGGCGAGGGCTCTTCTAGCTTAATTTGAGCTTTTTGGGCATCCTTGTTCATTCTTCTTTGAACATGTCTATTATGCTTGGTTTCATTCATCCTATAGTTACCATAAGTTCCACGCTTACTATGATAAAACTTTTCTTTACTAGGCTTTCTAACTTGTTTCTTTCTTTGCTTGGAGGGAGGCATGGTCTCCTTCTGACTAAATCCAAATTGGCTACAAAATGAGCCGAATTCATTCTTGTAGATTTTTTGCTCATTTTTTATTTGTTGCTTAAGCTTAAAGTCATTGCACAGTTTAATTCCTTCTGCTGTGACAATGCTTATGATTTCTCCATAGGTTAGCTTATCATAAGGGATTTGTCCGTTAAATTGTTCCCTTATCTTAATTCTAATCTTCTCAGAAAAAAGCTTAGGTAGACCTGAGATAAATTTTTCTTTCCAAAAAGACTGATTACAGTCTAATCTTAACATGACTTTGGTTAAGAACACTTCTTTATACCATCTAAAATCATGAAGCTTAGGGCATTTAAGGTTGGTTAAGAGATCTGCAGTCTTATCCTTAATTTTTGCAGGATCTCCAATGAAATGCTTAGATATGGAATAGATAAGAGTTGCCACAGCATCCTCAATATCTTGTCCATCTTCGTCCTTGACAATTTCATTGTTTTCATTAATCCTATAGGCTTTAAGAATATCATTCCTATCTTCATAAGTGAGATAATTATCCCACCAACCCTTAAGCTGTCCTGTGAACCCAGCAACAATTGTCTGAGCTACAGCATGGTCAGATAACCTATTGTTTAACTTATAGGTTGTGCTTACCATGGTCATTTCTTGAAGCTTAGTGAGTACATTGTACTCAGTCATGCCATCTATGTTCCATTCATAGATAGTGCCACTAGTGTAAGATGCTTGTGTATACTGGTTTCTTTCCTCATACTTCATGTCAGGAAAGGTAGGCCTAGGGTAATAATTCCTAGATCTAGGTGGCTCTTGGTTCCCAATAATCCTCATAACTGCTTGATTTGGAGGTTCCTCAAAAATTTTAATTAACTCATCAGCCTCTGCTTCAGAATTAATTTCTCCTTTTACCATGTTAACTCTCCTTTGAGAAGTCTGAGGTGTCTCAGGGATCATTATGGCATCTCTAACCTTTTGGCTTATTCTGTCAACCAAGGCTTGGTCAACATGGGGATTTTCTTGAAATTTCTTAGAGAATTCAAAAGGCTTAAATAAAGGCTTATTATCTTTTTTAACAAATGTTGTCTTAATGTGGTCTTGTGTTTCTATGATCTCTTCAATCCTGTTGAATTGATCACCAAGAGTCCTAAGAAACATATTAGTGTAATTAAATTGTTCCATGACTCTTTTAACATCAACTGCACTAGCATTTCCTTTTTCCTCATGCTTGGTCTTAAAAGGGGAGGCTATGACTATGGTTCCATTAATGTCCTTTTCTATCTTAGCTTCAGGAGGATGGATTGACTCAATGACAATGTCATCACTGGTTTTCCATATCTTAGTTTTGCTAGATATGACGTTAATACGCTTACATGGATAATCTGGATGATCATCTTGTTTGAAGAGTTCAAACCAGATCCAATACTTAATGTTTTTCTTTTCTTGTCTTAAATAAGAGTAAAATTCTTCTTGGTAAATGGTTCTAATGACCTTAGGGACGGATCTAAAGAACCAATCACGTTTTTCTTTGTTGCCTTCAGAATAGAAGTCTTTCCTTAAGAGGTCTTTGTTGATTTCAAAGTCCTCATCACTTTCGCTTACAGTGCCAATCATCTGGGAGTATGTGGGAGACACATCAGGAGATGCTTCCTGATTATCTACCCGCTGAGAACCTTGGGTAGACTCTTGATCGACTGTATAATAGGGTCTGGCCAAATTGGTTTGACTCCTAACACCAGTTAGCTTAATGTTTTTAGGATTTGCTGAAGTGGGTCCTTCTTCTGTCCTAGTGACTCTTACAGGGATAGAAGAAGTTGAAGCTCTAGAGGGCTCAAAATCTGAAAATCTAGGGATCCTAGAATGACGGAAAGAGTTGGAGAAAATCAGATCTCCTCCTCCATCAGGATATTGAACAATTTCTTCAATGCTTTCAGATCTTTGCTCAATAGCTGGGACAGCATTAGAAAAATGCCAAGTTTCAGGAAACTCAACATCCTTCCACATAATTTGCTTAGGAACTATGAAATTGGACTTACTTAGCATATCTGAATGGAAAAGAGTGGTTTCACCTTTGGGGCTGGTGCACAATGCTCCAGATCCAACGCTTGTAGTCATGCTCTTGTAGGCGAACCTGATAATGATAAAAACAGGACTGTTTCCTTCCTTAAACTTAAAACCATGAGTCTTAACATGAAGAACAACCGAATCTAAGATGTCGGCATCTTTTAATCTAACGGTGAAGTTAGGAAAACACTGGAAGTAAACAGGACCAGCATTTAATCCTGCTTGGACTGCTCCTATAATAGAATCTCGATAATCGAGATGCCTATTATCCCTTAAACACATGACAATTGAGGTGTTTAAACCTAATCTTGTCAAAGGCTTAGCTGCTGCTTGAATCATACCAAAGTGTATGAAATTATAATTATCACGCTTATGCTTATCGATGGACTTACTATCTAAGAGCCTAATGACTTGATCTTCTTGCTCCAGGGTTACTGACTGTTCTGAAGTTTTAATGGTGTAGTCTGTGAAAAAGCTGAAGGTTCCTTTCTTATAAATTTCTTGATTAGGCACCTTGGGTAATTTCCAATTATCTAAATCATTTTGGATCTTAGGATAATTAATCTCTTCACTGTTAACTACAGTGTCTTGAGAGTCTGTGGATTTCCTAGACATGTTTTTGAAAATCGAACTCATCTTAGGGTTTTTAATCTAGAGCCTAATAGCAGATTTACAGACCCAATCAGGTAATCACCTCTGACCGTCAAATCGCCCTAACAAGCGCCTATCCACGGCTAACAACGGGCATAACCCGACAAGGATCGCCTCAGGCAAACTGCTACCTCTCCTAGGATAGATCAAAAAACACCCAAAACGGACCCGACTTCCCTTCCCATGGCTCTGATACCATAAACACCCATAAGAATATTGCACACGTCCCTGGGCTGGGCCTTCCGGCCCTGGCTGCCCATACAACCACCGGAGGACTTGTGTGTCAAGAGCGTGTTTAGGTACCTACCAGAGTCCTAGGCAACTCCCGTCAGAGGCGTTACCGTCACCAGTGAGCGGAGAGCCCCACTTCGCTCCAATGACCTCTAGGTCATGGGTGAGAGTTCTCACTGATGTCACGCCTGAATTTGGCACGTCAGGACGAGGGCTCTGATACCATTGCATATATATATATATATATATATAGAAATAAAATAGTTTATTTTTAGAACATATTATTATCGATCCCTTCCTAAAATATTTAATATGCATGCCTAGTAGTAATTAATTTACTTAAGGATTGGGATTAATTAATATTTAATTAGGCCTAATGGATTATGTATTTAAGTAACTTTGTGATAAAAGTTCTAACTTGTATGTTATGATAAGAGACTTTGGAATAAAGTCTAATTTGTATGTTATATAACATTTCTTGGCCACAAGTCCACAAACTGACCATATTTTACTCAAACAATGAATTTCTGAAGTTGATTTGACTGCTTTAAAGTACTAGGATTAAGCTCTAAGAAATTTGGCCACTGAAGGATCCCTGCATTGGAAACTAGCAATCGTTCAAAGCATTTGAAGGAACTAAACCCAGCAGTAAAGGAACTAATTCATAATTCAACACCAGCAACCTATATATTTCAACGAACTAAACCCAGAATTAAGACCACCAGACCATACCTTATAAAGGAACTGAACTCATAATTAGCAGTAATACCAAACTCTTAACAGTTGTAAGAAACACCCATACTTCAGTTCCTCTTGATATATCACCATTTTTGCAATTATTTGCTGACTACCTACTCTTTTCTGTTCCATTTTTTTCATCACAATACCAGTACAAGAGGTAAATTAATGTACCAGCTTCAATCCATTCATAGCACTGATCACTATGACAAAAAGACAAAAACAGATGACTTAAAATTTTATCTTCCTATTTGCATGATATTATTAATCATATTGTATGATGGCCCCAGTCAATCAATATGATGAGAAGTTCAAGGAGATTAAGAATTGAAAAAGCTCCAGTAAACTAGTTTACAAGCACCATATTTCTTACCTGGCTGCATCAATGCAGGAGTAAAGGCCAGCGTGCTTAGCATCCATATATGGGCGTGAGTAAATACAAGTAGCCAGAGCTGCATCAAAGTTTTCTAAGGATGAATTTTCTCCATTTTTTTAGACAACCATAGAACCGTCCATAGACAAGTCCTTCGTTCATTCAAACTTTCCACGAGGACCCAAACCTTGGGTTGCTGACTGCGTCCACTACATCCAATACTAGATAATACAGGACATTCAACCAGATCCTCCTTACAAAACACACTCTAATGTCTCAATCCTGACAAAAATATAGGTATTAACCTAACAAAAGAGGTTCTAAACATAGAATTCATAAAACAAAAATGATATAACTGCAGATATTGCAGTCAGATTTATCTTACTTGTAAGGAATGCAATCATCTCTCAACTAAGGAAATTTTTTTGGGGAAGCTTTATCTCTGTTTTCTCAAAGCACACAAATCTAACAAAAACTGTGAAGTGCAATTCAGAGAGAAAAATAGGTGGCTTTCTAAAGGTATGCCTCACATGTATAGTTAAACAAGTACTAAATTAAGCATGCAATCCAAGAACCAACATCCTACAGATCAGAGTTACATAAACAAGTTGGGCCTAGATGCCTTGTATGTAGTCTTCAGCTTCCTAGTGGGTGGCCTAACCTTCCTGACCACCAAAGGGAACTTGATTTTGGAGTTATGCATCTGCTTGGTGCTCTCCCTCTTGCAAAGCTTAGCTGGTATGGTGGCTGTCTTAATGATTTGAATGCATGGATACCTAACTCGGTGGCGAGAAGCCATCTCAGTATACATTTGTTCAACAGAACCATTGAGTGTAGTGTCCTGATATTCCTTGTACATGTTGTGATATCCAGTTCGGCTCTGATATCGCAACCAAATTCCATAGTTTTTTATCTTGGTGGGATTCTTCTCAAAAATCTGCAGTTAATGAGAATAACTCAGAAAAAAAAAATAAGGAAAAAGACGTTTAGGCAAGAGATATGGCTTAAGATCTGGTTCTAAAAAGGCAAATAATTACACATGCTAAAGCCCATCAATATCTTGACATGGAAGGCAGTGATCCACTCAAATTCTAAACAAACAAATAAAATAAAAGGTAATCATCTTTTCTTCAATTTAAACAATCCACTATATATTTTTCAACTTTACATGAGTTCTAAATATTTCAGTTTGTTTTCTAATATTGATAAGAGGGAAAGGGAAACAGAAGAAAAAATAAACCAAAAGAAGCTTACACACTTATCAACCCAAAGTTGCTTCTGGGAAGAGTTTCAAGTGATCATAGTTGTGGAAGTTGCTATCACTAAGTTAATTTCAGACTTGGCATCTCTGAATTTTGTAGCTCTTTGATATACAGCTATAGTTGTATAATTCTAGCTAAAGAACAATTATGTATAACTTGGAAGCTTGAGAATTATCATTCATTACCATCTTATGTCTAATGCAAAATAGTGTAGAAACGGTATCAATCTTATGCACCTACGTGGGACTGTTGGCAACTTTACAAAGCAATCAAGGTCCTTAATAAAATGACATTACAAGGTTAGAACATTAACAATAAAACATGTGATCGTCAACATTTATAAATTGATTGGTTACCGTTCTTATCTTTTATTTTATTTTTGAAAGAACAGCTACTCCAAAATATCCTATTGAAAAATCAAATGCAAAATAAAAAATAAAAAAAAGTTATACTAAGATACTGTTAATTTCCTATAATGAAATTTCTCATCTGTCTTCTACCAATGACCTAGAGAACAAGAAGGCTAAATCTTTCAAGGTCCAACAAAATTAGCTTGAGAGAGTAAAAGGAAAGTGCTTCCAGGTGGTGGTGGAGGTTAATACCTCACAAAGGACAACTCACTTCAGGAAAGTACCAACCAGCAGAAAGAAAGGTATAAGCTACATGGTGTTCAATGTGTCCAAACATTTCAAGGCTTCAAAAAGACATCCCTCCTCCCACACCCACCCACACAGATAGCCACAAGAGAGAGAGGGAGAGGGAGAGAGAGATGGGAAAGGGGATAGGTTGTTAAGTGGATTTTAGTATTTTCTACAGAGTATTGCATAGAAAGAGAGGACAGGGCTTCAGTATTGCGGGCTTTAGAATTTTCTACAGTGTATTACATAAACGGAGGAGGCTAGACCCTGGGTAAAGGGTGCTTTAGAATATTCTACTGTATATTGCATGGCACTATGTGGTTTAAATCTAAGCATGGGATGGCTCCATCCAAATAAATTAAATGAAAAAGAAACGATTTTCAATATATATATATATAGATGTTCATGAAGGTGCTGAGGTTAACACAGGGGTTGTACATAAAGGTTTGTTCTTTTGACAGCATTCTAACATAAAAAGAGTAATTCTGTTCTAAAATCATATCCACTCATCCACAAGAACTCTAATCTTCCTTTCATTTGTCATTATATTCCTCATCGTTTTTCAGTAGTCAAATCAAACAATAAAAATTGGTAATAGCATTCTGTTATTAACAAAGAATCACATAAGAACATCACTTTGATGATTGCAGCAACAGGCATTACCATTCATCCAAGAGTTTTATAATCTTTCATTTATCCATCATCATAATCCTTTTTTCTTTTTTCAATAGTCAAAACAAATAAAATTGGTAATATATATATATATATATATATGTATTAACAAAGAATAACACACTAACACCCATTCATCATCGCAATAACAAGTACCTCATTAATTGCCAAAACTTGACCATTGCTCTTCTTAACTTTCTTGAGCTTCCTCAAGAAATACCTGCCCAAGTTAATGGAACATTAATGAGCATTTATCATATTCTAGGAAAATAAAAATAAAAAACCCATAATTAAAAAACCATGCCTGTAATTAAATAAGAAATTCAAAGACAAGAAAAACAAAAACAGATGAAACTAAAAATGATTTTAAATTTAGAACAGATGTTTAGGTTTTCAAAAAATTAAGCAGAAATCTAAATAAATCCTGATGGTGGTAATAAGCTCAGCAGAGTGTTCCTAGCAATGTGATATTGAAACAGCTGAATGGAGCATTTTGTTTCTTCCGTTCCTAAACAATGAAACACCTCAAGTCAATAAACTGCTTTGATTTTTTCCTAGATTTACTCAGAAAACAAATAAAAACTATGAAGTTTAGATTAGTAAGAAAATTGAGGACAAGAAAACAAAAATAAAATCAAATCAAATTTTGAATTCAACATTTCACGTGATATGATTTTATGCGACTAATTGGTTTCTAAATTATGAAAAAACCTTCGATTCAGAAGGTCAATCTCCTTCATTTTCCCGCATTTCCTCAGTGACCATGCTGAATCAATATAGATCATAATCAAATGAAAATATAGGGCTTAGATTGCTTACCAAAACTTGGATTTGGCACGAACCTCGTTCGTAGCCCAAAGCTTCATCCTGTAGATCTTCGGATGCTCATCCGATTCCGAAGGAAGGGCCCTCCCTACTACCTGGTACTGGTGAAACTGCGCCCAAACGAACCCATTTCAGAAGCAATAGATTCAGAAATTAAATAAAACACCTATTCCTTTGCTTGGTTGCCGAGAAAATTCAGGAAAAGAAAAAGTACACCATGAGAAAAAAAAAAAAAAACACTCATTCAACTATTTGGTTCACCAAACGTTTTCTATTTTGATAGATTCAACATTATACCTATTTCCTAAAATTTACCTCTGTTTTCTAGGCAAATAAACAGAAAAATTAGGGAATATTGGATGGAATTGGGGTTTAGAATAATCATACAGACCCTGAAAGTAACCATTTTGGCGATAAGAGACAAGCTCAGGAGCAGCTTCGGAGGCCCTACGACGGGGAGACTAGGGTTTATAGCTTTTATATCCGTTTGAGGTGTGAAATGCGGGCTCTGACGCAAAACCCTAGGGGTGCGTCTGCCTGGCACAGTGAAATTAAATTAAATTAAATTAAAAAAGCATCCTTTTTTTTTTGCTGTATGGTGTGAAAAAGCATTAAATTGTGCCTTACCCTACGTTAAAACGTAAAATTAAATTAAATTAAAAAGCCTTCTTTTCTATTGTTTTTTTTTTTTTTTTTTTGTTGATAGATGCCTTCTTTTCTATTGTTGTATGGTGTAAATTTTGTACAATTGGATTTGATTTGATTTTCGAAAATTTTCAAATAATGTAAAAATTGCTTGATTTAGATAGAAATATAGCATTCCTCATGTTTAGAGTCTATTTAATAATAATTTTAAAAAATATTTTTTAAAAAAAATTGGATATTTAACAAAATTTAGAAATCATTTTTAAAAATATTAAAAATTTGTTGAAAAATCACTATAGCGTTTTTTAGGTGATTCTCCTAAAATTTGATACAATTTATTAATACGATTTGAATTTAATACATTTTTTATCAGTTTGAATTAAGTATAATCGGTTTTGATCAAATCATGACAACTGGCATAACTTATTTAATAAATATGTGATTTTTGGTTTAACTGTATAATATGAATTTGATCAAAATTGATTCATTTAATAATCTAAGTTAATTAAAATTTTACACTATTTTACCTATATTTCATTCATTTGATATTTATTTTTAAATAAATTGATCAATTGATTCATAAATATATTTAGTTAAAATATTAATTATATAAATTTATATAAAATCTAACTCAATATAATTATTAAATATGAGGATATGATTATTAAATAAATTAAAAGAATTATATAATATGTTATCTATTTAATAATTAAATAGTATTTGAGTTTATATTTTTAATCTCATCATTATTAGTGTTAGGTTTGAGTAAACTTATGTAGTAGAATATCTAAATTTAGATATAATACAAACATGACCCATCAATACAAATTATCGTCCTTTATATAAATAAATTGTCACTCCTAATATAAATATAAATAAAGGAAAGGGAAAAAAAATGGAAAAATAGAGAAAAGGAAAATCGATTGTACCACATTCATCATGTTCAGAGGATGAGAGAAGATATTGGCCTTCTATTGAAAATTCGAAAGAAAAAAAAAATTGTAACCAGTTAATGCAATAGTTGATTTTCTCTCCACCATAACGCCTCCTTTGTTACCTATTGTATTCTATTCCCAAGTTAAAAACCTAATATTTTCTCTCAACCAAAACACCTTCGTCTTTCTTGGATTTTGTGGAGTTCAACTTTCAAGAAAGTATCTCAAAAGGTCAATATTATTATTTGCTCAAATTTTATGGAGTTCATCTCACCTGTAGCAAAAATCTTCAAGAAGGATCTATTTAAAAAATAATTTCTTAAAATTGTTTTTGAAAAATATTTTTTGATTTTTGTATAACAAAAATCTATTTAAAAACCTAAAATGTTTTTAACTTATTTTTAATTTTTTTAATATGTTTTAAAAATAATTTTTATACCTAATATTTTATTTGTAATCATTCTATATGTTTGTATAATTATTTCTTAAAACAGTTCTTAAAAAATAAGTGAAAGTAACAAAAATAATTAAAATATGTTCTCTGAAGACACGTTTTTTTTATTTTTTGTTTTAGAGAGAAGAAAACTATTTTAAGAAACAGTTCTCAAACATACTCTTAGTATTTGTAGAGTTCCTTTTACTTGCAACAAAGAACCCATTGATGCCTTTCAGTCAATTTTTACCAAGACTCATCTAAATGGTCATATATTGTCTAATACTATTAAATCGTTTATTATTTTTCTATAGTATCCCTCTTAGTTCCCTTCTTTTGGTCATGATCAACTTCAACTCGAATCCCACCAATGAAAATTCAGGCTCCTTGTCAAGTAAGGCCTTCTTGAGTCCTGAATATTTGGTCTCATGCTCAAAGTGCTTCATCACTAGTGTGACAAATATAGACAACAACTAACAACAAAAGTTAGAAAACATATTATGGAATAATAAAGCTATGGTAAAGCTTTATTATGTTAGTTTCGTCTTTAACTCTACTAGTAAGAGTTATGAGGGGTAGAGCCATTAAATGCTCACAATTCTCTTTATTCAGAGGCAAGGGAGCTAGAGTTTTATCTTGAGGAGCCAAGCCATGAATAGAAGCAAAGGTATCCATCAAACCCTTAAATGTCCTATAGGAGCTAGACTCTTAAGTAGGAATAGTGGTATTACTACCCATAGAAGAAGCAAAATTCTTGTCAATGCCTTGGATAGAGCAACATTTAGAACCATCTCTTTCTTTTTTCACTATAGGAAAAGGGATATAGTGACATAGTTTTAGTTGGGGCAACAAAATCCATAACCAAAGCATATAAATAGCTTTATACTTATTTGAGTCGCAACTTATAGGAGTTTCCCGCCAACCATATAATTGTAGGATTAATAGGTCATTATTGTAGAAGCTCTTATAGCTATAAGAAGAAATGAGTCGCTACCATATATGGACTAACAGACATAGTAACATATCCCTACACTTCTCTTGCTCTCTTTCAACTACCAAACCCACTAGAGTCATTTCTTATTTTATTGTTTTCCTTACAAATCTTCAAAGTACTTATGAACTTTTTTTTCTCACTAATATTTTGGTAGTTTCAAAGAAAAATCTTCTTGATATTTTTCTTTCATTCTTTGGTTTTCTCATCTTCTATTCGGTTTTTTAAGGTTTTGACTTTTGACTTGGCATAGGACTTGGAGGCTTTCAGCTACGACTTCTTTTTTCTTTTTTCTTTTTTTCTTTGCAATGTCTATTTCCATTTGTAAGAGGTTTTGGTTTTACAATTGCTATTCTCTATTTCCTCTATGGTTCTCATATTCAGATCTATTTTTTGCAACTTTTTGTTTGTCACTAGTTGTTTCTTCTAGTTGGTGATCATAGAAGTCTTAGAAACATGCAATTTGGCTTGCTTTTGGTCTATTTCTTGCTACTACCTACCATTGGAGCCCTGTAATGTGGGCTATCCCTTGATCTAGAAATCTCTTTTTTGGTTTGTGGCCTATGTGACTTGCTAATTCTATCAAGTGATTGTATTGTCATTATAGAATATATAGCATGTCCCCTTAATTCCTAGTAGTTTCCATGAATGATAAATTTAGGTTACAGAACACCATTGACCAGACTTCCTTATTCTTGATTTTGACATTTAGTTTGTATTGGCATTAAATGTGAGAATATTACCGGCAAAGTATAGTTGTGTTGGGGTTTGGATGCTTTTTGGGTGCTTCCAATCAAAGTTGCACCAGTTTTAAGGTCTTTTCTTATAAAGTAGTTGGATTCCAAAAGGAAAAGGGAAGAGCTTGCCATGCTTCACTCAAAGACCTCATTAGTCTCCAAATTGAATAAGCTATTAAAAAAATGAAGTTATTAGAATATTTTAATAAAATTTCTTATTGAGTTTTTCTTCTAAAATTTTTCATTTTTAAAATTTCTTCTTTTTGTTTTTTCTAAATTATTGAAATTAATCAAACTTGTTCGCAACTCGTCACTAAAAATTTTCTGGCTCAAATATTTTTATAAAATAAAGATTAAAATTGTTTTAGAAATTTTCTACATGAAGATGAAATTTGTGTTTTACTACCATGTGGTTAGTTATGAAAGAAAATGGTATCATATCAAAAATTGGAAAGCACTATCAACTAAAAAGAAAAACAATTCAAATCTTGAGTCTCGGAGTAGACATTTCCTATTTGACTATAAAGTAGACAATTAATTTTAGTTCCCACTTGGTGAATAGGAAAAAGATATAGGGAAAACTAATTTGGATCTAGTGTTTACCTCATATCCACTAAGAAAGCGCTTCTATGAGAAACAAGCATCTGTTAGATTGGTAAGCAAACAAGCACTTGTTATCAAGATTGATGTCCCAACTATTTGATAAGACTTATATTGTTAAGCAATACATCCATGGAAAGTTGAGTTCTAGTTGGAAGGCATTTGGGATTCCTCTTGTTTCTATGTACGGTGTTTTAGATGCCATCAGAATTAGTTCTCTTTGGTATCTTGCACACTGTTCTTTGTTTGAATTCCTAAATTGATTTGGAATTCTTGATCAAGAAGTTTTAGAGGGGAAGTAAGTGCCCTCTTTTGGATAAATTGAAGCTTGAGTGGAAATTTTGTAATTTGTTTGATTGCTTGGGTACTTGGCTACATTGAAGCAATGATGAAAACCTTATTACTTCTATCTCTAACTTGGGTACATTTTGGGGTATGTTAAAGATTTGTTGTTCCATAAAGGATTTAGTTTTAGTTTGTTGGTTTAATGCATTCTTGCAATATTCTAGGTTTTACTAGCCTTATTTGTTGATAGTTAATTTTGGGTAGTTATGCTCCACAAAAGCTTTGGACTTATTAGTTGCTTTGTTCTCATCACTTTGATTGTCATTATCATCATTGTCATCAAGCTTTCTTTTGCTTAAGTTGACCATATGAGATCCCTTTTATTTTTTATATTATCTTAATCCTCTAATATTATGGACTCAAGCCAGTGTCATTTTCATTTGTGAAGAAGAAAAATAGGAGGTGTCATTTAAGTGAGGATATCAGATGACTCAAAAATTGAAGTAAAAAGGCAAAGAAGAAAGGGAAGCAAAAAATGAAAGGGGGGGGGGGGGGGGGGGGGGGGGGGGGGGGGGGGGGGGGGGGAATAGGCATAACAGTATAAGTTCATCATTGGTCTACATTTGCATACTTGTCCACTCCATATATAAGGTGTCTATCTTCTAGATAGAGAGGCACCCTATCCAGAATTCCATTTACCCCTTTGGTAACTTTTAGAATTCCATTGAAATAATTCTTGACCATCAATACCTTTTGCTTTTTTATCAAGATTATGTAGAAGAGTCATAATTTTCTGATCGTTTTAAGCTAAATATTCTTTGCTTTAAGAAACTTCATATTTTGTGGTCATGCAACATCAAGCACCCAACTTGCTCCATCAATGATCACATAGGTCATTTTCCCATTTCATATTTGGTTGTTTATTTTAATTATTTTTTTATTTTAGATTTTTTTATTTATTAAATCATTTAGAGTACCGGGGAAAAATGTAATTGGAAATGGAGACTTTTAGGTTGTTAATGCAAAATGAGTGAGAATTTTTTGGGGTTTAAAGGTTTTCAAATATCTTTTCTACAACTTATTCCATGTGTATGGTTTGAAAGTTTTAAAGCATCTCATCTAGAAACTTTCTTTTCTATTATTCTAATTTATTTTCTTAGAAATTCAAAATTAATGTATAGAATTAAGTGTGCATGTCTGATGGATTCTCATGTGGTTGTCAATGCAAAATAACTCAAAAGAAAGGCTTTATGATTTGATAGTTTTAATATCTACCTACTTACTCCTTTTCCCTTTATTTTATTTTGAAAATTGAAATCAATGTACAATAGTTGGGTATTCATTTAACTCTTAGTAGTATGATTGAAGATGTAATTCTTTGTAGATGACCCCCATATTTGATTAGCAATTTGGAATGAGGAACTCTTGGTGATTATTTTTTTTTTTCACTTTTTTTGAAATTTAAAGTCAAATGTGCAAAAGCAGAGTACTTGTTCATCTCTTACTACTAGGATTGAAGATTTTTTCTTTATAAGATATATTATTGAAATGTTCAATGTGGTCAGCAATTTTCAAGTAGTTGGACTTTATTCTTTTCAATATATCTTCATCTATAACATTTTTTTTAGTTATTGTTTTATTTGGATTTGACTTAAAATTTTCAATTTTGTTTGTGTTGTAGAATTTCATGGTTGAAGCTATTGCACCAACACAAAATTTCATGGTTTTCTCTACAATTTGGTCTTCTTAGTGCATACTTGTAGAATTCCAAATTAGTGTATTTATTTTCCATGATCCTTTTGTAAGAATCATCCTAATTATATATATTTATTTTGTTGTTTTTAGGTTTCTAGGAAGCTCTTTGGACGAAAGAAGTAACATCCTTTGGATTTCTACCCTAACTATTTTTATCTTGTTAAGATGACTATATTTGATGACGTTTGTTTCTTTACAAATTCTTTTTGGAAGGAATTTAAAATTAGTAAATATAAAAATGACTTGATTCATGAATGACTATTTTGTAATTATATTTTAATGATTTATTCTAATATTTGAATTTATAGTGATTAATTATCATGATTAAGCAATTTGAGAATTTCAACAAAAAATTATTTACAAAAAACACTATTTATAACTTGATCTTAGTTGTGACCAAAACTTGTATGCAATTATATTATCCCTTTCAACTTTTAGTCACAGCCAAAATATGCCCCCAATTAAAGGACCTTTTAGTAATAACCACTTACCACCCTCAACTATTGAATCCTTTTAGTTGTAGAATAAATATGGCCACGACTATAGCCTCTAGAACTAATAGTCATGTTTTTTCTTATGGTCGCAACTGCACCATCTATAGTCATGCAATTGTCATGGTCTCTTATATTTGCTCTCATATCTTATAGTTATGCCTTTTTGGTTTTTAGTCATGACCTTTGGTCATAGCTATAAACCTATCATCTTTTAGCATTCTCTTTTACAACAATAACATATGCTTGTTCTCTTGTAGCAATTTCAAGAGCAATGACTTCTTAACTATCATTCTTCTTAGATGTTTAATTTTTTTTTCTTTTAGAAAGTCAAGTAGGTTTGCTAGAGCCCTCTAATCTCACAACTCTTGTCTTGCTTCATTGAGGAACATAAGACAACATCATTTCACTATTAAAATTGAGAGTATATACTTTTCCATCTCCTTTTGATCTCTATCAAGTGGAGAAGAGTCAAGATTTGATTGTGGTCTTTAGAAATAGGGAAATTGTTATCTTTTGCGATGAGAGGGCTCATCTATATACAAAGGGTTTGAGTTGCAATGAGGAAAATTGAAGACTATTGCATTCAACAATTTCCTTTGCATAAGCCACTCTCTTTCCCTTCTAGGCCTCTCAAGCACTTGTATCAATATAGACTTTTGCTTAAGGGACATAAGGTAGTTGAACCTTCCACGATACGTTACAAGAAGAAAGGAAAAATATGGAAATGAAAAAAATTATTACAGCTAGAAGTGGGAAATAAAATAAAACACCTACATGCTTGCACCCTTGCATGGAACACACCCCAAGTCTAGGGTTGTTAGTTGTAAGTACTAATTTAACCTGGTGAACAGAGTGTCAAACCATAGAAACCCACTTTAAAGATTGTGGATGATATAATAGAAAGAATTTAGAAAATGAAATGTGGAAAGTCAAAGACTATGAAGATTTGTTTATAAATAAAAGAAAATTAAATAAAGGTTGGGTTTGTAAAAGCAAAGAGATGAATCACTAGAGGAGAAAAGGTACCTTGATGGTCACTTTATAAGGTCTAATGCATAGTTTATTGAAAAACATAAAAGAACGCAATCATGGTGAGCCTAATTTGAAAATCTAACTTTCGAAACCCTTTGAGACATTTCATCAAACATGTTATGTTCAACCCATATTTTCTCATTCATTATAAAAAGAATTTTTTTTTTTTCATTTCTCAACACAAGATTAAAAATGTTGTTAAATCAAGGTAAACATAATAAATCAAAGGATATTCAAACCCTAACCATTTGGTGTTTTAAATTACAACAAATTATAGAGAACAAATCCTAAGAATTTGATGTTTCAAGAAAACAACAAATCGATAAGAATAATTATGAGCATTTAATGTATCAATAAGAATTAATTAAGTAGGAAAGTAAAGATTAGAAATGTAGACATCAAATATATATATATATATATATATATATATATATATATATATATATATATAACATAGTACTAAAGAGTTGATTTTTCAAATTATTTAATTTTTATATTGGTGAATTAAAATAAGTGAAATGAGTTTGAAATAGTATATAAAAATGATTTATTGATTTTAAATCTAGTTCTAATTTTTCTTCACTTTTTCTTTTCTTCTACTTTTTTTTCTTTTGTATTTTACCTCAAACTTTTTGGAAACCAAACATAGCTATAGAGTTTTTATCAAAGGGGCATGGATCTCTAAGTTTTACAACCCACAAAAATCAGCAACAAGAAAATGAAAATGAAAATGAAAACTTCGTAATGAAAAAGTAAAAAATCTTAGAGAGCCTCCTTGCCCTCTATAAAGGTCCCTTTTGTTAAGGTTGAAGTGATCCCACATCGAAAAAGACAAAAAGAGGGAGCTTCCTTATCCTATAAAAGGAGGCCTTCACTCCATATACTATTCATAAATAAATAAAAAAGGCTTTCATTATTTTGTAAGTTTTTATGTTCTCTTTTTAATTAAGAGAGAGGTTGTAATTTTGTCTTCATATAAAGGATATTTTTCGATCTTGTGTCATAGAGGTTTCCTTCTTAATTAAAAGGGTTTTCCTATGTAAGTATTTTTATCCATTATTTTATTTATTGTTTTATTTATTGCTCTATTTTTCCTTTTTAGTATTTTATTTTCAAATTATCATTGTGGGTATCATTTCATAACAATGGTATCAGAGCCTAGGTTTAGGATAGTATGTGGTTACTATTAGGATAAAGTCTTTAAAAACATGACATGATATAATAAACTCTTGGATTTTATTATTTATTTAATAAAGTTTTGGTTCACTTTTATCTATCCTATTTCCATGCATTACATTTGGTAAGCACTCTAGCCTACATCTTTTGCATTATACGTGACTTAGGTGCATTAGGAGTCACATGGAAGATCCAAATCATGGGCTCCTTGCAAATAGATAACTTGTTCATAGTTGGTTCATGGGTCTAGGCAACTCATTAGAGGTTATAGTACACCACCTCCTAATTGGAAGGATGGTTGGTATTGGCTATTGAGATGGGTTTCCCATGGTGAGTGTACTAGTGTGTATACACATTAAATAAGACTTATTATGAGTCATGACTTAAGGCTATCAAAAAGTCATGACTTCACCAAGCTGCTTCGTTGTATTGTCTCTCAACCTTGAGAGAATGTTAAGCTTGTGCTGAAGTTAGCAGCGACTTTGACTGATGGATGGGATCGTAAGCTGATCATATATTCCCTATGGCTTGGGTCACTATTGATGGAAGTCGATAGCCATAGGTATTCTTAATAGAGGCACCATGATATCTCTTGGGATTAAGACAATGTGTCTTCTTAAGCGATCCTAAGGAGGTGTGTTCATGAAAACTATGGTCATAGTAGTTCCTTAAATGAAACTTGACATAAGCTCTTTAAGGGTTTAGATATGTCTATTGAACACATAATAGAAGGATTTATAACTCAAGTATAGTAAAAATAGTCGTGAATGGTTTATAGCTTTCACCTTGTTAAATTATGGACATCAGTTCATAAGGAGATTGAACATAATGGATAGTAGGTCATGGACCCGAGCACTTGGTGTCTCGTTGTTATTTACATAGGATACTAGAGTTTAGTTGATTTTCTATAGTGGGATGTTGAATCAACTTCAAAATTGATTTTCTGTACTAGGTTCACTTTTATGCATAAGGACATTTTAGTAGTTACACAAGGTTGTAGAAGAGTAAGTGAACAAGGTCTCTGGATGGGACTAATTGATTAATTAGTAGGACCTATTAGGTTAATTAATCAATTAGGCCCCATTTTAGGCTAGATTAAGTGACCTAAGCCCTTAGTGGACTCAAGTCACTTAAGCTTAGTAAGGAACCCTATAATTACCCCATTAGGGGTTAGGAATCCTATAGTTTTTTCTAGAGAGTCGTCTTCCATGTCCAGAGAGAGAGAGAGAGAGAGTCATAGCCTTCACCCTTCCTTTCTCTACCAAATGTGTGTCAAGATCAAGGTTTGAGTCATTGGGTGGAAGACTTTGGGTTTATGAGACTTTTGTGATTTTGTTCTTCATCTTCACCACATGGAATTGATTTGGGAACATCCAAATCTAAGGTATGGTTTTTGTTAGCATTTTCTGAATCCCTTTAAAGTTTAAAAATGTTATTTTTCCATTGTGCATAGGATTTAGGAAACCTAGGACAGTTATGCATGTTCCTAACTTGATCCAAGCTTGAGAAATGAAGAGATCCGAGTTTTTCCCATCAGTTACTTGTGTGGTTAGTAAATGTCTAGGAAAGTGATTCGCGCGAACCCAGTCGGGTCTTTTAATCAAAAACATTTATAAAACCTATGACCTCATACTGGCGTAGCAAAGCTACTATAGTATAGCGGCTCTAGGGTTGAACTCTGGGATGGGTTTTCACTCTATCAGTGATAGACTCAGGATTAGAAATTGAATTTGATGATTTCCTTTGTCAAAAACTCAAAGTTTAAAAGAAAATAAAATTTGTTTTGAAAGTGGAGTTTGGAACTAAACTAACATATAACTAAATAAAAATGGAAGAAAGAAAGTCTCCCGGAGCTAAGGGTTGCTAGGATTAAGTTCAGAATGCAAAGTGGAAAATTTCGGATTTTTCTCCTCGCATTGGGGATTTAACCTATAGTTATTTCCCGAACCGGTATAAGTTTAACAATGAAGATTTAATCCATAAAAAGTCGATAGAAATGGTAGTCAAGGTCCATTAATGGCTTTAAACACTATGGGTCTTCACCTTGAGCCACTTTCCAATGGCTCGTACATGATAACTAATGGACTAATATGGATCTAGCAATAAGCATCCACAGAGACCTGAAGCTTACCATGTATTGGCCATTCAAAGTGATTCCAAGGGAGTTAAAGCAAAACTTTGGATTTGAGAGCCATTAATGAACTCCAACTACCGGTATTTAAGGCACGGGAGTTTTCCACCTTTGCATCTGGACTTTTCACCTAGCTTCCTTCACTCCAAGAAACCGAAGGTTTAGCCTCTCATCCTCCGGGAAATCATCCTCAGAGGTTGTTTGGCTTCCAAGAAAAAGAAAATAGTAGAGAGAAGAGGAAAAACGAGAGAGCCCTGTTTTTTCTAAGTGTGAAAAATCACATAGCATAACATAACATCCGAGAGGTGATTACCACCCCTCTTATAGTCTTTACAAAAGCCAAGCTTGTAATTGGCTAGTTACAAGGATAGGAAAGGAATTTCCATCAAAAAAATACAAAAGAAAAGATCTAAAGTGGAGTCGGCAGAACAGGGGAAAGTTCGCACCACGCATGGGCTGTGCGGAGGTGGTGCGAAGTTGGTGCGAAGCTGGTGCGAAATTCGCTCTCAGCTTGACACATTTGTCTTTCGAAGGCCATATCTTCCTCATTTCAGCTCCAAATCGTACACGGTTTGAAGCGTTGGATTCTTGACTTCTAGAGCTTTCCAACGGTATATAGCATGCAAAAAATGGACTTCGGGAAGTGCTCCAAAAGTGTGAAGGAAGACTGCAGTTGCAGTCCTCTGTTTCAGCTTCACTCGTTTTCCTCTTTTTGCTTGATTTTCCTCTTTGCTTCTCTCCTTTACTTGGCTTGTCTTAATGATCCAAAAAGCTGTCAAAACACTAAAACTAGCCACACATATGATTAGAAGTCATTGCTAGGTCCTTAACATGCCAATTGGAATAAAGATGGAGAACTACTACACAAAAGTGCTTGAAACATAATGAATTAAAGGCACAAAATAGCACTTTTTGGGTAGTAATCAGAAAGTTCTATCAAAAGGGCAATAAAAGCTCAAGGAAAGTAGGTTTTAAGTGGAACCATTGTGACTCCTCCACTTTCCTAGGGACTTTCCTAGTGTATTTAACATAAACACTTACCACTATGCTGGTTTATTATTTACTGTAAAAGTGATACAAATTGCGGCAAAATTTGAAATACAAAAATTCAATAAGAGCAATTTTGGGCTGTGGAAAAATGAAAATGAAAGCCATCTAGAGGAAGGAAATTTGCCTAGAAGCAATTGGTGAAAGGCTAGAAAATATTGAAGATAAAAAGTAGGAATAAATGGATGGGGATGTCGTTGCAAGCTTGCATTTAGTAGTAGCAAATAATATACTATCAAGCGTCTTAGAGTTACAGTCAGCAAAATAAATTTAGGATACTTTGACAAACTTATATGAATCCAAGTCATTGCACAACAAAATCTTCTTGAAAAGAGAACTCTATACTCTCTGGATGTTAGAATCTACTTTGGTAACTGAACACATCAACACCTTGAAAACTCTGTTTTCTCAACTATCAATTATGGAGCATAATATAGAAGAGAAGGAACATGTTGAACTTTTACTCTAAATTCTACCTAATTCATATGATTATTTCATCATAAATGTGGCGAATGGTTCTTTGAGGATAGTGCTAGTCTTTAAAGATGCTATAACAGTTGTACTTGAGGAAGAAAGTAGGCGTAAAAACAAGGAAGACAAAAGATCATCTTCTTAGCAAACTGTGGCTTTAATTATTTCTAGAGGAAGATTAACATAATGTGGTTCAAGTGGAAGTCACAAACAAAATAGGTCAAAGTGACAAGGTAAGAAGAAAGTTAATGTTATCAGTGTGGAAAGTAATGACCCGTAAAAAATGAGTGTTGGCACTGCCACATTGATATTTTGCCTCCTCTACTTTGGGAATTGCATCTTGGGCACTTCATCAGCCCTAAGTGGGCCCTACACGACTAGAAATCATGATTTTAATTTTTTTTAGTCATTTTAGGTAATTATTTGTAAAATAAGTGACCAATAGGAACATGCCACATTTTAGGTTTTTTTTTTATGGAAACTATAAAAACTCGATATTTAGGTTTTCTAGGGAGTTCTTGATTTTTTTTTAGGAATAGAGATGGCTTGACAATTCTTAGAGGGAGAGAAGAAGACCTTAAAGGTTTTTCTTAGTTTGTTTTCTTTCTTCTTTTTATTATTGAATAAATTATTGTTTTTAATTTCTTTGAAATCAAGAATGGTTCTTTTTTATTCTTTTATGGCCTATGTATGTGACAACATACCCATAAGAGGCTAAAAAGCCATCTCGGGGTGAAACATGAAAACCTAGGGTTAGATCCAAAGGGAAACAATGAGTAAAATCAGATTAATAATGGAATGAATCAAAGGTTAGGGCACTAGTATTGAGATCAAAATACCCTCTAATGTTAGTTTGACTTAGGAGATGATACAATCACATATTCCTTGATACTAGGGATTCTTGTTAATTCTTGATCCCTAATTATCAAAGGTTTTGTCATTGTTATCTACTCTAAGGCAAATCTACATAGAGTAGTAAAAGCCTAAAAACCTTAGACCTAAACCTAGACTTTATGTCCATTCATCTATTAGGTAATTAAATGGAATAAAATATTAAAAGTTAGGATACGGATCAACTCTGAGGTGTGGAACTCAGTTTGATCTTATTAGACCATACATTTTGATTACCTTAAGAATATTAAATTATATATTTTTGTTTCGTTTAAAGGTTTGTACTTGAAGTTGGATTGTGAACCCCCAATCTTGATTAATTGAATTAAAAATCAACGATTATTCTATAATTTAAATAGGTTTATTTAGGAAATTTTTATCCATATTTTATTCCGATTTATTTGAATTAGATATTTTTTTACCTTTAGTAAATAATTAATCATTTGAATCTAAGAACAAATAAACATATTAGAGTTGGTCTCATAGGATGACAACCTGAAATACTACAAAGTTGTGGTAGCTTTATCTATGGTTTTTCTTAGCCAGAGTTATCATGTATTTAGGCTTTAGTATTTTATTTACAACAAAGATTTACAGTCAAGAAAATGACATGTAAAAGGCTTAAACAAGAATCTGCTATCAATGAGACAACTAGATGACCTCTTGGATATGGATTCTATGCTAAAAAAGGAATCATGAAGGTTATCAAAGGTGCACTTGTGGTGATGAAGGTAGATAAGATTGCCACAACTCTATATATGCTGCATAGGAAGACATATTAGGAGACAGAGACTTTTGTTGCAAACTTTAGAGAAAAATTAACAATGAGATGACATTGCAAACTTAGTCATATGTCAGAAAATGGATTGAAAATCCTTTATAATCAAAAGTTGCTTTCTACACTCAAAACTATAAGTTTACCATTCTATGAGCATTGTGTTATTAGTAAGCAACATAGATTAATATTCAATAGATCTACTACAAGAAGTAAGGGCATTCTAGACTTTGTTCATTCTAATGTTTGGGAATCACTAGTCACGTCTCTTGGGGGTGTAAACTATTTGGCGTTGTTTGTAAATGATTATTCTAGAAGATGTTGGGTGTATCCCATCAAAAGAAAGTCAGATGTTTTTTTAGTATTTAAAGCCTTTGAAGAGCAGAGGGAACTTGAAATGGGAAAGAAGATCAAATGTTTGAGGACAAACAATAGAGTAGAATTCTATAGCCAAGAGTTTGATGCATTTTGTAATCAAGAAGGCATGTAATGATAAAAAAATATTACTTATACTCCACAACAAAATAACATAGCAAAGTGGACAAATGGAACTCTCGTAGAAAGAATGAGAATTATGTTGAAGACTATAGGATTACCCAAAACGTATTAGGTTGAAGTAGCCAAAATTGCCTACTACATAATTAATAGGTCTCCATCAACAACAATTGAGATGAAGACACCTATGGAGATGTGGACTGGTAAGCTAATGAACTATTCCTCTTTACATATATTTAGGTGTCCTGCTTATGTGATGTACAATGACCAAGAAAAAACAAAGTTGGATCCAAAATCCAAAAAATGCATATTCTTGGTGTATGCTGATGGAGTAAAGGGGTATCGCCTATTGGATCCCACCACCCGCAAGGTTATCATCAGCAAAGATGTCATCTTTGTAGAAGACATGCTACAAAGTGAAGAAGGAGATAGCACACTAATGAAAATGGTAGATAATATAAATTTCATTAGAAACAAATACTCAAAACCAAAATAATTAGAATCATTTGAAGTAGTTCTAGTGCATGATGAACAAGTGCCAGTTGAGTTTGAGATACCTAAAGTGCGACAGTCAATCTGAGAAAGAAGAGAATCCTGGCACTCAAAGTTTGTTATGAAAACTAATGTTGCATATTGTCTTCTTATACAACATAGAGAGCCTTTAAATTATCAAAAGGCCATAAACAGTTCAAATTCATTTTTATAGATGGCAGTAATGCAAGAAGAGGTTAAATCCTTGCATAAGAACCAGACATAGAAACTTGTGCCACTACCACCTGGAAGGAAAGCTATTGGAAACAAGTGGGTTTATAATATCAAACATGATAGCAATGACCAAGTGGAGCAGTATTGTGCAAGACTGGTGGTTAAAGGATATCCTAAAAAAGAAGGTGTTGATGTTAATGAGATTTTGTCTCCAATTGTTTGACTTACATCAATTCAAGTAGTCCTAGCTATATGTGCTAAATTTGATTTACACCTTGAGTAGTTAAATGTGAAAACTGTGTTTCTTCATGGAGATCTTGAAGAAGAAATTTATATGCTCCAACCAAAAGGTTTTGAAGAAAATAGAAAAAAAAACTTGGTTTACAAGTTAACCAAATCTCTATAAAGTCTAAAATAGGCTCCAAGATGCTAGTATAAGATATTTGATTCCTTCATATTGAGCCTTAGGTATAATAGAATCAATTCAGATTATTGTATATATTACAAGAGGTTTAAGGGTGATGATTTTATTATCTTCTTGTTGTACGTGGATGATATGTTGGTTACAAGCCTCAACAAATATCAAGTCCAAGAATTAAAGACACAATTGTCTAGGATGTTTAAGATGAAGGATCTAGGACTAGCAAACAAGATTATAGGGATGCAAAATCACCGAGATAGACAAAGTAGGAAGATTTGGCTCTCGTAGAAAAAATATTTGAAGAAAATTTTATGTCGCTTCAACATGCATGATTGTAAGCTAGTTTCTACTCTACTTCCTATGAATTACCAATTATCCTCAAGTATGAGTCCTAGTAATGAAGCAGAGAAGATGGGACTATCTTGAACACTGTATGCATCAACAATAGGAAGCATAATGTTTTCTACGATTTGTACAAGACCAAACATTGCACAAGTAGTGAGAGTAGTAAGTCAATTCATGGCAAATACGAGGAGAGCACATTGGCATATAGTTAAGAGAATCCTTAGATACATCAAAGAGACCTCAAATGTTGCATTATGTTTTGGAGGATCAGAATTCAACGTTAAAGGCCATGTTAATTCAAACTTTGCAAGTGATCTCGATAAGAGGAAATCCACTACGAGCTATGTGTTCACACTTACAAGAGGAGCCATGAGTTGGGTTTTAAAACTTCAAATTGTTGTGACTCTATCTATGACAGAAGCAAAGTACATGGCAGCTACACAAGCTTGCAAAGAAGATATCTGGATTAAAAAGTTATTAGAAACGTTTGGGCACCAATCTCCTAACTAAAAGCTTAAATAGAAGTATTTAACTCTAAATATAGTCCTCTGATTTCAGCACACAAAATAAATCAACTAATTAAATAACTTAAATTAGTCTTAGGAATCAATTCTATGCACTGATTTCTTTATAGAATAAGCTCATGAATAAATAACAAATCTATGATCTTAAGAATGAGATATAGCATAGTAATTAAAATATTATTCATAAATTAAATTAGTTATCTCTAGTGAAGACCAAACTATGGATCAAGTAATATGAAACTTTCTTCATGAATAAAAATAAAGATGCTCAAGTTTTGCACAGTCACTATAGTAGGCCTAGTTGTTGTCCTTTTTGGCAAAACCTTACACTAAAATTTTCTTTCATGAATACAATGAATACCCTACCTAAATTTTCAGGGTCCTTAGAACATTTTAGTATAACAACTCACCTTACCAACCCATATACAAGATTACTAATTTATGTCATATGACAAATCCAAAACATATTACTAATTTGTACAATTATTCAAACAAGTAATTAAAACAACTTCTCATATCAATACAAAGAGTACTTTGGATAATTCAATTAACTAATTAATTTGGATTTTGAGTCCATGTTAGTAAATCAACACTTAAAAGAGAAACAATGGAATTAAATGGGTGTTTCATAATTGTCATCATTTTTTCCTCTTCATTAGGATCAATTTGTTTAAATTTTTTAATTGGACTTTAAATTGAAATTAAATATTTTAATGATATATTAAACATAATAAACTTAGCAAAGAAATCAAATGATCATAATAACTTAACTATTGAGAAAACAATTAATTGAAATGATTTGGAAACAAAAAAGAAAAAAAAACTAATTCATCTTCTATTACATTAGGTATCTAAAATTTCATTCATGCAATTCATAAAGTGAAATCAACACTACTAAATTTGATTAGTGTTTGAAAATTGCAAAATATAGAGTTATAAAATTTAAATTAAAATAAAAATTTTGATAGAAAAATATGAACAATAAGGAATGTGTTGCCAAATTAAGAAAATATATATATAAAAAAAAAAGGTCTAATTTGGAGAGGGATGTGTAGACACGCTATCCTAAAGCTACTATCACCTTCCAAAGTGTAGGTACCAATGATCGAAAGTTGGTCTAAGATATCTCAACAATGTCTTTTCTATGAGCACGTTCATAGGAAAACTGACTGAACCATCAATATCTCATTACTCAAGAAAATAACATAAATAGAAAAAACATAAGTTTTTGAGATATTTATGAAGTTTTAAACTTTGTGGGGGACTGTTGGGAATTCAATGTTTAAAAGTTTAAAACTTTCATTATTGAAAATTGAATATTTATTATATATTTCATTTGGTTTGGAAAATAAATAATTTTTAAGGTTAGAAAATTATAACTTGATATGTAATTCAATAACCTTAAATATTTCTAAATGAGCCTTAATATTTTTATCCGCTATATACATAACAAATAATTCTCATTAAAACTCATAACTCCCAACCTAATAGTTGGAAATATTAAAGATTATTGATAAAATTAAGAGATTTTGACTTGCCAAAATAATTTTTACAAAATATTTTTATTCCATTTTTAAAATAACTAAAGTTTTAAACTTTGTTTTACCAAAATCTCAATAGTATGGGTATAAAAGTCCTCCTCAATAAAATAAATCTTATCTTTAATTGGGTAAAGGTATCAATTCTAAAAATAAAAAAAAAAACTATTATTTCATTTATTCAACTAAATCTAAAAGTAATTGAATTGCCTACCACCTAATAAAAAAGTCTAATAGTAATATCATTAAAAAAACTTTTAGGAGAACCAAGTAAAACTATGAAACAATTATAGGTCTAGAGGTGAAAATACAGGACTAATAACCAAGATATGCTACTTTTGACACTTTGGTTTTAGGCCAAAGGAAAAATCATCATAACCACTATCACATATTCTTGAAGTTACATTTGTTAAGAATGTATTGGCTTGACCAAACATATAACTTAGAATCCATGGAGTGCCCATATGATTAATAGGGTAAAATAAGTGAAATAGTATATAGGAGACTAACAAAAATAGTATAACATTACAATGATGGTAGCTTGAGATTAGTTAATTTGTAAATATTATGTTGCATTAAATCATTTTCCTTTTTCTTCAAGTTGTCATCTAGAAGACTACTATCTATATATTTTGGATCATGAAGAGTTAATAGTTTTATAAACCACTTTGGTAGTCTCACTTTGACAAGAAAAATACTTTCAATCTTTGATTAACATGTAACAAGCTCATAATATAAACAATTGATCTAATATTATATCTTACTCTAATAGAAGGTATCTAATTGATTTTTCTATGTAATTTCTTTCACATGGGATTGCAATTAAGAAATATATTTTAAACGCACTTATAATGGTGTTCAATTGTTAGAAACATGATTTCTAAAAATTTGGTGAAGAGATATTATTCAAATAAATAACCTATTTCCTTTTTATCTAAAACTTTAGCACATACTATTAAAAAATTTCTTTGATAAAGATTCAATAAATTGTAAAGTGCAGAAAGATGAATGTTGTTTATTAACCGTCTAAGGAATAGAAATTAATATACCTTTTGGTTCTAAAAAACAGATATTTCTTTTTAAAACTATTTTGAAGAACCTTAAAAGAAAGTGGAAAACTTAAATTAGTAGTATGAAATTAGTTTGTTCTTTTAATACCTTCTCTTATTATAGATTATAACTTAAGTACTATAACACATATTATTGTAGAGTAACACATAAGGACAGGTGTTACTTAATAAATGTGTCACCTAGTGCCATGTGCAATTGAAATATAATAAAAATAAATTTACAATTATAAAAATTACAAAGAAGACATCTCAAGTAATCTTAGGATTAATGTATTATTAAATAAAATACATTAAAATACAAATATCTAACATATGTATCTATTTCAATTAGGCTACATTGTATTTGAAGTTTTTGAAATACATTAACTATAATTATCAATAAAATAAGATTTTATTTTATTTTATTTTTTTTTTTAAAAAAAAAAAACTTTCTAAGCTTGTCTCATTCTCATCCTTACTTAAGGCGAAGCCGAAAACTTTTTATAAAGACAAATATAAAAAAAACTAAAAGAAAAAATATGTGTTGTAATATTTTAAGGATTAAATAATAATTTTCAATGAGATATAATTATAATTTTTATTTTCTATTAAATTGATGACGAATCATACATTTTATTTATTAATTTCACCATTGAGACATAATATATTTTTAAATTACTTTTTAATTCTAAAAGCAAGATATAAGTTTATTAGTTAAGAAAATAATATTTTTCAAGTTCACTATCCTACTATACTAAGATGTTATTTCATTTTTTTAAATTTAAAATAAACATCTTTTTTTTTTTTTTTTTTTTTTTTTGCATATTTAAAATATAAAATGTGAAAAATAATTTATATAAATAAATTTAGAAAATTAAGAAAGTTTAAACAATATATTAAGGTTTATATCTTCCACGTGCATTTTGTGTGCGACATTAACTAATCTATAAAAGAGGATTATAAAATTTGTGATTGTGATCATTATTAAGTTTCCTTATAATCACTGCCAATTTTCTAACAACCTTAAATTTGTAGTATTAAAATTTATTCAAATATATATTTATCAAATGAATCAAGTCATGAAAAGTAAATCTTTACTATTTCGTCTTAATTCTTTAATTAGTTGGAAAAAAGTGCAAGATATTTTTAACAATAGTGTTTGTGTTAGAAAAAGAAAACATAAACTTTTCATTTAAAAATATTATATAATTTTAATAATTTATATATTTCTTTATTTTACCTTGTACTTTATGATTATACACGTAATGTACACGTTCATCTAATTTCTTTTTAATGAGAAGTTAGTATCAAATTGGATTTTTAGTTTATTTTATGTGTTGTTCTTAATTAGTTATGGTGGTTATTATTTATTTTGTAACACACTTCAAAAATTTTGCATATATTTTATTATATCAAATTTTTAAAAAAAATTTGACATTTTTTTAAAGTCATAATAATTTATTCCATTCTTTTTTTCATCTAAAATAAAAATACATAGTAGCTATATGAAAATAATATAAAGCACACATAAAACTTAAACAAACTAAATATTTGAAATTTATTATGAAACCTTGTTCTTCCTTTAATATAATGGAGAAAATATTTCTTATGTATAAATTTTCTTTAAAAAGGCATTTAGAATTTGTTAAACTTTGCTTCTCAAAAAGTAAATAAAAATTACAAATTACAAATTATATTCATAAATAAAAAATGTCAAAGAGTAATATTACATGCTATTATGATATTTGTTATTGCTATTGATTTAAGTATAATAAAGTAGATGCTATAATTTAATCATTTCAAATATTTGAAATAAGACCATAAATGATCTATAATAACCAATAATTTAATTAGGGGTAATGTGATCAATTTTAAAGTTAAATAAAAAAAATTGAAATACATATTAGAATTTTGCCATATATATTTACTATTGATTTAATTTGCAATCTAGTTAAAATCCTAAATTCAAGATCTAATTATGTATTTGTAAAATAAAAAACTTGGACATGTATGTTTAAAATGTGAATAATAAATTCAAAGACATATATAATGGTTATTTGACAAGTACTAATAAAGAATTCATGAAAATTCTAAGTGGCATTAGCTATTTTAAAAATAAAAATTTTATTTTCATAAAACTAAAAAATTGATAGTAAATGAGAAATTTAAATAGTTTTGTCTAAAGATATGATGTCAAAATGAAATACTATTATTGGGATAGCAAAATAAAATAAACGAGTACATTTTCCTTTCATAATTTATTTTTTATTTAAGTTTTTTTGTTATTTTTTCATAAATTTTTGGCCATTTTATCATTTACATACTATTTAGTTCATATCCTAGGTGTTACTTAAACAAATTTTACATGCATATGACTTGTAGTCAAAACCACTTAAATATTAAGGATCATAACTACTTAGTTTAAAAATTATTATGCTTCTGAAGTTACATTTTCAAAATATTGACTCTTCAAAATTTACAAGTGAAATAAAATTATGGCATATCGTACCTATGGTGTTTAAGTTGTCTAAACGCTATAACAATACCACATAAATCTTCATAAATCCAAATATAACTTGTCAAATCATTGACCCAAATCTAGAGATACGGTAATCATATCACACATTGGGTTACAAATCTTAGAAAGAAAAATAACCCAAATGGGTAAATATAGCAGGCTTAAGGCTACCTATATGATATGGTAATTAAGAAGGAAACCAAAGCCTAAATAACATTAGAAGAAAAAAAATTTATTAAGTTTAAGTTCAAATAACCAAGATATAGATACTAGTCAACTCTTAAAATAAAGTATAACTATCTAACAATTAATGAATTCCTTAAAGAAAAGTTCTAAAATAACAAAAGAAAATTAATAAGCTCCTAAATTAAAATATATTCTAATCGATCTAAAACCAATCATTATTTGTTTAAGGTGTCTAAACCCAAAAACTTTAAAAGGTGAGTGGAATCAAGTGGTTAGAATAGAGAGAAAACCATAAGGAAATATTTAGTAATAAAAAGTAATAATCAATATATATATATATATATATATAAGCATGCATGTGCATACATAAATCAATCCTAATTTTTATCAAATCACAAGAAATAATTACATCTCTTTTTTTGGTTAATAAACTCGCTTCATCTTTATACAACCTTATATATATATATATATACCTAGAAATTGAAGTCCCATTATGACTATAATATAAGTGAGTGGAATCAAGTAGTTAGAATAGAAAGAAAAATGATAAGGAAATATTTAGCAACAAAAAATAATAATCAAAATATACATAAGGCATGCATGTACAACATAAATCAATCCTAGTTTTTATCAAATCATTGCTAATTACAACTCTTTCTCTAGTCAATAAACTTGATTCATCTTTATAGGACCTTATGAAAGATGACACCCTAGAATGGTGAATGACATATATATATATATATATACACATACCCCCAAGACCCAATATAACTAGAGCATATGATAAAATTCAAATATAATAATCATACAATTTTTTTCCTAAATGATAATACTTTTTTATTTTTCATTAGAAAGCACATATAAAGTCAAACATACACAATCTATAAAGGCATAAAATAAAATGATATCCTTTATATAAGAAAATGTCAATATATTACTACCTTTTACTTGAACTAACTAAATCTTTCTCAAAAGAAAATTAATTAAGTCTAAAATTAGAATTCCAACCTAACCTCAGATATTTAAAACTAGATTCAAATTGAATTTTAATTGATTCATCTTTCTCAGTTTTACTCAAATTTTATTCTTTAGTTCTAGTGTTTATAGATGTCCCTAATGCTTAAATGCATTTTTAGAGGCTCTCTTCTTTAAATCACAAAACAACAAAATTTTCCATGTTTTCAAAATATTAAAATAAAGTAGATAGTTTGATGTCTCAAATATGTCTTTAAAAGTAAGTGTTTTTAAAGGTTCAAATCCATCACTTTTAGATCTAATCCCTTGGAATTTAAATTTCCAAGTCAATATCCAAATTTAAACCTAATCCTAGGCCTAAAATAATGAGGTAATATTCCATATCTCTTTGTTTTCTACATTCATAAGCTAGACTCTTCCCAATATATAAATCTAAGGATTTTATAATTATTGAAACTCATCTAGACCTTCAAATTTGTAAATTAATTTGACTAGAGAGGAAAAAGAAACATGCCTCTTTTGTACCTTAAATTTATAGAAGAATGCAAAATGAAATAATGAAATAAGTAAAAAATGAGATATCCCTTTATTTCCCTTAACCTTCTTTATTGTTTGCATCAAATTTCTCTTTCTTTCTCTTTTGGACTATGCTTGCTTCAAACTTCTCTTTCCTTCCCTTTTAGGCTACTCATTATAATTTTCTATGGCACGAGACTTAAATCTTGGGGTTTTATAAGACCATATTTTAAACTAAAGGATTAAGTTGCCTTTAGCCAAGCCTAAACAGTTATTAACATTTTTAGGCTTACCTACTCAATATTTTGTCAAGCCCACTTTTCTCAAGGCCCATAACATAAATAATTAAAAAAAAAACCATAAATCTCGAACAAAGAAAATGTAATATATATTTTGACTCATTTTCCTAATATTAAAACCTCCATCTTTTAAATAAGGGTTAATTATCTAAACTTTACATGCCAAAGTTTCCAAATAAATAAGAATACTTCCATTTAATCTCATTTAACCCTAATATGGTCATCAATATCCTTTTCAAATACTAATACATAAAATATAATGCCAATTTTTTCCAAACTAGGATGAAAATCTATTTTTAAAGTTAAGGTACCCAAGATCAGCAAAATCTCGAAAGATCCCATCAACATGGGATCAAGTTTCCTTTTCTTTCCAAGTTTTATTAGAGTTGAAATTAAAATATTTGAGAAGACATGGTTGCCTATCTTAAACTCCAACAATTTCCTACAATTGTTAGCCTAAGTCTTTTGCCTACTTTGGATTGTGCTCACATTGCTCTTCAATGGACGAAGTCTTTTTAGACTTCATTTGTACTAGCTTAGGCCTTATAGGCTTCCTCTTCCAAATATCATCTTTGCAAGTCAAGGACCTTCACCTATACCATACAATACTTTGTGAGTTGTCCTCTTTAAGCTAGATTATTAGAATTCAAACTCAATAGTATGATGGGGTCATTTGAATTCATCTTAAGTGTGTTAGGGTACTTAAAAATGACCTAATGCCTAAGTTTGTTTATAAGCCCATAAATTTTATATTTGATGTATTTCTTAGTGTTTTGGGTATGTTTGGAGAAATTTGAGCATAAAAAAAACTTGAAATAAGGAGTTATGGAAGACCATGAGAGGTCACAAAAGAAGGCTTAGAGAAAATTTGAAGATTGGAGAAAGTTAGTACAGTGTACACAACTTTGCATGCACACACTTAGAGTTTGCATAGGTCCACGTATGCACACTTAGTGCTCATAGCTCTATGTATGCACACATAGAGTGTGTGCACCAAATTTGATAATTCAATTATTTATGCATTTAATAAATGAAAGATTCAAGTCATGAGTTCTTTATAAGATGATAAGTTGTTCATGACTAGTTCATAGACTTTGACAATTCATTTGAAGCCATAGTGCACACTATTTAAAGTGGTGTCATGATTGGTCTTAGTCATTGAGATGGATTTTCCATGGTATGTGTACAAGAGCATAAGGTTACATATTGAATAGTTACTACTAAGAGTCATGAATAAATGGCTATTAGGGTTGACAAGACTTTTTCAAGTTACTATTAAACATAGGTTTTCAACCTTGAGAGAATGTCGTATTAGTGATTGAGTCATCAGTGACTTTGACCTTATAGTTAAAATCTTAAAATGATTATATATTTCCTATGGATTGGGTGATTGGTAATTTAGGCAAGTAGTAATAAATGTTTTTAATAGAGGCATCATGATATTTCATGAGTTTTGAGATAGTATGTTCCTTAAGGTGATCCTAAGTATTTATAACCATGAAACCTATGGTCATAGTGATTCTTTTAGTAGAATTTGAAATCTATCCATGATGGATGAGAGTATGTCAATTGATTATAATATAGGTGTGTTTCAAGACTCAAGGATTAAAGAGGTAATCTTGAAAAGTTGATAACTACTTTGTAGGATTATGGAAATTCATTCATGGGAACTTGCCTGCAATGAATAGTAAGTCATGACCTTGATTAACTAATTTTATCTTGATTTAATTTCATATGATATTGGAATGTAGTTGGCACTCTTTCCTATGGTTCTAAGGGAGCCAATATTTTCCTATGGTTTTCAATGATCCTTGTTCGAGCTCATATTCTTATGGGCACTTATTATTGAAGAAATTATATTTTAATTTAATTAATTATATTTTGTGCTTTAGGGTGAATTAAGTTGAACAACATTGTAAAAAGTATATAATTAGTTAACTATTAGGTTTTATTTAGCTATTTAATTAATTGGAGCTCATCTTATAAGCTAATTAATTATATAAGACCTAATAGGTTAGATTAAGTAATGTTTTCAGAACCGGATCAGAAATTGAACCTGAAAAGTTATCGGTTCACCGATTGGACCGATGGTCGAATCGTGATCAAACTGACGATGTCATAAATATATAACTTATATTTTATTAAAATTAAAAATAATTTTAAAATATTTAAAATATATAATTAAACAATAATAATATTTATAATATTATTTATTCATTTTTATATAAATGTATTAATATTTTAAATTTATTAAATAAAAAATATACAATATTTAAATATGAAAATATATTGAAAATGAAAAAAAATCAAATTATTTATTTATATTATTTTTTGAAAGCCTATGTAGTTGTTCCTTGTTAAGTTTCAACACAAGTAATGGCATAGGAAAGTGAAGCAATTATTCTACTATGAACGTGACATCCATGGTTCAAGCCCTCTTTTTGCAACGATAAAGCTATTTTTTTCCTTTAAATCCCTTTATATTGATCCCACATTAGGCTCAGTGGATGACTTAATGACCCATTTTGCAAGATAAAAAGTGGGTATTGAATGTTGGGTTGTGAGGGAGATTTGGCCCATTTTGTCAAAAAAAATGTGGTGGTATTTCACTCTTTGGTTCTTGAAGAATCATTCACCGGTTTCATTGGCCCAACTGTCACTTCAAAAGGTTTCAGATTGGTCCATTGGATAGATGATTCAAAAGGGGAATCGGCCCAACTATCACTTCAAAAGGGAATCGGCCCAATCATTCACCGGTTTCATTAGCCCAATTATCACTTCAAAAGGTTTCAGATTGGTCCATCGGATAGATGATTCAAAAGGGGAATCGGCCCAACCGTCACTTCAAAAGGTTTCAGACTGGTCCATTGGATAGATGATTCAAAAGGGGAATCGGACCAGAAAGGCCATCGATTGGACCAACTGATCCGGTTCGATTTTCAAAACACTAAGATTAAGTAGCCTTTTTCTATGTCATGAGCTCTAATCACTTAAGTTCATCCATAGTCTATACAAGGTTTAAGATTTGACTAAGAGAGTGCTTAGTAAAATTGATTCTTACTAGTTAATAATATAAGTTGACTTTAAGTTAAATTGTTCTTAAGTTATTCACTTAAAACTTATTGCTCATTTTTTTTACTTTTAAGTATTAAGGTTGTTTAGTAAAATTAACTTAAGATTTATTTTAAATCATCAAATTTAAATATTTACTCTTGTCAATTTTAACTAATATTTATACTTTCACTCATTTTTAAGTAGTAAATTTTTTTACTAAATATCTATATTTAAAGTATTATACATGCATAAGATAACTATAAAAATATTTACTATAAAAGATGAGTTGTGGATGTAAAGTCATGATTGTAAAATATATTTTTATTAAATATGGGTAAATGAGGTAAAAAATAGTTAAGTGATTAAGTTATTAAGTTGATTTATTAAACACCTTCTAACTATTATTCTTATTCTATTCTCCTTTTACATAAACATCTTTCCAAAATTTCTTATCATGCCTTAATTGTTGGATTAATGCAGCAACTAAATCCATTATGTCACCTCATTAAGTTTGGAAAATTGGGTCTATTAAGAAGGTTTTTTTTTAAAAAAAAAAAAATATATAGGGGGGCAGTTGGAAAGGGGGAAGAGATTCTGTAAAGAAAAACTAGGGTTTTCAAACTTTATTTTAGATATTCAGAGTTTTTTTATTTATTAGTTTGGTTGGATGGGATTTCTTAGGAGGTTTTCAATTTCTTTGTTCAATTCTAAATATTGGCATGGCTTTCATAAGTTTCCAATCCTGATTAAAGTAGTTTTTTTCTCATTTATTTGTGTTGGATATTCTTGGCTTATAATGAATACCTAAACCTAAATCTTGCCAGTTGTAAGACCTCTCATGGGTGGTCTTTTTTATGAAACTCATGTCCGGTATAAGCTATAAATGTGTCAAGTAGAATTTCATTGAGGTTCCAAAGGATGCAGTTAGATGCTTCTTCAAATACTAAGATTTGGTGGTTACTTGTAAGGAATTTTGGGTGCTTGAGGTTCCACCCTTTGGACTAAATTAATGTTCGATCCTTGAGCCACCAACTTCATGACATTATGGTGATGGATTAGGTGCCTTTGTTGTTCTTTTTTTTCCTTTTTTTTTTTAAAAAAAATGATAGTAATTTTTTATGTAAGGTATAAGAAAAGTTAAAGCTTTACATTAAAAGGAAATAGTTTTAGAAACTATTTTTTTTTTTTTAAAAAAAGTAGTTATCAAAAAAATTTACGATCTTAAATTTTAAAATTTTTTAAAATAATTTTTAAAGATATATGGTTAATTTGTTCTTTTCTATACAAAGTGTTTTACTTTTATATAAAAATTTCTAATTTTAAAAATAAAAAATAAAAAATGTATCCAAGGAGAGCATCAAACCCTTGGCATTTCTTAATCATATTTTACCAATTTAATAGTCTCAACATGATCATAATTTCAAGAAATCAAATCCCATTATTTCTAAAATCATTTTCTTAAGCCTCTCAATGTCATTAATTATATCTTTCATTTGAGTCCTTGTGGTTTGACACCCAACATAATAGATTTTATGCTACTATGGATTTCTTATGCTTAAGGATAAAATTGAGCTATTACCTTAGGAGTCGATCGTGAGTCTAACTAAATTAGATTCTTTAAAACTTCATTAATTTTGAAAAATAATTTAAAATTTAAAAATTGACCGAATTAGTACTAGAAAAATTCAAGAACTAAAAATGATCTAAAAGGCTTTATTGGTAATTGGATAGTAAATATGTTGATGGAATGAAAATTTGACATATTTAGATATTTTAAGGATGAACTTTCACTTTTATTTCATTTTAAATAAAATATCACTAATCATTGTTTTTTTTTTTTAGAAGTATTATTATTTATTTTTAATAAAAAATAAATTATGACTTTATTAAGACGTTAATAATCATATTTTATAATATCTATTAAAATAATGTGATACCCCATAGAGGGCACCACGTTCATTCACATATCAAATCAAAAACAAAATTAAAATAAAATAAACACTTATATAAAATTCTAAAAATTAATATTGAATTCAAACTTAAGTAAACAATCCTTAAAAAAATAAAATAAAAAATCTAAAGTACTTTCTAATAAAAATACACTTCCTATCCCAATCTCTCCTCGTCGATGTCACTTGTACTTGAAAAGTGGAATAATACATAAGTGTGAATTAACTTAACAATTCATAAAAAAAAAAATTAGTGCAATAAGAAAGAACAAGTATAGTACAAAATTAACTTTAGGGAATCATTTTTTTAATATAAAAATAATTAACAAGTAAAATCATTTAATTTAGTAATTAAATTCACTTTTTTAAAAAAAATCAACATTTTCAATTTAAAGATAGAACCAAATAATATACTTTGCATAATTAGTTCATATTCAAAAGAATTTTACAAACAAACATTTTACTATGGTACACTCACAAGAACACTATACTCAAATAGTGGGACTTGCACTCAATGGCTAACCTCAATTTGCTCCTCCTATGGGTGGAGGAACAGTTTCCGATCAATGATTTACAAAATGTTAAAAACACCCTTAGTGACAAAGATTGCATTGCATCAGTACCAAGGGTAATGAAGGTCAACAACTTATCCCTAGTTTATTAGGGTCATTGATATCTAAAGTTTTCAAAATTATTTCAATTAATTGAAAAGGTAAAGTTCATTTGCATAACAATCAAACAAATATGATATTCCCAATTTATTTTATGAACCAAGAAAATAGAATATATTTTAGAAAAATATTGATTAATCCACTTTGGAGAATTCAAACATATTGATACGTTAAAAAAATGGATGATAACATATAGGGAATTATGAAATTACTTATTACACTATTAACCCTTACTTCAAAGAAGTCACTCAAAATCCTAAAAAACTTAATCCACACCTGGCATAAATATAATAAAAAATAATAATTACTATTAATTATTTATAATTTGACCTTTCTAATAATTTTATTTGTTAATATTATTATTTTTAATTTTTCAATTAATCTCATTTTAATTAATTAATTCTCCAATGGCATGGAATTAATAAATACCCAATTACATAGGGGTATTTCTTATTAATATATTCTCTTTATTCATTTAACAATTATCTAACTATTGCATCAATCTATTATGAATTTATTATAATACTCTTTTGTATACTATTCTTATTTATTTATTTATTTCAAGCATGTTAGGTGTAGGTTGTAAGTACACTAGCATGCCAAGAAGGCTATCAAAAGATATAAGAAATTAAAACGTGAGCATCTCCTCAAGTAAAGTCAAACCTACGGACTTCAACCACCTTTTCTTTTTTTCATCACAACATCACTGCAGCATTCTTGCATGCATGTTTGGTTCCAGAAAATTTGAAGGAAAATGTAAAGAAAAGAAAATATAAAAAAAAATAGAAGGAAAGAAAAAGTAAAAAAAAATAAAAAAATAAATTAAAAGTTAATAAATTATTTATTTTGTTACTTGAAACTCATTTTATTTATTTTAACTCATCAATATAAAGATTAAATAATTTAAAAATACATAAGTTTTTAATTAGTTTTAATTATATTTTATTTTTTTTGATATTTTTCATAGGACAACCAAATATAAAAAAATCATTTTTCTTTGTATTTTTTTTCTTTTCTTAAAATTTTCCGAACTAAACATAACCATTGTTTTTTTACTTTCCTATCTTATAGTATACATGCGCAATAGTGCTATGCTACAACCATTAAAAGGCCTCAATTCTTTCTGTTCCTAACCAAAACCCTTTTTTCTTTTTATTTATTTTAAATAAGCAATTAATAGGTAAACTAGATCTAGATTTTCAATAAATAAACAATCTCAAATTATTTACTTCAAATAACCCAAAAAAAGAAAATCAATCCAAAGTATTGGATCAAGGTTAGATGTGCTTACCTCGAGGAATACAAATTGATCTAAACAACAATTTGACCTTCCTAATGATTTTATTTGTTAATATTATTATTTTAAATTTTTTCAATTAATATCATTTTAATTAATTAATTATCCAATGACATGGAATTAGTAAATGCCCAATTAGATAGGAGTATTTCTTATTAATATATCCTATTTATTCATATAACAATTATCTAGCCATTGCATTAATATAATACTCCTTTGTATGCTATTCTTATTTATTTATTTTTCAAGCATGTCAAATTTCATGTACACTGTCATGCCAAGAAGGCTAATCAGAAATTAAAACCTTACCATCTCCTCCAACAAGGTCTAACACTTCAACCACCTTTTTTGTTTCATCACAAAGTCACTGTAGCATCCTCTGCATGGAGTCATACACCACCCAAAACCTCTTTTTTTTTATTATTCTCTTTTCTTGCAGTACACATGCACAATAGTGCTAAGTTACGGAACATAAAAAGACCCTAATTCTTCTGATTCTCAGCCAAATACTTGTTTTCTTTTTCCTTTTATATATATATATAGATATAGGCAATTACACCCTCTTTTATTTTTTTTTATTGATTATTATTTTCTGTGAGCCCAAAATGATCGATCTGTAAAAGTCAACCCCAAAGCCCAAAATTTTATTTTCTTAAATAATTAAATTATACATTTACCTTTGTTAAAAAAAAAAAAAAAAATTCATGTTAACAAAGAATGAGACAATTAAAATAGATGGCGAGTGTATGATCGAATTGATGGATAAAATTATTTTTTGTTTTTAATGAGACTCAAATTAAATTTAATTTCATATTATTATAAATTAAATTTATAATTTTTTGACAAAGGAAAATCAAAACTAAGGCTAATTCTTTTGTCCCATACAATTTTTTTTTTTTTTTGAAAGTTGTTTTTAAAAATGGTTTGCCAAATACCCTTATTTTGTTAAGGTAAAATTTTAAAATAAGATGTTAACAACAGGATGGAACAGTCCTAGCTTTTATTAACGTAAAATGGCACTCGAGAATTCTGTTGTCATAATTCCAAATCCTAAGTAGTGATTGAATAAGACAAGATAAATGTCCTTCCGTTGACACACATCCTCTTTTATGCTCCTTCATACTGATGATGCCCACGAGGTTGGCTCGCTACTTGTTCGACAATTCAATTGTGTTAGAGCACATGGTCGGAGTCATTCTCATCAAACGGTTTTTAGTTTATAGCGCGTTTGTTACAAGAGTTCATATTCACTTATGTTTGGTTCTGAAAAATATTAATTAAAGAAAAAAAATATTTAAAAAAATTTAATTTGATTTTACAATGGGCATATTTAGTTCCTGAGAGATGAAAAAATGGCAACTATGTTTAGTTGGTGGAAAATTTGTAGTACAAGGGAAATAGAGAGATAGCTTAGAAAGAAAGAAAACTGAAAGAAAATAAAAATGGATTAAATAACTTCAATTCATTTTAATTATTTTAAATATTTTATATAAAGATTAAATAATTTAAAAATATATAATTTTTTTTACTAATTTTGATTATATTTTTTTTTCTTATTTTTCATGATAAAACCAAACATAGGAGAAAATAATTTTTTTTAGTGTTTTTTTTCTTTCCTTACTATTTTCTAAGAACCAAAAATAAGGGAAAATCATTTTTCTTAATTTAGATGACATGAAAAATAGGAAGGAAAAAATGGTAAAAAAATTATTAAAATATAGAGTCATTATGAAATAATTTTTATCTATAAATTTATAATATTATTAAGCTTATTATTTGAGTTTCAAATTACTTTTAAAATTATTAAACTTGTTAATAAATATAAGATATTAAGTCTTGTTTAATTTGAAACTTATTTGTCTTGTTAAAAAAAATTTAAAAATAATAATTCGAAGAGAAATAACAAAGTCATTTTATTATCAATTTTTGTCCATAAATTTATGGTATTGATTAATTCATTATTTGACTTTTAAGTTATTTTTAAAAATCATTAAACTCGTTAATAAATCCAACACATTAAGCCTTATTTAATTTGGAATTCATTTGCCTAATGAAAAAAAAATCAGAAAATAAGGATTCTATGTAAAAAATAAAATCATTTTGGACCAATTTTTATCTCTAAATTCTAGTATTAATTTGTTTAGTATTTGAGTTTTAAAATTATTTTTAAAAATTATTAAACTTGTAAATGAATCCAATGCATTAAGTCTTGTTTAATTTAGAATTCATTTACCTAGTGAAAAAAATCGGAAAATAAAAATTTTATGTAAAAGAGAAATAATAAAATCATTCTAGACCAATTTTTATCTATAATTTTTTTTTTTTTTTTATTAATTGGTTTACTATTTAAGTTTTAAATTATTTTTAAAAATTACTAAACTTGTTAACAAATCTAACACATTAAGTCTTATTTAATTTGGAATTCATTTACTTAGTAAAAAAATATTGAAAATTAATGGTTTCATGTAAAAAATAAACAATAAAGTCGTTCTAGACCAATTTATTATTCATAAATTTTTTGTATTAATTTTACTATTTAAGTTTTAAATTATTTTTAAAAATTACTAGTTTGGTTAATGAATCTAATGCATTAAGTTTTGTTTAATTTATATTTTATTTTCCTAATAAAAGAATTTGTAAAAACATCTAAGAAACTAGTCAACCTAAGTAATTAAATTAAATTTTGGTCTATAACTTACTAATATTATTGAGTTCCATGACTTTTTAATATTAATTAAATCATTTTAAAAAAATGAATAAATTTTATGTATCAAGTTCAATTTGATTAGAAATTTGTTTGCTTAATGAAAAATTTTAAGGAAGTTAAAACAAATTTAGAAAAATATGTATAATTTAGAGGGAAGATCATATTTTAAAATTTTCGGTATCAGTATTAGATAATGAAAAGAAAAAGGAAATGGTGTCATATTCAATTTTATTTGATTTTTAAAATTTTTTATATTTTCTTTTTATTTTTAAAAACTGAAGAAAACATCTTCCACTTGTTCTTTAAAAGTTGTTCTCTATTTTACTTTATTTTGATAAACTGTTTCTAGAGAACAACAACCAAACAATATTATGAATTTTTAAAAATATTTTTTTATTTTTAAAAATAGAAAACTGTTTGAACTCTTGATTTTTCTTCAAAACACTTTCATTTTTTATATTATAAGTATTTTTTAAAAACACGGAAACATTTACCTCTCTTCCTTTTCACCCATTCCCTTCTTTTTCTTTTTTCTTTTTCTCTTTCATGTTACTCCTGAGATCATGTCCGTGGTCGAAAAACACACTGACTTTGCTAAACCGATGAATACTCTTCTCAACAGAGCATACGTGACCTTCTTGGCCAATCATGGGGACTGCGTGGAAGGTGTTGTTGGGTTGGCCAAGGGTCAGGAAGGTGAAATCCTCATGGAGCTACTAGACGACCATTTTTATGCTGTGATGGATTGTCAAGAAAACATGGAGTCACTGGCCACAACACATGGTAGGTACTGCCAACAGTGTCTTAGTTTTGTTTTGATTTTGAAATGTTACAATATAAATTTTTGTATGGTGAAAACATTTTGTGCTTTCAATCGTTGTATGCATTGGTATTGATTTGGTTGCATTTTTTCGGTCCTTCACAATTGGAACTTCAACTCACTTAACCATGAGTTTGAATAAATGCCAATTCCCACACAGAGAGAGAGAGAGAGAGAGAGAGAGAGAGAGACTGACTGTACCATGATTTATAACTTAAAATACTTGGTCTAAATTAATGATCCGTTATATCAATTACACATGATTTTAAAAAAATCTATTTTGACCTCATAAATAGACCATAAGTATATATATCTATTTGCATTTTAATCTTGTTTGGTAAATATGGGTGAGTGGGAGTGAATGTTGGCCTCACTTGTTTTTTTTTTTTTTTTGTTTTAAATTAATTTCAACTGCAATGTCAAGCAAAAGAAAAATTAATTTAAAATTATTTTTTAATGATAGTTATGAAGAATTGATTTTGAAGGTTATTTTTCGTTACTCTTTATTTCCCCTCCATTTTTCCATTGAGAACCAATCTCTCTACTTTCCTATAATTTTGTTTTTTCTTTCCTTTTACTTATTTTTTTTTATTTTTGATGAAAAATAAGGCTTTCAGGTTATCTTTTGAAATGCCCAAAATCCCGATTGGTTGTTTCACTTACCAATTTTCTTACCTCAAGTCATGAATGAAACTACGAATATGAGAACCATTCTTTTCTCATAACACAAAAGTCTTGACCTTTGTTTTCACAAAGAAAAATAGGAATAATTTCAAGAGAAATGACTTTTTGTTTTTTCAGAAGAATTATATTTTTTTTTTCAAGGAAGAAAACATATTCTTCACTTTCGTTTTCAGAAAAAGAAAGGAGAAAGCGTATTCTTTTTCTAGTTTTTTCAGGGAGAGAGAATTCTCATACAATGAGCGGAAAAGAAAAAAAAACTTTTTATTTATTTTTTATTTTAATAGTGGTAGTTTTTAGGTAGTTTTAAATCTCTCATAAGCTACCCTCTTATTTTCTCACATTTATTAGGTCGGGTCATGTCAGCCCACTTAGACATGCAAACCCAACCCAACGTCTCCCACTTACACAAGATGGGTTGAACTAGCCCGATCACTCATCCAAGTTCATTCAATTCCACCTTTGAAGGTCATTCACACAGGCAAATGGGTCGTGTGACCATGCAAGAGCACACCTACAATTTGAGAGCTATAAACTTATGCACCTGTTAGGGATACATAGTAGCTCAACCCTAAAAAATTATAAGTGAACAATAATAATCGTGTCTCCTTGTACCCTAAACTTATTTAGTTACATTTTTAATGTATACATTTAATCCCTCAAAGTTGTATACTATCCAACATTATAAATGTATTCACAATTATATCAGCTACAAAAGCAATATAACCGGTCGACCATAAACACATCTTTTTCAATGTAACTCAAAAAAGTCTTCCTTATGAGCTAATGTCTTTGAGATCCAAATTAATCACTTGCGTAATGTGTCTCATAAGGATAAATTTTTTCATTTCCGTTAGAAACATACCAAATTAGGAACATTAATTTGTCACCTCAAAACATAGTCAAAAGTACAAAGAGTATAAAAATGGGTTATTAATAAGCCTTAAAGATCTCACATAGTGAGGAAGCAGGGATTAATCACTCACTTTTCTTATCAGTCATATTCAAACACATGTAGTATGAAATATATGCTATGGTGGTTTCTCTCCACTTAAAGAGTGTATGTCAAACTACCACCATACAGACCTCAACTAAGAACTTCACACTAGTAGCTTGTTTGAGTTTTGCATTTATAGTTCTCCTTAAACCTTTTATGCTAAAACTCAAGTCCAGTTCAAACAAGCAAATGTAATTGTGGACGATTACATTCGATCAAGATGTATGTCATTTATTATAGACCTCATATTGATACTTAATCAAGGCGACGCTCATCATCTCTTATATACTTTAAACTCATTTATCATCATTAGTATACCATGTCTCATCCCAACTCATAAACATATCGACTGGGGTGGTTGCTCATGTGAAAGAGTTAACCTCTGCCTGTTGACATACATATATATGTAAGTACCAATTACATATTCAATTATATGAATAAAAAAAATACTCATATCATCTTATCATATATAAAGTATCATATATCCAATCAATAATGATCCATGACATATGATCCATGTAGATCATAACCTACGCAGTCCCAATGAATTTACATGTACAAAAAACATGTTTCTTAGAATGGATTTCATGAATGGATCAACAACCATTTCACATGTAGGTAAATATTCAGGATCATTTCTTTTTCGTGCAATTATATCTCTTTTAAAATTATTCTTGACATCTAAATGTTTAGTTCATCCATGATATTTCGGATCTTTTACATAAATTGTTGCAAATTAACTATCACTAAATACTGTCATTGGCTCAAAAACATCATTGACTATTCCCAAACTTTGCAAAAACTTTTCAACCATACGACTTCTTATATTATAGCTGAACAAACAACAAATTCAACTTCCATGGTTAACAAAGCTATACAATTTTGTTTCTTGCTTTTCCATAAGTTGGCACCATTATTAGGCAAGAATGTGTATCTTAATGTTGATTTGCGCTCATCTAGATCACTTGCCTGAATGACATGTGAATAACCCACTAAGCGCAATTTTTTGCCTTGATAATAAATGGAATAGTCCACAATGCCTTTTAGATACCGAAGAATTCTCTCTACTTTTTTCCAATGCATCCTTCTAGAATGTTCTTGGTAAAGACTCACCATCCCAAAAACATAGCAGATATATATAGTATTGTACACATCATAAAATACATTAGACTCCTAACAACACTGGAGTAGGGAACATTAGTTATTTTTCTCTTTTCTTTTGGAGTCTTTGGACCCATTTCTTAAGTTTTCACCTCTTTCAAATGGAGTGTCAATGGGATTGCAATCTTGCATATTAAATCATTCAAGGATATTCTTAATATAGTGCTCTTGTGAAAGAGCCACTAGTATGTGAGAATAATCTCTATGGATCCTTACTCCAAAAATCTAAGATGCTTCTCTCATAGCTTTCATCTCAAAAGAAGATAACAACCATCTTTAAATGATTTGAACAAACTCCAAATCATTTCCAACTATAAGTATATCATCCATGTATAAAGATAATAACACATTTATCTTTATTTTTCTTAATATAAACACAATGGTCCTCATCAATCATTATGAAAACATACAAAGTTATTGCACAATGAAATCTTAAGTACCACTATCCAAATGATTGTTTAAGGCTATAAATCAATTGATTTAACTTGCCCACTTTATGCTTTCGACCTTGGATAATGAAATCTATTGGTTGTTCCATATAGATTTCTTCATTCAACTCTCCATTAAGGAAAGTTGTCTAAACATCCATTTTGTGTAGCTCTAAATCCATATGAGCTACTATAACTAGAATAAGGCAAATTGAGGCAAACCTAACTACTAGAGAGATGGTTTCCTCATAGTCTATACCCTTTAGCCACTAATCAAGCTTTATAATTTTAAGAACTCATTTGTTCCCAATAGCTTTTCAATCTGAAGGCAGATCAACCAAGTCCTAGATTTGATTCTTTCGCATTAGCTCCAATTCCTTTTCCATTGCTTTTCTCCATTCATCCTTAGTTGGACAAGTAAAAGTCTCTTAAACCAACTCAGGCACAACATCATCATATTAAGTGACAATATGAACTTCCCTTTCAATCTCAAATAGTCATTGAGGAATAATTTATCAAGAACTTTTTCTCAACATCAACTATTTTATTGTACTTGCTACAAGTACTAGTTCACTCCCACTCGATTCAAGCATTAATTGATATCCGGGTAAGGATCTTATGTCGAGATCCATCATTTCATAAAGATGTAAATCCTTATCAATTTCACATGTACGTGGGAAATCATCCTCTAAGAATGTGACATCTCGTGATTTCTAATTCAATGATCATTCCATCTTCATGCTCACCTATGAACACATACCCTTTGGAGTGTTCATTGTATCTTATAAAAATATATTTCCTTCCTCTAGGACTTAATTTTCCATATTTATGAGAAGGACTGTGAACATAAGCCATTGACCCCCAAGGTCGCAAATTGCTAGGATCAGGCTTTCAGTTATTCCATAACTCATATGGAGTAGATAGAACAAACTTTGAGGGTACTTGGATAAGTACATGAGAAGTAGTCAACATATGTCTCCTCAATATGAAATAGGAGGATTTGTTTGAGCCATCATTGACTTAACCATGTCTAACAACATTCTATTCCTCCTCCTAGCAACATTGTTTTATTGTGGAGTCATTGGAATGGTCTATTATGTACTAATACCCTTTTCATCACATAAATCTTTAAATTGTTCTTATAGATATTCTCTACCTTGATCTATTCTTTATGTTTTAATCATTTTGTCCAACTGATTCTCATCTAAATTAATGTAGCGTTTGAAACAATCTAATGTTTCTGACTTATGAGAAATCAGATAAACATGACCGTAATAATTAAAGTCATCTATAAATGTGATCAAGTGCAAGGCCCCATACATTGCTTTAACACTCATAGGACCATCGGTGTCAAAATGGATCGGTTGCAACAGTGTTTCAACTCTAGTTCCTATTCTGAATAGTTTTCTTGTAGTTTTATCAACTAGACAATATTCGCAAGTTGGCATATCAATTTCAGTGAATTGACCAAGAAGATTTTTCTAGTTGGTCTATTCATTCTTTCTTGTCCAATATGCCCAAGTCTAGCATGCCATATGATCACATTATCACATGCATTTCTAGAAGTAGACATTAACGAATAACAACTATCATTAGTATTAAACAACACATAGTTATCAATGTCAAGAACCATAAAATCATCCAAAATAAATCTAGAACCATAGTATGTTGTTCCTAAATACAACTCCATTACTGAATCATGAAAATTTAAATTGAAACCTAAACTGAGAAGGATGAATACGAAGACCAAGTTTCATCAAATATCTGAAGCATAAAGAATATCTAATTTGTACGTTCCAATACCCTTGACCTCAATTTTGAAATTGTTTCCTACATAGATCCATACATCTTGTATTGAAACTAATTCGTTGAAACTCTACATATGCTCCTTAGTCTCTAGCTATATGGTTAGTGGAGACTAAGTTTACTTTACCTTAGTACACTCACGAGTAAAGTGACCTTTGTTGCCACAATTATAGCATTTCAACTTGCTCTTATCCTTCTTAGCATGCTTAAACTTCTTGCATGTCTCAATCTTTCCTTTCTTTAAAGCATCATCAAATTTCTTGTTCTTCTTAAAGAATTTTGTTTTTACACTTAAATTCGGAAGTTTTTCTAGAACTGGATTTAACTACATAAGCTTGTTTATTAGCAACCATAAGTCGCTTGACTTCCAATTCAAGATGGTGAACTATACTATCAAAGGTCTTGACACTCTCATTATGTGTCATATTCACCACCATATGTTCCCAACTCTTTGGTAGAGATTTGATGACTGTATCAACTTGTTGCTCATCAGTGAAGACATGCTCGAATGTCTTAAGCTCTCTTCATTTTTTTTCATCTCCCTCAGATGTTGTTTCATTTGTATGGTTCAGTCACATCTTGTAATTTCCAAATTTTATTACAAGTTCTCTCAGTTTTATAATTGAAAATCCACCATACTTTTCCTTTAGAGCTTGTTACATTTCATGAGCAGTATAGTAAACCTCATACTTAATCAAGACATCATCTTGCAAACAGTTTAACAATGTAATATGAGCTAAAAAAAACTTTTTTTTTTCAAGCCATATAAGCCTCATGATCTCTTCTATGTTAAGTAGAGTTTCCTTGTTTAGGTTCTTACATGATATGATTCAGTATTTCAAGAGCTTCTTACTCTTCAAAGATATACTGAACTTTGTGATGCCAAAACTCGTAGTTATCGTCATTTAGTTTCTCACCCTTATTTAGTTCTACTATCATGTTCCTAGTTGTAGTCGACATATTCAACTACTTAGAGATATTGCATAATCTTATTAATTGGTACTTTTATGGATAATGATACTTTTACTTGCTCTAATCATCTTCTAATATTTAATAACCTTAAATTGCAATAGAAACGAAAGTTCACTATGTTCCCAATTAGCTCCTATATACAATTTTAATTATTACAAATTATAAATAATCTATGCAAGTATTTCTAATTTTAGGCAAAAAAATTACTCAAATTTCTTTTTAACCTAAAACCTCCCACTCCATAAAAAAAAATATATTATATAACTAACATGTAACAATAACATATACAAAAGAACTAAAGACATGCATGTACATAAAAGACATATTCATTTATCAAACAATAAATATTCATGTAATATCTTGCATGTAAGATATTTACATTTTATGTACAAAGCATAAAAAAAAAAGTAACATGTAAAAACAAAAAACTAATATTCTCTCTTGAAGCTAAAAGGAACAATATTAGGATTATTTACAATGTCTTTCATAACTCTAGATGTTGTTTTTAATAACCATAATCTTTTTATGGAAACATAAAACATTTAGCATAGTTGGTAGAATACAAGACTTATCCTAATGGTCAAGGGACCAAGCTTCTTCATATAATAAGAGTCTTATACTCTACCAACTAGGCTAGATGTTTTATGTTTCCATAAAAAGATTATGGTTATTGAAAACAACATCTAAAGTTATAGAAAACATTGTGAATAATCCTAATATTGTTCCTTTTAGTTTCAAGAGAGAAGATTACTTCATATTTTACATGTTACTTTTTTTAATTTCAATTTCATCCAAAAGTTCTTATAGAGGTGGGTGCACTTTGCACCTATTTTTTCTTCATATGGCTCTTATCATTTTCCTTATTATTATTATTATTATTATTATTATTATCTGGAACAATATCCAAAATCATATTTATCCCTTTAAAAAAAAAAATCAAGAATTATGTTTTTCTAGAACCACAACCAGAAAACATTTATGTCAAATTATTTCTTTTTCAAAGAAAACATTCTTCATCTTCTAGAGAAAACTAGAGAAAGAATACGTTTTTTCCTCTCTCTCTTTGAAAACGAAAGTGAAGAATATGTTTTCTTCCTTCCTTGAAAGCAAAAGGAAATAATACAATTCCTCTGAAAAAACAAAAAGTCCTTTCTTTTGAAGTTAAACCCATTTTTCTTTGTGAAAACGAAGATTAAGGCTTTTATGCTAAGAAAAAATAATGGTTTTCATATTCATAGTTCTATTCATGACTTAATGTGAGAAAATTGATTGGTGAAACAACCAATCAGTATTTTTGGGCATTTCATAAGGTAACCCGGAAGTGTAATTTTTCATCATTGGTATCAGAGCAAGAGGGAAAAAAAACTTTATTTTTATTTTTATTTTAATAGTGGCAATTTCTGGGTAGTATTAAAACTCCCAAAAATCGCCCCCCTATTTTCTCACATTTATTGGATTGAGTCAAGTCAACCCACTTGGGCTCCCAAAACCCAACTCCAACAATTTTCTTTTTTTAGCATTTTCCATGAATCAAATATAACCTATGAAAAATACAAAAATAAAATTAAATATAATTAAAATTAATTAAAAACTTATACATTTTTAAATTATTTTATCTTCATATAGAAGAAGAACTAAAATAATTTAAATGAGTTTGACATAGAATATAAAAATAATTAATTAATATTATTTTTTATTCACTTTTCTTTCCTTTTATTTTTTATTTCTATCTTCTTGACCTTGCACATAATAGATATAAACCAAAAAAATATTTTCATGGTACCTTTTTTTTATAACATATATAATAAAAAATAATTTTTAAAATAATCATTCATCAAGTAATTATTTAACGATCAATTAAATGATTTTCTAGATTTCTAAAAATGATTTTTCAAAGTTTGTCAAAAGAAAAAAAAAAAACCTACATAACTAATTTGATACTTGCCAAACTCTCAACCTCAATAAAGTATATAAAAAAATAAAAATAAAATTCTAGTGGTCTATATAACAACTATTTTCAAGAACAATTTTCTATTCTTAAAAAAAAAAAAAAAAAAAAACACATTTAATTGGTTTCATTTATTTTCTTATAAGTGTTTAAAAAAATAATTATATAGACATAAATAATTAAAAAAAATTAGACATAAAAATTATGTTTCAAATATATAAAAAATATTAAAAACATTTTAAGTTCTCAAACAAGCTCTTATTATATAAAACATTTGATAAAAGTTTTCAAAAAACTATTTTTTACAATTTTTCTCTTTCCAAATAGAACCTAAATTGTTGCATAAAAGTAAAAAACATTGAGACCAAGACATTAAGAATGAAGTTAGGTACAAAGAAATAAGGAATAAAAAACAACACATTATGACACCTAATTGACCATACTTTTTTTGGTAGGTACCTATTTGATACCATAACGAGGCCCATTATTAATGCAAGAATGCGGTTCTAAGCATTAAAAAGGGTTTCTAACACTTCCAAAATCATTCCCAAATAGGCATTTAAGCCACCAAGCTGGGCCCGGTCATATATCCACTCAGTTCATGCTGTCTATCGGTAGCCCTTAGGTGAAGTTGGTCCTGGTTGGATGATCACTTGTTAAACTTCAGAACTCATCCTCAACATCATAAATATGAAAATAATAATCACTTAGCCCCAAGGCATCAAAAACTCAACCTACATGCAACTTAACCATGACTCATTAATGGATTATAAATCTGATACAGAATCCAAACAATATACAATACAATTACAGTCTGAAAGTTCCACAACTTTACAATCAAATAACATTTTCTTCTGAGACATTATAGTATATGCATCAATATATGAAAAGCATCACCATGCTACTTGGCTGCAGTTTGAAGCAATACTAATAAATAATGTTTTGAAACCTTGATAATAAGGTTGACACTGCAAGTAATTGACAACCAGAAATCTTCTCCACAACTGCGGCCATGAGGCTACCAGTGATGCGTTCCCTTTGTTACACCAAAAATAATAGCAATTGTGGCAAGGATAGCCTGCACGATACATTAGAATCAAGACTTTTAGCAATGGGCCAATAGACTTTTAAGAGTTCCGATTTCTATTGTTATTTTTCTGATAGGTAATATGACAATTAAGAATCAATTCCATCAATATACTGAATATGAGAAAACGAATGATTCAAGATGCGGCATGGTTCAAAGTATCATCTTATTCCACTCATATAGGCAATCAACTTATTTTTGGGTGAAACAAATAATAGCAAGAGATGCTGGAAGAATTTGTTTCCATATAAGACAGGTATCAGAACGCCCAAAGTTGGCGACACATGTTAGTATTAACACAGTATCAGCTATATCTCACAAGATGAATAAGAAATAATTCTTGAAACATGAATAAGCAACAGATAATCCTTGCAATAGATCCTCAGGTACTGCAAGATTAGATAATTAAGCCAAAACACTGGTCTTATAACAGCATACTTGTTAAACTAGAATCACCAAAAGATTGACCTGTCAAACCTATTGTGGTCCATGAAGCTAAAGGTAGCATTGGCTCTCTAGTACCTCAAATTAAGAGTACCAATGCTCCACTTTATGAATATTCCTAGTCCTCTTGCCATCATTTCTTGTATCCATCATGAAATTTAACATAAGTAAACAATATGTGCAACCATGCATAAAACCAACTTTATGGGCCTATGTATGACACTTAAACGGTCTGTTAGTGTGTCAGACACTAGTTGATGTGAAATGCAATGCACACCCCTACGTGTTTGAAATAGTTTTGTACACATGAAGCTGAGAACCTTATTTGTCCATAATGAGTGTACTATGCCTTTTGAAACCCTACTTTGCAAATTATTCACCTTTTGAAAGTTGGGACACACGTAGACACACAAGTCATGACAACAAATGCATGGGTTTGACACCAATGCTTTCCACAATATCACATACCTTTCAACCAAACTATGCTACAACCATGTTCACCATGAAAACATATGATTCACTGAGGCCCCAAGAGTCTCTGTTGCATTGAGAATAAAGAGAAGGATTTGACACAAAATATACATGTATATGCAGTAAATTTTGAAAGAAAAAAAAATATGGACATGATACAATACACAACTAAAATGTAACTAGAACTATATAGGTGCATCTGAATTTCTCTAGTTTACACCTCTGGAGGAGAACCACAGCTCACAATGGAACCTGACTTTTCAGAATTGATTTTACAAAACTTACACGCTTACTATGAATAATATGAAATACTTGGTCAATCAAAAAATGTGTTATAATTTACCACAAATCACCTTGTGCCAGCCAATTTACCACAATAAAAAATGAGTCTTTTTCCAACATGTCCAACAAGAACACAACTCCCTTTTGATGTGACTGTTATAATTAGTCAGGTAATTTGTTTTTATTAAAGTGAATATGCTTTGATTATACCCTTAAAGAGAACTGTAATTGCCTGTTGCATGCAGCTTGAAAAAAAATGCCACATTATTTGTTAATTTAATAAAAAAGAAAGCATTACAGAAAAGAAAGATAATGGTTACCTTCATAAAAGAACTAGGAATAAACTTTTTTTTCATGTTTATTCCATTTAGGAAGATATATTTATAAAAAATTGTTACTAACAAATAGATAATATCTACTAAAAAATAGTGAATTATCACACTAATCCAAGAAGAAAAAGTAAAAATCACAACTAATTCACTTCTATCTTTTCTAAAAGACATCAACTAAACAAAAAATCTAACTAAAAAAAAAAAAAAAAAAAGAATTAAATAAAAAGTAATATCAAGCCTTCTTATAAAGTCATTACATCTCCCCCCTCAAAACATTGCCCTTATCTTTGAGAGCTATTTCAGAGAAATCTCAACCTAAAACTACTTCTACCACATTCTCACATCTATCATGTTCATCTTCATTTTCTTCATTTAACTAACAACCTTCAATGAGAAAAATAACCCTTTACACCTATTGCTAGGGATGAATTTCTCATTACAATTGAAGGAAAGTCTCCTTTATCTCTTCTTTCCCTTAATTGATCCAAAGTCAACCTTTTACCGGGAAACAGATTTTGACTACTATATGGAACATGATGCTTATCAGGTAAATGAGTTGCCTCCATGTTTGTTGCATTTTTATTTTGAATATGACATTTTGCTTCATAGAGTTGAGTTAACCCAACTGTAGCTGTGAGATTGTTTGGCCAGGAGGCTTAGACATCAACCCAAATAATCTCTTTAAGGCCACTAATAAAACAACCAACCTGTTGTGAGGGTCGCAACTTCCTTGCTTTATTGAGTAACCTACTAACTGGCCTTGATGATCATGAATAGACATTGCTTGTTTAAGTTTCGTGAGGTTACCAAGTTGTCTTCAAATCCAATGGGTCCATTTTGGGGTGTGCAAGCCTCCCCAAGAACTTTCCATGTAACAAATTCTTCAAAAACGGGTACCATAATTGGGGATCACCTTCTAGAACTTTCCATGTAACAAATTCTTCAAAAACGGGTACCATAATTGGGGATCACCTTCTAAATGATGAGTTACTAGAGGCACCTACTCCTCCACAAGGGTGTGTTGAAATTCAAACAACTGCTCAGTTTGGAAGATTCAACTTGTTAGGTCTTTGCTTTTGTTGAAATGAGGAAATTTTCACATTTTTATTAACATCCCTAAAAACATGAAAATATATTCACAATAGGCAGGTTTGTACAAATCTTGTACAACTAGTACAAATATCTTATATATTTAGTATAAGTGTCTTGTATATGTGTGAATATAAAAAAAATTGTATTTGACATTCATGCACGTGTGTAAATAATGTTTCTGCTAGTATAAAAAACAAACAAAGAAAATGAAAAAAAAATGTAAATATATTCACAATAGGCAGACTTGTGTATGCCTTGTATGCCTAGTAGAGATGCCTTGTACATATGCAAATATATATATATATATATTTGACAATTATGTATGTGTAAATAATATTTTCAATAGTTTGATATTGAAAACAAACTATGAGAATCAAGAAAAACATGCAAATAGAGATGTGTGAATGATAAAGGACATTTTTGTCCAAAAATTTTTATGGACTTGACAACAATTGTGCAAAATATATGCCCTTTAGAGCCATTATTACACTCACCTACCCCTTTAATGTAATTGTCCCTTTTTTGCCTGAGTAGTAGTGTGTGAAATTATTAGGGATTGTTTCATTTCAAATGGAGAGGAATATCCCTTGCTACCTGTTGCATTATATGAAAAATGAATCAAGAGTTTGTCAATCATCTTTTTGTGTATTGTCCATGGGCTTGGGAATAGGTCTTTGATTTTTATTATTTTTGGTGTTTATTTGGTTCTCCCCCAGTTGAAGGATTTTTTGTTGAGTTGGTGGGTTTATTTGTGGGGCTTGGTGGGTTTGGAGAGACCAAATAGAAGAATCTTTGAAGGGATTGAAGTATTGAAGATAAAAAGGTTTATTCTTAGATCCCAATGGGTGCACTCACTGCTCAACAGGCGCCCTGGTGTACCTTTTGTTCTTGAAGCTAATGCCGCCTGCTCTAAGTTCCAGTCTTTCCTTTATGTTTCTTTGGTTTTGATCTCATATTCCCAATATAATTGGGTTAAGCCCCTCTGCCATTTGATCTTTCTTAGTTATTAATCATAAAAAATTAAAAAGAATTTTTTTTAAGAGAAAAAAAAAAAAGGAGTTATTTTCAATCTTAAATTCTCCAACAGCATGACATACTTTTCCATTTTTTTAGAATCAAAACTATTTATTTGGAACAAACTTAGAACCATGGTTCAAAGTCGCGGTTTCGGTCACCAACTCGACAAGTCCTAAGGCACATCGGTCTTAGTGTCTCAGATTGGTATCAGGTGATACGCAAAAAATTATAGTTTAAAAGCTCAAAACAATTTAAAAAGATTACGAAAATTATATAAAGATAAATACAAATAAATAGAATTAAAAATTAATCAAATAAACTTTTCTTATACATAAAATTATTTGAATTGTGATAAAAGCATACCTTTAGAATGATTTATATAAATATTAAAAATCTAAAAAAATTAATTTAATCACTTAATATTAAATATGTATTATTGAAGATGAAAATAATAAAAAGTGAATTTATTGTTTATAAACTTTTTTTAAATTAAATATTTTGATTTTAAAAAAAAATATTTTCAATCATTAAAAAAATACATCTAGGAATCATCTTTCAAAAAAATAAACATCATTTTTCTGATCAAATATATTATAAATAAAACAATTATAACAATGGAGAATTTTTATTTGAACAAGCTGTAGACATAAAAAAATTAGTGGATTAAATTACCACTAATTTGGTCTTCAAAATGAAGAATAAAAAAAAATCCTCTTATGGATAAGTTTCCCTAATCTCCAATTGCAAAAAGGATAATAATAATAATAGAAAAAAAAAATTTATTATTATTATTATCTTGTTGGGATAAGTTTTCCTAATCTCCAACTATAAAAAAAGATAATGATAATAATAAGAAAAATATTATTATTATTGTTATCTTGTTGGTAAAACCTCCGGGAGAAGAAAAATTGCTAAAATCAAGGAACTAAATCCCTTGAATTAAGCAATTCAAACTCCTTATCTTCACCTATAAATAGAGGTATCTTCTATCAAGAGGGGGAAGAAAATTGGAGAAATCAGAGAGATCCAGAAAGGAAAATCTCAAGGAGGAAATTCAAAGGCAAGTTCGATAAACGGCAAAAAGAACTAATACATTCGTTCTTCGCCGTTCAACAAGGTCATTCGGGGATAAGCCATTTGTGGCCCTCGATTGATCTTCGAAATCAAGAAAACGACGCATCGTCTTCCAAAGTGTGATCAAGGCAAAAGAACTAATATACTCGTTCTTTGCCATTCAACAAGGTCATTCGAGAATAAGCCACTTGTGGCCCTCGATTGATCTTCAAAATCCATAAAACGTCGCCGTCGTCTTCCAAAGTGTGATCAAGGCAAAAGAATCAGAGGGAAAAATATTCTTTTTTTGAAAGGAATATTATTTTTGAGACTGTACCCGCAAATTCTCAATTTTTAATAAATTGTTTGTTCGCATTATTATTTTTCTATTTATTTTGCTAGCTTGCAGGATAAATTTTACAAAATTTGTGCGTACAAATTTTTGGCACGCCCGGTGGGACCTCTCTACCTCTCATCTCTTTTGTTAGAAAATTGATCTCTACTACGTCGATGGCACCTAAAAGGACTCAAGTTGTGCATGTCAACAAGGGCAATGAGAAGATCGCCATTGCACAATCGACACATGACACCACTACGGGCCCCATGACTCGTAGCAAAGCAAAATCAACATCTTCAATCCCAACAAAACAAACAAGTGAATCTACTTGTTTGCTAAAACAGGTAAGAACACGTGATGAGCACCAACCACTCATCACTTTGGTCTCTCGGGGGGCAAAAAGCCAAAGTCCTCGTAGTAGGGAAAAACTCCCTTTAACACTACAGGACTTCGGGGATAAATCTCCTTGCTCTGTTACCGATACCAACTCTAGCACCGGCTCACACTCTGGATCGCCAGTTGGAATGTCAAAGGAGGAAAACTACTCCAATCATTCCGACTCTTTTACTTCTCCTTTCTCGGTGACTATGCCGGTGATGGCAACCGGCACTACATCCGTAGAGGAACAATTAGCGGAGATGGCTCACGCCATCGCCAAACTCACCAAGACGATTAAGGAGAAGGATATGCAAATAGCCTCCCTCATAAACAAAGTTGAAGCACAAGTGCAAAATACAGGTGAGTCAAGTCAAGGACTCAACCACCTTCCGAATGTTGCATCTCCTCTCGATGATGCACCACATGCGTATAGGACAGTGCAAGCTAAGAGACAAACGGCGGAATCTGCCTCAGTGGTGTCATTATCTGTCCAACAACTTGAGGACATGATAACTAACACCATTAGAGCGCAGTATGGTGGACCCTCACAGAGTACACTCATGTACTCTAAACCTTACACTAAGAGGATTGACAACCTACCTATGCCTATAGGTTATCAACCTCCAAAATTTCAGTCATTTGACGGGAAGGGAAATCCAAAACAACATGTTGCCCATTTCGTTGAAACTTGTAACAATGCAGGTACAGATGGTGACTTATTAGTTAAACAATTCGTCCGTTCTCTCCGAGGGAATGCTTTTGATTGGTACATAGACCTTGCACCTGAGTGTATCGATAATTGGGATCAAATGGAACGTGAATTCCTCAACCGTTTTTATAGCACTCGACGAACTATAAGCATGATGGAGCTTACTAAAACTAAGCAATGGAAAGATGAGCCAGTTGTAGACTATATCAATCGTTGGCGTTCCTTAAGCCTTAACTGCAAAGATAGATTATCTGAGGTATCAGCTGTGGAGATGTGCATACAAGGAATGCATTGGGGTCTCCTATACATCCTCCAAGGGATAGGACCCCACACCTTTGAAGAATTAGCTACTCGAGCACATGACATGGAGCTCAGCATAGCTAACCATGGTGCTAAAAAGGACCTTATCATTGACTAACAAAGAGAAATACACAATGGGAAAGCAAGTGATACGAATTCAATAAAACCCATCCAGGAGTCAATGACGGTAAATACGACTTCGATCAAAATCTCAACACGAGATAACAAGAAGAAAGTAAAAGAGGCTAGACCAACCCAAGAAAATGAGAGGTATCGGTTCGCCTTGAAAGAATTAGAGGAAAAAAAGTATCCTTTTCCTGACTCTGATGTGCCTAGCATGTTGGAAGACCTGCTCCAGAAAAAGGTTATTGAGCTACCCGAGTGCAAGCGTCCAGAAGAAATGGGTCTTGTTGATGATCCAAACTACTGTCATTACCATCAAATTGTCAGTCATCCTGTGGAGAAATGTTTTGTTTTAAAGGATCTCATAATGAAACTTGCAAAGCAAGGAAGAATTCATTTAGATCTGGATGAAGTAGTAGAGTCAAATCATGCTACAGTCACATTTGGGTCATTTGATCCTGTTCCATTGCATACCCCACTTAAGAAACTGGGGGCATGTACCAGTACTATTCAATGTGAGTCACTGAAACCAAAGCAAACACAAGTGTCATGTCAGGATAGCTTTCTACGTCTTTGCTTTGATAATAAATCAATGTCATATGACAAAGAGGGTTGGACATTGGTGACACGAAGAAGACCTCGCAAGAAGCAAGTGTTGCATTCATACCCTAACCTTCCTAGGGAGGGACGACATGAGTGGAATACTCGTCAACATCTGAAGAAGAAAGAAGAAAAGAAGCCTAAAAGAAAACAAGCGATTGTACAGGTTGATGACCTCTTGGTACAAAAACTCATCACCTCTATCACCTTAGGAGAATACTTTCCTCCAGAGTTCTTCAATAGAGGGATGGTGACATCAACTCATATGGTCTCTTGTCATGAGATTTCAGAAGAAGATGAGTCATGTAAAAATGAAGAAAAAGCTTTTGGTGCAGAGCCAAGCAAAACCAAGGAAGATGATGAGGTAGTAGCAAACTGACAGTGCTTACCCTCACTATTTAGTAGCCACAAAATGCTACAACTTCCTAATGAGATAGGAAATGCGTTGATTCAGGTACTTAAGAATCCATCACTCTATGCCACAAAAATAAAAGGGGCAAAACGATTGGAGGACAAAGGCCACAATTGTGCAAACATCACCTACACCAGCGGCGATGAAAATGGCGTGACATCAAATTTTACCACAAATGTTTTCAAACCTCGGCATTCCAGTGATGCTCCTTAAAGCATGAGCCTAAACTGCATATTGCTCCTATCCTACAAGAGCTTAAACTGTAGTAAAAAAAAAAAAAAAAAAAAAAAAATGCTCCTTAAAGCATGAGCCTAAACTGCATATTGCTCCTATCCTACAAGAGCTTAAACTGTAGTTAAAAAAAAAAAAAAAATGCTCCTTAAAGCATGAACCTAAACTGCATATTGCTCCTATCCTACAAGAGTTTAAACTGTAGTAAAAAAAAAAAAAAAAAAAAAAAAATGCTCCTTAAAGCATGAGCCTAAACTGCATATTGCTCCTATCCTACAAGAGCTTAAACTGTAGTAAAAAAAAAAAAAAAAAAAAAAAAAAAAAAATGCTCCTTAAAGCATGAGCCTAAACTGCATATTGCTCCTATCCTACAAGAGCTTAAACTGTAGTTAAAAAAAAAAAAAAAAAAATGCTCCTTAAAGCATGAACCTAAACTGCATATTGCTCCTATCCTACAAGAGTTTAAACTGTAGTAAAAAAAAAAAAAAAAAAAAAAAAAAAAAAAATGCTCCTTAAAGCATGAGCCTAAACTGCATATTGCTCCTATCCTACAAGAGCTTAAACTGTAGTAAAAAAAAAAAAAAAAAAAAAAAAAAAAAAAAAAAAAAAAAAAAGTAAAAAAAAAAAAAAAAAAAATGCTCCTTAAAGCATGAGCCTAAACTGCATATTGCTCCTATCCTACAAGAGCTTAAACTGTAGTAAAAAAAAAAAAAAAAAAAAAAAAAATGCTCCTTAAAGCATGAGCCTAAACTGCATATTGCTCCTATCCTACAAGAGTTTAAACTGTAGTAAAAAAAAAAAAAAAAAAAAAAAAAAAAAGTCATTCTTGGCAAACTTCTTAAACCGAGGAACAAACCCTTTGTATTAAAGAAGTCAAATTCGGAGATTCCAAACTAAAATCTCTAACTTCTTTAAATACAAGTGTTCTTTTCTTTCAGCATGACGCATTCTCAAAAAGGCGATGCAACCCAGAAGCTAAATTCAAAAATGAAGCTTCAAAAGTCAGAATCAAACTCCAAACATTCTTCAACAAGCTTGTGGAAGAATATCAAACACAAACAAAAGTGTCATTCATCCACCTTCAAAGCTAAAGAAGACAAGATTGAGTTTTTCAAAACACTTGAATAAGTTGATGATAAGTTTACTTGAGAACAAGTCATCATTGACCCTCAAGTAAATTTTGCTCCAAAAACACGTGTTCACCACCCTTGGATTAAAATCAAGTCCAAACTTGACACATTCTTCAACAAGCTCGTGGAAGAATATCAAACACAATACAAAAGTGTCATTCATCCACTTTTAAGGCCTGAAGAAAATCAAGACGAATTCAAAGGACTTCTTTTGTTCTCCAAAATGCTTAAGAAAGGTCTTCACAAGTTTGGTTGAGAATAAGTTATTTTTTACCCTCAATTAAACTTTGTTCCAAGGACATAAATTTATCATCCTTCGATCAAACTCAAGAGAAGTGATGCTCCTAGCCCGCATGAGCATAAGCTATGTACGGTGCTATAAAAAAAAAAAAAAAAAATGGAACTACGTTTGACTTGATCCCTTCTCTTTGAAGGGTACGTAGGCAATTCAGGGAAACCACTTGAGTTCAGTCACTACCTACAAAAAAAAAAAAAGGGTAGAAAGAGAGATGAACAAAATATGGGTCTAAGTTTTTAGATGCCACTATGCATTCAAGTCAAGCCAATTTGCATGAGTGAAGACTTTAGCACATGAGTGCCGAAAATACAACACCGCGTAGCATCAAGGCTATAGCTTGTTTGCATAAGTACCAAGTATTGTTATGGTTTTAATTAAATGTTAAAACTTGAATATCACTATGCATTCAAGTCAAGCCAATTTGCATGAGTGAAGACTTTAGCACATAAGTGCCGAAAATACAACACCGCGTAGCATCAGGGCTATAGCTTGTTTGCATAGATACCAAGTATTATTCTGGTTTTAATTAAATATTAAAACTTGAACACCACTATGCATTCAAGTCAAGTCAATTTGCATGGGTGAAGACTTTAGCACATGAGTGCCGAAAATACGACACCGCTTCGCGTCAGGGCTACGACTTGATTACATGAGGGTTAAATTTCAAATATTCATATTTTTTTTATGGATATTTAATTTTATAAAAAAAAAATTCCCTCGAGTATTAAGGTAATTTTTTTTAATTAATTAAATTAAATTACCTGAAGTCAAACTCACCTTTGCTAATAATGGAGGTTGGCACACGTTCGAAAAAGGTAAATCTTTTTCTTCCTTAAAAAAAAAAAAAGACACCTTACAGGCCTGAAGAGGTACAGATTTCTCACGGTGAATTCAAGTCAGGTTACTCAAGTTGGGTTGAAGAACACCTAAAGATCAAAAGAGCTCTCTGAAAAAAATTCAAGTCAAGTTTCTCAACTATTGTTTCCTTTATATATATATATAAAAAAATGTATATAGGGATGACAATTTGGAAGAGATTGAAAGTGTAAAGCAAGAAGGAAAGCGAATCAGAAGAGGATTCAAAGTGTAAAGCAAGAAGGAAAACGAAGTGGAGTTTAAAAAAAAAAAAAAAAAAAAAAAAAACTTCAAGACTCACCCCATCCACATGGCAATGCATGTACGTGATGCGTCTTGAAGTGGGGGCATTTGTAGACATAAAAAAATTAGTGGATTAAATTACCACTAATTTGGTCTTCAAAATGAAGAATAAAAAAAAATCCTCTTATGGATAAGTTTCCCTAATCTCCAATTGCAAAAAGGATAATAATAATAATAGAAAAAAAAAATTATTATTATTATTATCTTGTTGGGATAAGTTTTCCTAATCTCCAACTATAAAAAAAGATAATGATAATAATAAGAAAAATATTATTATTATTGTTATCTTGTTGGTAAAACCTCCGGGAGAAGAAAAATTGCTAAAATCAAGGAACTAAATCCCTTGAATTAAGCAATTCAAACTCCTTATCTTCACCTATAAATAGAGGTATCTTCTATCAAGAGGGGGAAGAAAATTGGAGAAATCAGAGAGATCCAGAAAGGAAAATCTCAAGGAGGAAATTCAAAGGCAAGTTCGATAAACGGCAAAAAGAACTAATACATTCGTTCTTCGCCGTTCAACAAGGTCATTCGGGGATAAGCCATTTGTGGCCCTCGATTGATCTTCGAAATCAAGAAAACGACGCATCGTCTTCCAAAGTGTGATCAAGGCAAAAGAACTAATATACTCGTTCTTTGCCATTCAACAAGGTCATTCGAGAATAAGCCACTTGTGGCCCTCGATTGATCTTCAAAATCCATAAAACGTCGCCGTCGTCTTCCAAAGTGTGATCAAGGCAAAAGAATCAGAGGGAAAAATATTCTTTTTTTGAAAGGAATATTATTTTTGAGACTGTACCCGCAAATTCTCAATTTTTAATAAATTGTTTGTTCGCATTATTATTTTTCTATTTATTTTGCTAGCTTGCAGGATAAATTTTACAAAATTTGTGCGTACACAAGCATATTTGAATATAAATTATTTTTCCTATGCATCTATTCATTAATTTGAATTTTTATATTCATATTCATTTTCTATTTTATTTATGTAAACGTAAATATTCATTATTAGTTTACTATAATCCTAATTCCCATCAAATTTGCATTATCCATTTAAATACAAATATTCACCACATATTCATTAACTACTTACAAAACAAATACCCACCCAAATTTGTAATCCTATCAAATACCCATAACACATTCACCCAGCAAATACACATTTCCCTTTTTTGCACAGTACCCATTTCCCCTTTAAAACGACACCTTTGAGCTCTCTATTTCTCTACACAACACCCATTTTTGAAGGCCCTACGAAGATACAAAATGATAAAGATGAAAAACAATGAAAATGCAAATACAAGGATGATATAAAGGGTCTGAAGACTCTGAACTCTCCATATTTCTTCGCTTTCATGGGTTTCGATCTTCTTCTCTCATCCAATATTACCATATTTTCCATCACCTATCACCCAAAGAGCTTAGTTTGGACATAATCTTAGGGTTATCTCAAAGTTTCTATGTGATTCAACAAGTTTATTCATGAGTCAAGCAAATATTGGACTTGGGTATCAGTCCGGTACTAGTCATGGCCAAGGCGGATATGACTCAGCCGAGATTTTGAACCCAGCTTAGAACCAAACCACATTTGACAACACTGTTTAACACCTACAAGCACTACTAGAATCATAAATAGGTCTAATATTACAAAATCAAACAATAGGAGATGGGGAATCTGATAAGAGAGGACAAGGACTAAAGGAGTAGATGGAGGAAAGCTCCTATTAGTATCCATAGCTACAAATAAATAGGGAGACAGGGGGTCCCCTTACCTCAATCCCCTAGAGCTTTGAAAAAAAAAACGAAGAGTGACATTAATAATCATAAAAAATTCTCATAGAAGATATATCCCATTTAATCTATCCAATCCATTTCTAACCAAAATTGATCTTTTCAAGAATTGAAAGCAAGAAACTCCAATTGACATAGTCATATGCCTCTTTAGTGTCTAGCTTACACATAATACCACGAGTATTGCTCTTCAACATAAAGTTTATGGCCTCATTAGCTATAAGAAATGCATCAAGGATTTGCCTTCCCTTTACAAAAGCATTTTGAGATTTGAAGGTCACTTTTCCCAACACCTTCTTTAGTTGCTTTGCCAAAACTATAGCTAGAATCTCATATCAGTCACCCACCAAGCTGATAGACCTAAAGTCTTTCAAATCCTTTGGACCCCCTTTCTTTGGGGTTAATACAAAAAGCATAGAGTTGAGACTTTTCTCAAATCTCCCTCCTTCATGAAACCTTTTGAAGAATCCCATCATCTCACCCTTCACAAAATCCCAACTGAATTGCCAAAAGACCATGATAAATCATCCAGCCTTGGAGCCTTATCCTCATTCAATTCTGACAATGCACTAAACAGCCCTTCCTTTGAAAATCGTTCCTCCAATTTATCAACTTCCTGATCCTCTAATGCTTCAAAAGAAAAACCATTAATGCTAGGTCTCCAGTCCCCTATATCAGATAATAGATTACAATTGCCATAGCCACCCCTTCCTTATCTTGTCCTCTTCAGATAGCCAATCCCCATTAATTTTAATTCTTAACATAAAATTCCTCCTTCTGTGAGCATTAACCATTTCATAGGAGAACTTTGAGCTTCTAACACCCTCATTTAGCCAAATCTACATCATATCAATTACATATGCATAATCAACTGCATTTTCAGCAATTAACTGTTGATCTTCAACTAATGCTCTTTGCCTTGATCCAATTAATCCTTAGTAAGTGAACATCTAATTAAACTAGTTTTTTATCATACAGTTATCTTTAGTACTTTCAATGTACTTTCAATGTATAACTACAAACTGTTTTAGCACATATGGTGCAATGCATACAATGTATTTTGTAGTAGTCCTAGAAGCCTGGTTCAAGTGGCAAGGGGTTGGAGAGGGGATGTAAGGGGTCATAGGTTCAAGTCCTAGGAGGAACAAGGAAAGAAAAGGGGGGAAAAAGGCGTAGAATCTAGTTTGCAGTGTGACACTTATATGTGACGTGCACCATGTATGAGGCAATTTCTAGGCAATTAACATGCCACTACTTGCCCAGGTTTTTTGACAACAATATCTGGAATAAAAAAACACAAGGAAGCAATAAAAGTTCATGACCATTACCAAACTTAATGGTGAATAAGAAGACACAGGTGGAAAAGTAAGCACTGAACATCTTCCATAAAGTTAAAATCAAATGAGCAATAAAGTTTACTCACAGCAATTGTGCAGGCAATGTAGCCTGGTTTCTCTCTGTAGTCTACTCTGGCACAAATTAGAAGGAAGAACCCGACATACCAGGGGACAGCAGCAAGGAAGAAACCAATGATGAACCTTCAGATATTCAACAACTAGGTACCATCAATTACAAAGAATCATAGATTTAAACATAAAAAATAAAAAGAATAAGACGAGGAATATATTTAAGGTATTTATGGCATGATTGGAGTACCAACTTTAGAAAATAAGAGAAAAAATTTGTGATAAATATGGAAGATGAGACCATTTAGCAATGCCCTAACACCACTAACATCAGATGAATGAAATTAGAAAAGCCTCGCATGAGCAGTATAACAACATTAACACTAAAAATTTAACAAATAAGTGTAGTTCCAATTACTATTAAAGCAATAAAACAAAAATGAACAGTTATTTTGAAATCCTAATCTAAAATTCTTATATGTTTGATAAAAGAACAACTTAATCTAGACTGATTGAAAGATCGACCACACACAACCTTATGAAGAAGTCATTGGCTCACTAGTTAAATCTGAACACAAAAATATTTGGCTATAATAAAGTAACTGATTCAGCATTTTTAAAACCTAAATTTTTCAGGCAACTGATAATTTATCTAGTAAGCTGAGCTCACCAATCTGATAACTTAATCCAACTTATCAAACACCAACCAGCTCAGTAAGCATTAGCCATTGAATCTCATCAAATAGGCATCAAAAAGGCCAGGACCAACAATTGTTCTTGACCTATGCTCTTAAACCCCTACATGGAAATTTCTCTAGCATGCTTTTTCAAAATCATCTTTATTTGTCCCTCCTGTTCCTGATGAAAGGGGTCTGTTCCTTGGTCATCTCAGGGTTGGTTTTCTCCAAGTCATTTTTCCTTGCCTAAGTGTGGCCATCAGAAAATTTAGCTGAACTCAAGAATAATAACTCAATCCACTCATTTACATTCAAGGAGATAGATGCAGAAGTATCAAATAAGTTAGAAGCCACAGTCACATCTCTCCACTCATTACGTACTGTTACAACAATTTATTTTAAATATTATTCCAAGACACAAAACAATAATCATGACTTACAGGAACCAGCCAAGACCAATGCCACAGCAAGGAAGGCGACGCTGTCTTACAGGTGTTCCTTCAGCAACCGCATAACCTGGAAAATCATTGAAAAGAAAGAGAGAGAAAAACCAAAAAATAGAAATAAGAATATAAGAATATGACCAACTTAAAAGAAAACAATAGCTTTTCGCACACTATGGTGGGGTTCAGTTGAATTACAAGAAAATTGTATCTTAAAGTTCGTATGTAATGCATACGCAGTAATTTTAAATACTGGCATTTTCAAGGAAACATATCAAACACTAGCACCTTAATCTTATAGCTTGGATCTAGCAATTCTCTATCAGGAATTTGAATCTAACTCCCTAGCAAAATTTCTAGTCAAATGTGATGAAATCGGTTACAGATATTGATAAACAAGTAGCATCAAAGATCAACTTCCCTGGTTTTGAAAAGTATGATTGCATTATTTTATATACCTAGGTGATGCACGGGCCCATCAGCCTGTGAAGTATTTGAGCCGAAAAAATTCCAAAATTTTTCTTACACATTACATTTGGTTTTATCTCAAAGTTAATAGTGCCAAAATTGATTCTGACCTTCAACACCTTACAAAATGACTACCATCAACACCTATTGACCTGCTGCAGTAACATATTTGAATGTTTAAATTCCTTAAGAATCATTGAAATTCAATTAAAAGATATCTAGAAGTAAATTCATAGTTGAAGACATGTTTCCATTTTCAACCCCAATAACAACTATATATAGCTTTTCTTCATCTATGTAATTTCTGGAGATCCTTAAACTTGTATCTAAAAGATGAATAAATACAAGAATGATGACTACAGAGGAATACAAGAGCGTACCCTGTAATCACAGGTACTAAACAAACCTAAAATCAAAAAAGGGCATCCCGGAATAAAGAATTGCCTTAACTTTGCCAGCATCTATACAAAACTTCAAATTTTAAGGCCCTCAAAGTCCAATGCAAACTTGTCTCGGAATCACCAATTACATATCATACCTAAGTAGAAATTTGCCTCATATTTGATATCTTTCACATTTCTCTAAAAATTTCGATAACGTTTTAGCATTTTAATGCATTCCTTTAGCATACCACTGCATTTTAGCCAATAACAAGAACTATATCAATATCCATGCTAACATTTCAAGTTAAAGCCAATTAACTTGAACAAGTCTTCTATCAAATTTCCAACAGATCTTAGCCAATTCTCTTGGGAGAATTTCAATCAAAGTTGATTCCCTAGCTAAATCATATCAAAATCAGACTCTACTGATTCAGTTCAGATGATAATCTCAGGCCACGACCTGAATATGGAATTCCACGGAGCCAAACACGCCATACACATACCTGGAACGGCTTGATAGCCTTGAGCATAGTACTGAGGAGGAGGCGGAGGCGGAGCGGAGGGCTCGGCAGCCCCGGGCGGAGGGACTGGCTGAGGAAAGCCTATGGCCGGCGGCTGAGAGTAGGTGGGAACACCCTGGAAGGTTCCGTAGTGCTGATCGCTTCTGTTCTTGGATTCTTCGCTCATTTTCTAGGGTTTGCTCTGCAAACAGTATACCGATTTTTCTTGATCAGTTCAAGGGGCTGTGAGAGAGAAGAGTCAATGGAAGGTGAACTATTGGAGAACAGTGGCTTTGCTTTTGACAGAAGACGGGGAAGCGAGTAATTGGAGGGATGAGAGTGAGAGGAGTGGAAACAGTCAAAACGGGTGTGGCAGTTAAACAGAGGTGGGACGTGGCGTTGCGGCTGGGATTATGAGCTGGATTGGAGCTTACAGAGAGTTCACTGGGGATTAGTGTGGGCCCCATTTTTTGGACATCGTTTTCCTGAATGACGTGGCACCTATATAATATTATAATTCATTGGCGATATCTCCGTAGACAGTTCACTGTTGTAACTTTTACCACGATTTTCTTTTCTACTTTATTTAGTGTGGGAGTTTTTATAAAATGTAATAAATAAATAAATAACAAAAAATTGATAGGAATAGCTAGAGTTCAAAATTGTATTTAAAATTTTTTACGTCAAAATATAATAAATGTATTTAAAAATTAATTTACCAATATCTATAACATGAATTATTTTAATAAAATTTATAAATTATATAATAATAAATATATTAAAAAAAAAACCCTCATTAGAGAAGTCGATTTTGTTTAATTTTTATCAATGTAAGAGATCAGGGGACAAATATCCGAACTAATAAGTAGTAGGTTTCTAAAATTTTCAAATAGAACTTATTTTTACAGTTATTGAAAATCAAATTGATTTGATCAATTTGGGTTGGATCAAATTGATTTTATCATTTATTTTTTCAATTTTAATTTAGACTCTTATTGGTGGTGTTGATTTTAAGGTTTTTTAAAAAACTTATTTCTTCACCATTTTCTCACATTTTCTCTTCAAGTTGGTTTTAAGTGAAAGTTAAAAATAATATTAAAACTAACATTAGCATCAATGATTTTGAACCAATTTTAAAATTGTTCTAAAACCAATTATGTCAATTGTTGTTTTGATAATATAGACTCGAACCAACGTTTACTTTTATAATGCATCCTAGAACCATCATTGTCATTGGCAATTTAAGTTAATTTCAAATTTGTTCTAAAATCCCTACAAGTAATAGTGGTTTTAATGACTTCAAAATTATTGTAAAACCAATACTATCGATTGCATTTTATAATGTACGCTAGAACCAACACTATGAAATGTAGAACCAACATTATTAATGGTGCTTTAAAACTAATGTTGACAATTATGCCTTTATTTGATATGATATAAGTAGGGTGTTTGTTTTTTTTTAATTTTTTACTAAAATTAATTTATTTTCAGATTTTTAATTATTTGTTTTTCTACTTTTTCATCACTTATTATAAATTTTTTATTAAATAGAAAAAAATTATATCAATTTTTTTTAAATGGAAAAAGTAATATATTAGTTTTTTTTTTTTTTTTTTTTTTTACTTTTAAATATTTAATATAAATAAAATATTACAAAAACAAATAACTTAATACTTAATATTATTAAACATTATTTAGTTTTAAATTATATTTAAAATTAAGTAAAAAAAATAAACACCACCTAACACTTGTAATTACAATTTTGGATGATATACTAAAAACCAATGTCTCAACATCGATTTTTGCTTTATTCAATTTCACACCCAAACCAATCGTGTTAAAAAAAGAAAAAAAGGCAATAACAACAATAATAGCTCCTTCACATGACCTAAAGCATTACTTTGATAATTAGCTTCAAACTCAACCTATTCCCACCATATTTAATAGAAAAAGCTACTTTTTTCGAAAAACTCTTGTAATGGTGCAATAAGGTCTTTTACATTCAATAAGCATTATCGAAACAATTAAATTGTAATGGAATTATGACTACAACTTTGAAATAGGAAATATTCACCCTCAACCTTTGTTCGAGTCCGAAACTCTTTTTTCTTCAACTATGAGTTAAACTTGAGTTAGATTTTGGTTGAATTAGTTAAATTGAAATGAATAAGATTAAATTAGTTTAAACCTATTTGAACTGTTTTTTTTATAAAAAAAATCTTTTTAAGATATTTATTTCAAATGATAATCAATATAATACCTTACGATAATTTAAAAAATCAAAAATATTTTTTAATAAAATGAAATAGTACATGATATTATTATAATTTTTTTGTCTTAAAATTGATTTTATTACATAGAATAATAAATCTATGAATATTGTAAATACTAAATCAATTTCAAATTAAGCTCAAATTGTTGGAACTATTTGTCAAATTCAATCTAAATTAAGTTTGGATTAAAAAATATAATAATAATAATAATAAGAGCTAAGGACAATCAAAGTGCGCTTCATGCAATTCTCATCAAGGATGAAGACCAAGTTTAGGTTAACTATATGTAAGATTGGGATTTTTTTTATCTCATTGAATTCAATATTTAAAAGAATATCAATCTGTTAAGAGCTAAGGACAATCAAAGTGCACTTCATGTAGTTCTCATCAAGGATGAAGACCAAGTTTAGGTTAACTATATGTAAGATTGGGATGCACTCGGACTATGAATGCATATCATTTTATTTAAGACCCCATACCTTATCCAACTAAAGTTAAATCACTTTCATTTTTTTTTTTTTTAAATGATGAAAATTGTTTTAAAGAAAACCAAGATTCAAATCAATGCATTTTCTATTCAAAAGGTTTTCTAAATATGACAGAAGTCATATAGTTGGTTTTTCTCCAATGTGCACTAAACATGAAGAATATTCATTAAACTTTTCAAGTAAAAGGGGACCAATCAATCAAGGTGCTTTTCAATTTCTAGTGGTAGTAGTTGCTAGATGAGCTTTGAAGCTCAATCGGTCAAGCATTGGTAGATTTGTAGCTCAGTCGATCGAAGTTGTCTACTTCCCAATGGCTACCTATTGTACTTCTTACCTACAATCAACACAATACAAAATCTTTGTAATGACAATATTCTCATTGGAATTCCTATATTAGGTTCCACCACTTCATTTACTACTAAGAGAAATGTTTAAAATCATTGTTCATTTAGCTATTGAACCTTTGAGAGTGTCTTTGAGTGTACCTTGTCCAAAAACTTATATCTTCATTTAGTACACCTCTCATTGACTGCCTTGAGGCTTAATCAAAGAATTGACAGAGTAGAGAATATTCTGAACAAAAGGATGGATGGAATGCAAAATGATATGACTCAAAGATTTGATAATCTCCAGTACTCAATATCAAGGCTTACAAATTTGAATATAGTACAAGAAAAGGGAAGGTTTCCTTCCCAACCCCACCAAAATCCCAAGGGTGTCCAAGAAGTGGAAAGCCATGAGGGGGAATCATCACAAATGAAAGATGTCAAAGTCTTGATCACTCTGAGGAGTGGTAAGAAAATTGAGCAGCCACCACCTAAGCCACCTGTTGAAGAAGAAGAAACAAAGAAGCCAGAGGAAATGAAAGACAAAGAAGAAGAGATCAGTGATAAGAGAGAGGACTCTGAGTCAACAATGAATGCAAATCCAGAGAAGGAACTTCTAAAGGAAGAAAAGCTGAAGAAATCAACTTCTCCACCTTTTCCTCAAGCATTGCATGGGAAGAAGGGGATTAAAAATGCAGCTGAAATTCTTGAAGTATTGAGACAAGTTAAAGTCAATATCCCATTGTTGGATATGATTAAGCAAGTTCCAACATATGCAAAATTCCTAAAGGATTTGTGTACTATCAAAAGAGGGTTGACTGTAACTAAGAAAGCCTTCTTGACTGAGCAAGTAAGTGCAATCCTACAGTGTAAATCCCCTTTGAAGTACAAGGATCCGGGAAGTCCTACCATTTCAGTCATGATTGGAGGGAAGGTAGTGGAGAAAGCTTTATTAGACTTGGGAGCTAGTGTTAATTTGCTTCCATATACTGTCTACAAGCAATTGGGGCTTGGTGAGTTGAAGCCAACAGCAATTACTCTATCTCTAGCAGATAGGTCAGTAAAAATCCCCAGGGGAGTAATTGAGGATGTCTTGGTTCAAGTTGATAATTTCTACTATCCAGTGGATTTTATTGTTCTTGATACGGATCCTACTGTTAAGGAAGCTAATTTAGTTCCTATTATCCTGGGAAGGCCATTCCTAGCTACCTCAAATGCAATCATCAACTGTAGGAATGGGCTCATGCAACTCACTTTTGGTAATATGACACTTGATCTCAATATCTTTTATATGTCTAAAAAGCAAATCATTCCGGAAGAAGAAGAAGGCCCAGAAGAAGTGTGTATTATTGATACTCTGGTTGAGGAGCACTGTAATCAGAATGTACAAGACAAGCTGAATGAAAGTTTTGAGGATTGTGAGGAAGGTTTGTCTGAACTTCCTAAGGAGCTTGCTACTTTACAAAGTTGGAGGAGGATAGAAGAAATTCTACCCTTGTTCAATAAAGAAGAGGGAGCAGATGCTGAAAAAGAAATCCCAAAACTCAATTTGAAGCCTCTACCTGTGGAGCTGAAATACACATATCTTGAAGAAGATAACCAATGCCCTGTTGTAATATCTTCATCTCTGACCAATCATCAAGAGAATTGTTTATTGGAAGTTCTCAAGAAGTGTAAGAAAGCAATAGGATGGCAAATATCTGATTTGAAAGGCATTAGTCCTTTAGTTTGCACACATCATATATATATGGAGGAGGAAGCTAAGCCAATTCGTCAATTTCAAAGAAGATTGAATCCTCATTTACAAGAGGTTGTGCGAGCTGAGGTGCTGAAGCTACTTCAAGCAGGTATTATCTACCCTATATCTGACAGCTCTTGGGTGAGTCCTACTCAAGTGGTACCAAAGAAGTCAGGGATCACTGTAGTTCAGAATGAAGAGGGGGAAGAAATCACTACACGTCTCACTTCAGGGTGGAGAGTGTGTATTGATTATAGAAAGTTGAATGCAGTAACCAGAAAAGATCATTTTCCATTGCCATTTATTGATCAAGTTTTGGAGAGAGTCTCTGGCCACCCTTTCTATTGTTTTTTGGATGGGTATTCAGGGTATTTTCAGATTGAAATTGCTGTGGAAGATCAGGAAAAGACTACTTTTACATGTCCATTTGGAACCTATGCTTATAGGAGAATGCCTTTTGGTTTATGTAATGCACCTGCCACTTTCCAAAGGTGTATGTTGAGTATCTTCAGTGATATGGTGGAGCGAATTATGGAGGTGTTCATGGATGACATCACCGTATATGGAGGTACATTTGAGGAGTGTTTAGTCAATTTGGAAGCAGTTCTTCACAGATGCATTGAAAAAGACTTGGTGCTTAATTGGGAAAAATGCCATTTCATGGTACAGCAAGGAATTGTCCTTGGTCATATCATATCTGAGAAGGGCATTGAAGTTGATAAAGCAAAGGTGGAGCTTATTTCCAAATTGCCATCCCCAACAACTGTAAAAGGAGTAAGGCAGTTCCTTGGCCATGCAGGTTTTTATAGGAGGTTTATAAAAGACTTTTCAAAGCTTTCCAAACCTCTTTGTGAGCTTTTAGCTAAGGATGCTAAGTTTATATGGAATGAAAGATGTCAAGATAGCTTTGATCAACTGAAGAAATTTTTGACAACAACTCCAATAGTGAGGGCCCCTAACTGGCAATTACCTTTTGAACTAATGTGTGATGCCAGTGACTTTGCTATAGGAGCTGTGCTTGGTCAAAGAGAAGATGGGAAGCCATATGTGATCTACTATGCAAGCAAAACATTGAATGAAGCCCAAAGGAATTACACAACTACAGAAAAAGAATTGTTAGCTGTGGTATTTGCCTTGGACAAATTTCGTGCTTATTTGGTAGGGTCTTTCATCATTGTTTTTACTGACCATTCAGCCTTGAAGTATCTATTGACAAAGCAAGATGCAAAAGCAAGGTTGATAAGATGGATTCTTTTGTTACAAGAATTCGATCTTCAAATCAAAGATAAGAAAGGAGTTGAGAATGTGGTAGCTGACCACCTCTCAAGGTTAGCTATAGCACATAATTCTCATTCCTTGCCTATTAATGATGATTTTCCTGAGGAATCACTTATGTTCCTAGTCAAAACTCCTTGGTATGCTCATATGGCTAATTATTTAGTCACTGGTGAAGTTCCAAGTGAGTGGAATGCACAGGACAGGAAGCACTTCTTTGCAAAAATCCATACTTATTATTGGGAAGAGCCTTTCCTTTTTAAATATTGTGCAGATCAGATTATAAGGAAGTGTGTTCCTGAGGAAGAGCAACAAGGAATTCTAATCCATTGTCATGAGAATGCATGTGGAGGTCACTTTGCCTCTCAGAAAACAGCTATGAAGGTGTTACAATCAGGCTTTACTTGGCCATCTTTGTTCAAAGATGCCCACATCATGTGTAGAAATTGTGATAGATGCCAAAGGCTTGGCAAATTGACAAAAAGAAATCAAATGCCCATGAACCCTATACTGATAGTTGAATTATTTGATGTGTGGGGCATTGACTTTATGGGACCTTTTCCAATGTCTTTTGGTAATTCTTACATCTTGGTGGGGGTAGATTATGTTTCTAAGTGGGTTGAGGCAGTCTCCTGTAAGCAAAATGATCATAAAGTGGTTCTCAAGTTTTTGAAAGAGAACATTTTTGCAAGATTTGGGGTGCCCAAAGCTATAATCAGTGATGGAGGTTCTCATTTTTGCAATAAGCCTTTTGAAAGTTTGTTAGCCAAGTATGGAGTGAAGCATAAGGTAGCTACACCTTATCATCCCCAGACTTCTGGCCAAGTTGAGCTAGCAAACAGGGAGATAAAGAACATACTGATGAAAGTGGTGAGTACAAGCAGGAAGGATTGGTCTGTTAAGCTTCATGACTCATTATGGGCCTATAGAACAGCTTATAAGACTATTCTTGGCATGTCCCCCTATCGTCTTGTCTATGGTAAAGCTTGTCATCTCCCTGTAGAAGTTGAATACAAAGCTTGGTGGGCAATCAAAAAGCTGAATATGGATTTGATAAGGGCTGGGGCAAAAAGGTGCTTAGACCTTAATGAGATGGAGGAATTGAGAAATGATGCTTATATCAACTCCAAAGTTGCAAAACAAAGGATGAAAAAGTGGCATGACCAACTGATTTCTACCAAGGAATTTCAAAAAGGCCAAAGAGTTTTACTCTATGACACAAGACTCCATATTTTTCCTGGAAAGCTTAAGTCCAGGTGGATTGGTCCATTCATTATCCATCAAGTACTTAATCATGGAGTAGTGGAATTATTGAATTCCGATGGCAAGGAAACCTTTAAAGTTAATGGATATCGTCTCAAGCCATATATGGAGCCGTTCAGATCAGACAAGGAGGAGATTAACCTCCTTGAGCCTCAAAAAGCTTAAGCAAAGAAGGGTTTGCTGGACTTGGTTTTACCAAAGTCCAAAATTTTTGTAAATTTTGTAAATTTTAAAGTAATATGTTTACTTTTGATCTTAGTTTTTGATATTAAATTGTATGTTTTTGTGTAATTTCATCTGTTTGAATAATTTCAGATGGGAGAAATTGTAAGGGAAGAAATCGGAGCGAAAACAGAGCTGAAACAGAGCAAAAACAGGGGAGAATAAGAGCTCTGCGAGATTTCGCAGCCAAAGAGGATTTCTCTGCGAAAATGGTTTTTTATTGCGAAACCACTTCGCAACGTTTTTAAGGCCTCTGCGAACGATTTCGCAGCTGCGAAACGGGTCTTTGGCACACGAGTGCCACTTCGCAGCACAGGAACTCCCATTTCGCAGCTGCGAGATGCTCTGCGAACCGCTAAGGCTTAAAAAAACGCCATTCCGCAGCACTTTCTCAGCGATTTCTCTCTTGCGAAGGATGTTCCGCAATTGCGAAACAGGTGTTTGGCACACGAGCGCCATTCCGCAGCACAGTGACTTCAATTTCGCAGCTGCGAAGTGAGCTGCGAAAGCGATTTTTGAATCCGAAGCGCCCAAATTTGCTGCGGAGCCGTTTTTCTTCTGCGAAACCCCAAATGACCTTTCATATTCTTATAACCGTTATAAATACCGGTCATTTGGGCTGCGAATCCATTTCAGAAAAGGGCAAAAATCGCAGCGGCAGACCGTTCGTCTCCTCTCCATAGTCCGACGCCGTTAGCAGCTGCAATCGCCCCCTCCGTTTATCGCCGCCGTCCCAACCCTCGTCAGTTCGCAATGGCACGAACCAGGGGCGCGAAGTCTTCATCCCCTTCCTCCCGAAAGCGAACGCCGCGCGAAATGCCAGTGCAAGCTTCAAGTTCTGAGCCGCCGCGGCCAGAAACCATGCCGCCGCCGGCAAAGCCCTCGCCAAAGAAGAAGCAGGCCAAACCACCATTGCAAACCCCTCCGGCTAGGCGCTACCTTACCAGGTCAGGGATCCTACCTCAATTCATTTTGTTATTGATGGTAGACATGGTATCTTGGGGGCTCGGCAAATAGCTGAAGCTTTGGGCATTCCATATGAGCCCAGTCATTTTGATGACTTCAGAGCTTGGGCCAACCCATCTCAGTTGGAGATGGTGCATGTTTTGTCTGGAGGAGCATCCAGAAACCCGTATCTGCTGAGGGGGGAACTACCCCCAAAGATGTTCCTTATTGATGCCCTGTTGAGGCATAGTATCTATCCCCTTCAACATTGGACTCAGAGAAGGGGAATTATGTTGGAGACCCTGTTTAAAATGTCTGAGGGTTATTATTTTGGCCTCACCACCTGATCCTGGCAGCCCTTCTCTATTTTGAAGAGAAGGTGCATAGAAAAAAATTGCAAAGGGCTGATTCTATCCCCCTACTCTTCCCACGACTGTTGTGCCAAATCCTTGAGCACTTGGGATACCCAGCAGAGCCTCAGCAGGAGCAAAAGAGGATCTGTAGAGATGTTTTTACTTTTGAAAAATGGAGCAACATGACGGCTTACAAGGTGGAGCAACAAGAACTTCCACAGCCAGTTCAGGCTCTACCTGCTAGGAGAGTATCCCCACGCCTCATACCTGAGGGTGTGCCAGCAGCCTCTCCCTCCATGGCCAGTGCATCTCCAGTTCCTCCAGCAGCCCCTGCTTCAGCACAGCCTTCCACATCAGCTGAGCCTAGGATGGCCATCCCTATCTCTGAGTATAGGGATCTATGCCAGGCATTGAAGACATCGACAGCCTCTCAGAGCAGACCTGCTCAAGAGATGGCAACTTTGAGATCTCAGCAGCAGCAGATGATGGCTACTCAGGCTCAGCATACTTTCATTCTGAGGCAGCTTCAGCAGCATCTTGGCCTCCCATCAGCTGAGGAGGAGGCCACTCCTACCACCACAGAGCCTCATGTCCCTCATCCCTCAGCAGCTCCAGCTTCAGCAGAGCCATCTTCATAGGCTATCAGCTCTAGCATTTCCTTCCTCTGAACATTTCTATATCTTTAATATATTACCTTTTTGTGTATTTTGTTTTGGTTAGTCTTTTGTGAAATCTCCTACTTTTTGATAATATATTTGTGGAGATTCTTTGGATTGTTGTATTACTCCCTTTTGATAGCTGTTCACAAATGAGTAAAGTAATACAAAATCTAATATTTTTTGTTAATTCTTAGCATCAATTTACTCTTTCTCCCTTTGCTCACATTGTTTATTCTTTTTGAAACATGTGGTTTCTCCATTCAATATTCGAAATTGAAATCGATCAGGAGGTACCACTTCCTCCCTTTATTTTCGATCACCTATATCACATTGAGGACAATGCTCAGCTTGGTTGGGGGGGAGATATGAGGAAGGAAGTCTGCTAAGTTGAAGGAAGTATGCTATGGTAGTTTTGATATTTTAGCCTCGTTTAGTAAAGTAGTTGTAGTTGTTTTGCTTATTACTATAATCTCCATGGATTTTGAAGAAAAATTTTCGAATTAAAACAGGAGAAACTGAACTTTTGCTTTGCATCTAACTTAGAGTTTGGATTATGCTTGCTAAAGTGGTTCAATTGTTGAAACTTCTATTGAAATCAAATTTAGTCCTTCCACTTTAACCTATCCACACACTGTGCACAATAGATTCCTTTCATAAAATGAGAAACTATTTCCCCCTTGACTTAGAAAATTTTGGGACTTGGTATCTTTGACCTCATTTTAATGATATTGAGACACCTTATGAAAGGCCAATGAACCTTTGAAAAAAAAAGAAGAGAAGAAAAAAAAAAAGAAGAAAACAAAATGTTTGTTTGCCTTGAAACCCGAGCAAGGTCTGAAAGGGTATATGGTGAAAACCTTTTAAACCTGGTGCCCTAAGCCTTCATTGGTTGGGAGTCACCGGCCTCAATGCTCGTTACAAGGGTGGAAAGGTGGAGTTAGCATATGATAGGCAAAAAGGGTATATGAAAAAGTCCGGGGTGAAATCCGAGGAGTTAGTGGTTGAAAGATCCTTAAAGCTTGATGCCCTAAACCTTCATTGGTTGGGAGTCATCGATGGACCCCCGTTACATGGACAAAACAGAAAAGAATGCCCCTTAAGCCTGCTCACTAAAAAAAAAAAAAAAAAAAAAAAAAAAAAAAAAAAAAAAAAGAAAAAAAAGAAAGTGTGTTCTCTGCTTATTGAATTTGGTCAGTTTACTAAAGTGTTGAAAAAAGATAGGTTGGGGGGAGAGATTAGTTTAGCATGCTATATTTGGAACCTATCATATTACACTTAGATTTTTTGTGGAAGATTAAAGTTTGGTTCTTTGGAAGTGAAAATGATTCTAAAACTTCAATTTGCATAATGCATTCCCTTGATCAGTGGTATTTAGCAAAGTTGCTGATTTCTCTTATTGAAATATTGAAGTTATAGTTCTTTAATGATCCATGAGAGAGTTTTTCAGTCATGCCACTTAAACATATTTTTTTTGGAAGTGATTAGCATGATTTGTAAATTATGGTAATTTTGTTTTGTTTTTCTCTCCTTCATTGCTAAGGGACTAGCAATATGTCGGTTGGGGGGAGTGATTACTACTCAAAAAGTGCTATTTCATAGCTTGTTATTAATCCTTTTAAACACTTTTGAGTAGTAGTTAGTGCCTTTTAACCCAATTAGCATGTTAAGGCTCCTTGCAATCAATTATAATCAAATTGCCTTAAGTTTTGGTGTTTTGATAGCATTTTGACCACCAAAGCATTATGAGATTGAGGAGAGTGATATGGAATCCTTAGAAAGCTTTGGGAAGCTCAGAGGCATGAAGAATCACAGCCTTGAAGCTCTTATGCCATAAGCAAAGTGGAAATGCAAAAGGGGAAGCAAAGAGGATTCAGCCGTGGAGCACTCTTGATGACAGTCACTGCAGCTAGTTTTGGAGCACTTCCTGATGTCCAATTTATGCATACAATATGTCATTTGAAAGCTTAGGAAGTCAACAATCCAATGCCTCAAACCGTGTGCAATTTGGATCTGAAATGAGGAAGCTACAGCCGTTGGAAGATAACTGCTCCAAGCTGAAGGAAGGAAGACTTCAGTAAAGTGCTGCGAAATCACCATTCTTGTTGCGGAATGGTTTCGCAGCCTTTTTGCACAGTGCTATGGAGTTCCCCTGAAGCTTCGCGCCGCGATGGAAGCCAAACACCTCAAGTTGGAAGTTCACTTTGCAAAGGTGATGAAGCAGCTGGCTGCTATGAAGGAATTTCGCAGCTCCTCTTGTGTACCTGCGGAATTCCGCAGACCTCACCTTTCACCTGCGAAGTGGTCCTTAGTGCTTCCTGATATTTGTAACCGACTCTTGGAGATATTTTTCATTAGATTTTTGTTACTTAAATGCCTAAATTCTCCTTGTAAGTCACCAATGATAGATTTCCTTAGCTTTTAAGTTAGGAATTTAGCAAAATACCATGGGATAGCTGTAATTGGGATTTTTGATATAAAAGGGAGCCCGAGGAGCCTGTTCTGTGTGTGTGTTCTGGTTGTTGAACTTTTTGTAAATTCAAAAGAAAGAAATACAAAGAGCTTTAGCTCTTGACTGCCTTACCTTCTCACTTTGTATTTTTAATATTTTCACTAAGTTATGCACTCTCTGAGGAATTTTCCCCAGAGAATGAGTAGCTAAACCTCTTAGTTCCTTGGAGTTTAGGTTGCCGGGAAAGGTTCCAAGTGCATCAATCAGAAGCTTTGTGGTTTCAGCTATGAATGAAGAGTAAGTGTGTCCCGTGAATGGTTTCTAATGTTTTTAGTTAACTTAAAACACCTTGGAGTCACCTGGGCCAACACTTGGTAAGGCAAGTGATCTCTAACCGTGGAGATTCACTAGTTTACCCCTTGCGAGCCTTTGGTAGGTGACTTGAAGGTAGGATTTTCTAGAATAGCCAACACTTGGTAAGCTTTTGGACTCTTAGGAGACATCCATTAGTTACCTCTTGCGAGCTTTTGACGGGTAATCCAAGGTTAAAGATCACCTTGAATGGTAACAGCTAAGTGAGAGGCTTGAACCATTGCAAGTTGCATCAGTGAGAGAATTAAAATTGAAATCCAATTGAGGGATGTATTTATGCAGCACCTGTTAGAGAATTGACTTAATGTTAAGTCTCTAATGTGAGGAATTGAACCAAGTGACCGGAGCTATGCTTTTGCATGAGAAACCTCCCCTGTATACCTAAATCTCCAAGGAATGCTTTTCTTCTTAAGTTATTTTCATCACTTGTCGTGTTGTTAATCTAAGTCAAAACCCTTTTTCGAACCAAAGTTTGTGTTTTATTTCTTAAGCTAATCTTAAAATGAAACAGCACCAATTCACTTTGAATTGGTATCATTTTCAATCTTGAGTACCCTTCCCAGTGGAACGATCCTAGAGCCACTATGCTATAGTAGCTTTGTATTTGCTACCCTAGTTCATGGTGTTATAGGTTAAAAATTTTGTTGATTACACCTGCCATCAAGGAGCACCAGCTGGACGTACATCAGCTGAGACACCAATTAGGCACGAATCAAATGGCGCCGTTGCCGGGGAAGGTGTCAAGAATCAGTGATACTATTTCAGTGTACTTGTGATTTTCATCACAAGTGTGGTAAAGTTTCTTTAGCTTTATTAATTCTCATTATCTTTGTTTTACTATCTCATAATTTAAATTTAGCTTTTAAATTCAGCTTAGTTTTATTTTGTTTTTGTAGCTTTGTTTTCTTTTTGTTGTCCTCTGTTTTCATTTTAGTTTTAAATAGTTGCTAGTTGTGTATGCCAAAGTGGATACGAGGTAGTAAAGGAAGGCTGGTTAGAATTGATTTACCTCATACTAAGGAATTGGAATTGAGCTTGAATATCATGGAAACTACTCCTGAAGATCAGCATAGTCACCAAGTTCGTCAAGACAATCTCAATGAATTTAGATCAATGAGGGACCGTATGCATCCACCTCGCATGAGTGCACCATCATGTATAATACCTCCTACAGAGCAGCTAGTGATCAGACCATATATTGTTCCACTTCTACCAACTTTCCATGGAATGGAAAGTGAGAATCCCTATGCACATATTAAGGAATTTGAGGAAGTTTGTAATACATTCCAAGAGGGAGGAGCTTCAATTGATTTGATGAGGCTTAAGTTATTTCCTTTTACTTTAAAGGATAAAGCCAAAATTTGGCTTAATTCTTTAAGGCCAAGGAGTATCCGTACTTGGACTGACTTACAAGCTGAATTCCTTAAGAAATTTTTCCCCACTCATAGAACAAATGGCTTGAAAAGGCAAATTTCAAATTTCTCAGCTAAAGAGAATGAGAAATTCTATGAGTGTTGGGAAAGATATATGGAAGCTATTAATGCATGCCCTCACCATGGTTTTGATACTTGGCTGTTGGTGAGCTATTTTTATGATGGGATGTCATCCTCAATGAAGCAACTTCTGGAGACAATGTGTGGAGGAGATTTCATGAGCAAAAATCCGGAGGAAGCTATGGATTTCTTGAATTATGTAGCTGAAGTTTCAAGGGGATGGGATGAGCCAACCAAAGGAGAAGTGGGAAAGATGAAGTCTCAACTGAATGTTTTCAATGCTAAGGCTGGGATGTATACTTTGAAAGAAGAGGATGATACAAAAGCAAAGTTTGCAGCTGTGACAAGAAGATTAGAGGAGCTGGAATTGAAAAAAATGCATGAAGTGCAAGCTGTTGCTGAATCACCAGTGCAAGTGAAGCTTTGTCCTAAGTGTCAATCCTATGAACACTTGGTGGAGGAATGCCCTATAGTTTCAGCTGAAAGGGAAATGTTTGGAGATCAAGCAAATGTTGTTGGACAATTCAAGCCCAATAACAATGCATCCTATGGAAATACTTACAACTCAAGTTGGAGGAACCATCCAAATTTTTCATGGAAGCCTAGAGCACCTCAGTACCAACAGCCGGATCAACCATCTCAGCAATCTTCAAGTCTTGAACAAGCCATTGTGAATCTCAGCAAGGTAGTGGGAGACTTTGTTGGAGAACAAAAAGCCATTAATAATCAGCTTAATCAAAGAATTGACAGAGTAGAGAATATTCTGAACAAAAGGATGGATGGAATGCAAAATGATATGACTCAAAGATTTGATAATCTCCAGTACTCAATATCAAGGCTTACAAATTTGAATATAGTACAAGAAAAGGGAAGGTTTCCTTCCCAACCCCACCAAAATCCCAAGGGTGTCCAAGAAGTGGAAAGCCATGAGGGGGAATCATCACAAATGAAAGATGTCAAAGTCTTGATCACTCTGAGGAGTGGTAAGAAAATTGAGCAGCCACCACCTAAGCCACCTGTTGAAGAAGAAGAAACAAAGAAGCCAGAGGAAATGAAAGACAAAGAAGAAGAGATCAGTGATAAGAGAGAGGACTCTGAGTCAACAATGAATGCAAATCCAGAGAAGGAACTTCTAAAGGAAGAAAAGCTGAAGAAATCAACTTCTCCACCTTTTCCTCAAGCATTGCATGGGAAGAAGGGGATTAAAAATGCAGCTGAAATTCTTGAAGTATTGAGACAAGTTAAAGTCAATATCCCATTGTTGGATATGATTAAGCAAGTTCCAACATATGCAAAATTCCTAAAGGATTTGTGTACTATCAAAAGAGGGTTGACTGTAACTAAGAAAGCCTTCTTGACTGAGCAAGTAAGTGCAATCCTACAGTGTAAATCCCCTTTGAAGTACAAGGATCCGGGAAGTCCTACCATTTCAGTCATGATTGGAGGGAAGGTAGTGGAGAAAGCTTTATTAGACTTGGGAGCTAGTGTTAATTTGCTTCCATATACTGTCTACAAGCAATTGGGGCTTGGTGAGTTGAAGCCAACAGCAATTACTCTATCTCTAGCAGATAGGTCAGTAAAAATCCCCAGGGGAGTAATTGAGGATGTCTTGGTTCAAGTTGATAATTTCTACTATCCAGTGGATTTTATTGTTCTTGATACGGATCCTACTGTTAAGGAAGCTAATTTAGTTCCTATTATCCTGGGAAGGCCATTCCTAGCTACCTCAAATGCAATCATCAACTGTAGGAATGGGCTCATGCAACTCACTTTTGGTAATATGACACTTGATCTCAATATCTTTTATATGTCTAAAAAGCAAATCATTCCGGAAGAAGAAGAAGGCCCAGAAGAAGTGTGTATTATTGATACTCTGGTTGAGGAGCACTGTAATCAGAATGTACAAGACAAGCTGAATGAAAGTTTTGAGGATTGTGAGGAAGGTTTGTCTGAACTTCCTAAGGAGCTTGCTACTTTACAAAGTTGGAGGAGGATAGAAGAAATTCTACCCTTGTTCAATAAAGAAGAGGGAGCAGATGCTGAAAAAGAAATCCCAAAACTCAATTTGAAGCCTCTACCTGTGGAGCTGAAATACACATATCTTGAAGAAGATAACCAATGCCCTGTTGTAATATCTTCATCTCTGACCAATCATCAAGAGAATTGTTTATTGGAAGTTCTCAAGAAGTGTAAGAAAGCAATAGGATGGCAAATATCTGATTTGAAAGGCATTAGTCCTTTAGTTTGCACACATCATATATATATGGAGGAGGAAGCTAAGCCAATTCGTCAATTTCAAAGAAGATTGAATCCTCATTTACAAGAGGTTGTGCGAGCTGAGGTGCTGAAGCTACTTCAAGCAGGTATTATCTACCCTATATCTGACAGCTCTTGGGTGAGTCCTACTCAAGTGGTACCAAAGAAGTCAGGGATCACTGTAGTTCAGAATGAAGAGGGGGAAGAAATCACTACACGTCTCACTTCAGGGTGGAGAGTGTGTATTGATTATAGAAAGTTGAATGCAGTAACCAGAAAAGATCATTTTCCATTGCCATTTATTGATCAAGTTTTGGAGAGAGTCTCTGGCCACCCTTTCTATTGTTTTTTGGATGGGTATTCAGGGTATTTTCAGATTGAAATTGCTGTGGAAGATCAGGAAAAGACTACTTTTACATGTCCATTTGGAACCTATGCTTATAGGAGAATGCCTTTTGGTTTATGTAATGCACCTGCCACTTTCCAAAGGTGTATGTTGAGTATCTTCAGTGATATGGTGGAGCGAATTATGGAGGTGTTCATGGATGACATCACCGTATATGGAGGTACATTTGAGGAGTGTTTAGTCAATTTGGAAGCAGTTCTTCACAGATGCATTGAAAAAGACTTGGTGCTTAATTGGGAAAAATGCCATTTCATGGTACAGCAAGGAATTGTCCTTGGTCATATCATATCTGAGAAGGGCATTGAAGTTGATAAAGCAAAGGTGGAGCTTATTTCCAAATTGCCATCCCCAACAACTGTAAAAGGAGTAAGGCAGTTCCTTGGCCATGCAGGTTTTTATAGGAGGTTTATAAAAGACTTTTCAAAGCTTTCCAAACCTCTTTGTGAGCTTTTAGCTAAGGATGCTAAGTTTATATGGAATGAAAGATGTCAAGATAGCTTTGATCAACTGAAGAAATTTTTGACAACAACTCCAATAGTGAGGGCCCCTAACTGGCAATTACCTTTTGAACTAATGTGTGATGCCAGTGACTTTGCTATAGGAGCTGTGCTTGGTCAAAGAGAAGATGGGAAGCCATATGTGATCTACTATGCAAGCAAAACATTGAATGAAGCCCAAAGGAATTACACAACTACAGAAAAAGAATTGTTAGCTGTGGTATTTGCCTTGGACAAATTTCGTGCTTATTTGGTAGGGTCTTTCATCATTGTTTTTACTGACCATTCAGCCTTGAAGTATCTATTGACAAAGCAAGATGCAAAAGCAAGGTTGATAAGATGGATTCTTTTGTTACAAGAATTCGATCTTCAAATCAAAGATAAGAAAGGAGTTGAGAATGTGGTAGCTGACCACCTCTCAAGGTTAGCTATAGCACATAATTCTCATTCCTTGCCTATTAATGATGATTTTCCTGAGGAATCACTTATGTTCCTAGTCAAAACTCCTTGGTATGCTCATATGGCTAATTATTTAGTCACTGGTGAAGTTCCAAGTGAGTGGAATGCACAGGACAGGAAGCACTTCTTTGCAAAAATCCATACTTATTATTGGGAAGAGCCTTTCCTTTTTAAATATTGTGCAGATCAGATTATAAGGAAGTGTGTTCCTGAGGAAGAGCAACAAGGAATTCTAATCCATTGTCATGAGAATGCATGTGGAGGTCACTTTGCCTCTCAGAAAACAGCTATGAAGGTGTTACAATCAGGCTTTACTTGGCCATCTTTGTTCAAAGATGCCCACATCATGTGTAGAAATTGTGATAGATGCCAAAGGCTTGGCAAATTGACAAAAAGAAATCAAATGCCCATGAACCCTATACTGATAGTTGAATTATTTGATGTGTGGGGCATTGACTTTATGGGACCTTTTCCAATGTCTTTTGGTAATTCTTACATCTTGGTGGGGGTAGATTATGTTTCTAAGTGGGTTGAGGCAGTCTCCTGTAAGCAAAATGATCATAAAGTGGTTCTCAAGTTTTTGAAAGAGAACATTTTTGCAAGATTTGGGGTGCCCAAAGCTATAATCAGTGATGGAGGTTCTCATTTTTGCAATAAGCCTTTTGAAAGTTTGTTAGCCAAGTATGGAGTGAAGCATAAGGTAGCTACACCTTATCATCCCCAGACTTCTGGCCAAGTTGAGCTAGCAAACAGGGAGATAAAGAACATACTGATGAAAGTGGTGAGTACAAGCAGGAAGGATTGGTCTGTTAAGCTTCATGACTCATTATGGGCCTATAGAACAGCTTATAAGACTATTCTTGGCATGTCCCCCTATCGTCTTGTCTATGGTAAAGCTTGTCATCTCCCTGTAGAAGTTGAATACAAAGCTTGGTGGGCAATCAAAAAGCTGAATATGGATTTGATAAGGGCTGGGGCAAAAAGGTGCTTAGACCTTAATGAGATGGAGGAATTGAGAAATGATGCTTATATCAACTCCAAAGTTGCAAAACAAAGGATGAAAAAGTGGCATGACCAACTGATTTCTACCAAGGAATTTCAAAAAGGCCAAAGAGTTTTACTCTATGACACAAGACTCCATATTTTTCCTGGAAAGCTTAAGTCCAGGTGGATTGGTCCATTCATTATCCATCAAGTACTTAATCATGGAGTAGTGGAATTATTGAATTCCGATGGCAAGGAAACCTTTAAAGTTAATGGATATCGTCTCAAGCCATATATGGAGCCGTTCAGATCAGACAAGGAGGAGATTAACCTCCTTGAGCCTCAAAAAGCTTAAGCAAAGAAGGGTTTGCTGGACTTGGTTTTACCAAAGTCCAAAATTTTTGTAAATTTTGTAAATTTTAAAGTAATATGTTTACTTTTGATCTTAGTTTTTGATATTAAATTGTATGTTTTTGTGTAATTTCATCTGTTTGAATAATTTCAGATGGGAGAAATTGTAAGGGAAGAAATCGGAGCGAAAACAGAGCTGAAACAGAGCAAAAACAGGGGAGAATAAGAGCTCTGCGAGATTTCGCAGCCAAAGAGGATTTCTCTGCGAAAATGGTTTTTTATTGCGAAACCACTTCGCAACGTTTTTAAGGCCTCTGCGAACGATTTCGCAGCTGCGAAACGGGTCTTTGGCACACGAGTGCCACTTCGCAGCACAGGAACTCCCATTTCGCAGCTGCGAGATGCTCTGCGAACCGCTAAGGCTTAAAAAAACGCCATTCCACAGCACTTTCTCAGCGATTTCTCTCTTGCGAAGGATGTTCCGCAATTGCGAAACAGGTGTTTGGCACACGAGCGCCATTCCGCAGCACAGTGACTCCAATTTCGCAGCTGCGAAGTGAGCTGCGAAAGCGATTTTTGAATCCGAAGCGCCCAAATTTGCTGCGGAGCCGTTTTTCTTCTGCGAAACCCCAAATGACCTTTCATATTCTTATAACCGTTATAAATACCGGTCATTTGGGCTGCGAATCCATTTCAGAAAAGGGCAAAAATCGCAGCGGCAGACCGTTCGTCTCCTCTCCATAGTCCGACGCCGTTAGCAGCTGCAATCGCCCCCTCCGTTTATCGCCGCCGTCCCAACCCTCGTCAGTTCGCAATGGCACGAACCAGGGGCGCGAAGTCTTCATCCCCTTCCTCCCGAAAGCGAACGCCGCGCGAAATGCCAGTGCAAGCTTCAAGTTCTGAGCCGCCGCGGCCAGAAACCATGCCGCCGCCGGCAAAGCCCTCGCCAAAGAAGAAGCAGGCCAAACCACCATTGCAAACCCCTCCGGCTAGGCGCTACCTTACCAGGTCAGGGATCCTACCTCAATTCATTTTGTTATTGATGGTAGACATGGTATCTTGGGGGCTCGGCAAATAGCTGAAGCTTTGGGCATTCCATATGAGCCCAGTCATTTTGATGACTTCAGAGCTTGGGCCAACCCATCTCAGCTGGAGATGGTGCATGTTTTGTCTGGAGGAGCATCCAGAAACCCGTATCTGCTGAGGGGGGAACTACCCCCAAAGATGTTCCTTATTGATGCCCTGTTGAGGCATAGTATCTATCCCCTTCAACATTGGACTCAGAGAAGGGGAATTATGTTGGAGACCCTGTTTAAAATGTCTGAGGGTTATTATTTTGGCCCTCACCACCTGATCCTGGCAGCCCTTCTCTATTTTGAAGAGAAGGTGCATAGAAAAAAATTGCAAAGGGCTGATTCTATCCCCCTACTCTTCCCACGACTGTTGTGCCAAATCCTTGAGCACTTGGGATACCCAGCAGAGCCTCAGCAGGAGCAAAAGAGGATCTGTAGAGATGTTTTTACTTTTGAAAAATGGAGCAACATGACGGCTTACAAGGTGGAGCAACAAGAACTTCCACAGCCAGTTCAGGCTCTACCTGCTAGGAGAGTATCCCCACGCCTCATACCTGAGGGTGTGCCAGCAGCCTCTCCCTCCATGGCCAGTGCATCTCCAGTTCCTCCAGCAGCCCCTGCTTCAGCACAGCCTTCCACATCAGCTGAGCCTAGGATGGCCATCCCTATCTCTGAGTATAGGGATCTATGCCAGGCATTGAAGACATCGACAGCCTCTCAGAGCAGACCTGCTCAAGAGATGGCAACTTTGAGATCTCAGCAGCAGCAGATGATGGCTACTCAGGCTCAGCATACTTTCATTCTGAGGCAGCTTCAGCAGCATCTTGGCCTCCCATCAGCTGAGGAGGAGGCCACTCCTACCACCACAGAGCCTCATGTCCCTCATCCCTCAGCAGCTCCAGCTTCAGCAGAGCCATCTTCATAGGCTATCAGCTCTAGCATTTCCTTCCTCTGAACATTTCTATATCTTTAATATATTACCTTTTTGTGTATTTTGTTTTGGTTAGTCTTTTGTGAAATCTCCTACTTTTTGATAATATATTTGTGGAGATTCTTTGGATTGTTGTATTACTCCCTTTTGATAGCTGTTCACAAATGAGTAAAGTAATACAAAATCTAATATTTTTTGTTAATTCTTAGCATCAATTTACTCTTTCTCCCTTTGCTCACATTGTTTATTCTTTTTGAAACATGTGGTTTCTCCATTCAATATTCGAAATTGAAATCGATCAGGAGGTACCACTTCCTCCCTTTATTTTCGATCACCTATATCACATTGAGGACAATGCTCAGCTTGGTTGGGGGGGAGATATGAGGAAGGAAGTCTGCTAAGTTGAAGGAAGTATGCTATGGTAGTTTTGATATTTTAGCCTCGTTTAGTAAAGTAGTTGTAGTTGTTTTGCTTATTACTATAATCTCCATGGATTTTGAAGAAAAATTTTCGAATTAAAACAGGAGAAACTGAACTTTTGCTTTGCATCTAACTTAGAGTTTGGATTATGCTTGCTAAAGTGGTTCAATTGTTGAAACTTCTATTGAAATCAAATTTAGTCCTTCCACTTTAACCTATCCACACACTGTGCACAATAGATTCCTTTCATAAAATGAGAAACTATTTCCCCCTTGACTTAGAAAATTTTGGGACTTGGTATCTTTGACCTCATTTTAATGATATTGAGACACCTTATGAAAGGCCAATGAGCCTTTGAAAAAAAAAGAAGAGAAGAAAAAAAAAAAGAAGAAAACAAAATGTTTGTTTGCCTTGAAACCCGAGCAAGGTCTGAAAGGGTATATGGTGAAAACCTTTTAAACCTGGTGCCCTAAGCCTTCATTGGTTGGGAGTCACCGGCCTCAATGCTCGTTACAAGGGTGGAAAGGTGGAGTTAGCATATGATAGGCAAAAAGGGTATATGAAAAAGTCCGGGGTGAAATCCGAGGAGTTAGTGGTTGAAAGATCCTTAAAGCTTGATGCCCTAAACCTTCATTGGTTGGGAGTCATCGATGGACCCCCGTTACATGGACAAAACAGAAAAGAATGCCCCTTAAGCCTGCTCACTAAAAAAAAAAAAAAAAAAAAAAAAAAAAAAAAAAAAAAAAAAAAAAAAAGAAAGTGTGTTCTCTGCTTATTGAATTTGGTCAGTTTACTAAAGTGTTGAAAAAAGATAGGTTGGGGGGAGAGATTAGTTTAGCATGCTATATTTGGAACCTATCATATTACACTTAGATTTTTTGTGGAAGATTAAAGTTTGGTTCTTTGGAAGTGAAAATGATTCTAAAACTTCAATTTGCATAATGCATTCCCTTGATCAGTGGTATTTAGCAAAGTTGCTGATTTCTCTTATTGAAATATTGAAGTTATAGTTCTTTAATGATCCATGAGAGAGTTTTTCAGTCATGCCACTTAAACATATTTTTTTTGGAAGTGATTAGCATGATTTGTAAATTATGGTAATTTTGTTTTGTTTTTCTCTCCTTCATTGCTAAGGGACTAGCAATATGTCGGTTGGGGGGAGTGATTACTACTCAAAAAGTGCTATTTCATAGCTTGTTATTAATCCTTTTAAACACTTTTGAGTAGTAGTTAGTGCCTTTTAACCCAATTAGCATGTTAAGGCTCCTTGCAATCAATTATAATCAAATTGCCTTAAGTTTTGGTGTTTTGATAGCATTTTGACCACCAAAGCATTATGAGATTGAGGAGAGTGATATGGAATCCTTAGAAAGCTTTGGGAAGCTCAGAGGCATGAAGAATCACAGCCTTGAAGCTCTTATGCCATAAGCAAAGTGGAAATGCAAAAGGGGAAGCAAAGAGGATTCAGCCGTGGAGCACTCTTGATGACAGTCACTGCAGCTAGTTTTGGAGCACTTCCTGATGTCCAATTTATGCATACAATATGTCATTTGAAAGCTTAGGAAGTCAACAATCCAATGCCTCAAACCGTGTGCAATTTGGATCTGAAATGAGGAAGCTACAGCCGTTGGAAGATAACTGCTCCAAGCTGAAGGAAGGAAGACTTCAGTAAAGTGCTGCGAAATCACCATTCTTGTTGCGGAATGGTTTCGCAGCCTTTTTGCACAGTGCTATGGAGTTCCCCTGAAGCTTCGCGCCGCGATGGAAGCCAAACACCTCAAGTTGGAAGTTCACTTTGCAAAGGTGATGAAGCAGCTGGCTGCTATGAAGGAATTTCGCAGCTCCTCTTGTGTACCTGCGGAATTCCGCAGACCTCACCTTTCACCTGCGAAGTGGTCCTTAGTGCTTCCTGATATTTGTAACCGACTCTTGGAGATATTTTTCATTAGATTTTTGTTACTTAAATGCCTAAATTCTCCTTGTAAGTCACCAATGATAGATTTCCTTAGCTTTTAAGTTAGGAATTTAGCAAAATACCATGGGATAGCTGTAATTGGGATTTTTGATATAAAAGGGAGCCCGAGGAGCCTGTTCTGTGTGTGTGTTCTGGTTGTTGAACTTTTTGTAAATTCAAAAGAAAGAAATACAAAGAGCTTTAGCTCTTGACTGCCTTACCTTCTCACTTTGTATTTTTAATATTTTCACTAAGTTATGCACTCTCTGAGGAATTTTCCCCAGAGAATGAGTAGCTAAACCTCTTAGTTCCTTGGAGTTTAGGTTGCCGGGAAAGGTTCCAAGTGCATCAATCAGAAGCTTTGTGGTTTCAGCTATGAATGAAGAGTAAGTGTGTCCCGTGAATGGTTTCTAATGTTTTTAGTTAACTTAAAACACCTTGGAGTCACCTGGGCCAACACTTGGTAAGGCAAGTGATCTCTAACCGTGGAGATTCACTAGTTTACCCCTTGCGAGCCTTTGGTAGGTGACTTGAAGGTAGGATTTTCTAGAATAGCCAACACTTGGTAAGCTTTTGGACTCTTAGGAGACATCCATTAGTTACCTCTTGCGAGCTTTTGACGGGTAATCCAAGGTTAAAGATCACCTTGAATGGTAACAGCTAAGTGAGAGGCTTGAACCATTGCAAGTTGCATCAGTGAGAGAATTAAAATTGAAATCCAATTGAGGGATGTATTTATGCAGCACCTGTTAGAGAATTGACTTAATGTTAAGTCTCTAATGTGAGGAATTGAACCAAGTGACCGGAGCTATGCTTTTGCATGAGAAACCTCCCCTGTATACCTAAATCTCCAAGGAATGCTTTTCTTCTTAAGTTATTTTCATCACTTGTCGTGTTGTTAATCTAAGTCAAAACCCTTTTTCGAACCAAAGTTTGTGTTTTATTTCTTAAGCTAATCTTAAAATGAAACAGCACCAATTCACTTTGAATTGGTATCATTTTCAATCTTGAGTACCCTTCCCAGTGGAACGATCCTAGAGCCACTATGCTATAGTAGCTTTGTATTTGCTACCCTAGTTCATGGTGTTATAGGTTAAAAATTTTGTTGATTGCACCTGCCATCAAGGAGCACCAGCTGGACGAACATCAGCTGAGACACCAATTAGGCACGAATCAAGTATCTCTGGATTATTGCTCTATCCATTATTCTATCTATTTTGGATGTGACTACTTTCCATGCTTTGACGTAGGTTGACCATCACTCATTTTTCTATCTCTTTGCTTTCTTCTATCTTTGTTATGTTCCTCCATTCCACCCTACCTCATCTGTTTTCTTTCTTCTCTCATCCTGCTTGATGTTTGACTTGGGTTCAGCATCCACACTTTGTTCTTGCTTATTCGATGTGTCCATTCCTTTATCATCACTTTTCGTGTGGGGACCCTTAGGTTCGAGACTCATGACATTTTCTATGCATTACATTCATGCACGAGGGGTATGGGGATTATATCATTGGGATCTTTGAGCCTAGTTTCCTTTTGTTTCTTTCACCTTATTACCTTGGCCTACGTTACGTCCCGCGTCTTAAGACCACACTGAGGCCATGACTTCACATTGTGTTTGAAAGCTCACACATGGACAATACTCGAGATTGGTTGGAGATTGTTTATGGGAGCATGATGGATGAGGAGTCGAGGAGATGGATTTACACTGGGGCATACCCTTCTTATCAGTGATGGATTTTCAGAGGTGATGTGATCCACACTGGGGCATACCCCGCTCATCGATGACAGTTTCTTGTGGGATGACACTTTACACTGGAGCGTAGCCATTTCAGAGAGCACTTTTGTCGGAGATACAGTCACTCTACTCGATATCTACATTGGGACACACTCCACTCATTGATGGTCTATTTTGAGACACAGTTGCTTCAGAGATTGCATATGTTGAGACATAGCCCTCTTATTGGCGATGGACTTTGATTTATCTTGGAGCATATGCACTTCAGAGGATCTATACTGGGGCATAGCCGCTTCATTCGCACTCATAGAGCACGAGGATTCTGATTCATATGGATTATGTTGAGACGTTTCCATTTTTGGCACCAGGAGCAGAGATCGATCGATTTGTTGATGTGCACTACGCATTGTCATCCTCAGCAGTTGTTGACTCAGATACACCACTTTATACTGGGGCATAGCCGTGATGGAGAGCATTTTTCATTGGAGCATAGCCACCCTATTAGATCCTTTACATTGGGGCATATCCATCTTTTGGAGAGAGATCAGATTGATTCTTCGCATTGGAGCTTCTGACGAGTGATATAGAGATCATTGGATTGTTTCATGTTGTCCTCATTGCATATTGGGGCATAGCCACCTAGTCGGATCTTTGGACATCGAGATTTGACTTTCTATTTATGATTGTCATTTTTGATAGATTATGGGGTTATTGTCACCTCGGGTTTAGTCTTCTTGGCATACTTGGTTGATCTCAGGTACCTGCCTGCTTCTCATTTCATACCCAGACATTTCACCCTTGACACTTGCATGCTTTCTATCTTTCCAAAGCCTGATCATCACCTTCTTTTATCCCACACATCCCCCCATGACACATGACCTCACACTCCTCTCTCGATTAGGAGATGTAGATTAGTCCTCGATCACTTTGGTTGTGCTGTGCTTTCATACATCTTTTGGACCTTAGGTTCAACATCTTCCATGATGGTAGGGCCTGACAGATTATTGATTTATAGTGATTATGCTTCCATTTTTGACAGTTGGCATGTCGAGTGTTGATTTGTTTGTTCCTTGCATTTTGAGGACTGGTCATCATTATTTTTATTCATCAGTTGGTTTTGTTTTGTCAGCATGGTATCACGATACATGGTCTTGTTTGGCATTACCTATTTGAGGTTGGACATTTTCATTGCATGATTGATGAGCATATTTCAGAGCACAGTAGCTTTGAGGCATTGTGTATCCCACTTTGTTCACTATCACATACTGGGGCATACGCCCCTTCCCTGAGAGCACCAGACCTTCCACAGGCTTCATTCACCATTTTTTATCTAGTTGTTGACTCCTACGAGTCGCATACTGGGGCATTCCCCCCCTTCCCTAAGAACACCAGACCCTTCACAGGCTTCATTATATTTGGATCTAGTTGTTGACTCCTACGAGTTGTGTACTGGGGCATACTCTTTTCTCCTAGGATCATTAAACCTTTCACAGGTTTCATTCACTTTTTTGATCTAATTTTTGACCCCTGCGAGTTGCATACTTGGGCATACCCTCCTTCCCTGGGATCATTGGACCTTTCATAGGCCTCATTATCTTTTGACCTAGTTGTTGGTCTTTTTGAGTTGTCATACTGGGGCATATCCCCTCCGATCGAGTTTGCTTGCATCATTATCTGAGTTATCCTTTGGCTTTGGGCCACTTGATAGATCGGTCATTTTCATGTCAGTTTAGTTTTTGGGCCGCACCTATATCTATCGGTCATTTCCTTGTCAGTTTAGTTTTTGGGTCGCACCTATATTGATTGGTCATTTCCTTGTCAGTTTAGTTTTTGGGCCGCACCTATATTGATCGGTCATTTCCTTGTTAGTTTAGTTTTGGGCCGCACCTTGATCGATCAGTCATTTCCTTGTCAATTTAGTTTTTAGGTCGCACCTATATTGATCGGTCATTTCCTTGTCAGTTTAGTTTTTGGGCCGTACTTATATTGATCGGTCATTTCCATGTCAGTTCAGTTTTTGGGCCGCACCTATATTGATCGGTCATTTTCATGTTAGTTGAGTTTTTGGGCCGTACCTATATCGATCGGTCATTCATCATGTTAGTTCAGTTTTTGGGTCGCACTTATATTGATCGGTCATTTCTATGTCAATTCAGTTCGAGTTGGGACCGCACCTATATCGATCGGTCATTTCTATGTCAGTTCAGTTTTTGGGCCGCACCTATATTGATTGGTCATTTCTATGTCAGTTCAGTTCGAGTCGGGACCGCACCTATATCGATCGGTCATTTCCATGTTAGTTGAGTTTTTGGGCCACACCTATATTGATAGGTCATTTTCATTGTCATTTCAGTTTCTGGGACCGCACCTATATCGATCGGTCATTTCCATGTTAGTTGAGTTTTTGGGCCGCACCTATATTGATCGGTCATTTCTATGTCAGTTCAGTTCGAGTCGCGACCGCACCTATATCGATCAATCATTTCCATGTTAGTTCAATTTTTGGGCCACACCTATATTGATTGGTCATTTCTTTGTTAGTTTTTGGGCCGCACCTATATCGATCGGTCATTTCCATGTCAGTTCAGTTTTTGGGCCGCACCTATATTGATCGGTCATTTCTATGTCAGTTCAGTTCGAGTCGGAACTGTACCTATATCGATCGGTCATTTCCATGTCAGTTCAGTTTTTGGGCCGCACCTATATTAATCGGTCATTTTCTTGTCAGTTTAGTTTTTGGGCCGCACCTATATTGATCGGTCATTTTCACGTCAGTTCAGTTCGAGTCGGGACCGCACCTATATCGATCGGTCATTTCCATGTCAGTTCAGTTTTTGGGCCGCACCTATATTGATCGGTCATTAACTTGTCAGTGTAGTTTTTGGGCCGCACCTATATTGATCAGTCATTTCCATGTCAGTTCAGTTTTTGGGCCGCATCTATATTGATCGGTCATTTCTTTGTCAGTTTATTTTTTGGGCCGCACCTATATTGATTGGTCATCTTTCGTGTCAGTTTCAGTTTGAGTCGAGACCGCACCTATATCGATTGATCATTCATCATCATGTCAGTTCAGTTTGAGTTTTCGGGACCGCACCTATATCGATCGGTCATCTTTCTATCAGTTCAGTTAGGAGTCTAGAGTCTTTTTCACTATGACATTTAAAGCCACATTTTTTTCTTCCATGTTGAGCGTTCAGAGTCATTCTCCTCATCTAGTTACCTGGTGCTTATTGTTTGTTCATCATGCTCTTTTAGACTTCCCCTTCCGCTACACATGACCTAGTTCTTTGAGTTCACGACACGTATTTCCATCATGTTGTTGGGCACCCTACACTTAACATTCTCATGTGGTTTACATAGGGAGGTCTCCCATGAGCCCATTCTTTTCTATACTCCAGGGTGGTTCGACCATTACTCATCTTCGATATTGATTTTCAAGTCACTTTTGGAGACATCTTAGAGAGAGTGTGGATCCTTGGTGCAACCTTAGAGGCGTTTTGAGATGTGCTTTTCTTTTAGGGTTAGCCTTTGTGTTCATCTGTTGGCCTAAGTGAGTTCGTGTTTCACTAGTGTCCCTTGGGGGTCTCCTTTGTTCTTCGGTAGAGTTCACTTCATTCCACTCACTTTTCACACTTTCTTTTCACTTTAGTGTTCATATTTCCTTACACTCGTGAACTCTACCGAAGAGGGGCATATTTGTAGACCCCCTTTCAGAAGACCAAAGACTATTAGTTCTTTTAGGGACTTTTTTTTTTAGTGTGGGGGCCCCTCTCCATGCATGGATCCCAGCTGCATGCACATGGTAGGGGACATGATGGTCGGATGAAGGTGGTTGAGGAACCCATACCTGCTGAGGAGATGAATAGAGAAGTAGGTAATGGCTTGCTCAAGAAGATAGAAACGGCTGGTGGCAGAGGGCAAGTTTGGGAGAGGACAGGAGAGAAAAGCTTGCTAGAAGTAGTGAAAAAGAAGAGGGAGAGTAGGGGAGGCGGGGAAAAACAACTGAGGACACGATTAGGAGCCATTTTTGGGGTGGATAACAAACAGGTTAGTGAATGCTATGCTTTCGAAATCAATTTTCATGTTTTATTTCATCTTGCTATACATATTCTCATGATTCTGTTATGTTATTATTTGTCCAAGAACTGATATTTCGCATACTGGTGCATGAGATAAAATATTGGTTTCAATGTTTTAATATTGAGAAGCAAGTTAACGTGACTATAAGATGGGATTTTCGCTACCTATTTATGCTACAAATATTCCCAATTTTTTTCTTTTCTACCCCACCTGGACAAACCAAACAATAGGAAATGAAGATGGAAGAAAAAGGAAAGGGAAGAGGTCTTACAGAGGGGATGTTTGAAAAGAGTATCTGGGTGAGAGAATAAAAAAAATATATATATATATAAAAAAACAGAGGAATGGGATTTTTTTTCCGGGATTGGGAGGAAGCTCTCTGGATGAAAGTTGTGTTTAATTGATTCATCCTTGAGGATTGTGGAAGCATCATTTTTGGATAATCTCGCGGGTGCCATTCTCGCCGTCTTCCATCAAAGCCAAGGATTTTTGCCTTTTTGGACGGGAGAAGTTGGTCAACACAGTTCTCGGCGAAGGAAAACGCGTTGATGTACTTTTGTGGAGGAACAAGAAGATTTTTGCCAGAGTTCTTGGCGGAGCTGTGCAGCAATGAGGGGATGCCAGCAAGACTACACAGTGGGAACATGAAGCTTTTCTCTCTCATGAAATGTCATTAAGGCTAACTCCAATTTGTCTTTGATTTTGGGGAGAATTGTGTTTTGGGCCCAACTGGGCCCAAAAATTAACATTTGGTCCTCCAACCACCCATATTTAAGCCCAAGACCCAAACAAAGTATGAAAATTAAGATGAAGGATATTGTCTTTCATTAATTCCTAAAATACCATTATCCCTTATATGCCTACAAGTGAGTGTGAATTTTAATTTTTTTTTGTGTTTTTTTCCCTTTCTATTCCCTATTAAATATTACTCATTTCTAACTTTTTTTTTTCCTTTTTATTCCAATATATATTTCTATTTTATGTTAAATAAAAAGCAATAATATTTTTTTATTTTTCATTTTTAAAGATATTGAATCTTTTTGCTCTTATTAAAAGCAATGATAAAAATTTTGGGATTTTTCATTCAAATATTTTTTATCTTTTTGTATTTATCTTTTAGTTTAATTTTAATTTTTTATTTTAAATTTACATTACCCTTTCATCTATATTTTTCTCTTATTTTTAATTATTTTTTATATTTTCTACATTAACCATATTTTAAAAAATTTTAAAATTAACTATCACTTCACTTTATTATATATATATAGCTTTTTAATTTTTAATGTTTTTATTTTAAAATTTTTAAAAAGATAAATTTGTTGAAAAAAAATAACTAAGATATGAAGTTCTAATATTATATTAATAATTTTTCTTATCTAGATAGATTAATGTAAAGTATTTTGACCCACAACAAGAAAATTGTCAATACAATTTTTTAGTTAAACTTTAAAAATTAAGTTTCAAATAAAATATATTATATAAAATTTTATCTAAAAATTATTGAAAGTGGTATTTAATATTTTTATTTATTGACTTTCAAACTTATCTGATTTTTTACTTGAAAGGTAATAGAACATGTTTAAAAAAAATAAAATAATAGTTTTTCATTTTTTAAATTAATGAGTATAAATATATATTAAAAGAATTAAAGATAATCTAAGTAAAAATTTTGATAAATATGATTATAATTTTAAATATAGATTCATTTGGATAAAATTTCACAAAAAAAAAAAAAAAAAATAGTGAAAAGAAAGAACATTGCTAAAACTACAAAAATAAAATATGCAATTACAAAATTTTGATGATGAAATTTAAAAATAAAATTCAAAACAATTCTTGAGTGAGAGAATTTGAGTGGGGGAAAAATCTTTGAGTGAAAAAAAATAGGAAAGTTTTTCAAAATCACTTGAAATCTATAACAAAAAGTAATCTTGTACACCCTTGTACAATTAATAAATTTGTCTTGTACAGTTAGTATAATACCCTTGTACAATAACTCAAATAACTCAAAATTTTATTTCTTATGTGTTAATTTTTGTAGGGAATGTCTTAATGAAATAGTTTGGTAAAAAAAAGAAAAAAAAAACTATCAATAATCGTCTTAATATCAAATTCAAGTTGTTTAAAAATCATACAAAACCTATTAGGAGCCTTGTACACCCTTGTACACTTAGCACATTTCCCTTGTACAATTAGTGTAATACCCTTGTACAATGACACTTTTCATTTTTTAAATAAATGAGTATAAATATATATTAAAAGAATTAAAGATAATCTAAGTAAAAATTCTGATAAATATGATTATAATTTTAAATATAGATTCATTTGGATAAAATTTCACAAAAAAAAAAAAAAAAAAAAATAGTGAAAAGAAAGAACATTGCTAAAACTACAAAAATAAAATATGCAAATACAAAATTTTGATGATGAAATTTAAAAATAAAATTCAAAACAATTCTTGAGTGAGAGAATTTGAGTGGGGGAAAAATCTTTGAGTGAAAAAAAAAAGGAAAGTTTTTCAAAATCACTTGAAATCCATAACAAAAAGTAATCTTGTACACCCTTGTACAATTAATAAATTTGTCTTGTACAGTTAGTATAATACCCTTGTACAATAACTCAAATAACTCAAAATTTTATTTCTTATGTGTTAATTTTTGTAGGGAATGTCTTAATGAAATAGTTTGGTAAAAAAAAGAAAAAAAAAACTATCAATAATTGTCTTAATATCAAATTCAAGTTGTTTAAAAATCGTACAAAACCTATTAGGAGCCTTATACACCCTTGTACACTTAGCACATTTCCCTTGTACAATTAGTGTAATACCCTTGTACAATGACACAAATTTCATATTTGTCATAACTTAAACGTATTTTCAAAAAGAGACAATATAGGAAATAAAAATAAATAAAAATAAAAACTAGAAAAATATTTTAAAACCAAACTCAAATATAATCTATATAATTTTTAGTTATTTGTTTTCATCTAAAAAAAGTAAATATACCTTTCAACCCTTTTTATATAAAAATAAATAAATAAATCTCTACTATGTATTGGTATAATCCACTTCTAAAATTAGGTCATATGAAAACATTTTAATTGAGTACTTAAAATAAAAATTCTCCATCCATCATCATTTTAATCGAGTACTTAAAATAAAAACTCTCAATCCATCCACTTTCTTTATTTTTCTTTTTCTTATTTTAATAAATTTTCAATTAATTCAAATCATTAAAAAAAAATCCTTAATAAACAAATTTGTAGCATTTCATATAACTTATTAGTAAAAATCATGTTCAAAAAGTTATTAAAATAAGGAAGGAAGAAGATTAAAAAAAAAAAAATTGAACTTTTTATTTTATAATGGTAAAAAAAAACTTTAAAATACTTTTTAGTACAAAAAAAAATTAAAATAGTGAATATATTTATTTTAAATGGTATTTTAATCATTAAATTATTTACTTCTAAAATGTAAACTATAAAAATAAATGTAAAAGATAATTTTTATTTATTTAAATTAATATTTTTTTAGAAAATATTTTCCAAAATAGTCTTTGAATCGTTAATATAATTTTTGTTTATTTATAATTTAAAAATAAAAAATAATGTAATTTTGTAATTATTTATAAAAGAGTTTAAAAAAAATGAAAAATCCAAAAATGGTTAAATAAGAAAGAAGAGTGGCAAGTAGTAGAATAAAGACAAAAATGAGTCAAGTGGGTATTTTTGTCAATTACTATCTCATATCCTTGGGCTTAAATATGGGTGGTTGGAGGACCAAATGTTAATTTTTGGGCCTAGCTGGGCCCAAAACACAATTCTCCCTTGATTTTGGGAGCAGCATTTAATGAGGGCACCATTAGAAGCCTCCATCCCAGTTCTCATCATTAGTCAAATGTGTTTCTTTATTGTTTTATTTTTTTATTCTCTTATTTATCTATTATTATTTTCTTAACCCATAAAAGCTAGCCATCACATGAAAAGCCATCTTGCACTCCATGTTCTAATTTCCATTGTCTCCACCGACACTACCAACCCACTACCAATCTCACCTTTTTTTTTTTTTAATTCTTTCACATTTTGATGTCCAAATTTAATCTTCCAAATTTTTAATTTTTGAATTTAATTTCCAAAATTCCAAATTCTTTAAAAATTAATTTTCAAAACTTCATTTTCTCAATTTAATTTTCAAAACTCTAATTTCCAAACTTTATTTTCTTTCAAATTAATTTTCGAAACTCCAATTTCTCTCAAATTTAATTCCCAAAATTTAAATTCCTAAATTTAATTTTTAAAACTCCAAATTTTCAAATAATTTCCAAAACTCCAAATTTTTTTATTTTTATTTTTTAGAAAAACTTTTATTTTTAAAAAAATTCTCCAAAATTCTAATTTCCAAAATTCCAGTATTCACATTTATTTATTTAATCATTATTATTTCGTTTATTTATTTATCTACTCATTTTTAAGAAATCCCCTCTCTAAATAACTCTTCAAATTTTCAATCTCAAAAAATTCCACTATTCACGTTCATTCGTTTAAACATTATTTTTGTTATTATTATTATTATTCCATATTCATTTATTTATTTATTTTAAAAATTCAAATCATTATGGTTTAATTATTCAAAAATCTTACTCCCGAATTTAATTTTCAACCTCAAAAATTTCACTATTCACATTCAGCTGTTTAATGATTATTTTCGTTACTATTATTATCCCGTTCATTTATTTATTCACTTATTCATATATTTAAAATCCCATCTCCAAATAATTTCTCAAAATTTCAATCTCTAAATTCAATCTCCAATCTCTAAAGTTCTATTTTTCGCAATTATTTACTTAGTCTTTATTATTTCATCATCATTATTATTCCATTCCTTTATTTATCCACTTATTTGTTTATTAAAATTCCGTCTTTAAATAATTTTTCAAAATTCAGATTCCCAAATTTAGCTCTTTGAAATTCCAATTCCTTTCAAATTTAATTTCTAAAATTCTCATTCTTATATTTAATTTCTAAAAATCTAATTTTCAAATAATCTCTAAAACTCCAATTTTCAAATAATCCCTAATACTCCAATTTTCAAATAAATTTCAAAAATCCAATTTTCTCTCAAATAGTTTTAATTCCACTCTAGTTTTCAAACAATCTTCTGCTCCTCTTGATTTTAATAGGCATGAATGAATTTTTCATAATTCCAGAATAATGAAATTTGTGAGACTAATTCATGCAAAATAGATTGGGTTTTGGTAGGGACCCAACATGTGGGACTTTATGATTGATTGATCGATTGGTTTGATTGCTATACATGATTGATTTATTCCGTTCTATGACATGCATGCGATTATTCCGTATTTGTGCACTAACCTTATCTCTTATGATAGCGCTCAGCTTGTGACTAAGGTACACTCTGTGTCCGATCGTGTTTATTGATTTATTTGTTATCATGCATGTCTTGCTTTCGCACATTTGATCACTATTCGGTATCCATGTTTAATCAATCAATTGCCACACTTATCTCATCTTATTAGTAGAGACCCATTTTAAGGGCTTAGAGGGGTGTTATGGTTTTTACCGTACCTTCCCGATAAGTAACCTGACCCCCGAGCCCAGATTCGGTTTTTCACAGACCTGCTTTTTCAAATAAGGAGTCACACTTAGGGTTTTTCTTTCTTATTTTGTTTACCCTTTAAAAATAAAACAAAAATAAGTGGTGACTCCAAGTCATTTTCTTAATCAATAAATCGTTTTTTTTCAAATAACAAAAATCGAGCTCGCCATCGAGTGGAAGCGCATGAGCCAAAATGTGGGGTCCACACTAAGGTAAGATGTTTTCAACCAAAATTTTCTTAGAAGTGAAAAAAACATTAATCTTTTGAACCGTAATGTGAATTTGTGCACTCCCAAATGAGATAGGATCAACTTACTTATGAAAAAAAAAAACAATGAAATCATTATAATTTATACCCCTACATAATAGTAAAGCAAAGATTGATAAGAGTAGGATTTGGAACACAAATAGGTGTGTGATTATGTACAAGGAGTGAAACAACAATTAAAATCCCATCCCTATCCTATCTTGAATCGAGTATGTGTTTTTGAAGAAACGAGATTAAGAATCAAAGAAATAAAATATTAGACATGCAGAAGAAGAAAATAAATCCATCATTAACGAAAAAGAAACCTAGATTGGGAATCGAAGAACATCATGGATCTCCCAAAGAAACTTAGAGAAAACAAATCGACATTAGAGAAAAATACCTAAAGTCCAAGACACAAAAAACAAAACAAATGAATACAAATAAACAAAGAATCATTTCGGTTTGTGGATGTGAGAAAATATGATTTGGAGGGAGAAAATGGCAGTAGCGTGAACTGATGAGACTACTAATAGATTTGATTATGGGATAGGCATGGATTATCAAATGGATTTCTATGTTGAGTAGGAGGAATGACAACTTTAATGATAGAGAGGAACAAAAACCCTAAAATGAGAGAGGAAGGCTAGAAGGGAAACAAATATTTATCGATGGGGGTAAACTTGTAATTTCATATTCAGGGCGGGGCAGATTATTACAAAGCCCAACCTCGCCCTAAACCCGATCCCGATATTCAAGTTTTAAAAAAATTAACCTTAACATGTCCTATCCCTGATTACTATTCTCCCATACCCATTCTAATAGGGGCGGGGTAGGATGGGTGACCTAAAAAACCTGCGAAATTTCCATCCCTAGGAGTGAAAAAATCGTGAATAAACATAATCACGTAGATTCACTCAATCAAACTAAATGTCTATGCTATAGGTACTATAATATCTTGTTTAAACCCATGGATGATGTGAAAAAGCATTTCTTTTTTTAATGGGTTTGATAACAAGTATACCGAATAGGTAAATCATGCTGAGCATGGAGATGAATAGATGAATTATGGGGAAGATGATTATAACGTGACACAAAATGAGGTGGATGAACTCAATGTCATGCAAGATATTTTAGAAGACTTACATGTGGGACAAATCATGGGTTGGAGGGAGTAACATCTAACAAGAACAATCCATATATTTAAGAAGTTGAAACATGTAATAGTTATGATTGTCTGGTCTTTAATAATTATAACATGATTATGTTTACTTCCTCCTTATATAATACATTTGATTATGTCAATGTTTTAGATAATATATATTTGAACTTTTTTTTATTAGCCTATAAATGCACATTTCACTACCTTACAAACTTTTTCTCTAACTAACTACTTGAATATTGATTATTTATTTATTTTTTATTTATTCTTGAACTATATGTTATGCACCATGTAGTGATAAAAGATTCCATAGGAGGTTGAAGATTGTTTTTAGGTTATCTTTTCACCTTTTTTCTTTCTTACTCTTCTAAAATGTTGTAGAAGATGATGTTATTTACAAAGATGAATTTTGAATTGATATTCATGAAAAGAAAAAGATATTGTGTATATCTGATTGTTTCAACCTGAATGAATTAGGAATATTGTGTTTGATTTTGTTTTACATCAAAAAAAATCTTAAACATATAAATTTGTTTTTAATGGTTGGTTCCATGAGGTGGTTTGCTGATTTTGAATAAGGTTTTTTTCTTTTTCTTTTTTCTCTCAAGATTTACAATTGATTATGCACATACAAGTCGTTGAGACAATGGTTTAGTTCATGTTTTTGAGAAATGGTTGGTCATAAATTCATATACCAATATTTGTTCCTATATAGAAAAGTTTGTGTTTGAAAAGTTGGTGGATACTATTGGGAAATCTATTCATCATTCCAATAGATGGTAAGGTATAAGTTTGTTTAATTATATGATGGTTTATAACATTACTGTTATTCACATTAAATTGGTTAGGAAAAGTTTTTGTTGAGTTTGATAAGAAAATTTTTTTATCTAGCTTTTCATTTGAAAGGCTAATATTGAATTGATTAGTAATAATATATTTTAAATTGTATAGTGAGATAGATGGTTAAGGGAAACAAGAAAGATGTATTAAAAGTATAAACATAATCATGAATCTGCTGGTTTTTGGTTTGAGAAGGAATGACCATATATATGATGCTTGTATTTCCCTTGAAAAAAAAATAAGGGGAGGGGGAGGGGGGAGGGGGAGGGGGAGGGGCTTTGAAGTAAGAAATCAAAGATCAAGAATGGAATAGGCAATCCATGTTCACCACTCCACTCATCTCTTTTCCATTCTTGGTGGTTTAGTAAGGGCATGGCTTAAGGAAGCGTGGGATGAAAGGGCGATAGGCAAAGTAACAAAGTAAACCTTCTAAGATTCAATTAGTTTGCAAGACTAATAAGGGTTGTTAGTTAGACTTCCTCTAAGCACGCAAGAAGCTGTCTAGACTTAGGGTTAGTAGTAATCCATCCAAAGAGTAAGAATAGTAGCCATCACCCTAGTTAGTCGTTATGAGGTTTATGGACTAGTTAATCACGCTTTTCAAGAACCACCTTAGCTGTTGGTATATGTTATTCAGGCTCATAACAAGCTTTTGTTAGCAACTATACCAGCAAATGCAATAAACTATTTAAAGTCGATATTGTTATCTATATATATATATGTAATTGGCTTTTGACTAGTGCCATATTTCTTCACAAAGCCGTACTACCTATCAAAGGAGTTGAATCAAAGAGTCAACAAAAAAAAAAAAAAGTGATTTAAAGTATCATGAATAATCTTCCCTTAATTTGATAATTCTTTTATAAGAAAAATAAAAAATGGTAACTGAAGATAAACTCAATAAATAATTAACCTAATTTTAACTTTTAAAATCAATTTGTAAGTACCTTTCTTTTTGCTTATGCATTTTTTCTTCCTACGTTTCTCACTAGTGAAATTCCATGTGTACATCACATAGGCAACCAATCATATGAGAGGATAGGGTGAAATTAATTATTATTTTTCCACTACACGAACTACACCCATAACCACTAGTGAAATTCCATGTGTACATCACATAGGCAACCAATCATATGAGAGGATAGGGTGAAATTAATTATTATTTTTGCACTACACCAACTACACCCATAACCTGATAAATGATGACAACATTTTGTCATTACATGATTTAAAATCAAATACTTCAAAAACCTAAGAGGATTCTTTTGATTGAAGGCCACAAATCAAGTCATGTGAGGGGAAAAAAATAATATTATTATTTTTATGCAAATGTTATTTATGTTTAAAAAATATCTACATTCATTTTTCTCATCTTTTATAATCTATTGGTTTAAGATATTATTAAGCTTAAAACATAAAATATTTTTTTTATCATATATTCATTCAATTTAATAGTTGTAAAAAGATTAAGAAGGTGTTTTTTTAAAAAAACTTTTTGCTTAAAGCAATTTGCTTCCAAATTTTAAATTGTTTATCATATATTCATTCAATTTAATAGTTATAATGAATCTAACATTTTAAATCTTATTTGCTTTTGAGCATATTTTCTTAGTAAAAAAAATTGAAAAAATATAATTATATGCAAAGAAGAAACAAGTGAAGTGGGGAATTTTAATCTATAACTTAATTTTTAATATTAATTGGATTGATTTTAAGTTACATGACTTTCTAGTATTAATTAAATTGATTTTAAAAGTAACAATAAATTATATGCATCAAGTATCACATGATTTGGAATATATTTTCTTAGCAAAAAGAATTTAGAAAAATTGAACAGAAAAATGTGTAATTCAGAAAGAGATCATATTTGAAGATTTTTCATTTGATTAGTGGAGAAAAAAAATGAAAAAAGAAAGATACTATATAATTTTTTTTTTTTTTTATGGTCTTTAAAATTATTTTTTTATTTCTTCATTTTTTTTTTATGTGAAAATAATTTCTACATGTTCTCTAAAAACTCTACTCTTTCACTTTGTTTTTTAGATAATAACTATCAAGTAGTATAGTAAATTTTTAAAATTAGCTTTTTAGGTAACTATTATCAAATAGTGTGGAATTTCGTTTTTCCTCTTTCAATCTTCTTACAACGGTTTATTACCTTTGTATTTAATTCTTCTTTCCTTATTTAATAAGATTTGAGGTAGAATGTTACCCAATTCCTATCTTTCATGTTTTCATTCCTTGGATTAATGGGAGATTTCTCTAAAGTCTTTCTTTGCCATGTATGTTAAATACCTACGTAATTTCCATTGAGATGAACATGAAGAAAAAGAAGTTTCTCTCAAAATTCTTCATGGTATTAGAGCAAGTTTGTTCTTTATTTTCTCTATCGTTCAACACCTTTGAATTAGACCATTTCCTTATACCTAAATATGGCCAAACCATTAGAATGGCTGTAGAAAAACAAAGCTCAAACTTTGAAGTCAGGATTCCAAGCATCCATGAAGGTATAGAAAACCATGCGGTATTTATCTATTTAGCCTCGCAATCCCATGGGACATGATAAGGGCGTTGTGTTTACATAGGGGTGTTTTTGATATCCCACATCAGATAAAGGAGAAAGTTTCAGCCTGGGCTCCTCTTAACCATGTAGAAGTGTTTTAAAGGGGCCCAAAGTAGACTGTTGGGTATGGATCATTACAAGCCAACCACAGATTACAAACCTATGTATATATGTCAAGTTATATGCTAAAAAGAATGGATAAAATAAGTTGGTATTTTCTACTAAAAAAAAAAAATTCAAACCAATTTATAATCATATATACATAAGAAAAAAATGCATAGATGTGATGATATCTTCATAATTAAACATAGTAAAAATAGGAAAAATATCAAAACAAGAAAAGCAAAATGTTTTATAATCTCCCTATGAATCACTAATTTTAAAGAGATATTGGGAGAATGAAATACAAATTTTAAAAGTAGGATTTTGTAGACCCACTGTTACAAGAACTTAAGATAAAATAAATTGATATATATCAGTATGAATGATAGAACAAACTAAAAATATTAGTATAAATTAGAAATTTAAAGTATTTTTTCATCAAATATTTCTCAAAACAATTTCATAAAAGATTAAAACTAATCTAATTAAATAAAAAAATAAGGACCTATAAGAAATTAGGGAAATGTTACAATGAATTTAATTTTTAAGAAATTGAAATTTATACTTAGTTCTTACTAACAAAATCATACATGTTAATTTTTTATTTTTATTTTTCTAAACAAACAAGCAATCCTATTATGAAAAGAAAATTGAAAGTAAATCACAAGATTGAGAAGATGGTTGTGAAGTTACCAATCAATAAAATTTTTGGAGCACATAAGAGATCTAAGAACTTAGAGAAGCCTTGAAGAATAGTAAGAGCTTTATAAAGAGAGCATCAATATGTGGATGAAATGAGTGAGAGGTAAAACTCTAGGATTTTGTGATATAAGATAAAATTTTATAGGATACGGACCAACAAAATTTTTGAAGCACATAAGAGATTTGAGGACTTAGAGAGGCGTTGTACAAAAGTTAGGAGCTTCACATAGAGGATGAAATGAGGGAGGGGTGCAATTCTAGGGTTTTGTGATATACGATAGGCTTTGATAAGATACGATCAACAAACTTTTTGGAGCACAAGGGAGATGTGAAAACTTTGAGAAGCTTTCAAAAAGGGTTAGGAGCTTCCCAAAGAGAGCTTCACATAGAGGATGAAATGAGCGAGGGATACAATTCTAGGGTTTTGTGATATAAAATATTTATAGGATAATTTTACATTTTCCAAATGAATATAAATGAGTAATAAGTATAGGGTTGGCTAGGAATAAAATAAAAAATAAAAAATGATGATGTAATATACTTTAAGTCAATATTAATGACTAAGTAGTTTGTTTTTTTTTTTTTTTTTTCCTTTCTCTTTGCTTGATTTAAAATTTAAAATTTAAAATGAGATTTGAGTCAAATATTAAAAAGAAAACTCAACGTGAAATTTGAATTTGATAATTTTGGGGTACATAGAGAAATTTCATTTTACAATTATATTTTATAAGTAGTATATTAAAACTTGCATCTTAAACTTACATGTTATATGTATGATATAAAACCTTTTAATTTGAGGTTAGAGTTATAAATTTTATATCAAAAATCTTATAAATTTCGCCCATATGTTGTTAAGAGATCAATGTCTAAACTAACTTATCTATTTTATTAAAAAAAAAAAATACAAAACCAACTTAAAAAAATGGAGCATGCTAATATATTCTGAATGTATGGAAATAGATAAATCTTTACTATGCATTACATAAGAACAAGATATCACTATTGGAAATAATCTGATAGATTTTTTGTTTTGCTCTACTGCCTTACCATTAGCTATAGAGATAGCAACCAAATTGAAGAAATTCACTACACACTAGTTTATCAGAATCAAGGAAAGGTATAAATATACAACCTAGTCATATGGGTATGACAATTGCTTAATAAATTCGTCAATGGAAGGATACAATTGTGGAAACATACAACCACTACATTGGTCTTTACATATTTAAAAAGGTAACTGAAAGACTTTAACATGGATGTGGCCTATTAGTATATACACACTTTTATGAATCCAAACTATCTCTTTCCCACCCTAAGTTCGGATAGTGAAGGAGATACATTTCACCATCTACATAATCTTCTTTGGTTGATGGTTGCCCAAACCATAATAGACTAGTCATTATATTTCTTGCTTCCCCACTTGAAGATGAAGCTGAAAATGACATTATGACTAAGAAATAGATTAGTATTCCAAGCTTTATTACTCAACCCTAGTTTGGCACACCCAATTGCACTTGTGCACAAAATAGGTAGGCTTTATCCTTTTAGTACCAGTAATAGCTTGCATAAAATTCAAGCCACTTTGCAATGGTAAGAAGTAAATTTTTCTCATTTTGCCAATAAATTCTAGTCTCTATGAGCAATTTTGAAGGTTCTTAACTCTTCACATATATGAAAAGTGACAATAAAAGTTTCCTCAATGTAGATCGCCCTTTTAATGATGAAGTGCTTGAAGTTCTATCCTCATGTTAACATATGCTAATGGTAATTTAGTTTAATGCCTTTGTTGAGTATGTAATAAATCAAATGTAATCAATAGAAATTGGAGTGGAGGAGAATGTTGGCAACATGGATGGATCTCATAAGACATCAAATCATCAATGAATGATATAACCTCATTACCAAAAGGTTATTGCTTCCAATTTCAAGTGTTTGTTGTTTCTAGGGTCTTTCACTATCAATGTTAAAAAAGGTTGTCAAGCCAACTGAAGTCATTCAAGAGTTCAAGATTTGGTACACTGAATTTTCAATCTCATAAAAATAAGGCTAATGATTTGCAATCAACAAATAATGAGCAAGCCACTTATTATTCACCAAAGTTGGTTAATCCCTCATTAAACAATTCAATCACCCCATATCATTGCTATTCTCTACTTATGTTCCTGCTCTTATAAGCATCAAAACAAGAAAAACGTAGAGCTCTTAGTGAATCTGCATCTACTGTTCATGCTTATACCTCCTCTATCATTTAGATAACATAAGGCCATCAATTTTTAGGATGATAAGGTTCATAAAGCTGAAAGGTGCTCAAAACTCTTGAAGAGTTGTTTCTATTCACTAAAATTTTATTTTCCATGGAAGTTCATTAATGGCCTAAATACCTTGACCCTTTGAAAATAGCACCAAGCACAACTTCACCTTAGCATTGATTTTTTCCAACTATAAATAAAAAAATAAAAATTTTTTAGTTATAACAAGACACATAATAATTGATAATAAGGAATTCATGTTTAACAACATTTTCATAATATGGAATTTCTTTCTTAATCTCTAATTGAAAGATAAACCATTTAGTCCTTGAACCAAAAATTCGTAAGCATGAAAGCATAGAATTCACTACTTCATTGTTGCACAATATGGTTTGGTAGGATATAAGAAATCACTAGATACTTTGAGGACATAGAATTATACAAGGAGCAAAGCTGCTTTGAATTTCCAACTGTCTTATTTTTCATCAATTGCATTTTCTATTATAAGTAGCTTACCATGAATGGTTTATAAACCTAGCTAGATTAATCCTAGGTAGATTAAACCTAGCAAGATTCTCCCTTTTGTTGGCATTATTGTACTACTTGGCATTAAGAGAATAATATATGCATCCTACATCAAGTCATAAAAGAAGGTACAACACTTTTAGAGAAAGTGAATTAGATATTTATCATTTGTCTAATAAATGTATATTTTACCTTGGGACACAAAAACTTGGGACCTTCCCCTTGCTTTGGTCCATGAAATAACCTTTCCACAGTGCTTAATAACCAATTCTCCCACCTATATTTGGAAACAAAAATGAAAGAAAATGCTTGCACATAAGTGAAGATTAAGAAGTTGTTGTTGATATTATGATCATAGTAAAATTAGGTATAAGATTATCTTAACCTTTACATTTTATAATTTAGTTACAAAAGTATCATCAAAATTTAAGATTCTCCATACATTCAAGCAATAAGTATGAAGTGGTTATATATTGAAAGCTAATAATTCTATTCTTAAAATAAATATGACATACTAAAAACTTTCATATGAAAATGCATTACATAATACAATATTAGTAGGAATAAAGTAAATAGAGAGAACCTTTAATAAGGAATAATTACAGGGATAATAATCAACTTTTGATTGTGTATCTAATAAGTCTGATAAAGTATTAGAATCACACAAAAAGTAGAAACCAAGTAACTCATATAGGCATAACATACTCACACTTTGGAACAGTGTAGTTTTAACGTACTCACACTTCCAAATTCCTTGGAAGCATGAAGATACACATTGTAATTCAAAAGGATAAAATTCTTACTTAAATTGTTCTTCTCCTGCATGCATTCTTTCTTCAATGACACCTTTCAAGGCCTAGTTATGCTTCTCATGCTCTCTTTAAATGACTAACCAACTTGACATAACCAAAATAAAAAAAATTTCATGGCAGTCATCCCCAGCCTAGGTCCTTAATGATGTGGAATCTATGATTTTCACTTTATAAATTGGAATTCATCACTTGTAAAGGAAAAAGACTAGGTTCTACACTAAAATGAACATTTATTGGACATCCCCATTAACTTTTAGTGAACAATTTCTATAAACATGATTCTTGTAATGGACGTTGGACACACTTCATAGGCAATACTGAGATGTGCACTATATTCTCACATTCAGCCATCTTTCCCCCACATGTACTACTGAGATCATCATCATACGTGGATTCATATATAATACTATCATCTTTCTTTTTCTTTATATGTCAAGAAGCATAATAAAAGAATTTGACATTGGATAGGAATTTATAAATAAATAAATAAATAAATGAAAAGACTTATTAATATAGTAATTAATATACAACTATCAACACTAGTTTAGATACCTAGTATTGTAGTTCCCTTCCCACTCTCCAACACAAAAAACCTTAAACAATGTATAGAAAAAAAAAAAAAAACTATAGCTATGATAAAAGAACTCATTAAACATGGAAATAAAGTTGCAATTTCTTGGAGGCAATTAATGAAGTAAATAATATCTTTTCCATGATTGAATACCTCGTCATGGAGTCATGAAATAATTAGTCACATAATAAATGGGCAAATGCAACGGTTTGATTAAGACCACACTGAAGGCATAATTGGAAGCCTTAAGGAAGGCCTCCTTCCAATTCTCCATCCACTCCAAGCATCTTTTTTTTATATTTTTACTAAGAAACTTATAGAAATGCAAACATCTATATGACCACTTGAAAATATACAAACTCATGGAAACAATTAGATAAGTTAAGCATTAGATATCTCTAATGGATTATAGTGAGGGCATCTTCAATATTGCTTTTGTTTAGACTAGGCTCACATGTATTCCCCTTTGGTTAACTTTATAGCTTAAAATTTTCCCACTTTCAACTATAAAAACAAATATATCAAGGTTGAGTTTCATTCCAAAATTTTTCATTACTTCAAAGCATTCTTGTAAGTGCTGCTAGTGAAGTTCATCTCTAGTTTTGACCAAGATATCATTGATATTGACCTTCATTGTTCTTCTAGAAGATGTGAGAACATAGAGGTGACAATCCTTTGATAGATTCTCTTATATATATATATATATATATTTTAAGGCCATTGTTATATATCAATAACTTCCCTTATTGGTTATGAAAGTTATTGTCTCTATGTTCTTAACATCAATATATATCTAAAATAGATAATCTCTAGCCTCTTATTATTGCTTCTACTAATTGGTTAGGCTTGGTAAGGCAAACATAATCTTTTGGGCATGCTTTGTTAAGATCCTATTGTAAATCAAGTTCTCAATTTCCCATTTTTCTTAGGTACAACTATTGTATTAGATAACCAAGTGGAGTACTAGAGTTCCTTGATAAACCTAGCTTCTAAAACCCTATAAATTTCCTAACAAACTATATTTCTTTGTTTGGATGATTTTTTTTTAAAAAAAAAAAAAAAAATTACCACAATGGTCAACAATCAAGTGGTATACAACTATAGTAGGGTTGACTCCATCATATTCTTGATATCTCAAGATAAAATATATTAAAAGGACTTCAATAGTGTTGACAAACTCTCATTTCTCTTGCTCAATTAAGGTTAGGCCTAAGTAAACCTTCTTTCTTTCTAGATACTTCACATAACCCAACATTCATTTTCTTGAAAGCCCCTTACATGGTAACGCCTTGTAGCATCTCCTAGCCAAAGCACAAATCCCTATGATTCTAATTACCCTTTGTAGAGTAGGAAAAAGCAACTTATGATGATACTTAGATGATGTAGCATACATATGATGCATCCAAGTTGTGTGAAGAATACCATTCTAAGTAGACGATGTCGACTACTAAAGATTTCATCATTACATTAGTTGGTTCTATTGAAACACATAATGAGCTTTTGGCAAAGATAAAATCCCTATTGAATCCTACTACAAAGTTGCTACTTGTCATCAACTACTTTTAGCTATGTAATGTAGTGAAGAAATAAACATTAACAAAACTCCTAGAATCTATCAAAATTTGTTGTATTTGAGATCTAGCAACCAAGAGTATTAAAACAAGGGCATCATCATGGGGTGGACAATGTTGTCTTCAAATGTTCAAGAAAATATCAAGTCACCTTGTTTGAGTTGCTTAACCATTGTCATTCATACCTTAAGTTCAAATTGATTAATTACTTTTGTTTAGTCATCAAGGATGTTTGTGTTCTAGAATAAAAGTAATATTTAATCCTTTGTTAGTTATCAAAAAAATACCTCTCATTGTCCATTTCATGGAATTTGAACTTGTTTGTCTATAAGGACTCGACTCCTTCAATAGTAGGAAGCACAAGACTTTTCACCTAGAGAAGACAAAGTAGTCTTTTGATGCATGTGTGCAAGGTCTGGAAGTAACCCTACAAAAACAAATATTTATGGATGTCATATCTCCTACTGTTACATTTCATTGTATGAAAACAAACTATTGGCTTGTTAGGAAAAGAATAATTTGAAATGAAAAAATATCTCCATGAAAAGGAAACTCTGAAAGGAGAGTATAGTCACCTAGCCTTGGCAATCACCCCATGTTGCCATAAAGGTAGTTTTGTAACTTCTTTTCCCATGTCTCGAAGGGTTTCTACTGATACAACTTAGGAGCTGCACAGTAAGTAATTATTATCAAACAACTTGTCAATCATAGAAAATACAACCAAAAAATGTAGCTTTTCCTATAACTTGGGAACTACACGTGGCCAATTATTAACTATTTTAGAACACAACTAAATGGAGAAAGAGAGAGTACAACTTATTAAAAAGAAAAAAAGTTAAAGCCTAATAGTCCCTAAGTAGTGGGCTTGGAAAAGGATTCTCATGTATCATAAAGGAAAATGAGGAAATAAATGGAAAAAATATATCATAAAGGTAGTTACTCTTACAACTTGGTAGTTGCACGATGGGTAATTATTAACTATAAGAGAAGATAACTAGATGAAGAGAAACAGACAAAGAGAGTACAACTAATTAATTTTTTTTTTATTTAAAAAAAACAATTCAAAACCTAGTGATGCCTAGTGTTAGTGCTTATGTTTGCAAAAAGGTTGCTCTAAGGTTCTAATTGTGGAAAAAAGAAGCCAAGGTAGTGGGCTTGGAAAAGGATTTTCATGTTTCTTAAAGGAAATAGGGAAATAAATGAAAAATAAGCAAAATATTCAAGAAAGATGCTCACTAGACTATTAATATAGCATAGTACATGGCTCTAAATTCCTACTCTCTAGTGTTTTTTTTGAAAAAAAAATTAAATATATTCGTACATAATTAATTTCTCGTCATTAATAAAGGCAAATAATTGAAAATAGAGTACTATTGCTCACCATGCACTATGTCGAGTAAAAGTCTTGACCTTCTGGATCAGCAATTGGATTAAAGTGTTCTTGTAGCACAAGAATGAGATGGAAAAGCAATTTGAAACTAAATAATAGGTTGACTTAATTTAATGAAGAATGATCAAAACAACATTAAGAAATTTTACTAGTAACTACAATGATCTCTAATTCTTTGAGTTAATAAACTTAAATAAAACCTAGGATGAACCATTGGGGATATTCATATAATCTAAAGACTAATTAGTTTTGGAATTTTACTAATGATATTCCAATTTCACCTTTATCTATCCTTATTAGTTTGTAATGGTGTGTTTACCACTATGAATGATGAACCATCAAGGATGTTTTTAATTTTCTATAGTATATTATCCTTCCATCGAACCATTACTTAGTGTCAAGCAAATAGTTTGTCATTATTTACATTGGATATTGGACTTTGGTTGATTCTTTGTAGTAAGATGTTAAATCAACTTCAGAATTGGATTCTAAGGGAGTTAGTACTCCTATGGATCCCAAAAGTCCCCGTTGTAAGCTTAAATACCTTGTTAGCATGGGTTATGAGGGTCGGATTGCCTCTAGGTTCACTTTTGTTCATAAAGGCATTTTGGTAATTACATAAGTTACATCGGAGTAAGTGAACAAGGTCTCTGGATTAGGCAAATTGATTAATTATTATGCCTTATTGGGTTATAATCAATTAAGACCCGTTTTAGGCTAGATTAAGTGACTCAAGCCCTTAGTGGGCTCAAGTCACTTAAGCCCAATAGGGAACTATAAATACCCTCTTAGGGGTTAAGGGTTCCATAGTTTTTCTATAGAGTTGTCTTTGACCTCCAAGGAGAAAGAGAGCCATAGTCTCCATCTTCTCTTCATCCTATCAGAAGTGTGCTGGGATTAAGAAAAAGCTAATGGGTGGAAGATTGTAGGTCCCCGAGACTTCCAAGGACATCAATTTGATTCTTTAACACTTGGGATTTAAGGTTTGGGAATATCAAAACCTAAAGGTTAGTACTTTAACCCTAAATATCCATTTTTTATAAAATTAGTATTGCTTCCATTGCTTAGATCTAAGATACCAACAATTATATTAGAGCATAATGTTATAGGCATGTTGAGATCATTATTTAGGGTATGCTAACCTCTTTTTTGTAGCCTTGATATTATCCAATGGGCAAAGGACGCATGCAAGTTTCTTTTTTATTATTGCATGTGTTGATTGAATGAGATAATTGTTTTCTTTATTCTTCATAGTTCAGTTGTAAGCTCCAATAAAGGAGCATAGGTTTTCAATTTTCTTGTAAAGTTTTAATCTTTTCCATAGATTGGGATGTAAGCTCCATTATAGGAGCATATGATTTAATTTTATGTTGTAAAGTTATGGTTTTTATCATCTATAGAGGGCTAGAAGAAAAGAATTCCTCAATGATGTATAAGGAGTTTAACGACTGTGGAAAAGGATTAATCTTTCCTTTGAGTAAAAAATAAAAAAAGAAAATAAGTAGAAGAAGATTTTTGAAAGTTTCATTTTTATTTTTTATTTTTATCTTTCAGATCTATGGCAGCACAACAACTTTCACTTTGACTCAAAACCAAGGCTACCTTCTGTGAGTTTATCGGGGCAAGCCACATATAGTTTTGAAGCTTAGGAAGTCAAGAATCCAATGCTTCAAATGATTTAAAAAATTAGTATGTCCAATAATAATTTAGTTTTTTTTTTTTTAAATAGAAGGTATCAATCTTTGTTCAAATCTCTAATATATGTTAAACATAAAAAAAAGTGAAAATTAATACATTACGTCTTGGTCCACTCTTTAAAAAATGATATGATATCCCCGTAACAGATCAAAGTTTCTTAATAAGAAATTAATATACTAATTTGGTTGCTAATATTCCCATGATAAGAAATAACCTATCCTTATTGAATATTTAGAATGTTGTAAAATGACTAAAAGCACAATGATCTCTCTTAGATTGACACTAATGATTTGAACATCTTAACTTAGATGAATTCAAATTATTGAGAAATTAAAAAAAAAAAAATTGTTAAAAGAATTGCCCTCTATCCATTACTAAGATAAATTATATGAAGAAAACTTACTTGGAAAACATTCTTCAAAAAGTTTTTTTAAGAAAGCTACTATAAAAGGAAAGAAGTCTCTAAAAGTCATTGATGCATATGTTGATAAACTTTTCCGAACTCTTCTAATAATAATAAATATTTTTTATTCTTTATTAATCATTTTAGTCAAATTACTTGGTAGCATTGTTTGAAAAAAAAAATTAAGTATTTAATGCTTTTAAGAGTTTAAAGAACTTGTTGAAAAATAAAGTGGTTACAATTTAAATGTAATAAGATCCTATAAAGGATGCCAATTCACAACAAAATAATTTTAAAAATGTTGTGAAAATCATAGGATTTCATTAGTCTTTAAGGTTCCATACTCTCTAAAACATAATATAGCAATTGAAATTTCTTCTTGTTATGACCTTAAGAAATGTCTAAAGAATTTTGTGAAGAAGCTATTGATTGTTTAGTTAATTTTTCAAATTGTTATCCTAATTCATGTGTATGGAATAAATTAAGCACCACAATAAGCATTATATACAAAAAAGTAAGATATTTTACATTTGAGAGGGTTTGAAAGCATTAGGTATGCTTATATGCTTAATCAAAAGAGATTGGATTAGACACAATATTAGAAAATATATTTCATAGATTACAACTCAAGGTCAAAGGTTACAATTTCTACAATTGAAGTAATGAAAGTATCATCATTAAAGGATTTTCCAAGTTTAATGAAAAAGAAAATGGAATTCCATTCCCTAAGAAGACAACTATGAGACTACTCCTCTCTTTGAGAAAGAAGAATAATTAAACTTGCTTGCAAAAGCTCTTATTCTCCTTGTTGTAATATAATTTTTATTTTTAATTATTTTCCATGTCCATTTTTTCATTAAATTGACAATTACAATTAAAAATGCATAAAAAATAAAAATAAATAAATAACCAATAAACAATAAACAAAATCAAAAGAAAAGAAAAATGACTTTTCTTGATATCACAATAAGAAAAATGCTTGAATTTTAATTTTAAGACTTTTATTTTCCTTTATTCTTTCAATAAAGAGATCTTGTCTCATACCTTTTTAGAAAATTAATAAATTAAATTAAAATTTTAAAAATTCTTATTTACTCTATTTTTTAAGTAGTCCCTTAGCTATTTAAAAAACCAAAGCCAAGATCGATATAATTGTATGATCATTTAATTACTATGATACATCAAAGAAGAGGCCCTTTGATAAGACTTCAAAAAGGGCAAATGTCTTGTTGATAAATATGTGACATACATATAAACACAATATAGGAAATAAATTGATGAAAACTTATATGTTGATTTCATCAAATATTCATAGAATATATTAGAGGCCCTTGGACAAGGTAGCCAATTAGAGTGTGATTTCCATGATGGTAGGTGTCCCTTTGATAAATACGTGACTTACATATAAACACAATATAGGGGAAAAAAATATATCAGAAAACTACATTTATTTCATCAAATATTGGTAAAGTATGCCTATAAGAAATAACATATAATGGAAAATTAAGAAATTTACGAAAATGAACAATAGTAAAGAAAAAGTAAAGTTGTAGTGCATATGCCAACGAATATGATATATTATATCATTATTTTATTTTATTTTTCATTCTAGTTACTATAAACAAGCTCATAATTTAAAATAAAAATTTGACAATTTATTATGTAATAATAAGGTGCATAAAATAAAATTGTAAGTTTTATACCCTTTTTTTTGTCTCGACTCCACTCATGCCATTAAAATTTTGTCTCCAAGCACCTAAATAGATCATGAAGAAAATAAAGATCTTTAAAAACAAAGGTCAAGTAAACTAATAATCACATATACTCTATGTAAAGTATTAATTTCCATGTAAAGATATGACATATAAAATTCAAACCTTTTGGTGTGGGAGTCAATTGCTAGTTCACTAAAGGAATTGTCAAGTGCTTTGTAAGCCAACCACAAATTGCAAACCTGAGAATATATGTCAAGTTATATGCTAAAAAGAATGGACAAAATAGGTTGGTTTTTGCTACTAAAAGTTAGAATAATGATTTTGTTTTTCTTGGTGAAAAGGTATATTTTATGGAAAAAACAAAATTTTCAAACCTAGTTATAGTCATATATATATACATAAGAAAAAAAAGTACATAGATATGGTGATATCTTCATAATTAAACATGCTAAAAATCGCAAAAATATACTAGAGCAAAATGTTTTATAATCTCCCTAGGAATCACTAATTTTAGAGATGCTGGGAGAATGAAATACAAATTCAAAAAGTAGAATTTTGCAGACCCATTGTTACAAGAAATTAAGATAAAATAAATGGATACATATTAGTATGAATGAACAAACTAAAAATATTAGTATGAATTAGAAATTTGAAGTATATTTTCATCGAATATTTCTCAAAATAATTTCATAAAGGATTAAAACTAATCTAATTAAATAAAAAACCAAGGACCTATAAGAAATTAGGGAAATGTTACAATTAATTTATTTTTTAAGAAATTCAAATTTATACCTAGTTCTTACTATCGAAATCATACATATTAATTTTCTGATTTTTTTTTTCTAACCAAACAAACAATCCTATTATGAAAATAAAATAAAAAATAAACCACAAGATTGAGAAGATGGTTGTGAAGTTACCTATCAACAAAATTTTTAGGGCACATAAGAGATCTGAGAACCTAGAAAAGCTTTGAAGAAGAGTCAAGAGCTTTACAAAGAGAGCATCAAGTTATGGATGAAATGAGTGAGGGTGAAACTCTAGAGTTTTGTGATATAAGATAAGATTTTATAGGGTACAACCAACAAAATTTCTGAAGCACAGGACTTGGAGAAGCTTTGAAGAAAAGTTAGGAGCTTCATGAAAAGAGCTTCACACAGAGGATGAAATGAGGGAGGGACGAAATTTGAATTTGATAATTTTGGGTATATTGAAGAATTTCATTTTACAATTATATTTTAGAAGTAGTGTATTAAAACTTGCATCTTAAACTTACATGTTATATGTAACCTTTTAATTTGAGATTAGAGTTATAAATTTTGTATAAAAAATCTCATTTTAGACTTGCTATTTTCTTTATAAATTTTAATATTAAAAAAAAAAAATAGTACAAACGAGTAGTTTTACATTATTTCAAAAAACCTCATCTTGATTAATTTGTGGTTTTTATAGTCATGTGTAACAAATATTGTAACTCCTTGGTGTGTCAAGCAAGCATGAAAAGTTTCACCTTGCTTAAAATGTTTCAACTTCTAAGTTTTATTTTCTATTCCATGTTGACCCTAATTTTTTCCAATTTGTATCAAGCTAGAAGTTCACCCAAGTTTTGTCGTAATGTAATGTTAATACCATACTATTTATCTTATGATTAGAATGAGAATAACATAGAAGTAACTAAAATTCATTATAAGCTAACAACTTCTATTCATATTGAATGTGACATAAATATCAAATGAAGCTAGATTCTAAGAAATTTTCCTATAATAACTCCAAGGATAGGATGCCTAAAGTTTGAATCATTTGTTCTGGAAATTAGACATGTACATTAAATCCATTATACCATAAAATGACTTTCTTTTATATTTAGATATAGTTTGGATACTATATCTAATTCAAATATATGAGGACACAAAATTGAAATAATTAAGGTGACACTTGATACACTTTCTATTTTTTATTATTAGAAATAGAAATTCATATGCAAAGTAATGAAAACATGCAATTATGCCAAAATTCAAACTGGTTAGAGAAATCGAAAATTAAACCAAAATGATTAAAAAAGAAAATTCATAGGAAATGAACATAAAATTTAATTACCTAAAACCGACCATAATAGGCAGTACTAAAGAAAGCATAAAACCATCCATATAGGAGGTACAATAAGCTTAACAATAAAAAACCATCCATAATAGGAGGTATAAAGAAAACATAAAACTTTAAATAAAAACTTGAAAATTACATAGATATAAAATTTAAAGATTACATAACATTTAAGGAGATGGAATTTCTTACAATGGGAGATGGGAGGAAAGATTTTGAAGAAAGCTTGCTTGAGGCTTACATGATTGGAAGGTAAGGAAGAGAGAAGGGAGAGCTTAGAGAGAGAAAGGCTTACAAGAGAGAAGAGAGAAAGAGAGAGAGAGAGAGAGATGTAGGAAGAAGTGAGAAATTCTAAGGTGCTTACAAATGAAGACTAAGCCTCTTTAAATAGGCAATCAAAGATTCTTGAATAGTGAAGTGAATAGTGAATAGTGGACGACCACTATTTGCTTTTTGACTTGCTAACTTGAATAGTAACTGCTCGAATAGTACGCTTGACCAATACTATAGTGGTCAAGAAAATCATTACTTTAGGCGGTGCTTTTGGCTAAAAGAGCTGGCAAAGACTAAGTCGCCTCATTGCACAAGGCATTGTGCTCTTGCATCATGTTGCCTTTGTTACAATTAACTTATGGGGCCAAGGCACCACCTTAAAAGGTTGTGGTGTCACATGCTTCATGTCAAGGGGCTAATAGCTAGCTTGAATTAGCTTTTATATGTCACCTTACTTCTTTGCAGATTGTATGAGAACTATGCTACATCTAACCACTTGACCGGCCTATTAGCATGGCTCATGTTTAGTTTAATCCATTAGTAGTCCTCATTAAGTATTGGTTAGACATAAGGAATAACAAATCGCTACACCAACATAAGCTATACTCATTATAATGATGTTTATTGGCCATTATCTCTTCAAATGAGATTCATTTAAAATTGGTGATAATTATTCTTTTATACACATGGTCCTAAAGGAGAAAAAACTCCTTGAGGGGAGTTGTTGATCCTTAGATTATGTTTTTTTTTTTTTAATGTAAAAGTCTTTTTATTTTCCTAAAATGTTTTACTTGACAAAACATGCATCATTGGTGTCTCAATTGTTATTTTTTAAATAAGCAACCAAAAGGATTCTTACATTTCACCAAAAAGATCCCTCATAAGTAGGATGAACTTAATAAATTGAGGAGATAAACATATGTTGACGAGGTAACATTCGACATCTGACCAAACAAAGTGGTGAGACCATAGTAGACAACAAATTTTCTTAAAAGCTTAAAGTTGTATAATTTGGGTGCCCCATAGTGCACATTGTGTACTTTCGACAAGCACTACTGATTATTATGCTACCAAATTTGTCTCTATAAAAATAAAAATAAATTTGATCTAACAAACTACATTTAGAATCCTTGTACAAGACATTACAATGTATCAATAACTTCCCTTATTGGTAATTAAAGTTGTTGTCTCTATGTCCTCATAATCAATATACATCCAAAATAGATAATCTCTAGCCTCTTATTATTGCATCTACTAGTTGGCTAGGCTTGGTAAGGCAAACACAATCTTTTGGGCATGCTTTGTTAAGGTCTATATTGTAAACCACATTCTCAATTTCTCATATTTCTTAGGTACAACTATTGTATTAGAGAATCAAGTGGGGTACTAGAGTTCCTTGACAAACCTAGCTTCTAAAAGCTTATAAATTTCCTAACAAACTATATTTTTTTGTTCAAATGAATATTTCTTGAATTTTTACCACACTGGTTAACAATCAAGTGGCGTAAAACTATAGTAGGGTTGACTTCATCATATCCTTGAAATCTCAAAATGAAATATATTAAAAAGACTTCAATAGTGTCACAAACTCTCTTTTCTCTTGCTCATTGAAGGTTATGCCTAAGTCAACCTTTTTTCTTTCTAGATACTTCACTAAGTTGACCTTTTATGTATTCTCAATGACTAAGAGTATTGACATCTTGATCTAAGCAATGAGAGAAATACCAATTTTCTAAAATTGATTTTTTAGACTTAAAGTACTAACCTGTAGGTTTGGATGTTCCCAAACCTTACATTCCAAGTGTTGAAGACAACCTTGAAGTTGTTGGAAGTCTTATAAACCTACGATCTTCCGCTCGCTGACTCAACCTTGTTCTTGGCACACTTCTGGTGGGATGAAAATGAGGGTAGAGGCTATGACTCTCTTTCTCTCTAGATGAAGGAAGACAAAAGTTATGAAAACCCTAACTCCTAAGGGATATTTATAGGGTTCCTAACTAGGCTTAAGTGACTTGAGCCCACATGAGCTTGGGTAACTTAATCTTGCCCAACATGGGTCCTAATTGATAATTAACCCAATAGGGCTTACTAATTAATCAATTAACCTAATCCAGAGACTTTGTTCAGCTACCCCTATGCAACCTTACGTAAGTACCAAAATGCTCTTATGCACAAAAGTGAACCCAGAGCCAATCCGACCCTCGTAATTCGTGCCAACAAGGTATATGAGCTTAGAGTGGGGACTACTAGGAATCATAGGAGTACCAATTACCTCATATTCCAATTTTGAAGTTGATTCAACATCCCACTACAAAAAATCAACTAAACTTTAGTATCCTATGTAAATAACAAGGAGACACTACGTGCTCAGGTCTGTGACCTGATATCCATTGCATTTAGTCTCCACATGAACTCGTGTCTATAGTTTAACAAGGTGAGAGTTATTAGTATTTCAAGACTACTTTTACTATCCTTGAGTTACAAATCCTCCTATTGTGTATTCAATTAACATTTCTTAACTCTCAAAAAGCCTATGTCAAATTCCACTTAAGAAACTACTATGGTCATAGTTTCCATGAACATACCTCCTTAGGATCACCTAAGTTGACACACTATCTCAATCCTATGAGATGTCATGGTACCTCTATTGAGAATAGCTATTACTACCGACTTCCATCAATAGTGACCAAATCTATAAGGAATATATAATCAGTTTACGATCTCACCCATAGGTCAAAGTCATTGTTAACTTTAGCATAACCTCAATATTCTCTCAAGATTGAGAGACAACACAATGAAGCAGTTTGGTAAGGTCGTGACTACTTGATAACCTTAAGTCATGACTCACCATAGGTTTTGTCTAATGTGTAACCATACACACTAGTGTACTCACCATGGGAAACTCATCCCGATGGCCAAGACTAGTCATCCCTCCAATTAGGAGATGGTGCACTATTGTTGGGATTGAGCCCTAAAAGCAAGACAGATGTAACAAAGTTAGACAACTTCAACGTCATCTTCAACACTTGGAATTTAAGGTTTGGGAACATCCAAACCTAGTACTTTAGCCCTAAAAGATCAATTTTTTTAAAATTGGTATTGTTTCCGCTGCTTAAATCTAAGATGCCAACAACTACAACCTCTAATGGGTTGCCTAAGCCCATGAACTGGTTGTGAACAAGTCATCTATTAGTAAGAAACCCATGACTTAAATCTTTTATGCAAGTCCTAATGTAGCTAAGTCACATACAATGCAAAAGATGCATGCAAGAATGCTCATAAAGTATAATTCATGGAATAAGCATAAATAAAAGTGAAATTGGAACATCATTAAATAAATAATGAATTCCACATTTATTACATCATGTCATGCTTTTTAGGGCTCAATCCTAACAAAGAGAGTATCAATTTGTTTCGCCACCACAATCTCTACTTTCTATAATTCATATAACCTAATAATCATTTTCTTGAAAGCCCCCTACATAGGAGCACCTTATAGGATCTCCTAGCCAAAGCTCGAACCCCTATGATTCTAATTACCTCTTATGAAGTAGGAAAAAACAACTTATGATGATACTTAGATGGTGCAACTTACATATGATGTATCCAAGTTGTGTGAAGAATAGCATTCTAAGTAGATGGTGTTGACTACTAAAGATTTTAGCATTACAATAGTTGGTTATGCTCAAATAGGTAATGAGTTCTTGGCAAAGATAAAATCCTTGTTGAATTCTACTATAAAGTTGTTACATGCCATCAACTATGGCTAGCTATGTAGTGTAGCAAAGAATAAAACATTAGCAAAACTCTCAAGATTTATCAAAATTTGTTGTATTTTAGAGCTAACAACCAAGAGTGTTAAGACCAGGGCATCAACATGGGATGGACAATGTTGTCATTATATGTTCAAGAAAATGTCAAGTCACCTTGTTTGAGTTGCTTAACCATTGTTATTCATACCTTAAGTTCAACTTGACTAATTACTTTTGTGTTAGTCATCAGAGATGTTTGTGTTCCCCAATAAAAGAAATATCTAATCCTTTGTGTAGTTATCAAACAAATACCTCCTCTTGTTCTATTTTATGGAATTTGAACTTGTTTGTCCATAAGGACTTAGCTTCATCAATAGCAGGAATCACAAGGCTTTTAGCTGGAGGAAGACAAAGTAGTCTTTCAATGCATGTGTACAAGGCCTGGATGTAACCCTACATAAAAAATTATTTATGGATGTCATATCACCCATTATCACATTTCATTGTATGGAAACAAAATTTTTGCTTGTTGGGAAAAAGAATAATTTGAAATGAAGAAATATCTCAATGAAAAGGAAACTCTAAAACGAGATTATAGTCAACTAGCCTTAGCAATCACCCCATGTTGCCACCAAAGGTAGTTCCACAACTTCATTTCCGATAACTCGAAAGGTTACTGCTGATACAACCTGGGAGCTACACAATAAGCAACTATTATTAAACAACTTACCAATCAAAGAGAATGCAACTAAAAAGGGTAACTCTTCCTACAACTTGAGAGCTACACATGGGCAATTATTTACTATTAGAGAAGGCAACTAAATAGAGAAAGAGAGAGAGAGTATAACCAATTAGAAAAAAAAAAAAGTCAGAACCTAATAGTGCCTAGGCAGTGGGCTTGGAAAAAGATTCTCATGTTTCATTAAGGAAAATGAGGAAATAAATGAAAATAAACTCTCATTATCATAAAGGTAGTTGCTCTTATAACTTGGTAGTTGCACAATGGACAATTATTAATTATCAAAGAAGACAACTAAATGAAGATAGAGAAAGAGAGTATAACTAATTAAAAAAATTGAAAAAAAAAAAAAAAAAAACAATTTAGAGCCTAGCGATGCTAGTGTTAGCTCTTTTCTTTGCAAAAAGGTTGGTCTAGGTTCCAATTGTGGAAAAAGGAAGCCAAGGCAGTGGGCTTCGAAAAGAATTCTCATGTATCATAAAGAAAATAACAAAATAAATGCAAAATATGCAAAACATTCAAGAAAGATTCTCACTAGACTATTAATATGGCACAATACATGCCTCTAAATTCCTACTCCTCTATGCTTCTATTGAAAAAAAGAAAATTATTAAATATATTCCAACACAATTAATTTCTCTTGCAATTAATAAATGAAAATAATCGAAAATATAATACTATTGCTTACCTATGCACCATGTTAAGTAAAAGGTCTCAACATTCTGCATCAGCAATTGGATTAAACTGTTCTTATAGCACAAGAATGAGATGGGAAAGCAATTAGAAACTAAATAATAGGCTAACATAATTTAATGTAGAATGATCACAATCACAACAATATCTTGAAATTTTACTAGCAACTACAATGAACTTTAATTCTTTGAGTTAATAAAGTTAGATAGAACCTGGGATGAACCATCAAGGATATTCATATAATCCAAAGACTAATTAGATATGGAATTCTATTAATGATATTCCAATTTCACTTTTATCTATCCTTATTATTTTGTGATGAGGTGTTTACCACTATAAATGATGAACCATCAAGGATGTTTTTAATTATCTATGGTATATTATCCCCCTATTGAACCATTACTAAGTGTTTACGACCTAAGCACATAGTGCGTCATTCTTTATAGATTCGATTGTAAGCTCCATTAAATGAGCACAGGTTTTTAATTTTTCTTGTAAAGTTTTAATCTTTTCCATAGATTGGGATGTAAGCTCCATTATAAGAGCATATGATTTAATTTTATGTTATAAAGTTATGTTTTTTATCATCTATGGAGGGCTAGAAGAAAAGAATTCCTTAATGATGTCAATAAAATATGATCTTTATTGGAGCATCATATATGAAGTATCAAGGAGTTTAATGGTTGTAGAAAATAATGATCTTTTTTTTTTTTTTTTTTTTTTTTTTTTTTTTTTTTTTTTTGAGATCCATGGCAGCACAACAACTTTCACTTCAACTCAAAATCAAGGTTGCCTTCCATGAGTTTCTTGGGGCAAACCATAAATGGTTTTGAAGCTTAGAAAGTCAAGAATCCAGTGATTCAAATGGTTCGCAAAATAAGTATATCCAATAAAAATTTAGTTCTTTTTTTAAATAGAAGACATGAATTTTTGTTTCAAATCTTTAAAATATGTTAAACATAAAAAAAAAAAAAAAAAAAAAAAAAAAAAAAAAAAAACACAACAACAACAACAACAACATTAATATATTAAGTTTTGAAAAAAGGATGTGATATCCTCATATGAGATCAAAGTTTCTTAATAAGAAATTAATATACTAATTTGGTTGCTAATTTGCCCATGATAAGAAATAAGATATTCTTATTGAACATTTAGAATGTTGTCAAATGGCTAAAGGCACATGTTGATGATCTCTCTTAGATTGACACTAGAGATTTGGATATTTTTAACTTAGATGAATTTAAATTATTGAGAAATAAAAAAATTGTTAAATGAATTGCCCTCTATCTATTACTAAGATAAATTATATGAAGAAAACTTGTTTGGAAAACATTCTTAAAAAAGTTTTCTTAAGAAAGCTACTATAAGAGAAAAGAAGTCTCTAAAAGTCATTGATGCATATGTTGATAAACTTTTCCGAATTCTTCTGATAATAATAAATAATTTTTGTTCTTTATTTATCATTTAAGTCAAATTACTTGGCTGCATTGTTTGAAGAAAATTTTTAAGTATTTAATTCTTTTAAGAATTTAAAGAACTTGTTGAAAAATAAAGTGGTTACAATATAAATATAACAAGATCCTATAAAGGATGCCAATTCACAAAAAAATAATTTAAAAAATGTTGTGAAAATCATAATATTTCATTAGTCTTTAAGGTTCCATACTCTCTAAAACATAATATAGTAATTGAAATTTCTTCTTGTTATGACCTTAAGAAATGTCTAAAGAATTTTGTGAAGAAGCTATTGATTGTTTATTTAATTTTTCAAATTGTTATCCTAATTCATGTGTATGGAACAATAAGCATTGAATGGACAAAAGTAAGATATTTTACATTTGAGAGGGTTTGGAAGCATTAGGTACACTTATATGGCCAATTAAAAGAGATTGGGTTAGATACAATATTAGAAAATATATTTTCATAGGTTATAACTCAAGGATAAAGGTTACAATTTCTACAATCAAAGAGTGATGAAAATATCATCATTAAAGGATTTTCCAAGTTTAATGAAAAATAAAATTGAATTCCATTGCCTAAGTAGACAACTCCTCTCTTTGAGAAAGAAAAACAATTAAAGTTGAGAAGGCTTTCAAAAGCTTATTGTCTTTGTTATAGAATTTTTATTTTAAATTATTTTCAATGTCCATTTGTTCATTAAATTGACAATTACAATTAAAAATGCAAAAAAAAAAAAAAAAAAAAAAAAAAAAAAAAAAAAAAACAAACAAACAAACAAAAAAGAAAAATTACTTTTCTTGATATCACAATAAGAAAATTGCTTTAATTTTATTTTTAGACTTTTCTTTTCCTTTATTTTTTTCAATAAAGAGATCTTGTCTCACACCACCTTGGAAAATTAATAAATTAAATTAAAATTTTAAAAATTCTTATTTACTCTATTTTTTAAGTGGTCCCCTATCTATTTAAATAATAATAATTTATATAATTGTATGGTCATCTAATTACTATGACACCTCAAAGAAAAGGCCCTTTGATAAGACTTCAAAGAGGACATATGTCTTGTTGATAAATATGTGACATACATATAAACACAATAGAGGAAATAAATTAATGAAAACTTATACCATTGATTTCATCAAATATTCATAGAATAAGTAAGAGGCCCTTGGACAAGGTAACCATTAGAGTGTGAAATATGCCTATAAGAAATAACATAATGTAAAATTAAGAAAGTTGCAAACATGAACAATAGTAGAGAAAAAGTAAAGCTGTGGTGCATATGCCAATGACTATGATATATTATATCATTATTTTATTTTATTTTTCATTCTAATCACTATTAACAAGCTCATATTTAAAATAAAAATTGGACAATTTATTATGGAATAATGAGGTGCATAAAATAAAATTGTAAGTTTGATACCATTTTTTTTTCGACTCCGCTCATGCTATTAAAATTGTCTCCAAGCACCTAAAGAGATCATGAAGAAAATAAAGATCTTTAAAAGCAAAGGTCAAGAAAAATAATAATCACATATAATCCATGGAAAGTATTAATTTCAAAGTAAATATACAACATATAAAATTCAAACCTCTAGGTATGAAAGTCATTCACCAGTTCACTAAAGGAACTACCAAGTGCTTTGCAAGCCAACCATAGATTGCAAACCTAAGTATATATGTCAAGTTATATGCTAAAAAGAATGGACAAAATAGGTTGGTATTTGCTACTAAAAGTCATAATAATGATTTTATTTTCCTTAGGGGAGAGGTAGATTCTAAGAAAAAAACAATTATAATCATATATACATACATAAGAAAAAAAACTCCATAGATATGGTGATATCTTTAGAATTAAACATGATAAAAAATAGAAAAAAAATCAAAAGTAGAAGAGAAAAATGTTTTATAACCTCCTTAGGAATCACTAATTTTAAAGAGATATTGGGAGAATGAAATACAAATTCTAAAAGTAGGATTTTGCAAACCCATTGTTGCAAGAACTTAAGATAAAACAAATGGATATATATATCAGTATGAATAAGCAAGCTAAAAATATTATGAGTCATAAATTGTCTTATATATTATGACTCATAACTTCTCTTATATATAGAACTATATTTTTTGAATTATCTCACTAAACAGATAGATTATAAATTAAACAAGTCATAATTAATAAGTTACATTCTTTAATGAATTTTTTAATTTTTAAAAATATTTTGAATTTCAAAAATCTAATCCAATTAATTATTGATTAAATTAAAACATTTAGAAATATTATGTTCATAATTGAATATTAAATGTGTGCATGTAATAAAAAACTTGACTCATTTACATATTAAAAAAATTAAACTTTATTTGCTATTCATTTTAAATAAAATATCATTAATAATTATTAATATTTAACTTTAACCAAAAAAATAAGTAGATGTCAATATCCACATGTCTCTAATATATACTAAAATAATATATATTTTATAAAAAAATATAATTTTTTATTTTATTATAAAATTACTATTTATGTTCTACTAAAAACTATTTGTTTTTTAATTTATTTTTAGCTACAAAACTATTTTCATTTTTAATAAGAGTTTAATTTAATTTAATTAATAATATGTAATTTGAATTCATAATTTTTTACAAAATCAAAATAGAAAAATTATTTTTAAAAAAACTTATCCAAACAAGTTTTTTGTTATTTATTTATTTTTAAAAAAAGACTATTTTTAAACACAACTTAAGAAACAATCTTATTTTTATAAAATACTAAAAAATTATTTTTTGTTCTTTTAACTTCAAAACAACTTTAAAAACATATACAAGAAATATGGCCAAGCCGCCCTAAATTTCTTGTTCATGCTTTTACTATCCTTTTTGTAGCAGAAATTGGAGAGCTCTCTACAAGTCTAAATTTTCGGTCAATGAAATTATTTTCAATTTTAGTAAGGATTTCTTATGAAATCATGCTTCAAGTTCTATCTATTCATTGTTCGTATGTTGACTAATTAATGTTCTTTTTATGTTTTTCATTTGATTCATAAGGAATAATCAAATTGAAGCAATTTCCACCAAATTTATTGCTAACAACACAAACGTTTAAAAAAGGAAAAAAAAAGTTCATTTCCGAGTAAGGCAACCATTTTCTTATGGTTTAAGTGGTTTCCCTTGGACCTAATTTTTGCTTACTAATAACATCGAGGTCATTAGAGTGGTAATATCAAACGGAGAATGAGACTTTTAGCCTTGTGAAATTTAAGACATGACCAAAATGTGTGTCTTGGTAACATGTTAGATTATAATTATAGGCTTTTTAGTCAAGAATAATTCATTTTTTATAAACATGATCCTCCTATCGATGAGTAATGTGTCTTAAAATGATTATTGAATTGTTTAGGGGTGGACAGTTTGAAAATGCATCAATTTAATTACAATATACTACTTGTGCTTTATTTCACTTCATGGAAATTGTACTCTTTGGATGCATGCTTAGACATTGTGGCATATACATATAATTGAATATAATTAAATCATTTGTATATTGTTGGTCTATCTCATGTATTTGGAAAACTAAGGTAGGATGCTTTCAACAAAAATTTTCTTAGAAGTGGAAAAAACATCAAGCTTTTTGAACCGTAATGTGAATTTGTGCACTCCCAAATGAGCTAGGATCAACTCACTTATGAAAAAAAACAATGAAATCATTAGAATTTATACATGTGCATAATAGTAAAGCAAAGATGGATAAGAGTATGATTTGGATCACAAATAGGTGTTTGAGTGATTATGTACAAGGAGTGAATAGGAATGGCAATGGGGTAGGTTTGGGATGGGGCACCTCTATCCCATTCCCATCCCAAAATATATAGTTGTTTCCCATCATCTCCCAAACCTAGGGCAGGGCAGGGTATGCACTCCCATCCCTATTTTGAAACAACAATTAAAATCCCATTGCCACCCTGTCTTGACCCGGGTATGTGTTTTTTGAAGAAATGAGATTGGGAATGGAAGAAATAAAATATTAGACATGCAAAAGAAGAAAATACATCTATCATTAACAAAAAAGAAACCTAAATTTGGAATCGAAGAACATCATGGATCTCCCAAAGAAACCTAGAGCAAACAAATCGACATTTGAGAAAAATACCTAAAGTCCAAGACACAAAAAATCAAAACAAATGAACACAAATAAACAAAGAGTCATACCAGTTCATGGGCGCAAGAAGATATGATTTGGAGGGAGAAAATGGTAGTGGCGTGAATTGATGAGACTACCAATAGATTTGATTAAGCAATAGGCATGAATTATCAGATGGATTTATGCATTGAGTGGGAGGAACGGCAACTCTAATGATAGAGAGGAACAGGAACCCTAAAATGAGATAAGAAAACTAGGAGGAAAACAAATATTTATAGGTGAAGGGTACACTTGTAATTTCATATTTGGGGCAGGTAAGGCCCCGACCCTACCTTGAACTCGATTCGGGTTTAAAAAAATAAAATCAAACATGTTCTATTCCCAATTACTAGGCTCCCATACCATCCTAATAGGGGCAAGGCAGGGTAGGTGACCTAAAAAACCTGCGAAATTGCCATCCCTAGGAGTGAAAAAATCATGAATAAACATAATCACACAAATTCACTCAATGGAACTAGATGTCTATGCTATAGGTTCTATAATGTCTTGTTTAACGTGGATGATATGAAAGAGCATCTCTTTTTTTTATGGGTTTGATAATAGGTATATTGAATAGGTAAATCATGATGAGCATGGAGATGAATAGATGAATTCTAAGGAAGATGATTACAATGTGACACAGAATGAGATGGATGAACTCAATGCCATGTAAGATCTTTTAGAAGACTTACATGTGGGACAAATCATGGGTTGGAGGGAGTAGCATCTAACAAGAACAATCCATATATTTAATCATTTTAGTAGTCTTTCATTTGAGTAAAATAATAATAATAATACTAATAATAATAACAATAATAATAATAATAATTAGAAGAAGATTTTTGAAAATTTTTTTTTCTTTTCTTTTAGATCCATGGCAACACAACAACTTTCACTTTGACTCAAAATCAAGGCTGCCTTCGACGAGTTTATCGGGGCAAGCCACTTATAGTTTTGAAGCTTAGGAAGTCAAGAATCCAATGATTCAAAAAATTAGTATGTCCAATAATAATTTAGTTCTTTTTTTTAAATAGAAGGCATCAATCTTTATTTCAAATCTCTAATATATATTAAACATTAAAAAAATGAAAATTAATATATTAAGTCTTGGTCCACTCTTTAAAAAAGGATATGATATCTTCGTAAGAGATCAAAGTTTCTTAATAAGAAATTAATATACTAATTTGGTTGCTAATGTTCCCATGATAAGAAATAAACTATCCTTATTGAATATTTAGAATGTTGTAAAACGACTAGAAGTACATATTAATGATCTCTCTTATATTGACACTAAAGATTTGAATATCTTAACTTAGATGAATTCAAATTATTGAGAAATAAAAAAAAAAAATTGTTAAAAGAATTGCCCTCTATCCATTACTAAGATAAATTACACAAAGAAAACTTACTTGGAAAACATTTTTAAGAAAGTTTTTTTAAGAAAGCTAGAATAAGAGGAAAGAAGTCTCTAAAAGTCATTGATGCATATGTTGACAAACTTTTTTGAATTATTCTAATAATAATAAATATTTTTTATTCTTTATTAATCATTTTAGTCAAATTACTTGGTAGCATTGTTTGAATTTTTTTTTTAAAGTATTTAATGCTTTTAAGAGTTTAAAGAACTTGTTAAAAAATAAAGTGGTTGCAATATAAATGTAATAAGATCATATAAAGGATGCCAATTCACAACAAAATAATTTAAAAAATGTTGTGAAAATCATAGGATTTCATTAGTCTTTAAGGTTGCATACTATCTAAAACATAATATAGCAATTGAAATTTCTTCTTGTTATGACCTTAAGAAATGTCTCAAGAATTTTGTGAAGAAGCTATTGATTATTTAGTTAATTTTTCAAATTGTTATCCTAATTTGTGTGTATGGAATAAGTTAAGCACCACAATAAGCATTATATGGAAAAAAAAAAAAAGTAAGATATTTTACATTTGAGAGGGTTTGAAAGCATTAGGTATGCTTATATGCGTAATCAAGAGAGATTGGGTTAGATACAATATTAGAAAATATATTTCATAGATTACAACTCATGGCAAAGGTTACAATTTCTACAATTGAAGTAATGAAAGTATCATCATTAAAGGATTTTCCAAGTTTAATGAAAAAGAAAATGGAATTCCATTCCCTAAGAAGACAACTATGAGACTAGTCCTCTCTTTGAGAAAGAAGAATAATTAAACTTGAGAAGGCTTGAAAAAGCTTATTTTCCTTGTTGTTATAGAATTTTTATTTTTAATTATTTTTCATATCCATTTTTTCATTAAATTGACAATTACAATTACAAATGGATAAAATAAATAAATAAATAACCAATAAACAATAAACAAAAACAAAATCTAAACAAAAGAAAAATGACTTTTCTTGATATCACAATAAGAAAAATGCTTGAATTTAAAATTTTAAGACTTTTTTTTTCCTGTATTCTTTCAATAAAGAGATCTTATCTCATACCTTTATAGAAAATTAATAAATTAAATTAAAATTTTAAAAATTCTTATTTACTCTATTTTTTAAGTAGTCCCTTATCTATTTAAAAAACCAAAGCCAAGATCGATATAATTGTATGATCATCTAATTACTATGATACATCAAAGAAGAGGCCCTTTGATAAGACTTCAAAAAGGGTAGATGTCCTGTTGATAAATATGTGACATACATATAAACACAATATAGGAAATAAATTGATGAAAACTTATACCATTGATTTCATCAAATATTCATAGAATACATTAGAGGCCCTTAGACAAGGTAGCCATCAGTGTAATTTCCATGATGGTAGGTGTCCCTTTGATAAATACATGACTTACATATAAACACAATATAGGGGAAAACAAATATAAGAAACTACATTTATTTAATCAAATATTGGTAAAATATGCTTATAAGAAATAACATAATGCAAAATTAAGAAAATTGCAAAAATGAACAATAGTAGAGAAAAAGTAAAGTTGTAGTGCATATGCCAACGAATATGACATATTATATCATTATTTTATTTTATTTTTCATTCTAGTTACTATAAACAAGCTCATAATTTAAAATAAAAATTTGACAATTTATTATGGAATAATAAGGTGCATAAAATAAAATTGTAAGTTTGATACCATTTTTTTCCCCCGACTCCACTCATGCCATTGAAATTTTGTCTCCAAGCACCTAAATAGATCATGAAGAAAATAAAGATCTTTAAAAACAAAGGTCAAGCAAACTAATAATCACACATACTCTATGTAGATTATTAATTTCCATGTAAAGATATGATATATTAAATTCAAACCTTTTGATGTGGGAGTCATTTGGTAGTTCACTAAAGGAACTGTCAAGTGTTTTGTAAGCCAACCATAGATTGCAAACTTGAGAATAGATGTCAAGTTATATGCTAAAAAGAATGGACAAAATAGGTTGATTTTTGCTACTAAAAGTTAGAATAATGATTTTATTTTTCTTGGTGAAGTGGTAGATTTTATGAATAAAACAAAATTTTCAAACCTATTTATAGTCATATATATACATAAGAAAAAAAGTACATAGATATGGCAATATCTTCATAATTAAACATGCTAAAAAATAGTAAAAATATCAAAACTAGAGTAAAATGTTTTATAATCTCCTTAGGAATCACTAATTTTAGAGATGTTAGGAGAATGAAATACAAATTCTAAAAGTAGGATTTTGTAGACCCATTGTTACAAGAAATTAAGATAAAATACATGGATACATATTAGTATGAATGAACAAACTAAAAATATTAGTATGAATTAAAAATTTGAAGTATATTTTCATCAAATATTTCTCAAAATAATTTCATAAAGGATTAAAACTAATCTAATTAAATAAAAAACCAAGGACTTATAATAAATTAGGGAAATGTTACAATGAATTTATTTTTTAAGAAATTTAAATTTATACCTAGTTCTTACTATCGAAATTATACATATTAATTTTCTGATTTTTTTTTTTTTTTGCTAACCAAAGAAGTCCTATTATGAAAATAAAATCGAAAATAAACCACAAAATTGAGGAGCTGGTTGTGAAGTTACCTATCAAAAAAAATTTTAGGGCACATAAGAGATCTAAGAACTTGGAAAAGCTTTGAAGAAGAGTTAGGAGTTTTAAAAGAGAGCATCAAGTTATGGATGAAATGAGTGAGGGTGAAACTCAAGAGTTTTGTGATATAAGATAAGATTCCAACAAAATTTCTGAAGCACATAAAAGATTTGAGGACTTGGAGAAGCTTTGAAGAAAAATTAGGAGCTTCATACAGAGGATGAAATGAGGGAGGGATGCAATTCTAGGGTTTTGTGATATAAGATAGACTTTGGTAAGATACGAATCAACAAAATTTTTGGAGCATATAAAAGATGTAAGAACTTGGTAAAGGTTTGTAGAAGGGTTAGAAGGTTCCTAAAAAGAGCTTCACACAGAGGATGAAATGAGTGAAGGATGCAATTCTAGGGTTTTGTGATATAAGATAGACTTTGGTAAGATATGAATCGACAATATTGTTGGAACACATAAAAGATGTAAGAACTTGGTAAAGGTCTGTAGAAGGGTTAGGAGCTTCCTAAAAAGAGCTTCACACAGAGGATGAAATGAGCGAGGGATGCAATTCTAGGGTTTTGTGATATAATATTTGCTTTTATAGGATAATTTTACATTTTCTTCTAAATGAATACAAATGAGTAATACGTATAGGGTTAGCTAGAAATAATAATAAAAAATGATGATTTAATACACTTTTAATCAACATTAATGACCAACCAGTTTTTTTTTTTTTTTTCTTTTTCTTTTCTTCTCTCTTTGCTTGATTTAAAATATGATTGAATCAAATATTTAAAATAAAACTCAATGCGAAATTTGAATTTGATAATATTGGGTATATAGAAGAATTTCATTTTACAATTATATTTTAGAAGTAGTATATTAAAACTTGCCTCTTAAACTTATATGTTATATGTAACCTTTTAATTTGAGGTTAGAGTTATAAATTTTATATAAAAAATCTCATTTTAGACTTGCTATTTTCTTTGTAAATTTTAATATTAAAAAAAATAGTGCAAACAAGCAGTTTTACATTATTTCAAAAAACCTCATATTGATTAATTTGTGGTTTTTAGTCATGTGTAACAAATATTGTATCTCCTTGGTGTGTCAAGCAAGCATGAAAAGTTCCACCTTGCTTAAAATGTTTCAACTTCTAAGTTTTATTTTTTATTCCATGTTGACCCTAATTGTTTCCAATTTGTATCAAGCTGGAAGTTCACTCAAGTTTTGTTATAATGTAAAGTTAATATCATACTATTATCTTATGATTAGAATGAGAATAACATAGAAGTAACTAAAATTCATTATAAGCTAACAACTTCCATTCATATTGAATGTGACATAAATATCAAATGAAGCTAGATTCTAAGAAATTTTCCTATGATAACTCCAAGGATAAGATGCCTAAAGTTTGAATCATTTGTTCTAAAAATTAGATATGTACATTAAATCCATTATACCATAAAATGACTTTCTTTTATATCTAGATATAGTTTGGATACTTTTATCTAATTCAAATATATGAGGACACAAAATTGAAAAAATTAAAGTGACACTTTCTATTTTTTATTACTAAAAATAGATATTCATATGCAAAATATTAATACTCCTATACAATATATATATATATATATATATAGAAAGAGAGAGAGAGAGAGAGAGAGAGAGAGAGAGAGAGAGAGAGAGAAAGAGAGATACACACACACAAGAATATATATTAGGATATTTTAGTTTTTTTTATTTTTTATTTACATTTTATTGGAATTTTCACGACATTTTCATGGTGAAGGGCTTTTGTTGGGAATCAAGTCAAGCCTCCAACATGACAACAACAATTACCAACCACTTAGGCTACTTGAACGTTTGATTTATTTTACATAAATTTTATGTATATTGTTTGTCCTTCTATACTAATTTTAATTATTTTATCTTTAAATTTGATTTATTTTACAAAAATTTTATGTATATTGTTTGTCCTCTTAAACTAATTTTAATTATTTTATCTTTTAATTTTATTTAATAAATTGTTAATATAAATGTGTGTTTAGATCTATAAATTATTGCAAAATATTGTATATTAGATTATATATGTGAGGACAATGAGTCTTCATTGTATGTTGACAATTTTGTTTCATTTTATTTTTTGGCTTAGTAATCTTTTTAGATAGTGACGTACTCTCCATTGAAGATTCAAGGTTGTTGTTAGACCAAAAAGTTATAGATAAGTCTAAAAGGGTTTGACTTGTGGCAAGTTAGGTATTCAAAGGATTAGGTGGATTGGTTTCCTTTGATTGAATTAAAAAGATTAAATTAATGTATTTTGTAAAAGACTGGACCATTCAAGCAATGAAACAACACTCAAGCATTGGGATCGCTCAAGTGCTAAAGCTAAAATGAAGCTCTCGAGGCACTTGAGCAGTGGTTAAGTGTGCTCGAGTGCTTATACAAAATTTGTCAAAATAAGATACAATATTTTTGGATATTTCACCCAAATTGAATTTGGAAAGTTTGAGGTTCCGATCCCCTAGGACTTTTATACTTATATAAACCTTGTTATAACCCTTCTAGGGAAGGACACTTTTCATGAGAGTAAGCCTACCTTACTGTCCATTCCCAATCTCTCATCACAGATTTAAAAAATTGAATCTAGGGTTGTTTGAAGAATTGCATCCCTTCAATGGGGTTGAAAAATATCCATTGGAGTAATTGGAGATTGTTGCATTGTGGACATGGATCAAGTTGTAGGTACTAAAGAGTAAGTCGTTAGGGTAAAATAGCAAGGCAAATTTACGTAACATGTTCTCATATAATGGATTTAGATTAGAGGTGTTAGACCCTATGGTTTTTTATCTCCACAATTATTGTGAGGGTTTTCCATGTAAAAATTCTTGTGTCTCGTGCATACTTACTGGTTTGTTTGAGTATTTTGATTATATTGATTAACTTTGATATCTCGTAGGCCTAAAATTGGGTTAATAAATTTCATTCCTTATATTACAATTTTTAAATACACCCATTCACCACCTTATGGGTATTACCCTACTGGGCCTAGGTTTTTTAATTGGTATCAGAGCAGGATAAAAATCAAATTTTTATTAATCCTGTAAGTCTAGTATAGAATAACTAAGAACTAGGGCTCCTTTGAAGAGTCCATCTTACTTTGATGGGAGTAACTATCCCCACTAGAAAGCCTGAATGAAGTACTTTCTTAAAATACAAGGTGAACGAGTATGGAATTCAGTGAAATGTGGATGGGGACACCCATTGAGACTTGATGTGAATGGGAAATCAACTGATGAGTTAAAACCTAAACAAGAATGAGACAAACTTGATAATAAAGGAAGTGAAGCTAATGCTTGGGCTCTTAGGCATCCCCTCTAAGTTGACTTCAATGTTGTTGTACCATTATGTCTTGTCCAAGTCCACCTTGGTGTTGTAACGTGCCATGGCATTGCATTCATGGCTCACTAAGTCGCCTCATTGCACAAGGCATTGTGCTCTTGCGTCATGTTGCCTTTGTCACAGTTACCTTATGGGGCCAAGGTGCCGCCCTAAAAGGTTGTGGTGTCACATGCTTCACGTCAAGAGGCTAATAGCTAGCTTGAATTAGCTTTTATATGTCGCTTTACTTCTTTGTAGATTGTATGAGAACTAGGCTACATCTAACCACTTGACCAGCCTATTAGCATGGGTCATGTTTAGTCTAATCCATTAGTAGTCATCATTAAGTGTTGGTTAGACATAAGGAACAACAAATCGTTACACCAACATAAGCTATACTCATTATAATGATGCTTATTAGCCATTACCTCTTCAAATGAGATTCATCTAGAATTGGTGACAATTATTCTTTTACACACATGGTCCTAAAGGAGAAAAACTAATTGAGGGGAGCTTTTGATCCTTAGATTATGTTTTTTTTTTTTTTTTTAACATAAAAGTCTTTTTATTTTCCTCAAATGTTTTACTTGAGAAAACATGCATCATTGGTGTCTCAATTGTTATTTTTTAAATAAGCAACCAAAAAGATTCTTACATTTCACCAAAAAGATCCCTCATAAGTAGGGTGAACTTAATAAATCGAGGATATAAACATATGTTGACAAGGTAACATTCGACATCCCACCAAACAAGGTGGTGAGACCATAGCAAACAACAAATTTTCTTAAAAGTTTAAACTTGTATAATTTGGGTGCCTCATAGTGCACACTGTGTACTTTCAACAAGCACTATTGATTATTATGCTAACAAATTTGTCTCTATAAAAACAAAAATAAATTTGATCTAACAAACTACTTTTAGAATCCTTGCACAAGACATTACAACATATCAATAACTTCCCTTATTGGTAATAAAAGTTGTTGTCTCTATGTCCTTAGAATCAATATACATCCAAAATAGATAATCTCTAGCCTCTTGATATTGCATCTACTAGTTGGTTAGGCTTGGTAAGGCAAACACAATATTTTGGGCATGCTTTGTTAAGGTCTATATTGTAAATCAAATTCTCAGTTTCTCATATTTCTTAGGTACAACTATTGTATTAGAGAATCAAGTGGGATACTACAATTCCTTGACAAACCTAGCTTCTAGAAGCCCATAAATTTCCTAACAAACCATATTTCTTTGTTCAAATGAATATTTCTTGAATTTTTACCACACTGGTCAATAATCAAGTGGTGTACTACTATAGTAAGGTTGACTTCATCATATCCTTGACATCTCAAAATGAAATATTTTAAAAAGACTTCAATAGTGTCACAAACTCTCATTTCTCTTGCTCATTTAAGGTTATGCTTAAGTCAATCTTCTTTTTTTCGAGATACTTCACTAAGTTAACCTTTTATGTATTCTCAATGACTGAGAGTATTGGCATCTTTGATCTAAGTAATGAAAGCAATGCCAATTTTTTCAAATTGATTTTTTAGGATTAAAGTACTAACCTGTAGGTTTGGATGTTTCCAAACCTTAAATTCCAAGTGTTGAAGGCAACCTTGAAGTTGTTGGAAGTCTTGTAAACCTATGATCTTCCGCTCGATGACTCAACTTTGTTCTTGGCACACTTCAAGTGGGATGAAAATGAGGGTAGAGGCTATGACTCTCTTTCTCTCTGGATGATGGAAGATAAAAGTTATGGAAACCCTAACCCTTAGGGGGTATTTATAGGGTTCCTAACTAGGCTTAAGTGACTTGAGCCCACATGAGCTTGGGTCACTTAATCTTGCCCAACATGGGTCCTAATTGATTAATTAACCCAATAAAGACAACTAATTAATCAATTAGCCTAATCTAGAGACTTTGTTCACTTACCCTTGTGCAACCTTTACATAATTACCAAAACACCCTTATGCACAAAAGTGAACCCAGAGCCAATTCGACCCTCGTAATCCATGCCAACAAGGTATATGAGCTTAAAGTGGAGACCATTAGGACTCATAAGAGTACCGATTACCTCATATTTCAATTCTGAAGTTGATTCAACATCCCACTACAAAAAAATCAATTAAACTCTAATATCCTATGTAAATAACAAGGAGACACTACGTGCTCGGGTCTGTGACTTACTATCCATTGCATTCAGTCTCCCCATGATCTAATGTTTGTAGTTTAACAAGGTGAGAGTTATTAGTCTTTCAAGACTACCTCTACTATCCTTGAGTTATAAATCCTCCTATTGTGTATTCAACTGACATGTCTTAACTCTCAGAAAGCCTATGTCAAGTTTCACTTAAAAAACTACTATGTTCATAGTTTCCATGAGCACACCTCCTTAGGATCACCTAAGGTGACACACTGTCTCAATCCCATGAGATGTCATGGTGCCTTTATTAAGAATGCTTATTGCTACTGGCTTCCATTAATAGTGACCAAATCCATAAGGAATATATGATCAGTTTACGATCTCACCCATAAGTCAAAGCCATTGTTAACTTTAGCACAAGCTCAATATTCTCTCAAGGTTAAGAGACATCACAATGAAGCAGCTTGGTAAGGTCATGACTACTTGATAGCCTTAAGTCATGACTCACCGTACACACTAGTGTACTCACCATGGGAAGCCCATCCTAATAGCCAAGACCAATCATCCCTCCAATTAGGAGGTGGTGCACTATTGTTGGGATTGAGTCCTTAAAAGTAAGACAAATGTAACAAATTTAGACACTTCAACATCGTCTTCAACACTTGGAATTTAAGGTTTGGGAAGACCCAAACCTAGTACTTTAACCCTAAAAGATCAATTTTAAAAAAATTGGTATTGTTTCCGTTGCTTATATCTAAAATGCCAACAACTACAACCTCTAATGGGTTGCCTAGACCCATGAACTAGTTGTGAACAAATCATTTATTTGAAAGAAACTCATGACTTAAATCTTTTGTGCAAGTCCTAATGTAGCTAAGTCACGTACAATGCAAAAGATGTGGGCAAGAATGCTCATAAAGTATAATTCATGGAATAAGGATAAATAAAAGTGAAACTAGAACATCATTAAATAAATAATGAATTCCACATTTATTACATCATATCATGCTTTTGAGGGCTCGATCCTAACAAAGAGAGTATCAATTTGTTTTGCCACCACAATCTCCACTTTCTATAATTCACATAACCCAATAATCATTTTCTTGAAAGTCCCCTACATATGAGCACCTTATAGGATCTCCTAGCCAAAGCTCGAACCCCTATGATCCTAATTACCCCTTATGGAGTAGGAAAAATCAACTTATGATCATACTTAGATGGTGCAACTTACATATGATGTAGCCAAGTTGTGAGAAGAATAAAATTCTAAGTAGATGGCATTGACTACTAAAGATTTCATCATTACAATAGTTGGTTATGCTCAAACAGGTAATGGGCTCTTGGCAAAGATAAAATCCTTGTTTAATCCTACTACAAAGTTGTTACATGCCATCAACTATGGCTAGCTATGTAGTGTAGCAAAGAATAGAAAATTAGCAAAACTCTTAAGATCTATCAAAATTAGTGGTATTTTAGAGCTAACAACCAAAAGTGTTAAAACTAGGGCATCAACATGGGATGGACAATGTTGTCTTCATATGTTTAAGAAAATGTTAAGTCACTTTGTTTGAGTTGCTTAAACATTGTCATTCATACCTTAAGTTCAACTTGATTAATTACTTTTGTGTTAGTCATCAGAGATGTTTGTGTTCCCTAATAAAATAAATATCTAATCCTTTGTTTAGTTATCAAACAAATACCTTCTCTTGTTCCATTTTATGGAATTTGAACTTGTTTTTCCATAAGGACTTGGCTTCATCAACAGTAGGAAGCACAAGGCTTTCAGTTGGAGGAAGACAATATAGTCTTTCAATGCATGTGTACAAGGCCTGGATGTAACCCTACAGAAATAATTATTTATGGATGTCATATCACCCATTGTCACGTTTCACTGTATGGAAACAAAATGTTGGCTTGTTGGGAAAAAGAATAATTTGAAATAAAAAAATATCTCAATGAAAAGGAAATTCTAAAAGGAGAGTATAGTCACCTAGCCTTGGCAATCACCCATGTTGCCACCAAAGGTAGTTCTACGACTTCATTTCCCATAACTCGAAAGGTTACTACTAATACAACTTGGTAGCTACACAATAAGCAACTATTATTAAACAACTTACTAATCAAAGAGAATACAACTAAAAAAGCTAACTCTTCCTACAACTTGAGAGCTACACATGAGCAATTATTTACTATTAGAGAAGACAACTAAATAGAGAGAGAGAGAGAGAGAGAGAGAGAGAGTATAACTAATTAGAAAGAAAAAAAATCAGAACCTAATAGTGCCTAAGCAGTGGGCTTGGAAAAAGATTCTTATGTTTCATTAAGGAAAATGAGAAAATAAATGGAAAAAAATTCTCATGGATCATAAAGGTAGTTGCTCTTATAACTTGGTAGTTGCACAATGGACAATTATTAACTATCAGAGAAGACAACTAAATGAAGATAAAGAGAGAGAAAGAGTATAACTAATTTTTTTTTAAAAAATAGTTCAGAGCCTAGCGATGCCTAGTGCTAGCTCTTGTCTTTGCAAAAAGGTTGGTCTAGGCTCCAATTGTGGAAAAAAGAAGCCAAGGCAGTGGGCTTCGAAAAGAATTATCATGTATCATAAAGGAAATAAGGAAATAAATGCAAAATATGCAAAACATTCTAGAAAGATTCTCATTGGACTATTAATATGGCACAATACATGCCTCTAAATTCCTACTCTTCTATGCTTCTATTGAAAAACGAAAAGTATTAAATATATTCCAACACAATTAATTTCTTTTTCCATTAATAAATGAAAATAATTGAAAATAGAATACTATTGCTTACCTATGCACCATGTTAAGTAAAAAGTCTCAACCTTCTGCATTAGCAATTGGATTGAACTGTTCCTATAGCACAAGAATGAGATGGGAAAGTGGTTAGAAACTAAATAATAAGCTGACTTAATTTAATGAAGAATGATCACAATCATAACAATATCAAGAAATTTTACTAGCAACTACAATGAACTTTAATTCTTTGAGTTAATAAAGTTAGATAAAACCTGGGATGAACCATCAAGGATATTCATATAATCCAAAGACTAATTAGATATGGAATTCTACTAATGATATTCTAGTTTCACTTTTGTCTATCCTTATTAGTTTGTGATGAGGTGTTTACCACTATGAATGATGGACCATCAAGAATGTTTTTCATTATCTATGGTATATTATCCCCCTATTGAACCATTACTAAGTGTTTACGACTCGAGCACATAGTGTGTCATTGTTATTTACATATGATACTAGAGTTTAGTCTATTCTTGGTAGTAGGATGTTGAATTAACTTCAAAATTGGATTATGAGGGAGCCATTACTCCTATGGGTTCTACTGGTCCCTGTTCTAAACTCAAATACCTTGTTAGTATGGGTTATGAAGGTTGAATTGACTCTTGGTTCACTTTTGTGCATAAAGGTATTTCGATAATTACACAAAATTACATTGGAGGAAGTGAACAAGGTCTCTAGATTGGGCTAATTGATTAATTATTAAGCCCTGTTGGGTTATATAATCAATTAGAACCCATTTTGGGTTAGATTAAGTAACCTAATCCTTTAGTGGGATCAAGTTACTTAAGCCCAATAGGGAACCCTTTAAATATCCTCTTAAGGGTTAGGGTTTTTACAAGTTTTCCATAGAGTCGTCTGGAACCTCTAGAGAAAAAGAGAGTCATAGCCTCCACCTTCTTTTTTCTTAATTGAAAGTGTGCTAGGATCAATAAAAAGCTAATGGGCAAAAGATTATGGGTCCGTGAGACTTTTGAGGACATCAATTTAATTCTTTAACACTTGAAATTTAAGGTTTGGGAATATCAAAACCTAAATATTAGTAATTTAACCCAAAATATCTTCTTTTTTTTTTTGTAAATTAGTATTGCTTCTATTGCTTAGATATAAGATGCCAACAATTGTATCAAAGCATAATGTTATTAAGATCATTATTTAGGGTGTGCTAACCTCCTTTTTGCAACCTTGATATTATCTAATGACCAAATGATGCATGTAAGTTTCTTTTTTATTATTGCATATGTTGATTGAATGAGATAATTGTTTTCTTTATTCTTTATAAATTCGATTGTAAGCTCCATTAAAGGAGCATAGGTTTTTAATTTTTCTTGTAAAGTTTTAATCTTTTCCATAGATTGGGATGTAAGCTCCATTATAGGAGCATATGATTTAATTTTATGTTATAAAGTTATGTTTTTCATCATCTATGGAGGGCTAGAAGAAAAGAATTCCTCAATGATGTTAACAAAGATATGATCTTTATTAGAGCATCATATATGAAGTATCAAGAAATTTAATGGTTGTAGAAAATGATGAATATATATATATATATATATATTGAGATCCATGGCAGCACAACAACTTTCACTTCAACTCAAAATTGAGGTTGCCTCCCATGAGTTTCTTGGGGCAAGGCATAAATGGTTTTGAAGCTTAGGAAGTCAAGAATCCAATGATTCAAATGGTTTGCAAAATAAGTATATCCAATAAAAATTTAGTTCTTTTGTTAAATAGAGGGCATTAATTTTTGTTTCAAATCTATAAAATATGTTAAACAAAAAAAAAAAACAACAACAACAACAACATTAATGTATTAAGTTTTGGTCAACTCTTAAAAAAAGGATGTGATATCCTCATAAGAGATCAAAGTTCCTTAATAAGAAATTAATATACTAATTTGGTTGCTGATTTGCCCATGATAAGAAATAAGATATCCTTATTGAACATTTAGAATGTTGTAAAATGGCTAAAAGCACATGTTAATGATCTCTCTTAGATTGACACTAGAGATTTGGATATTTAACTTATATGAATTTAAATTATTGAGAAATAAAAAATAAAAAAATTGTTAAATGAATTGCCCTCTATCTATTAGCAAGATAAATTATATGAAGAAAAATTGTTTGGAAAACACTCTTAGAAAAGTTTTCTTAAGAAAGCTACTATAAAAGGAAAGAGGTCTCTAAAATTCATTGAAGCATATGTTGATAAATTTTTCCGAATTCTTCTAATAATAATAAATAATTTTTGTTCTTTATTACTCATTTTAGGCAAATTACTTGGCAGCATTGTTTGAAGAAAATTTTTAAGTATTTAATGCTTTTAAGAGTTTAAAGAACTTGTTGAAAAATAAAGTGGTTACGATATAAATATAATAAGATCCTATAAAGGATGGCAATTCACAAAAAAAAAAAAAAAAAATTAAAAAGTTGTGAAGATCATAAGATTTCATTAGTCTTTAAGGTTTCATACTCTCTAAAACATAATATAGTAATTGAAATTTCTTTTTGTTATGATAGTAAGAAATGTCTAAAGAATTTTGTGAAGAAGCTATTGATTGTTTAGTTAATTTTTCAAATGGTTATCCTAATTCATGTGTATGGAATAAATTAAGCACCACAATAAGCATTGAATGGACAAAAGTAAGATATTTTACATTTGAGAGGGTTTGGAAGCATTAGGTACGCTTATATGCCCAATCAAAAGAGATTGGGTTAGATACAATATTAGAAAATATATTTTCATAGGTTATAACTCAAGGATAAAGGTTACAATTTCTACAATCAAAGAGTAATGAAAATATCATCATTAAAGGATTTTCCAAGTTTAATGAAAAATACAATGGAATTCCATTGCCTAAGAAGACAACTACAAGACCACTCCTTTCTTTGAGAAAGAAAAACAATTAAACTTGAGAAGGCTTGCAAAAGCTTATTGTCCTTGTTATAGAATTTTTATTTTTAATTATTTTCCATGTCCATTTGTTCATTAAATTGACAACTACAATTACAATTGCAAAAAAAAAAAAACACCAAAAACAAAAACAAAAACAAACAAACAAAAAACAAAAAAAAAAGAAAAAAGAAAAATGATTTTTCTTGATATCACAATAAGAAAATTGCTTTAATTTTATATTTAGACTTTTCTTTTCCCTTATTCTTTCAATAAAGAGATCTTGTCTCACACCACCTTAGAAAATTAATAAATTAAATTAAAATTTTAAAAATTCTTATTTACTCTATTTTTTAAGTGGTCCCCTATCTATTTAAAAAATAATAATTGATATAATTGTATGATCATCTAATTACTATGACACCTCAAAGAAAAGGCCCTTTGATAAGACTTCAAAGAGGACATGTGTCTTGTTGATAAATATGTGACATACATATAAACACAATAGAGGAAATAAATTGATGAAAACTTATACCGTTGATTTCATCAAATATTCATAGAATATGTAAGAGGCCCTCAAACAAGGTAACCATTAGAGTGTGAAATATAGGCATAAGAAATAACATAATGTAAAATTAAGAAAGTTGCAAAAATGAACAATAGTAGAGAAAAAGTAAAGTTGTGGTGCATATGCCAATGAATATGATATATTATATCATTATTTTATTTTATTTTTCATTCTAGTTACTATTAACAAGTTCATATTTAAAATAAAAATTGGACAATTTATTATGGAATAATGAGGTGCATAAAATAAAATTGTAAGTTTTATACCATTTTTTAAATTTCCGACTTCGCTCATGCCATTAAAATTTTGTCTCCAAACACCTGAAGAGATCATGAAGAAAATAAAGATCTTTAAAAGCAAAGGTCAAGAAAAATAATAATCACATATAATCTATGTAAAGTATTAATTTCAAAGTAAAGATACAACATATAAAATTCAAACCTCTAGGTATGAAAGTCATTCACCAGTTCACTAAAGGAACCGCTAAGTGTTGTGTAAGCCAACCATAGATTGCAAACCTGAGTATATATGTCAAGTTATATGCTAAAAAGAATGGGCAAAATAGGCTAGTATTTGCTACTAAAAGTTAGAATAATGATTTTAATTTCCTTAGTGGAAAGGTAGATTCTAAGAAAAAAATAATTACAATCATATATACATACATAAGAAAAAACCTGCATAGATATGGTGATATCTTTAGAATTAAACGTGATAAAAAATAGAAAAAAATATCAAAAGTAGAAGAGCAAAATGTTTTATAACCTCCTTAGGAATCACTAATTTTAAAGAGATATTGGGAGAATGAAATACAAATTCTAAAAGTAGGATTTTGCAAACCCATTGTTGCAAGAACTTAAGATAAAATAAATGGATTTATATATCAGTATGAATAAGCAAACTAAAAATATTATGACTCATAACTTCTCTCATATATACAATTATATTTTTTGAATTTTCTCACTAGACAAATAGATTATAAATTAAACAAGTGATAATTAATAAGGTACATTCTTTAATAATTTTTTCAATTTTTAAGAATATTTTAAATTTCAAAAATCTGATCCAATTAATTATTGATTAAATTAAAAAATTTTAAAGTATTATGTTCATAATTGAATATTAAATGTGTGCATATGATAAAAAACTTGACTTATTTACATATTAAAAAAAAAAATTAAACTTTATTTACTATTCATTTTAAATAAAATATCATTAATAATTATTATTAATTAATTTTAACCAAAAAAAGAAGTTGATGTCAATATCTTCATGTCTCTAATATATACTAAAATAATATATATTTTATAAAAAATATATATATAATTTTTTATTTTATTATAATATTACTATTTATGTTCTACTAAAAATTATTTGTTTTTAAATTTATTTGTAGCTACAAAATTATTTTCATTTTTAATAAGAGTTGATTGAATTTAATTAATAATATGTAATTTGAATTCACAATTTTTTTTAAAATCAAAATAGAAAAATTAGTTTTTAAAAAAACTTATCCAAACAATTTTTTTGTTTTTTATTTTTTATTTTTTAAACACAACTTAAGAAACACAATTATTTTTATAAAATACTAAAAAATTATTTTTTGTTCTTTTAACTTCAAAACAACTTTAAAAACATGTACAAGAAATATGGCCAAACCGCCCTAAATTTCTTGTTCATATTTTTACTATCCTCTTTGTAGTAGAAAATGGAAAGCTCTCTACAAGTCTAAATTTTCAGCCAACGCAATTATTTTCAATTTTAGTAAGGATTTCTTATGGAATCATGCTTGAAGTTCTATTTATTCATTGTTTGTATGTTGACTAATTAATGTTTTTTTTTATGTTTTTCATTTGATTCATAAGGAATGATGAAATTGAAGCAATTTCCACCAATTTTATTACTAGCAACACAAACGTTTAAAAAAGGAAAAAAAAAAAGTTCATTTCCGAGTAAGGCAACCATTTTCTTATGGTTTAAGTGGTTTCCCTTGGACCTAATTTTTGCTTATTAATAACATCGAGGTCATTATAGTGTATTAACAAATGGAAAATGAGACTTTTAGCCTTATGAAAGTTAAGACATGACCAACATGTGTGTCTTGGTAACTTGTTAGATTATAATTATAGGCTTTTTGGTCAAGAATAATTCATTTTTTATAAACATGATCCTCCTATTGATGAGTAATATGTGTCTTAAAATGATTATTGAATTGTTTAGGGGTGGACAGTTTGAAAATGCATCAATTTAATTACAATCTACTACTTGTGCTTTATTTCACTTCATAGAAATTGTACTCTTTGGATGCATGCTTAGATATTGTGACATATACATATAATTGAACATAATTAAATCATTTGTATATTGTTGGTCTATCTCATGTATTTGGAAAACTAAGGTAAGATGCTTTCAACAAAAATTTTCATAGAAATGGAAAAAGCATCAAGCTTTTGAACCGTAATGTGAATTTGTGCACTCCCAAATGAGTTAGGATCAACTCACTTATGAAAAAAACAATGAAATCATTACAATTTATACCTATGCATAATAGTAAAGCAAAGATGGATAAGAGTATGATTTGGATCACAAATAGGTGTTTGAGTGATTGTGTACAAGGAGTGAATAGGAATGGCAATGAGGCGGGTTTGGGATAGGGCACCCCTATACCATTCCCATCCCAAAATATATAATTATTTCCCATCCCCTCCCAAACCTAGGGTAGGACGGGGTATGCACTCCTATCCCCATTTTGAAATAATAATTAAAATCCCATCCCCATCTTGTCTTGACCTGGGTATGTGTTTTTGAAGAAATGAGATTGGGAATCGAAGAAATAAAATATTAGACATACAAAAGAAGAAAATACATCTATCATTAACAAAAAAGAAACCTAGATTTGGAATCGAAGAAAATCATGGATCTCCCAAAGAAATCTAGAGCAAACAAATCGATATTTGAGAAAAATACCTAAAGTCCAAGACACAAAAAACAAAACAAATGAATACAAATGAACAAAGATTCATACCAGTTCATGGGTGTGAGAAGATATGATTTGGAAGGAGAAAATGGCAGTGGCGTGAATTGATGAGACTACCAATAGATTTGATTATGCAATAGGCATGGATTATCGGATGGATTTCATCATTGAGGGGGAGGAACGACGACTCTAACGATAGAGAGGAATAGGAACCCTAAAATGAGATAAGAAAGTTGGAAGGAAAACAAATATTTATAGGTGGAGGGTAAACTTGTAATTTCATATTTAGTACGGGTGAGGCCCAACCCTACCTTGAACTCAATTCGGGTTTTAAAAAATAAGACCAAACATGTCCCATCCCCAATTACTAGTTTCCCATACTGTCCTAATAGGGGCGAGGCAAGGCGGGTGACCTAAAAAACCGGTGAAATTGCCATCCCTAGGAGTGAAAAAATCATGAATAAACATAATCACACAAATTCACTCAATGAAACTAGATGTCTATGCTATGGGTATTATAATGTCTTGTTTAAACCCATGGATGATGTGAAAGAGCATCTCTTTTTTTATGGGTTTTGATAATAGGTATACCAAATAGGTAAATAATGATGAGCATGGAGATGAGATGACTTCGAGGAAAGATGATTATAACGTGACACCGAATGAGGTGGATGAACTCAATGTCATTCAAGATCTTTTAGAAGACTTACATGTGGGACAAATCATGGGTTAGAAGGAGTAGCATCTAGTGAGAACAATCCATATATTTAAGAAGTATAAACATGTAATAGTTATGATAGTCTGGTCTTTAATAATTATAACATGATTGTGGTAACTTCCTCCTTATATAATACATTTGATTATGTCAATGTTTTAGATAATATATGTTTGAACATTTTTTTTATTAGCCTATAAATGCACATTTCACTATATTATAAACTTTTTCTCTAACTAGCTACTTGAATATTGAATTATTTTTTTCTGGATTCTTAAACTATATGTTATGCACCATGTAGTGATAAAAGATTCCATGGGAGATTGAAAATTGTTGTTAGGTTATCTTTTCACCCTTTTTTTTCTTACTCTTCTAAAATATTGTAGAAGATGAAGTTATTTGCAAAGATGAATTTTGAATTGATATTCATGAAAGGAAAATGATATTGTGTATACCTGTTCTTTCAACTTGAATGCATTAGGAATATTGTGTTTGGTTTTGTTTTACATCAAAAAATAACCTTAAACATAAAAATTTGTTTTCAATGGTTGGGTCCATGAGGTGGTTTGCTAATTTTGAATAAGGTTTTTTTTCTTTTTCTTTTTTCTCTCAAAATTTACAATTGATTATGCACATACAAGTGGCTCAGACCATAGTTTAGCTTATGTTTTTGAGAAATGGTTGGTTATAAATTCATATACCCATATTTGTTCCTATATAGAAAAGTCTATGTTCAAAAAGTTGGTGGATACTATTGGGAAATCTATTCATCATTCCAATAGATGGTAGGGTATAAGTTGGTTTTAATTATATGATGGTATATAACATTATTTTAATTCACATTAAATTGGTTAGGAAAAGTTTTTGTTGAGTTGAGTAAGAAAATTTTTTTATCTAGCTTTTCATTTGAAAGGCTACTATTGAATTGGTTAGTAATAATATATTTTAAATTGTATAGTGAGATAGATGGTCGAGGGAAACAAGAGAAATGTATTAAAAGTATAAACATAATCATGAATTTGCTGCTTTTTAGTTCGAGAAGAAATGACGACCCTATGATGCTTGTATTTCCCTAAAAAAATAAAAAAAATAAAAAAAATAAAGTAGCTCTGAAGTAAGCAATCAAAGATCAAGAATAGAATAGGTAATCCTTGTTCACCACTCCACTCTTCCCTTTTCCATTCTTTCTAGTTTAGTAAGGGCATGGCTTAAAAAAGAAGCGTAGGACAAAAGGGTCATAGGCAAAGTAACAAATTAAACATTCTAAGCTTCAGTTAGTGTGCAAGACTAATAAGAGTTGTCAGTTAAACTTCTTCTAAGCATGCAAGAAGTTGTCCAAACTTAGGGTTAGCGGTACTCTGTCCAAAGAGTAGGAATAGTAGCCATCACCCTAGTTAGTCATTAAGAGGTTTATGGACTAGTTAATCACACTTTTCAAGAACCACCTTGGTTGTTGGTACATGTTATTCAAGCCCATAACAAGTTTTTTTTTTTTCCAGAAACTATACCAACAAATGCAATAAACTATTTGAAGTAGATTCCGTTAAAGCAAGAGGATGGAGAGGATGGAGAGAGGGCATATATATATATATCTTGATCACAAATTAATATCTAGGAAAACTCCATATATATTTGTTGGAGTGCATCTCAACTAAACATGATGGTGGTATGTATTTGGCTTTTGGCTAGTGCCATATTTCCTCAAAAAGCAGTACTATCAAAGGAGTCTAATCAAAGAGTCAACAAAAAAGAAAAAAAAAATGTGATTCTTTTGATTGAAGGCCACAAATCAAGTCATGTGAGGGAAGAAAATAATATTATTATTTTTATGCAAATTTTATTTATTTTTAAAAAATATCTACATTCAGTCTTTTATCTTTTATAATCTACTGATTTAAGATATTATTAATCTTAAAACATAAAATATTTTTTATCATATATTCATATATTCAATTTAATAGTTGTAAAAAGATTAAGAAGGTGTTTGTTTTTTCAACTTTTTGTTGAAAGCAATATGCTTTCAAACTTTAAATTATTTGTTTTTCTATATTTTTATTATTTATTATAAATTTTTAACTAAATAGAGAAAATCAAAATATTTGGCTTTTTTAAATGGAAAAAGTAACATGTTATGTTTTTTTTTTTTTTTTACTTTTTAATACTTAATAGAAATAAAATATTATAAAAATAAATAACCTAATACTTAACACTTAAGAACTATATAGTTTTAATTTCTATTTACAATTAAATAGAAAAAACAGACACCACCTAAAACTATATATGTTTGATTTTAAGAAAATCTTATGAAAAATATAAAGGAAAGAAAATAAAAGAAAAGAAAGAACCAAAAAATTTTAAAATTTTAAAATTATTTTTATATGTTAATTTTAATTTAATTCTTTTAATTTATTATATAAAGATGAAATAATTTTAAAATATATAAATTTTTAACAGTTTTTTTAATACTTTCTTGGATCAAAGTTAGGGTAAATTTTGGGTTTGAATAGATGCATGATTTATGGGGAATGAATAAATTTTGTGGAAGGTGTGTGTGATCACATAATAATATGATATGAGGCACAAGGGATTTCTTGAAATGGGTGCCCTCCTCGTCAGCCATCTCTTTTATCCATATTTATGGTTAGGTTAACAGGCTTAAATGAAAGATAGCCTTGTTGGAGTCTTTTATTCATCTCTTCCACCACCGTGATCCCCCTGCCACCTATTTTGTACTTTCACAATTATTTAAAAATCTATTAAGTAAAAGATAAAATTTAAAAAGAAACATGACTGCCGTTTTTACTCAACTCCATTGTTAGTATTGTTCAATTGGGAAAAGCATAGAGATGAAGTTTGACTATAATTTTTCTAAGTCTATAAGTAATTATTTTCAATTATAAAATATAATATTATAACAAAAACAAATAATTTTTTTATAAAATAAAAGTCACGGTAACGTATCACTTTTTACTACAAAATAAAATTTATGGCAACATATCATTTTTTATTATAAAACAAGTTTATAACAACGTATCATTTTTTTTTAAAATAAAAATAATATTTATAAATTCAATTATTTTTAAAAATAACATTTTGATTTTACAAAAATTTTATAAACTCAATTTATATTATATTAACTAAATTTAATTAAAGTCTTATTAAACATAAAAATAATTTTATAGTTATAATTTTTTTTAAAATAAATAGATTTTAATAAAATATAAATATTAATATTATAGTGAAATTTTAAATTATATTTTTGTTTAAAATTATAATTTTAGTATATATTATAGAACATGGACATTAACATTAGATAATTTTTTAAAGTGATTAATAATAATTTAAAAATAATAATAGTTTATAATATTTTATTTAAGATGAATTTGAAAACAAGCAAAATTTAATTTCTTGAATACATATTTTTAATAAGCCACTTTTTTTTTTTCATTACATGTATGTTCATATTTATTACTTAATTTATACTATGTTTAATTTTGCCTAGAAATTATTGTTTTCATTAAAGAAGGTAATGTATTAAATCTCACTTAAGTTGGGCTCATTTAATTTAGAATCTATTTATTTAGTGAGAAAAATCATAAAAGTATAATTATACATAGAAGAAATGGTAGAGTTATGACTCAATCTAGATCAATTTTAGTTCATCATTTTCTGGTAATGATTAAGCATATATTTTTAGTTCTAAATTATTTCTAAAAATTACTAAACTCGTTAATAAATCCAGCACATTAAGTTTCACTTGATTTAAAGTCTAATTTTCTAGTGAAAAAATTCATTAAAATATAGTTATTTGTAAAGAGAAACAACAAAGTTATTTTAGACTAAAAAGTCTATGAAGTTTTAACGGTGATAGGTTTATTTTTTGCGTTGTAAATTATTTTTTTAAATTAATAAATTTGTTGATGAATTCAACATGTTAAGTATTGTTAGATTTGGAGTCCATTATTTAACAAGAGAATTTAAAAAGTTATGGTTCTAAATAGAAGAAAAACAACAGTCATTCCAAGTCAATTTTGTCCATAGATTATTTTTTTTAGTATTAATTGGTTTGGCATTTTAATTTCAAACTATTTTTAAAAAAATTTAGACTCTAATGAATCTAACATTTTAAATCTTATTTTCTTATGAGTATATTTTCATAGTAAAAAAAATTTGAAAAATATAGTTATATGTAAAGACGAAACAAGTGAAGCGAGGAATTTTAATCTATAACTTTTTAATATTAATTGAATTGATTTTAACATTCATGACTTTCTAGTATTAATTAAATTGATTTTAAAGTAACAATAAATTATATGTATCAAGTATCACACGATTTGGAATCTATTAGTTTAACAAAAAAAAAAAAAATTGAAAAATTGAAAAAAAAAATTAGAAAAATGGGTGTAATTCAGAAAGAGATCATATTTGAAGATTTTGAGTTTAATTGGTGGAGAAAGAATGGGAAAAAGAAAGATACTATATAATATATATTTTTTTTTTATGGTTTTTAAAATTACTTTTTTATTTCTCCTTATTTTTCTTTTTTTTTTTTTAAATATGTGAAAATAATTTCCACATGTTCTTTGAAAACGTTTCTATTTCACTTTGGTGTTTAGATAACTACTATCAAATAGTATAATAAATTTTTAAAATTGGTTTTTTAGATAACTATTATCAAATAGTGTGAAATTTGGTTTTTCCTCTTTCAATCTTTTTATAGTTGTTTATTACCATTGTATTTAATTCTTCTTTCCTTATTTAATAGGATTTGAGGTAAAATGTTACCCAATTCCTATATGTTAGAAAAATTAAGCTAATCCAACGTAAGGTAATCACCCTAAAGGGGAGGTGAATAGGATGATGGTCTCTTTTTGCAAATTTAAATTATGTGAATGCAATAGACAATTATATGCAAATATATAATAAAACAATATAAAAACAATTGCATATAAGTAAGAAAGTAGGGAAGAGAGAATGCAAACACAAGATTTTATAGTGGTTTGGTGCAACCCAGCCTATGTCCACTCTCCTCTAGCTTCAATCCCAAGCTTGAGGTTCCACTAATTCAAGGCTTCCAACACAAGCCTTCAAGCAATACAATTGAATTATGGTTCCAACTAACCCTCTTAGACTTTTGGCTCCAAGCACCCTTTAAAATCCTCAAGAGATACCTCACTCTTGAACAATCCCTCAAGTGATACCCCACACTTGAGAATCCCTAAGTGATACCTCACACTTAAATTCTTCCTCTAAAAGATTTACAAATAATTTCACAAAATCCTAGTTCAAAACTTTAGGCTCAAATGATACAAGAAAACTATGATTGAATGGTGCACTAAAGATATGCAAGTTTCAAAACAATGGTGCACTCAAAACACTCTCCCAAGGCTCAAATATATTTAAGAAATGTTTAGGAAGGTTAATATTTAGAAATAATGAAGCTTGAAGCCTTTTTATAGAGGAAAAAAGCCAAACTAGCTATTGGGGGTTCGACCGGTTGACTAACCGTTAGCATTTAATGCTTGCCAAGTGACCATTAAACCTTAACTGCCCCTTGATTGGACCTCGACCGGACCTCAACTGATTGAGGTTCAACCTTGACCAATTGAACAAGCGTTCTGGAAAAGAGAAAAGGTTTTTGCACCCTTCAACTGGTTGGGGTGAATAGGTCGATTGATTCCTCATCTAGTTCAACCGTTTGAGCCATTTTTGGCTCAACAACCATATTTTTCAACTTAAAACCTTTTAAACAAGTTTGGAAAACATTTGACACAAGGTTTGAGTTGAAAACATCAAATCATCCAATTTTAAAGGATTTAAAACAAAATTACTTTTGGATGATTTTGGTGCATAAATTAATAATGTAATGCATGAAAGACCTAATTCACCAACAACCTTATAAAGAAATCCTATGAAGCTTAGGTTTTGAAAAATACTTCTCTTTTAGGTCTTTTTCTTCTTATTGATTTCCCTTTGACTTGATTTTGTCTTTATGATTACCACTTTGGAAATCTTCTTACCCAATCACACTTTAAATATAATCATTAGTTCCAAACCTTATTTTGTTATCATCAAAATTGAGATTAACCAAACCTTGGTTTCAAGGAGTATATGTTCCTTTGAATTTAAAAAATATTCTAAGTTTAGAAACTTCAAGGAGTATATTAAGCGTGCTCAAAATGATATAATCAAACATAAATAGCTTAAAGAGCAATTTATCAATTGGCAAGATATTATTATTAAATATGATGCATGCAATTATAACCAATAAAACACATAGCATCAATATGAATCGGATTGCTAAAAAAATATTAACATTTCTTCCCAAGTTAGCAACTTACCATTACTTCTCCCCCTTTTTGTCATCAACAAAAAGTCTCAATAAAGCATATAAGGAGAATCACATAATATCAAAAGTTAAAAATAAACAATAAGCATAATATAATTTCTCATGGAAATTAATCTCCCCCTTTTTCATTTAAGAACATTTTCCAAATAAAAGATTGCTCAATCTTAGAGCATTCTCAATTAAAAACATGATTTGGAAATATATATGAGAGAACATATGCATTTAAAAAGATATATAGAATTGAATAACACTATTAGAGCATACAAGCATATGATTATTCAATTTTACCTAGGTCTATTAAAAAAATATCTTCTTTTTAATCCAAACCTTGGTTTAACAATTATACCAATTTTATCAGTGTGATACCAAATGTTATATTATTAACAAAAATTATACCAAGTGTTAGTAAAATGATAAAATGATATTGCAAATTAAGCTTTAGAAGCGATACCATTACCAATATTATCAATACATTATTTCCAAGGTAAGCATACCCTCCTTCTTGCATGGATCCCTAGAAAACAAATTAAGTAACCTTTGGTACCCATATATTTTTGGGTCCTAGAGGGTTAGCCTTTCCTCCTTTTGGAATCCAAAATAACTTGGAGTTTTGAAGAACATGAGAAGATTTTCTTAAGGGACAATTATCACTAATGTGACCTCCTTTTCCACAAAGATTGCAAATGGTTAAAGGTGAAAAACTAGAGGCTTCCTTTACAAAATAATTCTTAAAATACTTTTGATTTTTGAAAGGTTTGTAGCCCCTTTTTATCAAAAATTCACTTTTGACTTGCCAAAATCATATTAAATTTTTTTGACCATCTGAGAACTTTTGTAGAGAGGATATTAACCATTCATTTTTCTTTTTTAACTCCTCATTTTCCTTTTCAAAAGAGATTTTTGTCTTCTAAATATTTTCAAATTTTTCCTTAAGCTCATTAAGCTCATTTTGAAGACAAGAAATCTTTTTCTTGAGAGAGACATTTTTTAACCCAAGTTCTTCAAGATCAAAATATAATTCTTGAAGTACATCTTGAAACTCATTATAGGTAGAGTTAGAATTTACCTCCTCTTTATGTTCCTCCAAAGTCATGAAGCATATGTTGGCATCCTCATTTGTGCATTCTTCTTCTATGGAGTCTTCATCACTTTCACTTTCACTCTCTTTCTCTTCATCATGATTTGTTGAAGCCTTAAAAGCTATACTTTTCTTATTTTCTTCAACTCTTTGATGATTGTTCAATCTTATCTCATGAGTCATGAGTGACCCAATGAGTTCTTCAAGTGAGAGCTTGGTGAGATCATTTGCTTCTTGAATAGCTATCACCTTTGCTTCCCATTTCTTTGGTATAGACCTCAAGATCTTCATGACTTTCTCTACTTTGGTGTAGGTCTTTCCCAAAGCTTGAAGTTCATTAACAATCACCAAAAACCTAGAAAACATCTCTATAATAGATTCAAAATCCTTCATAGAAAATAATCATGCACAAGGATGTTGATTCTAGACTCTTTAACTTGGTTGTTTCCCTCATGAGTGATTTCTAATAGTCTCCAAATTTCTTTAGCCGACTTAAATTGTCAAGCACGATTAAATTCATTTCTATCAATAGCATAATGTAAGATATAAACGGCTTTGGCATTTAATTGAACTTTCTTCTTATCAAGTTCATCCCATTCTTGCTTAGGTTTTGGAACCATGACTCCATTTTCTAATTTTGAAAGAATGTGAGGACCATCTTCAATGACATCCCATAGATCAAGATTAGTAGAGTTTAAAAACCAAGTCATTTTTGTTTTCCAATAGGAATAATCATCTCCCATAAAAAATGGAGGTCTATTGGTTTCAAAACTTTCAATATGAGATAAGCTTGATGGATTAGTCATTTCCTCTTAAACAATTAAGCCTTAAACAAGAGGCCTAGCTCTAATACCACTTGTCAGACCTCAGGCACTACCAACTTTCCTAAAAGCAATTGTTGTTAGGAAAGGTGCATACCTTAGCCTTATAGTGCATTCACCCAAGCACCTACAACGAACACAAGGAGAGTTGATGGATGTGGTCAACCCTCCAATCTACCAACAACTTGTAGGACCTCAAGCGCTGCCAACTCTCCTAAAAACCATTGCTGTTAGGAAAGGCGCATACCCTAGCCTTATAATACATTCACCCAAATGCCCACAATGAACATAAGGGGAGTTGATGGATGCGGCCAACCCTCTGCCAACAATCTCCCCCCAACGACACCCCTAAGGTTCGAAGCCATGACCTCAGCTCTGATATCACTATTTTTCCTATTTTTGTTTCGTGGATTAATGGGAGATTTGTCTCCTCTACCTAGGATTCTAGTAAGCCAATTTCAGGAAGTCTTTCTCTGCCATGTATATTAAATACCTATTTAATTTTCATTGAGATGAACATGAAGAAAAAGAAGTTTCTCTCAAAATCCTTCGTGGTATCAAAGCAAGTTTGTTCCTGACTCTTTTCTCTGGTTCAACAACTTTGAGTTAGACTATTTCTTTATGCCTAAATACAACCCAGCCATTGGAATGGCTATAGAAAAACATAGTTCAAACTCTGAAGTCACGATTCCAATTAGCCATGGAGGTACTAACAGCTTCTCTCAAAATAATGGGTGTTTGTCTATTTAGCCCCACAATCCCACGGGACACAATGAAGATGTTATGTCTGAATATGGGGTTTTTGTGATGTCCCACATCAAATAAGGGAGAAAGTTCCCAGTGCTAAATAAGTATGGGCTCTTTATAACTATGTGGACATGTTTTAAAGCCATGAAGGCCTCTTTGGGCCTAAAGCGGACAATATCTATATGACTGGGTGTGGGTCGTTACAAGCTAACCACATATTGCAAATTTGAGTATATATGTCAAGTTATATGCTAAAAAGAATGGACAAAATAAGTTGGTATTTGCTACTAAAAGTCAGAATAATAATTTTATTTTCCTTGGTGTAGAGGTAGATTCTAAGAAGAAAAAACAAATTTCAAGTCTATTTATAATCATCTATATACATAAGGAAAAAGTGCATAGATTTGGTGATATCTTTAGAATTAAACATGCTAAAAAAATAGGAAAAATATCAAAACTAGATAAGCAAAATGTTTTATAATCTTCCTAGGAATCGCTAATTTTAAAGAAATATTGGGATAATAAAATACAAATTCTAAAAGTAGGATTTTGCAGATCCATTGTTGCAAGAACTTAAGATAAAATTAATGGATATATATCAGTATGAATGAACAAACTAAAAATATTAGCATGAATTAGAAATTTAAAGTAATTTTCATCAAATATTTCTCAAAATAATTTCATAATAGATTAAAACTAATCTAATTAAATAATCAACCAAAGACCCATAACAAATTAGGTAAATGTTACAATGAATTTATTTTTTAAGAAATTGAAATTTATACTTAGTTCTTACTATCAAAATCATACATGTTAACTATTTTGATTTTTTTTTTTTTTTTTAATAATCAAACAAGCAATCCTATTAAGAAAAGAAAATAAAAAATAAGTCATAATATTGAGAAGATGGTTGTGAAGTTACTGATCAACAAAAATTTTGGAGCACATAAGAGATTTGAGAACCTTGAGAAACTTTAAAGAAGAGTTAGGAGCTTTACAAAGAGAACATCAAGTTGTGGATGAAATAAGTAAGGGATGAAACTCTACGGTTTTGTTATATAAGATAAGATTTTATAGGATATGACCAACAAAATTTTTGAAGCACATAAGAGATTTGAGGACTTGGAGAAGCTTTGAAGAAAAGTTAGGAGCTTCATGAAGAGAGCTTCACACTAAGGATGGAATGAGGGAGCGGTGCAATTCTAGGGTTTTGTGATATTAGATAGGCTTTGATAAGATACGATCAAGACAATTTTTGGAGGACATAAGAGATGTGAGAACTTGGAGAAGCTTTGAAGAAGGGTTAAGAGCTTCCCAAAGAGAGCTTCACACAAAGGATGAAATGAGTGAGGGATGCAATTCTTGGGTTTTGTGATATAAGATAGGCTTTTATAGGAGAATTTTACATTTGCTTCCAAATGAATACAAATGAGTAATAAGTATAGGTTTGAGTCAACATTAATGTCCAACTAGTTTTTTTTTTTTTTTTTTCCTTTTCTTTTCTCATTGCTTGATTTAAATTTAAATTTTAAAATGAGATTTGAATGAATTATTAAAAAGAAAAATCATCGAGAAATTTGAATTTGATCATTTTGGGGTATATAGAAGAATTTCATTTTACAATTATATTTTATTAGTATATTAAAACTTGCATCTTAAACTTACATGTTATATGTATGACATATAACCTTTCTTTTTTTCTTTTTTTTTTTCTTTTTTTTTTTAGCTTAGAGTTATATATTTTATATAAAAAATCTCATTTTAAACTTTTTATTTTCTTTATATATTTTAATATTTAAAAAAAAAAAAAAAAAAAAAAAAAGGTAGTGCAAACGAGCAATTTTACATTGTTGTTTGAAAACGTCTCCTTGACTGCATCTCATATTTCTTTTGTTGTTTTGTAAGATGCATCATTCTTCACCGAGGTTGTCTGTAATCCTCTTTGCCTCTTCCACATATGTGCATCATTATTGATTGAGACCATTGGAGATAATTCTTGTCATTTAATTTGTGGACAGTAATGTGGTGAATGGAATTTTTAGAACCACTATTAGCACTGGAATTAACAAGAGAAGAATTGAAGATCACATCTGAAGAGCTTGTTGGACGTTCGCTAGTCATTATAGTTTTCACCATGTTTAAGTTCAGATCATGGTCTATGATACCATATTGAATTTGGAAGATAAACTGAATGATACTTTATTTTAAAAAATTGGTTTACATTCGAAACTTAAATCAATGAAGCAATCCCTAAATTTAGCAACTAACCAACCTACAGAATATTATCTGACATTCTCTTTAATTCAAACTAGAGATAAAACCAATTTTAAACACATTAGGGCTTAATTTAGTTTGCAATCCCTAAATTTAGCAACTAACCAAACTACAAAATATTATTTTAAATTCAAACTCCTAAAAATCTTACAATTTCAACACATACGGTACTAAAGTGCAATTGACTCCTTATAGTGGGATGTTGAGTCAACTTCAAAATTAGATTCTAAGGGAGCCAGTACTGTCCTATGGGTCCTAGCAGTCCTCGCTTGAGCTCATATTCTTTGATGGTATAGTTTATAAGGGTTGGATGAATTTTTAATTCACTTATGTGCATAAAGACATTTTGGTAATTACGCAAGGTTGCATAAGGGTAAGTGAATGATATCTCTAGACTAGGTTAGTTGATTAATTGGAGCCATGTTGTGTTAATCAATCAATTAACAACCTTTTTGGGCTAAATTAAGTGACCTAAGCCCATGGTGGGCTCAAGCCACTTAAGCCTAATAAGAAGCTTATAAATATCCCTTTAGAGGTTAGGGTTTCTAGTTTAGTCTTATCATTCTCTCCCTCTAGTCTAGAAAGAGGACCCTAGCCTCCAAACCTGAGATCTCCACCATTTTAGTGCCTAGACTCACAGAGGAGTCATCGGGTGGAAGATCATGGTGTTTACGAAATCTACTATGGCTTTAAAGTTTTATACACCAACAAGAATCAATTCAGGAACATTTGGATCACAGGAATGACACTTTCTCTAGATATTTGATATTATTATTAGTTTTTGAATCCATATTTTTCCATTACGATAGTTGTAGAGAAGCTTAGGCTTAGGAATTGAATAATTCGGGATTTTCCAACAAAAGATTTGTCCACTTAACTATTTAATAAATTTTTTATTAAATATTAGCAATGAAGTCAAAGATGCCATCATCATGAAATGAATGAAGGCCATACATGATGGAATGAAATTATATGCTAACATGAATGTTGGTAAAACTTCAGCCTTTTAGATTAAGTAGAATGATTCATTTTTCATTATTTATTTATTTATTTATTTATTTATTTATTTATTTATTTATTTTTATTTTTTTTGAGTTGAAGTTTTGGCAATATGTATTTCAAGGTAGAATTCATTCCTTATCATTAAATTCAATTGTTTATCTTTATGATAGCTTCTCTGTTACATAGCACTATGATAAAATACAATTTGATACTTATTCATAGGTGCTCCAATGAATATGATGTTGAAACTTTTAGCAACTAGTAAGATTTCTTTATTCCTTCAAATAGATGTAATTTGATGAACACAATGATTTTTTTTATCATGTAAATATGCCATAGGTGCTCCAAATGAGCTTAATTTCTTTGTCCTTATAATACTTAAGTGGTCATGTTGGTTTATGATCATGTTATATATGTTTAAGAACTAAATGTATCATCACCAATTTATGGTTTCAATTTGTTTTCATCCTCATAGACATTGACTCTTGAGCTTATTGTACTTAGATAACTATCATAGTAGAGTGGTATCTAGATTAAAGGTAGACCTCAATAACATACAATATTAGTAAGATGAAGTTAGTGCATGTCTTCGCATTTCCTAGAAGTAACACTACCTGAAATGAATTTGTAATTACACTCCTTGACTACTATCATGAAATTTAAAATAAGCTAATCAATTCATTTGTGCAACTATGAAATGCAAACCTAAAAAACTTTGGGATAACCCATATGATAACAATTGGACAATCAAAACTCCTAAAAACTTAAACTTGTAAGATTTGGGCCCATAATGTGTATTTTGAACTCCAACACCCTCCCTCACATGGGTTCTCATAACTGCATGTGGAGAGACACATAGGCACATACAAACCACAAATAACCTCCTTTTTGTTAAATAGATCATAAATGAGGCTCTAATATTATGTTGAACAACCAATTTTCCTAAAAACTTAAACTTATAGGATTTTGACCCACAATGTATATCATGCACTCTAACAATAACTATTCAAGGAATCCCACAATAATCCCACAATAAAACTAATAATAAAATTAGAATGCTCCTTCAAATTCATTAGTAGTACTTGAAGTTCACATGTGTCCATGGTAGATTCATCTAACACTTATTGTTTAATTACTGAACACAATTAATGTCATATGTATACCAACCCATAAAAGATTCACCCATTCATATCATATATATTCATACCAAGATATGCATTCTCATCAAGATTTATATACTAAACTAAATTCTATATATCTTTAAACAAGCCAAAAGAATTCATGCCTTAAGGAACCTTCGCCTTACTAGACGAGAACTGGCTAAACAAAGAGAATATGAAAGCTTCTATAAATAAAAGCAAGATATCATAAATAAGGTAAATGCAAGGAAATAAATGAAAACAAGATTACACTAAAATAAAGCTAAACTCTAAACTAAGTTGAGCTAAAACATAGAGGAAATGAAAAAGGAAACTAAATCCTAAAGATAAAATGGAAAAGAACCTCCAAAAGTGAGGAGAAGCCTAAATCTCTAGCTACAAAAATATATATATATATTTATACCCTTAACATGAGCCAACCATCCCTCGTATGTGTCTATTGGGAAGTGTCCTAAATTCCTATTAGTATATATTATTTTTTGTAAAAAAATATTATATAGAATATTTCTTAAGTGATTTAATTAGATTCTTTATAGAATAAGGAAAGTTAGTAGGAATATACCTCTAAATATTCTAGGTCACAAGGGAAAAAAGTTATGAGATAGAGATAGGCTTCTAAAGACTATGTTATAGATAGAGATGTGAGAAAAAATAAGAGATATTTGGTAGAGTAAGGGGGCTCGCGGTTCAGGGTGTAGATATAAGGAGTGGGGAAACATAAGATTTTTGGGACCTAAAAGTTGCATTTGGTTTCTATTCTTTTTAATATTATACCATAGTGGAATCATCCCTCTCATCCATGGATGTACGCATGGTTGAACAAACTATGTTAAAACCTTGTTTATCTTTATGTGTGCATTGTTTGATCTTTGTTCTTAAACTAATATGTTTGCATTAAAGGTTTCATTGGCATAACAAGTGGTATCAAAGCCCAGGTCCAGATTTTTGAAAGAGCCAAAGAAACCATAGTACACAAATGGAAAAGGAATTTTTAGTCGAAGGTAAATATTGTTCTCATTTGAATGTGATACAACAAGCATAGGGATCATGGAGCATAATAACACTATGGTGTACAAAGGGAACCATGACGTACAAATGAAGAGACTGCAATGCACACAAGAGCACAATGCCCACAAGATCAAGGCGATGCCCACAAGAGGGCAATGCCCACAAGAGCATGTATCATGGAAAGATAGAACATTGACGTGATGGGACTTGATCTAAGGTGGAGATTATTAGAAGGGGTCTCAAATTCCTAATTATTATATATTCCTTTTTGTAAAGAACATTGTATAGAATATTTAATTTTATAAGTGATTGTAATTAAATTCTTTATACAATAAAGAAAGTTAATAGAAATATTACTATAAATATTCTAGGTCATATGGGGAAAAAGTTGTAAAACAAAGATGAGAAGATTATATGTGGTAGATAAAGATATAAGAAATAATAAGAGACAGTCATTAGAACGAAGGACTCATGGTTCAGGGGTAGATATAAGGTAAACAATAATTGTTTTTTATTTTGTCCTTTATAATATTATCTATACTATAATGGAATTATCTCTATCATACATAGTTGTAGACATGATTAGTTGAATTACATTAAAACCTTATTTACTTTTATGTGTGTATTAATTGCTAACATGTTTACATTAAAGCTTCTGGTGGTACAAAAGTGTTATCGTCTCAACAACTAGAAAAATAGTCCAACAGTTGGAATTCTGTCAAGCCTGCCTTGGTGGATTCCAAAGCAGATATTCTCTTTAGCATTTTCCAGAAAGCATGTACATACTCGAATGAAAAGGGAACATCAAAAACACAGGAAACACAACAAAATGTGGAGCAAGCAAAGTTAGCTCCAAAACACACTCAAATAGTATGGATGGTGTAGGGACCCCTCCCCCTGGTGACACGTGGCACGCATTTCTATCCGGATCAACTACATCCAGATCTCCCCTAAGAGTACACGTGGCACGCTTCTCTTATCTGGACTCCTTCAGAGAGAAGCACACGACACTCACAAGCGCCACATCCGGGCCACCGCCATATCCTATCCGGATATGTTTGTTCGGATTGTTGACCAAAGAAAGCATGCCTTGCTACGTCATTCTGACATCCTGTCGCAGCCCACATTCCGACGCCTGCAGAGTGAAAGGACAGGAATGATAGCAAGTCACATCCCACGATCTCTGACAGCCGCCTGTAGGGCGAGGATGTCCCTGCCACCACCTAGGGGCATCATGATAAACCAAAAAGTCTTCCATCATTAAAGGAGGAGAGAGAACTTCTGTCACTATATATATAAACCTTCGCACAAGGAAGAAGGTAAGCTTATTATACCTAGTAAAAGGCCGACTGTGCTAGCTTCTCATTCTCTCCATAACCATGGCTAACAAACTCATCGGAGGGTGTGTCCGGACACCCGGTCCGGGCATCTTTTGCAAGCACAACTGAACAAGAACTCAGTATTGGTTGAGATCGTGCTTCCATCTGGCAGCAACGTGGATCACAGGGACGCGAGGCCTCAACATTGGCGTTGTCTGTGGGAATACTTTCGCTCCTTCAGTCACCGGCAAAGATGGCCACACCTTCCAGAAGCCATTCATCTGTTAGAGGAGAGGAAGATAACTCTGAATGACGCGAAGCCATCGAAAGAAGACAGTTAGCAAGTAAGCGACAACTGCAAGCTCTCCTCCAAGAGACGACAAGATTAAGAGAGGAAAACGCAATATTGTGTATACAGGCATCATCGACGGGACCTCCCCGTCGCCAACATTCAAGAGGCCAAGTAGCCAACTCAAGGCCTCACCCAAAATCGATATACCCCGGAACAGTGGGACCAGTCCCTGAAACACGCAACGCTGGGCCACATGAGCCACACACCCCCATGCCTCGAGCTCCCCGTGAGGAAAGCTCAGACTCTACTCGTTTCTCGTCTAAAAGACAACGTGACAGAAGACCCCAGTTTTCGGGCGCGATGCGTGCAAGACTGGGCCCATAGGAGCCTGGCAGGCCAAGCCCGCCAATAACCACCACATAGGGAATGCACCATGATCCTACGGTCACCCCCATGCCACATAACGTTCTCCTGCACCGTGACCCCTTGGTCGCCCCTATGGTGCAGAATGTTCCCCCGCACCAAGCGGTACGACAAGCTGGGAGAAATCTCCCAAACGAGCCACCCATTGGCTCCATCAGTAAAAGGCTGGACGACATGCTCTCCACGCCCTTTTGCTCTCACATCATTCATTACGAGCCCCCGAGGGGATTCCTCGTACCCAAATTCTCCACGTACGATGGGTCCAACGACCCCTTCGATCATATCATGCATTATCGACAGCTCATGACTCTCGATATAGGCAACGACGCATTACTATGCAAAGTATTCCCTGCCAGCCTACAAGGGCAGGCCCTCTCGTGGTTTCACCGCCTACCTCCCAACTCTGTTGATAACTTCAGGGACCTATCGGAAGTCTTCGTGGGACAATACCTATGCTCCGCTTGGCATAAGCAGAACATCAGCACTCTGCAGAACATAAAAATGAAGGACAATGAGTCCTTGAGGGAATTCGTGAAGCGGTTTGGTCAGGCCGTCTTGCAGGTGGAGGCCTACAGTATGGATGCTATCCTACAAATCTTCAAGCGAAGCATCTGTCCAGGCACCCCATTTTTCGAATCACTAGCTAAAAAACCTCCCACGACGATGGATGACTTATTCCGGCGTGCCAACAAATACTCAATGCTCGAAGACGACGTACGAGCAACCACCCAGCAGCAAGTCTTGGTTGCCGGACAGGCATCCAAAAGTAGTGCGGAGAGAAATGCCAAACACCCAGACAAGCCAAGGCCATCCGATCGCAGGCAGGAAGGGCCAAGTCGCCCGGAAATGCCGCCCCTCACACCCCTTTCCATATCCTATGAGAAGCTTCTTCCTATGATCCAAGGTATGTCCGATTTCAGGTGGCTTAGACCCCTCGGAACGGATCCATCCAGAAGGGATCGTACTAAAAAATGCGCCTACCACAAGGAGCATGGCCATACAACGGAGACATGCAGAAGCCTCCAGTATTTGGTGGAAAGGCTTATAAAGGCGGGGCATTTGAGGCAATACCTCCGCTCGGACGCCGGAGGAGGAGACGCTTCCCGGAATCATAACTCTGGAACCCCCACGGTTCCAGCCGCCCCCAAAGCCGTCATAAACTATATCAATGGAGGCCCATCGGACGAGGAGCATGACTCCAAACGAAAAAGACAGAAATTGTTGCGGGAAGCAATGGTGCGCGAGCGTGTCAACTCCATCCCGCCTGGGATAATAGGGGGGGGGGGCCTCGCCCCATAGACGAAACAATCATTTTCCCACCAGCAGAACCCACACGGATATTGCGGCCGCACCGCGATGCCCTCATTCTATCCTTAGGGATGGACAAGTTCGACGTAAGATGCATCTTAATTGACCCAGGCAGCTCAGTCGATCTGATGCAAGCATCGGTGATAAGCCACATAGGACACAATTTAGTTGGTCTTGAAAATCGTGGGCGAATCTTGTCCGGGTTCAACAGGGCATCAACTATTTCCTTGGGAGACATTGTGCTGCCAGTCCAAGCTGGCCCAGTCACTCTCAACGTTCAGTTTTTGGTGGTACAGGATTTATCACCCTTCAACGTTATCTTGGGACGCACATGGCTACACTACATGAAAGCCATCCCCTCCACGTATCATCAGATGGTCAGCTTTCTTACCGAGGATGGGCAAATCGACCTGTACGGTAGCCAGTTAGCCGCTCGCCAATACTACCAGATAGCAAGAGAAGCCAGGACCAGTCAGGAGGATAAGCCCCACCCTGAGCCCACTCATACACTTGATCAATAGCAATCACTGTGTCCGACGGACAGAGATCCCCCGGTAGCAGATCCCTTACAAACAATCCAAATCTCGAAAGAGGATGCTCACCTTACTCATATCAGTTCCCTCCTAACACCTGAAAAGACCCAGAACATCCAAGACGCCCTCCGACAAAACCATGACGTTTTCGCATGGGCGCATTCTGATATGAAAGGAATTCACCCCTCCATCGCCTCTCATAGGCTTAACGTCTTTCCAACAACAAAACCCGTCCGGCAGAGGGTTAGACGTTTTCACCCGGACAGGCAAAAGATTATCCGGGATGAGGTTGACAAGTTGATGGAAGCCGGATTCATCAGAGAGGTGGAATATCCGGACTGGTTGGCGAATGTAGTAGTGGTACCCAAAAAGGAAGGCAAATGGTGGGTGTGCGTCGACTACACCAACCTCAATAAGGCATGCCCAAAAGACAGTTTCCCCCTACCACACATAGATCAAATTGTGGACTCCACTGCTGGACAAGGGATGCTCTCCTTCCTAGACGCCTTCTCAGGATACCACCAAATTCCCATGGCTCCGGCTGACGAAGAAAAGACAGCCTTCATAACGCCACACGGACTTTATTGTTACAAAGTCATACCGTTTGGCCTCAAGAACGCAGGCGCCACTTATCAAAGACTGATGACAAAGATCTTCAAACCTCTGGTTGGCCGCACAGTTGAGGTGTATATTGATGACATCATTGTCAAAAGCAAAACACGAGAGGAGCATACCCTCCACTTGCAAGAAGAAGTCTTCCACCTCTTAAGGAAGTATGGCATGAAGCTGAACCCTTCTAAATGCGCCTTCGGCATAAGTGCTGGCAGATTCCTGGGATTCATGATCAGCCAAAGGGGGATAGAGGTTAGCCCGGATCAAGTAAAGGCAGTCATGGAGACACCACCCCCCAGAAATAAAAAAGAATTACAGCACCTCACAGGCAAACTCGTCGCGCTAGGACGCTTTATAGCCCGCTTCACTGATGGACTATGACCCTTCTTTTTGGCAATACGAAAAGCTGGAGCAAGTGGGTGGACGGACAACTGTCAAAATGCCTTCGAAAAAATTAAACACTGCCTCATGCAACCACCCATTCTAAGCAGCCCCCTCTCTGGAGAAAAGTTGTATATGTACTTGGCTGTATTAGAGTGGGCAGTGAGCGCTGTTCTATTCCGCTGCCCCTCACCCAAAGAACAGAAACCTATTTATTACGTTAACAAAGCGTTGGCGGACGTAGAAACAAGATATTCGAAGGTGGAGCTAACGGCCTTGTCACTTCGAAGTGCCGCCCAGAAGCTTCGCCCTTACTTCCAAGCCCACCCGGTGGTCATGCTAACCGACCAACCCCTTCGCAACATACTGCACAAGCCGGACCTAACCGAAAGAATGCTTCAATGGGCCATAGAGTTGAGCGAATTTGGAATCAAGTTCCAACCCAGGCTGTCCATGAAAGGCCAAGTGATGGCTGACTTCGTGCTCGAGTATTCCCGAAAGCCTATCCGGCACGAAGAACCAAGTGAAAAAGAATGGTGGACTTTGCGGGTTGATGGAGCCTCCCGATCATCCGGATCCAAAGTAGGGCTCCTGCTGCAATCACCAACAGGAGAACATCTGGAGCAAGCTATCCGACTTGGATTCCCCGCCTCCAACAATGAAGCAGAGTATGAGGCCATCCTATCCGGATTGGACCTCGCCCTGGCTCTATCCGTCTCTAAGCTCTGAGTCTATAGTGATTCTCAACTTGTGGTAAGCCACATCCAGAAGGAATACGAGGCTAAGGATGAGCGCATGGCGCGATACTTGGCCAAAGTAAGGGACACCTTACAGCGCTTCACCGAATGGACGATCGAAAAAATTAAGCGGACTGAAAATGGTCGCGCAGACGCTCTGGCTGGCATAGCTGCCTCCCTCCCCATCAAAGAAGCCATATTATTGCCTGTGCATGTGCAACCCAACCCCGCAGTCGCAGAAGCCTCCACTTGTAATACCATCGAAGCAAACCAACCAGACGACAAAAGCTGGATGGAAGTCATCATAGGATATCTCCAGACAGGCGTTCTTCCCAAAGAACCCAAGCAGGCACACAAGATCCGGGTGCAAGCCACCCGCTTCACCCTGATTGGGGGGCACCTGTATAAGCGATCCTTTACAGGTCCCTACCTTAGATGCCTAAACAACTCAGAGGTCCTATATGTATTAGCTGAGTTGCATGAGGGGATATGTGGAAATCATGCCGGCGGTCGATCCCTGGCGCATAGGGCCCATTCGCAAGGGTATTATTGGCCCACGATGAAAAAGGATGCAGCAGCTTATGTCAAAAGATGTGACAAGTGTCAAAGGCATGCTCCCATTCCACATATACCGTCGGAGACATTGAAACCCATTTCAGGCCCCTAGCCCTTCGCGCAGTGGGGCATGGACATAGTAGGACCCCTACCAGCCGCAGCTGCCCAGAAAAAATTCCTACTTGTCGCCACGGTTTACTTCACTAAATGGGTGGAAGCTGAAGCATACGCTAGCATCAAAGACAAATATGTCACCAAATTCGTATGGAAGAACATCATTTGCCGCTTTGGAATTCCCCAAACCATAATAGTTGACAATGGTCCACAGTTTGATAGCAAAGTTTTCCAGAATTTCTGCTCGGAACTAAACATCCGGAATTCATACTCCACGCCACGCTATCCTCAAAGTAATGGGCAAGCAGAGGCCACAAACAAGACCCTGATAACTGCCTTAAAAAAGAGGCTCGAGCAAGCCAAAGGAAAGTGGGTGGAAGAGCTACCCGGCGTCCTGTAGGCCTATTGAACCACACCCGGACGTCCAACAGGCAACACTCCCTTCGCCCTCGCATACGGTATGGACGCTGTTATTCCTACTGAAATAGGGTTACCCACTATCCGGACCGAAGCAGAACAACAGGATGATTCGAATGTGGAAATAGGAAGAAATTTGGACTGGGCGGACGAAACGAGAGAGACCGCATCCATCCGGATGGCTGACTATCAACAAAGAGCAGCTGCCCACTACAATCGCAAAGCAAGACCCAGAAGCTTTAAAAATGGCACACTGGTACTTAGAAAAGTTTTTGAGAATACTGCTGAAGCAGGAGCAGACAAATTCCAAGCCAACTGGGAAGACCCCTATATAGTATCTAAGGCAAGTGAAAGTGGAGCCTATCATCTACAAAAGCCAGACGGAACCCCGTTGCTCCGACCATGGAATGTATCTAATCTAAAGCAGTATTATCAATGAAAGAGAGATAGAAACACAATGTCAAAAACATATATGTTTTATTGATACTTGTGAAATTACATACAAAGGCTCTCCGGACTACAAAGTACAAAGAGGAATCGCAGTAAAATTTACAAAAAGAAAAATCCCTCATTGGCTAGGCTTGCTGCGCAGCTTGTCTTCCTCACCCGGGGGAATCGAAGGGACGTCCCGTTTGATACCATGTTTCTTCATACAGCAGCGATAGCCGAAGAAGAACATTTCATCTACCTGCCTCTAGTAGTCCGCTTCAAATTCCTCCCTTTGCGCAGCAAACTCAGTCTCCAACTCTTTCTTTTGTGTTGACAAGCGTGACTGCAGATCCTCTCTTTGTTTTTTCTTGATAGACACCTCGGTCCGGAGATGCCTCACCTCTCCCCTTAGTTGGTCCATCTCACCCTCCACCTCATGCAGGCGGGCGTCTGTGGATTCCTCCCGGCTCTTCGCCTCAGCAAGATCCATCCGGAGAGCCTCGTTGTCCTCCTGACACTTCTCCAACGCTTCAGCATTTTCCTCAGAAGCTCTCTGGGCGGCGGATAGGCTGGTTTCGGCCTGCTACAGTCTTAAGCGCAATTTCTTTTCGCTGTTCATGCGCTGCGAGACGAAGGCCTTCATGTGATCAGAAACCCGCAGCAGGTTCATAAAGAGATCATGTTGTTGAACCATGCCGCGGATCCCGCTCACCAGCTGCAACAAAACAACAGCAAATTCAACTATCGTCATGTGAAAAACACACTAGCATGGTAAGAAAAGACAAAGGAAGAAAAGTCATACCATCTCCGCCGATTCAAACATCTTCGCTAAAGGCACAGCTACATCTGAGCCGGATGGAATCCGTTTCAACATTTCTTCCAACCTCGCGTGGCTAGAAATGCTAGCGGAGATGCAAGCTGCATCATCAACAGGACTCCCTCCTGACGAGGCGGACGGGAACGACTCCTCCCCCAGATCCGGAGCCCCATCGTGCACGGCCGCCTGGACCTCTTCGGGTGAATCCTCATCCAAGACCACCACCGGGGCGGGTGGGTTCCCTTCTACCATCTCCGTCTCGCTACCCTCCGGGTGATCTTCCCGGACGGATGAGCAGCTAACTTCAATGGTCTCCAGAAGGCGATCCTGAATCCGCCCGAAGAGGCCAGCCTTCAAGTCGCGAGCCGGACGAGACCTCCTTGTAGCAGGCCCCTTCACTGGTACAATAGCAAGGGAGCTTTGCTCACAAGGAGGCACACCCTGACATTCAACCGCCGTTTCTTTCGTTGGAGGCAGCATTTCAGCGACAAAGGCCCCGGCTGCATCCACCTCCTACTGGGGAGTGCCAGGCTGGTTCACTGAGTCCGCTTCCTCAGCTAAAAAGGCCAGCCGTCTAACCGCTGGCATTGAAGGCCCGGATCCCTGCAGACATGCGAGACGTCCGGAGCCGCTTGAAACAGATGGCAAGGGGAGGGGATCCGGCGTTCTTATTATTACTTCCTTTTCATAAGCTACAGCTGGTTTTACCACTTCCTTTTCAGGAGATGGAAGCTTTATTTCTTTCCCCTTGTTAAGGGGCTGCTTCTTCTTCTTCTTTGCTGGGGCACCAGCAGTAGAAGTGGACGTGGCGCGTTTCTTCCCGGGAGTCTTGCGTAGCTTTCCTTCTTTTCTTTTTTCCTCCCGTTCCTTGAGACGGGCTTTGCGTGCCTGGGCGTCTGCCTTTTGCGCCTCCTTATAGAGCGGGAGATCCTTGAGAACAAAGTGTTCTTCGGATACCACTTTTTTGGGCAGCCGCCTCGGAAGTATGTTCAGAACAAACGGCTGGGGCTCCTGGATAACCGTGCGGAGATTCTGCGTGGAGAGAAGTGTTTCACAACTTCTCTCAGCCACCGCAATCTCAAAAAGCCTGTTCAACCGGTTGAACGAGGCTTTCTCCACCCATTCCACCAGCTTCCCCCTTTGATCCTTGCCTACATCCAAGAAAGCAAAGCATATCAGCTGCCTGACAATGCTGATCTAATTCGCAACAAAAGCAGACAGGGAGTAACTTATTCATACCTGGGATCTGAAACGAGTAGTTGGGAGCAAACAGCATGTCCGGATGCGCCGTCAAGCCCGCCCAGAGGCCCTTGACCAACACGCTTCCCTGGGCAGCCCCTTTGGTCGAATCCGGAAGGCTAGTCACCATCTACAGGGACGGCAGACTGACGACGAAGCTGAAGATGTCATTCTTCGCCTTCTTGATGGTGTAGATGAAGAGGACCTCCAGCAGCGTCAAGTCCAAATTGAACAGCACGTTCAGGACGCTGCACCCCATCAACACCCGGACCATGTTCGGATGGACATAAGCAGGTGGAATCTGAGTGACATGGAGAAACTCCTTGAACATAGACGGAAGGGGGAACCAGAGCCCAGCGTTGAATTGTTCTTTGGTGAAGAAAATAGACCCGTCCTCAGCTTTATCGGTCGGCACAGCCTCTCCATCCATAAGCTCAACGAACACTCCATTGGGGATGCAGAAGCGTTCGCGAAACTCCTTCGTATCCAGTTTTTCAATGGATTTCTCCGCCTAAGCATCTCCGGACGAACCAGATGAGGTAACTTCCTGATTTGCAGACATTTTTAGGATAGCGTTGAAGCAAGACCTGCATGAAAGAATACTAACAGTCAGAAAACTGCAACCCATCCCAAACCATAGTCAAATACTTCCCGAAAAAGCCCTAGAAACTGGTATTAACCCCCAATCACAAGCAACTTGCCCAAGCAAACCACAAGCAACCGCAAAGCCAATGCAAACAACAGAATACAACAAATGAGAACGTACCGAAGGTAGACTAGCGAAAAAAGGATGAACTCCACGGCACAATCACCGTCACGGCACGAACCTCGATAGCAAAGACTTTAGAAACTCACTCACGGGCGAAGATACGTAAATGGCTGAGAAGAAAGCACTAACAGTCGAAAATGCAGAAGACAAAATGCAAAAAGGAAAGATTCAATCCACTATTTAAATGAGAGACAATCTCTTGGAATTCTAACCGCTCAGCTACGCTATCACCGAAACGACATGCCGCCTTGGAATTCCTAGAGACGGCGGCTCATCATAATTGCTTTTCTGTCTCTTCGCCCCCGCGCACCACGTGGCCCAATGAGCGAACGAGGAAGCCTCAGTTTTCAAAAACAAGTAGTCATTTTTAACCCGCCCATTTTTGCCCGGGCAAAATAGGCAAGTTAAAAGGGGGGCATTGTAGGGACCCCTCCCCCTAGTGACACGTGGCACGCATTTCTATCCGGATCAACTACATCCGGAACTCCACCGAGTACACGTGGCACGCTTCTCTTATCCGGACACCTTCAGAGAGAAGCACACTACACTCACAAGCGCCACATCCGGGCCACCGCCATATCCTATCCGGATATGTTTGTTCGGATTGTTGACCAAAGAAAGCATGCCTTGCTACGTCATTCTGACATCCTGTCGCAGCCCACATTCCGACGCCTGTAGAGTGAAAGGACAGGAATGATAGCAAGTCACATCCCACGATCTCTGACAGCCGCCTGTAGGGCGAGGATGTCCCTGCCACCACCTAGGGGCATCATGATAAACCAAAAAGTCTTCCATCATTAAAGGAGGAGAGAGAACTTCTGTCACTATATATATAAACCTTCGCACAAGGAAGAAGGTAAGCTTATTATACCTAGTAAAAGGCCGACTGTGCTAGCTTCTCATTCTCTTCATAACCATGGCTAACAAACTCATCGGAGGGTGTGTCCGGACACCCGGTCCAGGCATCTTTTGCAAGCACAATTGAACAAGAACTCAGTATTGGTTGAGATCGTGCGTCCATCTGGCAGCAACGTGGATCACAGGGACGCGAGGCCTCAACAGATGGGGAACAATTTTTTATACTAATCACCATAATTACATTGAATGTAGCCCATTGAGGAAGTCATTGCCTCCATGTTATGTCATTTACGGCATATTTGGGACACTAGGATGAAAAACTGATTTGATTTCTCTTTCATTACCATGCTTGACATTTGTACTAGAAATAAAAAATACGAACAAAAAATTCACTCTTAAAAACTAAAACTCACATTTTTCTTTTTCATATGATATTTTGATTCACCTTTCTCCTTATTTCCATCTCTATCCCCATGTATAATTGCTCCCTCCGGACATGCCCACCGACCATGCCTTAGTTCCAACTTCCAAGTGAGTACAAGGTGGCAGCACATAAGCCCTTGCCTCTGCATTGCAGCTGATAAAGGGCTGACAGCTACAGTAATTGTGAATGTATGGTTTCCAATGCCATGCATAAGGATGTAGCTTTAGCCAAGGCATAAGAAAAATGGAGATGGAAATCCTAATGATTAAAAATCATATGCTTTATTAATGTTAAATAGTTATACAACGCCACGTGGAGTACATGTTTGTTACAATTAACACTAGAAAAGCTCATATCACTTGGCCATTTGTTCATCACTTCCATACCCAACCACCATTTTTCTTCATAATCTTTCATATAAGACTCCACCAAGTTCTTATTTATAATAAGCAACATCCAAATTTATAAAGGTTCAGCAGGCATTGTTGGGAGTCGGATCCTGCAAACCGCATACCATATTTGCTGGGACTGCAATGTCTATCATCTTTGGGTAGGCCAGATTAAGATCTGTGGGGAAAATCAATTTACTCTTGTTAATAATCTTATATGACGTTCTGGAACTGCAAAATTCTCGTAGGAGTCACACTGATTTCCAGTGTCCAAGGAACAATTTCTACTTACTTGCCATGATGTTCTTGAATGTTTCCTGCAAAAATAAAGGCATCCAGAAATGCAAATGAGTAGAAATCAATTTCTTAATTTAATAGGATATCAACCAAAGGATTTCATGACCAAATTTTCTTTTTAAAAAATGCATAGCCAAACTGGAGAATCACCTCATCCTTTGTTAAGCGAGGATTGTAGAGCATCTCCTCCCCCACGGTACTCACCTGAAAATCAATGTATTCATATAAGCATATCCATGTAAGTATCCTAGAAATAAGAGGAATGTGGAGTTCACTTACAGTGAAACCTCTGTAGTCATGAGCAGGATATATCAATGCATCCTTCGGTAATGTGAATATCTGGATCAATTTTAAAATATTAAAGCAATGGCAGGTAGAATAAAGCTAAAAGATTTTTGCATTTTTTTTTTTTTTCTCTTTTCTGTTTCTCACTTATTTACAACATTAACAAATGACTGAGCATGATGTATCCTTGCCTGTGAATGCACTGACTTGTAGAGGGTCTCTGAACTTCCTCCCTGCAAAAAAATTACTGATGTTAAACCTTACTGCATACCATTCATTCCTTCCTATCAAGCACAAAGGGTATACCAGAAGAGCAACCCAAAAACTCCAGACGCTCCCAAATCAAAAGGATTAGCACATTAAAAAATCCATGCCTTCAAAACCAGAAACATTATAGTTTTAAAAAGAAAACAATTTTTAACATTCTAGATCGAAGTTCATAAAACTAAATGAAACTTAAAATTTAGAAATGCAGAACCAGATAAGAAAATTCTCAGGCCTTCCTCAAATTTAAGCTTCTAGTAAAACAAGGGAAAGAACATCTAATAACTATAATAAAAACCCACAACTGATTAGTCGAATACCTACGAGCTTCATCACCAAACACCCCCAATCTGTGAAATTTCGTAAAAATACCCGTAAGTGTGGAATTTTAAGATATTTTCATATATATTGAGGACAGAACAAGTAGGTACAATGATATCCCACAACAAATGATCTGTTATTAGGCATACTCCATGGTGGGATGCATCTCCCGCCAGTGAAACCCACATGAATTGCTGGATTATCTGACTGCCATATTCATCAGCCAGAAATTGCAACTTATAAATATAATTTACATTTTAAAAATTTTTCATGATTTAATACACAACTTCTATCAGATGTATTTGAACTCTGCAACACCAGAAACCTGTCAAATTGTTCACATTGCACCCAATTGTGCAAGAAGCAAATTGTTTTCTTTGCAAGTGTTGAACAAATCTTATAAGAACTATACCTGGAAATCTGTCCTTCCACAGCCTCGTATCAATACCGCATCTCCTGTGAAGGCCATCCTCGGTTGAGGTTGTTCAGGTCCATCTCCTGTAACATAGGTAATACAACCTACTGTATGTCCAGGAGTAGCTCGAACCTGCAATAAATACAGGGAAGCCAGAGGTGGAGAACACTAGATTTCTTAGCCACAAAATCCAACCACACATACATAAAGACATATTGAGAGAGAAACACAATATATATATACATTGATTAAAGCAAATTAGACTATGAACCACAGTAATAGTGTCACTCTGGTCACACTCAATCTGAATAGGCCAAAAAATTCTCTCTCCACATCATCCTTGTTTACTATTTATATCTCCTGGTTGATTAGCAAAATTGTTCTTCAACAACACAAGGCATGTATAACATCTTTATTAGTATAGGAGACTGCTAATATGGCCCAAGTCAACAGAATGATTAGATGGAATGCACATACAACTTAACTATATGTATGCATTAATTATTAGAACTACAAAATATGTATGATGCCACTATGGATGTGAGAATGGTTGATTTTAAAGTATTCACATCTCATGTAATTGAGAAACCCAGCAACGAGGACTTCCCATATTCTATATAGACTCAACAAAATCCCAAACCATAACCAAAAGTGCTACTGTCCAGATACCAAACAAGCCAAATTTGTAGACTTCCAAAACACCCCCATGTGAATTATAGAATTCCATTACAAACAAAATCCCAAATAAAACTTAATTTTCTCCTTTCTTGTTGATATGATTGGCTCGAAATGGTCTTCTGCAAGTGACAGTAAATCATGCTCAAAGCACGTGAGCTTTTAGTACAGTTGAATACAGACTACCCCTAAAAACTAGAATCATGGTCATATCTTTCAGCACACCATATGATGGAATAAAAACAGAATGATAAGAGTTATAATATTACAAATAATTCATGCCTACCTCCAGGAAAAGATCACCAAAGTAGATTTTATCACCAGATTGAACCAGAATATCGGCTTTTGAATTGCTGGCTTTTGAAATAATTGATTTCACAGCTGGAGCTTTAGTCTGCATGAGAGAACACGTTTCAAATAGAAAATGAAGTTATAAATGTTGACACATTCTGTTAACAACCGAATGCAAAGAGTCCTTGGACAAGTTGAAATTTTACAATATGAGCATTGCTGGATGCAGTACTAAAGGACTACTAAATAAAAATAAGTGAACGAAAGAAGATTTGGCAAACCTTAATTAGGCCAGTTCCAGTGATATGATCAGCATGCACATGGGTGTTTATAGCATATATGAGCTTCAGCCCTAAATCTTTAACAAGAGAGAGATCTCTATCCACAGTCCTGTCTACTGGGTCAATCAACTGTAATAGATAATTCAAGCAAGCATGTATTAGAGATTGGAAATTAGCAAGAGGAATCAAAGAAAAGGGACACCAGTTGAAATTACAAACTGAAATTTATCCCGACATAAGAATTACTGTCACAGCATTGTATTTTAATTATGCAACAAGTTGAGTACAATAAATACACGGAAAGATTCAGGCTTTAGATTCTGATTTTATGCTTTGCAGAACATTCAGCATTCCTTCAAGTTCTCATGATTTCATTTCAAATTAACAAGTATCAAATTATATATATCACCAAAATGATGAATTTAATGAAGCAAACACTCAGATAGATTTAAGGTTTTAAATTTTCACCTTTCCCAATGCAGAATTTCCAATTTCTCTACAAAATGTCACTATTTCATTTCCAGTTAAACAAGATTAAAATTAGTGATAAAACTTAAACCCAAAACAGAGGAAAAATCTTAAAGGTATATTATTAGCATTTCCAGAGAAATTGTTATAAAATTTTAAGTTTCATTGAGATAAAAAGAAGACGACAAAGAAAATATGCCCTGAACAGCTAAGATCTCTGGCTTGAACATATAGATGGATGATGAAAACATTCAAATTGTTATCAACAACTCTCTCAGGGTCATCTTAAAAGATACTGACCAACAACGGTTCAAACAGAATACAATTGAGGAGAGGGCATTTTTTGAAGATCCAAAAGGAACACAATCTAAAGCTTATCAAAACCAGATAGTAATGTTGAGGTAGGCAAAACAGAGATTCTTGTATTTTTGGAAGGCTTACGAGAGGCCAAAACAAACTTTTGAACAAATTCAAAGTTCAGGGTCTTTTTCCTAAGAAGACTTGTGCTATCAAATGGGTAAGATCCAGATGTTTGGGATCTTTTTCCTAAATATATCTGAGGGTGGAAATCGGTGAGGCACGCAAATAAACATACACATCAAAATTGACTTACATTAAATGATGCAATTTCATAATCAAAGCTCTGCTCGGTTGCCAAGAAAACTTAGAAAGATTGACATTTTTGGTTTTCCATCTCCAGATAAAAAACAAAAAATCAACCCATCTCGGCCAAATAATCAAACATAACAGTTTGCCTGTACAATTCACTATGTCCCACACCATAGAACTCCAATTTCTTTTCTTTTCCTTTCCCGTGTGCCCTCAAGACCCTCCGTTTAGACAGCAATAAAACCCAGAAAAAGCTAAGATAGCCGATTTCTTAAATGGGTCTTCGACAGAAACGCGAAACCAACCAAACTCACACATAGCAAAACACCAAAATAAAAATAAAAAAATTCAAAACCCATTCATTAATTTTCCCTTCCCTTTCCCTTCTGAGAAAAGACTAGACAAACAAACAGAGGCCAAGAAACTCACGAGGGCAGGCTTATCAGGGTGAGAGACATCAGCCAAGAGATAGGTATAAGTAGAAGACTCCTTCTCGAAAAGCTGGCGAAAGAGGAGCTTAGACATATGAGAGGAGGTGGTAGAGAAGCCCATTTGAGATCCCAGAACAAAGGATTTAGAGTTAAGTAAAGTGGAAGGGATTGCGGCACGCCAGAAAATGTAGTGATGAAGGGCTTTAAACATACTAAATACAGAGGTATATGTCTACTGAATTGGGTTTTTCTTGGTTTCCAAGGCATTGAAATGATAAAAGAATAGTTGGGGGAATGCAACCAGCATGCCATCATAGATGTGGCCGTCCAACGCCTCCACTAAATCTTGTCATGGATGCCAACGCTGCGGCTTTCTGCCTTGTTATAACCACTTTTCTGGCGGCATTCTTTTAGGGGCATGATGTTGACATCACGCCTCAATTTCTAAGACTACCAAGAGATTATATTATTTTTCTTGTAAGTCCACTTAAATTTTTGCTTAAATTATTGATATGGTGGTAAATGTGTTTTTATTTTTATTTTATTTTATTTAAATATGTACAAAATAATTAAACTATTGAATAATATGATATCCCAAAAATCATGCTGGATTCAACCCAACTCATTCACCACCCAATCATATTAATAATAATAATAATAAAGACAAGATCTCATCCACTATGTAAGAGATATCCACAATGTAGGAGACATCTTAGATGTAATTATTTAAATGAGATAATTGTTAGGTGAATTAATTTAATCTAATATTTTTTTTGAGTATAAGTAATATTTTATGGAAAAGAAAATTACTTTTACAATGATTTTTTCTTTCTTTTTTTTTTTTTATGGTAAAAAAAATATAAAAAAAAATCCTTTTTAACAATGAAATTTTCATTCATGGAAGAGAATCCAATTATTTAAATTAAATAATTTTTTATAATTGGTAGGTGAATTAATTTAATCTTTGGTGACATCTTTGATGGAGGTAGTGACACCACAAGAGGAAATTTCGCATTTTGCTACATTTTTTTTGTTGGTATGAATAGTATTTGATGGAAAAGAATTAAAATGATTTTTTATTTTGTCTTTTAGAGAAAATCCTTTTATGGATGAAAATCCATGGAAAATAATCCAAATTTAGGCCAGGCGTATATGCTTTCGTCAAATCATTTAAGGAAATTAACTTTAATTGAAAAAATGAGGTGAAATAAATTTAAAGAATGTGCAGACCCTTGTTTTAGTCGATAGGTAAGGGCATTTTAGGGAGCATTCTTTACCACCTTTTTATTTTTGGCAACACGTGCACGAGAGGGTGGAGGCTGGCAGTGACATTTTCTTGAGGAATGAGAGGACGACACGTACAGGAGAATATTCTGGAGACCGTTTGGAAAGATAGTGGAGAGCTGCTGCAGGCCGTTACGTAGGGAGCAAGCTGGGGGTGGTAAGGTTTCGAGACGAGCCTTAGAGAGTTTTGGGACAGAGGAGATATTTTTTTTGGGCTAGCTTGGGGAGCAAGGCAGCGTAGCCGGCTGGGGGGAGTTTATGGGAGCAGAGTAGAGCTTGTTATTTCCACGTTAAAATTAAGTGGGTGGCCCACTAACCTAGTGTTTTAATTTTTTATCCACTTATAAAAGTTTTTAGTCAATTAAAAAAATGCTCAAAATAGTTAATAACTAAAATAAGGATATTTACCCTTTGATGGAGTGTGTAAATTAAAAATATATAAGAATAAAACAGTTATTAGAATAACACGTTCAGAACAGTTTTGAAAACAGTTATTCTTGGCCCTCTTCTCCTATCAATAAAAGAATAATACAGAACCCCTTTTCTGAGTGAGTTATCTTCCATCAATTAAATGAAATAATTATATGTATTAAAGTTTGATAAGGAGAAGAAGAGATCAAGAATTCAAGATTTATAAATTGAAGGAGATTTCTCGATTTAACATGGCTGCGTGTTCTTCAAACGGTATGTAATCAATTCTTTAATTTTCTTGAGATGTGTTTAATTCAATGATCTTGGATATTTGTGTGTTAATTTTTGCGTTAAATTCTAACAATTTGGTATCAAAGATTAATTGAATTCAAATATTCAGAATCATTGTTTTATAAGGATTAAATTTTTGAGATTTTATTTTCGATTAATTGGTCTCACCAAAACGAATAGGAGAAAATCTAAATAAAATAAAGACCAGCCTCAGCGCGTAGAAGGAAGGCAGTGTGTCTTCCTTGCAACGCCGACTGGAGCGATGTCGTCCAAGCGCCTTTCATTCTGGACGCCGCTACCAGTGACGGGGTGACACTTGCGATGCCGATAAGGGGCGCCGTTTTGGTGCCAGTCCGGTGGTCGAAAAAAGGCGTCATTTCAAATGCGCTTCAAGCGCCATGCCAGGAGCATTCCAGGCGCCATTCAAGCACCACTTTTCAGGCGCTACACCAGGCGCCGTTCAGGCACCATTTAAGGCGAGCCTTAGCCACCATTCAAGCACCGTTCAGGCGCTATAGGAGACGCCCTTGGAAGCGTTGTTCAGGCGCCGTTCGCAACGGTTGGATGTCACCAGTGAGGCCTTACTTGCTGGTGATGCTGGTAGCCGGAGGGCACCCATGAGGCTCTTCCTACCCGTTGATGCAGGCAGCTCCAAAGCTTGGAGTGCTGTAGGTGTTGGAAGGCTGCCCCGCTGAAGTCTCGGTGTGGTGCAGCCGGTGTCGATGCAGGAATTTGTGAATTTGCGATTTTATGGGCATTCATGAATTCAAACGATTTAGTATTTTAATTTGGGTTTATGTTATTATACCAAGTTGAATCGAGTCAAGTCGATTTCTCTCCAAGAAAGTTGATTTTCTATGTGGGTTAATCTTTTTATACCGAGTTGAATCCACAATATCTTCGATTTTTTGAAAAGCAATTCATTGTTTTTCTTCACTTGCGGTTCTAGGAAGAGGCAGAATGATGGAAGCAAGTGAGAATTTATGGAGCTTGAGAGAAAAAGTAGTCTTAATTTGAAGAGGTTTTAAGAATTATTTCTTCAGAATTAATGCATAAAAGTATGAAGCATTTGTAATCCATATCAGAGGATGGGGATTTGAATAATTGTGCTTTTCCTTACTGTGAAAAGAAAGTAAACCTTGGAGTAGGGGAATATCAAATGCATTTAGATGGCAGTTGGGATGGTTCCATCATCCTCTAGATTTTTCTATGATATTTTGAATTAATAAAATTCTGAGCTTGTACTGCATTTCACATGAATGGTTTTCGTCCTTTGTAGGATCATGTTTTGTCATTTTAGTCATGATCCAACTCTATCCTCTTACATGAACTTTTATTTGATAATGCTTACATTCTAAGTCAATTCAATCGTTTAACTCAAATAAAAGAATTAATGCATTATTAGACAATTTATAAATGTAAGGTTAACTAGTTTAGATAGTTGCCAAAGTAACCTAAATTAGTGAGCCTCATATTTATTAAATTGCATAAAAGAATAAAGGGAGACTTGTAAAATTCTTAATAATTCTCTTTATAATTAGGAGAATGAGACTAGCCCAAAAGAGTGTCAATTTTTGCTAATTATTATTTAATGCTTTTATTTTGTGTTGCTTAGAAAGGTAAAATGGATACCCAAAGGTAACATATAAATGACACAAAATAGTAAAGTATTTTAAGCTCCCTCTAAGTGAACACTGGATATGTTAAAATTTACCCAAAGGAGAATTTTAACGATATCAATAGTTCATTGTTATTTATTTTATACTTGAGGCCTTATTGTGAGCATTATTCTATTTTGTACAGTTCCCACTTCGTTACACTCTCTTGCATCTGGAATGATTGTTTTTGATGGGTCAAACTTTTCTGAATGGTATGAAAGGGTTCAATTCTCACTAGGTGTATTGGATCTTGACCCGGCTTTAATAACTGATAAACCTCCTGAACCTACAAATGACAGTACTCTGGAGCAAGTGGAACAATCAAAAGCCTGGGCAAAATCAAACAGACTCAGACTGATGTTTATGAGAATGACTATTGCCAATAATATCAAGACCTCTCTCCCTCAAATCGAGTCAGCCTCGGAATTTCTGAAATCTGTTGAAGGGCGCTTCAAACGCGCTGATAAGTCCCTTGCAAGCACATTGATGGCTGAATTGACCACCATGAAATATGATGGTCAGAAAGGTATTCAACAACATATTTTAAACATGACTAAAAAGGCTGCAAAGCTTAAGGCACTAGGCATGAGTATGGATGAGTCCTTCTTGGTACAGTTTGTCCATTAACTCACTTCCATCACAGTTTGCTCCATTCAAGATCCACTATAATACTAACAGAGATTAGTGGAACTTGAATGAGCTCACCAGTAGATGCATACAAGAGGAAGTCAGATTAAGACAAGAAGGACATAATCTTGCCCTTGTTGTAACTCATGGAGTCACAAAGAAGAAAGGAAAATTTAGAAAAGGAAAGAAGTTTCCACCTAAGAAAAGTGGACCTGGGGAAGGTAGCCAAAGTCATGATGGAAAATTCATGGTAAGTTGCTACTTTTGTGGCAAGAAAGGGCATGTGAAGAAGGAATGTAACAAGCGCAAGGCTTGGTTCGAAAAGAGAGGTATAAATCTTTCTTTTGTATGTTATGAATCCAATCTTGCTGAAGTTCCTTCAAATACTTGGTAGATTGATTCTAGAGCCACAACTCATGTGACTAATTTAATGCAGGGATTCCTTACAACCAGGAAACCAAAGGAAAGTGAAAAGTTCCTCTATATGGGAAACCGTCTCAAGGTCGAAGTAGTAGCTATTGGTACCTATCGCTTACTCTTAGAGATGGGTCATCGGATGGATCTTTTAAACACTTTTTATGTACCTCCTATTTCTAGGAATTTAGTTTCTTTGTCCAAATTAGATGCTGCTGGACATTCTATTTTATTCAGTTCTGGACAATTAAGTTTGTTGTTAAATTCTGTTACAGTTGGTTCTGGTATTTTATGTGATGGTTTATATAAAATTTCCTTGAATAATGAATTTGCACAAGTTTTGATAACCCTGCATTCAAATGTTGGTTCAAAACGTGGCTTAATTAATGAAAATTCTTCAATCTTGTGGCATAGAAGACTAGGGCATATCTCTAGGGAAAGAATTGAGAGACTAGTGAAGGAAGGAATTTTACAAAATCTTGACTTCACTGATTTTCATGTATGCGTGGATTGCATAAAGGGAAAGCAAACTAAACATACAAAGAAAGGTGTCACAAGAAGTAATGAGCTTCTTGAGATAATTCATACGGATATTTGTGGACCACTCTCTGTTCCATGTTTTACAGGAGAGAAATATTTTATCACCTTTATAGATGATCTATCTCGTTATGGTTATGTTTATCTAATGCATGAAAAGTCTCAGGCCATTGACATCTTCGAGATGTTCATTACAAAGGTCGAGAGACAATTAGATAAAAAGATTAAAATTGTGAGATTAGATCGAGGTGGTGAATATTATGGAAGATATGATGAATCAGGACAAAATCCTGGTCCTTTTGCCAAATTCCTTGAAAAGCGTGGCATTCGTGCTCAGTACACAATGCCTGGTACGCTACAATAGAATGGTGTTGCTGAAAGGTGTAATCGCACATTAATGGAAATGGTTAAGAGTATGATGAGTTACTCTTCTATACCTATTTCATTGTGGAGTGAAGCCTTAAAGACCACAATGTATATCTTGAACAGAGTTCCTAGTAAGGCAGTTTCAAAAACTCCTTTCAAGTTATGGATTAGTAGGAAACCTAGCTTGAGACATATACATATATGGGGTTGTCCAACGGAGGCAAGAATCTATAACTCACATGAGAAAAAGCTTGATTCGAGAACGATATCTGGATATTTCATTGGCTATCCAGATAAATCGAAAGGGTACAGATTTTACTATCCTAACCATAGTGTGAGAATAGTTGAAACCGGTAATGCCAAATTCTTCGAGAATGGAGAAATCAGTGGGAGTAATGAACCAAGAAAGGTAGATATTGAGGAGATAAGAGTGGATATCCCACCACCCTTTTTACCTCAAGAAATTATTGCCCCTCAACCTGTTCAACAAGTTGAGGAACAGGAGCAACATAATAGAGATGGTTCATTACCACCAGAAAATATTGCCATTGAAAATGCTGTAGGGCCACCACAATCGGCACCTTTGAGGAGATCTCAAAGAGAAAGGAGACCTGCCATTTCAGATGATTATATGGTGTATCTACAGGAATCTGACTTTGATATTGGGATAAGGAAGGATCCGGTTTCGTTTTCACAAGCCATGGAAAGTGATGATTCTAGTAAATGGATGGAAGCTATGAATGAAGAGTTGAAATCTATGGCCTATAACGGTGTCTGGGATCTCATCGAATTGCCTAACAGTTGTAAACCTGTCGGCTGTAAATGGGTCTTTAAGACAAAGCGCGACGCTAAAGGCAACATCGAACGATTTAAGGCCAGACTTGTGGCCAAAGGTTTCACTTAAAAGGAAGGTATCGATTACAGAGATACCTTCTCTCTAATTTCCAAGGAAGATTCGCTTAGAATCATCATGGCACTTGTACTCATTTTGATTTAGAGCTACATCAAATGGATATGAAAACTGAATTCTTAAATGGGAATTTGGATGAAGATATCTACATGGAACAACTTGAGGGGTTCGCAAAGAAAGGAAATGAACACCTAGTTTGCAAATTAAAGAAATCCATTTACGGTCTTAAACAAGCTTCCAGACAATGGTATATTAAGTTCAATAATACCATTACATCTTTCGGATTTAAAGAGAACACTGTTGATCAGTGTATATATCTAAAAGTTAGTGGGAGCAAGTTTATATTTCTAATACTGTATGTGGATGATATTTTGCTTGCTAGCAGTGATCTTGGTTTATTACGTGAAACTAAGAAACATCTCTCTAAAAACTTTCAAATGGTTGATATGGGTGAGGTAAACTATGTTATTGACATCGAGATCTTTAGGGATCGATCTCGAGGAGTGCTAGGTTTATCTCAGAAAGGATATATTGATCGATTTTTAGAGAGATTTAATATGCAATCATGTTCATCGGGTATTGCATCTATATTGAAAAGTGACAAATTAAGTAAAAAACAGTGCCCAAGGAATAACTTGGAAAGGGAGCAAATGAAGAAAATTCCTTATGCATCAGCTGTGGGAAGTTTGATGTATGCTCAAACATGTACAAGACCGGATATCAGCTTTGCTGTTGGCATGTTAGGAAGATACCAAAGTGATCTAGGATTTGAACACTAGAAAGCTACAAAGAAGGTGATGAGGTACTTACAAGGGACAAAGGATCATATGCTCGCATATAAAAGATCAAAACAATTAGAGATTGTCGGTTACTCGGATTCTGATTATGGTGGTTGTCTCAATAGCTTAAAGTCAACTTCAGGATTTGTCTTTATGTTGGCAAATGAGGCAATATCGTGGAAGAGTGAAAAACAATCAATTACTGCTTCATCCACGATGGAGGCCGAGTTTGTTGCTTGTTTTGAAGCCTCAAGTCATGCTTTATGGTTGCGGAATTTTATCTCAGGGCTTGGTGTTGTCAACTCTATTGCTAAACCTTTGAGAATATATTGTGATAACACCGCAGCTGTTTTCTTCTCTAAGAATGGCAAATTTTCTAGTGGATCGAAACACATGGATTTAAAGTATTTAATTGTTAAAGAAAGAGTCTAGAAACAACAAGTGTCAATTGAAAATATTAGGACCACACTTATGGTTGCTGATCCATTAACCAAAGGATTACCTTCAAAGGCATATTTGGAACATGTTATGAGGATGGGTCTTTTGAGGAATCCATAATATGTATGATAATGAATGGTGGTTATGTAATTGACAATTTGTGCATTAAAGATTGTTTCTGTTAATTCTTGTTTTCAATTATGGGTGCACGTTTTATTGTTTGATAAACAAGAATTATCCTGACAAGACAAATTACAGGGGCTGTTTGGCATTAAGGACTGGGTTAGTAAGGGTTATTGATGTGTGGTGCATGGAAGGAAACATGACATTATGGTTATGTGACCGCCATGACTCACATTTATGATCTAAACTGATTCAGTATTATGGTATATGATTTTGGACGTATTGGCTAAGTTTATTGAAATCGTGATCACGTGTCAAATTTATTTTCCAGTATATATATATATATATATATATATATATATATATATATATATATATATATATATATATATATATATATTATAGTTTTCATAATTGGTTTAGTGGGCCAAGTGGGAGAATGTTATTTCCACGTTAAAATTAAGTGGGTGGTGTGGGCGCCTCGTGAGTTGCCACGTGGCAGAGCGTTATACGATCGAACAAGCATCTTCACCTATCCAGAGGGACCGAGGTATCTCAGAACTAGACCAGTGGTCCGGTTGGTACGGGGGGCACCCGAGTACCATGAAGATCCGTGTCGAGGTATAGCATTGTCCGACCTGAGTCCTCGACATGCATGCGATTGTAATACTGCAACCTTGAGTAACGGGCACGCGATAGGACATCGCCTTGTCACATCAAACGAGCTGCTGCATTTCAAGCCATGCTTCCTGCAGACTGATGTGCTAGGTACACCGCCGTGACAGTGCTACCTACCTCCCAAATCAGTCATGATTGCTCCAGCATTAACTGCCCTGGCACTATGGCATTCAAAGTCAAGGGAATCACATCAGTCTGAGGGTGGGCCCCCTCCCTTGATGCTATATAAACCTTTCAACAAACCAGCCAAAGCAGGTAATGGATAACCCTCTCCTTGCTACTAAAAAGGAATAACCTCACTGGTATTAGGTTTTTTCTCGCTTGACTTGATCGTCGGAGAGTGTGTCCGGACCTCCTGTCCGGGCATCTTTTGCAGGAAGAAATGACTCATTCCCAATTGGTGTCTCAGCTGATTCACGTCCAGCTGGTGCTCCTTGATGGAGGGAGTAATCAACAAAATTTATAACCTATATCACCATGCATTGGGATAGCTTTAGCTAATATAGCATAGTGGCTCTAGGATCGTTCACTAGGAAGGGTTTTCAACTCACAACTAATACCAATTTATACCTAATTTGGTGCTTTTTCATTTCAAGGTTAGCTTAAGAAGAAAACGCAAACTTTGGTTGTAAAAGGTTTAGTTTCAAGTTAACTAAAAAGAAAGTGATGGAAATTACTTATGAAGAAAAGCATTCCTTGGAGGTTCAGGTTCACAGGGGAGGTTCCTCATGCAAAAACAGAGCTCCGGTCACTTGGTTCCTTTCCTCGCATTAGAGAATTAACATGTAATTAATCCTCTAACCGGTTTTGTATAAATACTACCCTTTAATGGATTTCAACACTAAATCCTTCTCACTGATGCAACTTGGAATGGCTCGTGCCTCTCACCTAGCAGTTGCCATTCAAGGTGATCATTAACCTTGGACTTCCCGTCCCAAGCTCGCAAGAGATAACTAATGGATGTCTCCTTGGAGTCCAAAAGCTTACCAAGTGTTGGCAATTCAAGAAAATCCCACCTTCAAGTCACCTCCCAGAAGCTCGCAAGAGGTAAACTAGTGCATCTTCATGGACGGAGATCACTTGCCTTACCAAGTGTTGGCTCAGGTGACTTGCAAGGTGTTTTAAGTTAACTAAAAACATAGAAATCATTAATGGGTCACACTTACTCTTCATTAATGGCTGAAACCACAAAACTACCCATTCTTGCAGTTGGAACCATCCCCGGCAACCTTAACTCCAAGGAATTAAAAGCTTAGCCATCCATCCTCTGAGGAAACTTCCTCAGAGCTTGTTTGACTATTAAGAAAATATAAACAAAATGGGAAGGTAAGGTATAGAAAAACTCTGAACTTTACTTCCTTCCAAATTATACAAAAGTTGTCTCCCGTCTGCTTGTTCTTCAAAGGGAAAAATTACAGTATATATAAGGGGTTATTCACCCTTTTGTTCTTGCTTAAAGACTAAGGAATCATATGATAGGTGGGTTACAAGGAGAGTTTGGGAATTTAGACATCAAATATCTAAAGCAAAAATATCTCAAGATGTCGGTTGCAGCTATCGGGTGGCTTCAGGAGGTGTTTCGCAGCTGTCCAAAAAGGGCTGCGAAATTTCACAGCAAAAGGACAAAATTTCGCAACCCTGTGAAATTTTCCTTCAGCTTGGAGTGATCGGCTTCCAACGGCTGTAACTCCTTCATTTCAACTCCGAATTGTACACCGTTTGAAGCATTGGATTCTTGAATTCCTGAGCTTTAAAATGGTATATAATATGTAGGAAATGGACTTCGGGAAGTGCTCCAAAAGTGCTCAAGAAGACTGCAGCTGCTGTCCCCTGTTTTGCTTCATGGCAGATTTCTCTTTGCTTCCCTCCTTGCATTCCGGATTTGCTTATGGCAAAGGACTTTAAAGCTTCAAAGCTTTGGTTCTTCATGTTTCTAAGCTTTCCAAAAGCTTTGCCATGGATTCCAAAGAACTCTCCTCAATCTTGGATTGCTTTGGTGATCAAATAGCTAACAAAAACACCAAAACTTACACATTTTGATTAGAATTGATTGCAAGGGTCCTTAATATGTTAATTGGGTTAAAAGGTGATAACTACTACTCAAAAGTGTTTAAAAGAGTTAATTACAAGCTTACAAAATAGCATTTTTGAGTAGTAATCAAGAAACGAGGAGAGTCATCGTTCTTTCCCAAGATCCAGTCCGTTGCTATTGCTTCGAGGGGTGATTTCTCCCTCCCGGTTGATAGGAATCAACAGGTGGCCCACAAACCTAGTGTTTTAATTTTTTATCCACTTATAAAATTTTTTAGCCAATTAAAAGAATGCCCAAAATAGTTAATAACTGAAGTAAGGATATTTACCCTTTGATGGAGTGTGTAAATTTAAAATATATAAGAATAAAACAGTTATTAGAATAACATGTTCAGAACAGTTTTGAACGGTTATTCTTAGCCCTCTTCTCCTATCAATAAAAGAATAATACAGAACCCTTTTTCTGAGTGAGTTCTCTTCCATCAATTAAATGAAATAATTCTGTGTATTAAAGTTTGATAAGGAGAAGAAGAGATCAAGAGTTTAAGATTTATAAATTGAAGGGGATTTCTCGATTTAACATGGCTGCGTGTTCTTCAAACGGTATGTAATCAATTCTTTAATTTTCTTGAGATGTGTTGAATTCAATGATCTTGGATATTTGTGTGTTAATTTCCACGTTAAATTCTAACAGAGCTTGACCAAAAAGGCGAGCTAAGGTGAGGATAGTTTGGGGGGTTACAGAGAGATACCTTTAGGTAGTTCAGAGGGCAAGACGTCCAGGGGAGTGTGAGAAACTGGGAGTTGCAGGCTGTTTGAGAGAGGGTGATTCTTGTGGCTGGTTGCTTGAGAGGAAAGGCAACTGAAAGCTGAAACAGAGGAAAGAAAGGGAACGTTCTCAAGTACGTTTGCTAGACCACATTTTTGATTGCCATTGATATCCTTTGGGTTGCTGTGACTATGTTATAATATGTCCATGCTTTGTTCTTCATACAAATTTTTTTTTAGAGTGATCTGATTCCTTTTTAGCTCTCCTTTGGGTGTTTCAGTCATATCTATGGGATCTTATTTCCACCTGGTTTTTCCCACCCATGCATAAGCCCATTGACTTTCATATGAAAAAGGGCTCAGTTCAATGTTTTCTTCGGTTCATTTGATGCTCTGTTTTTATGCTTGCTCCTTTGCTATTTACTCTGTGTTCCCGGTGACTATTGGTACTCCCGAGGAGAAGAGCTTTGCTGCTACGATCATGAGGGACATTGAGGAGAGTGAGATTCTGTAATGACCGGGTATTTTATGCCACGTTAGCATTTTAGTTTGAAAAGTCTTATTTTGTGTGATGGTTGAAAAGTCAAAAAGAAAAGTGTTTAGAGAACACGTGTCAATTTCGGATTGGTGAATTTCGTTTTATTGTGTCGGTCAATTAAACGAGTTGAAATTTTATGCCATGTCAGCCTTAGGGTAGAAAATTTCTTAAGATTTTAGAAATTGAAATTTTCCGGAAAATTAAAAAAAAAAAAAATTTAATTAAATTGATGAATAATAAAATTGAGAAAAATTAGTTTTAGATTGGTGTTAATAAATAAATGGTGTGTTAAAAAAAAAAAGAAAAAAAAATGGATTGGAAATCAAATAAAACAATTAGAATAAACAAAAGAAAAGTAAATAAAAGAAATAAAATAAATATATGCAATGGGCTTTGAATATTGGTTGTAAGGTAATGGGTTGTAAAAGAAAATAATAATAATAATAGTGGATTGGGCTTAGATTTTGAGTTGGGCTTGGATGTGGGCTTAAGTGGCTGATGGCTTTTGAAAGCCATGTGAAGTGGGCTGATGGCTTTTAAAAGCCAAGTGGGCTGTTTTAAAAAAAAAAAAAAGGGGGAAAAGGAGGAGTTTTGAAACGGCCAGAACGCGGGGAGAAGAAGGAAAGGAATAGTGGCTGTGGAATTAGGGCACTCGCCGGATCTTTGACCGGCCGTTTGGACGGCCAAACGATCTCCGTTTCGGCCCAAATTCGGAGGGAGTACTCTATTCGACTAGAGGAACAAGCCTACGGTGACTGATTTCGTTTTTAACGGCCAAATTTTCAGATCTGAGGTAGGGGACCCTAACCCTAAAACTTAAATTGTTATGTTTTTCCCTTGAAAAAAAAATGTAAATATTGTCATTATGAGTTAATTAGGAATTGTGGGTGTTGTATGAATTTTTCTAGAATATTTGGAATTTGTTTGGAAATTTTGGAATTTCGGGAAATTGATTTTGATTGATAATTAATTGTTTGGAAATGTTAAAAAATTATTAGATGGGTTGGAAAATTCCAAAATTTGTGTTAGGTTTCAAATATAATGATTTGTGAATTTTTAGGCATTGGTTAGAATATTTTCGGAAATTTTAGGGTAAAAAGTTAGTTAATTTTGGATATTAAAAATTATTAGAAGGGTTGAAAAATATTGTAAGTGTGGTAAAATTTCAGGATTTTTGATATGCAAATTTTTGAATATTTATTTGGGATATTATCGGAAATTGTAATGTGTGAAATTATTTTATTGGATTGTTGGGGAATGTTGAGATTGTTGAATTGTTGAGGAACATTGGAATTGTGGCATTCATTTGCATCATAGTTGTATGAAAAAAAAAAAATTGTGAAACGTGTATGAAATGAAAAAAATAAAATAAAATAGTGATGAAAAGTGAAAGCCCGTGTGAGGCGAACTAAGAAGGGAGAGAGATCCCTAGGGTGAAAGACCCAAAAGTTTACCTCGAGAAGACTCCGAATGAGGAGTGTATTTGGGTGCGGACGCGTATCCTTCGGTGAAAGCCCGAGAAAAATAGTGCATTGTATGACTGTGTGTCACATGTTCATGTGCATTCATGTAATTGTTGAATTTTGTGAAATTGTGTATAATATTATATATTAAACTATGTGATTGATTGATATTGTAGAGTTATTCATTTTGTGTTGAAGTGTCATTTTCGTATTATTTGAAACTTAGTAATCCCCTTAACCCCTTGGGTGTTAGGCACCCTACTGAGCAATGTGGAAATGCTCACCCCTTCCTTTTTATATATTTTAGATGCAGATATTATTTCTGAGGATCCGCAGGTGGGGCAAGGAGGACATCAGGATGCTCCTGGAGCGGCCTAGGGGAGCGTATTATTTTTTTTTTATTGTGTTTATGGTTTTGGGATCTATTTTAGTATTTATGAACAATGGATTGGTAATGAGACATTATTTTTGTTTAAATTGCTTAATGGTGAACCTCTATTTTTGGATTATAATGAAATTCATTTAAGTTTGTTGTTTTTGATAAATGTTGGGATATTGTTGGTAGTTGAGTACTCTTGTGGGATGTATATGTAGAAAAAAAAAAATTATCAGAGTTGTTTTGGTTGACTGCCAGCGTGGAATAGGAGAAACCCTTAGGGTCAAACCTTTGACCTGGGGTCACGGGCCAAATTTTGGGTCACTCGGAATTTGGGTCGTGACAGCGTGGTATCAGAGCCAAGGTTGCGATAATACCTTGGGGTCAATGTTTGTGAGTGTTTGTGTGTATTGTAATGTTATGATTTTTGTATGTGTTAATTGGCGAGTTAATGATTAATTAAATTATGTATTGTGATTGTATGAAAGTGAAAGTTTTGATAATTATTGAAGTTGCTAAGTGTGTACATGTGAAATTTGTTTTTGCTCACCTTGGTAATGTGGTTGAATTAGGGTTTGTTAAATTTGAAATGGCGGGAAGGACCAGAAGAGGAAGATCAGAGAGAGATGAGGAGTTGGAATCAATGAGAGAAGAACTCCGGGAAGTAAGAAGGGAGTTGAGGGAGGCTACCCAAATGATGAGAGGCCAGGGTTCCAGGAGATCAGGAGGTACCCAGGGCCATGAGGATTCAGGCCACTCACATAGGAGGAGCCGCACTGAGAGGCCAGTAATGAGCCAAATGGAAGCAATGAAGAGGTTCATGGTGATGCAACCTCCATCTTTTAATGGAGAGCCCAATGCAGAAGCAGCTGAGCATTGGTTGAGAAGGATGAAAAGAATTCTGGAGGGACTGGACATACCTGAGGAAAGGAGGGTAAGTTTGGCAGCATACATGCTTGTTGGCAAAGCTGATTTCTGGTGGGAATCGATGAAAAGAGTGCATGATATAGGAGTGATGACTTGGGAGGAGTTTGAGAGAATCTTCCTCAGCAAATATTTTGGAGAGGTGGCTAAGCATGCCAAGAGGATGGAGTTTGAGCACCTCATCCAAGGAACCATGTCAGTGTTGGAGTATGAGTCACGTTTCTCAGAGTTGTCTCGTTTTGCCTTGGGGATGATTAGTGATGAAGGAGAAAAGGCTAGGAGGTTCCAGCAGGGGTTGAGGCCTGCTATTAGGAACAGATTAGTCCCACTGGCTATAAGGGACTACTCTGAGTTGGTTAAGAGGGCTTTGTTGGTGGAGCAAGATATTGAAGAAACCAACCAAATTCAGGAGCAAAGGGGTGATAGAAAAGGGAAGCAAAGAGTGGGGGAAAGTTCCCAGGGCCCACAACAGAGGCGGAGGAGTCAGCAGTCAGAGGGGCATTCTTCGTTCTATACAGGAGGTGAGCAGAGTGCTCAAAGGGCAGCTACTAATAGAGTATGTTATGGTTGTGGAGCGAGAGACCACTTATGGAGGGCTTGCCCAGTGCGGGGTGCACAACAGACTCGATCTCAATCTCAGGGAAGTTCTCAGCAGCAGCCAGTAGTGCCTTTCCAATCCCCTCAGCTTCAGTTGCCTTATTACCAGAGGCCACCTTTACCCCCAGCAATGCAGGGAGCCAGGACAGCTACTATGAGTAGTCAGACCCGTTCTTCTCAGGGGTCGAATACTAGAGGTAGGGGGAGGCCAGCAGCAGGAAGAGTTTTTGCTTTGACCCCAACAGAGCCAGAGGATGACGCCCTTTTGGTGGAAGGTATGCTTTTGGTATACAGTACTTGGGTACGTGTTTTGTTTGATACTGGTGCAACTCATTCCTTCATTTCTGCATCTTGTGCTAATGCATTGGGGTTGAAAACAGAAAGGGTAGAAAATTTGTTACTGATAGAATCCCCTATGGGTACAAATTCTAGAGTTGATAGAATATGCAAGGGGTGCGTTATTACCTTGGCAGATAGAGCAGTACATGTGGATTTGAGGATTTTGGATATGACTGGGTATGATGTTATCTTGGGAATGGATTGGTTGTCAGTGTATAGAGCGGTTATTGATTGTCATCGCCGCAGGATAATATTTTGTCTGCCAGAGGGATTTGAGGTTTGTTTTGTTGGAGGGAAGTGTGTTAGTTTGCCTTTTTCGCAGTCTGATCCGTGTTATCAGTATGTGTTGAGGAAGGGATCAATAAATTTCTTAGCTTGCCTTCGTGGTAAAGAGAAAGCCCAGAAGGACATTACAGAAATTCCAGTGGTGAGGAAGTTTCAGGATGTATTCCCAGATGAGTTACCAGGTTTACCACCGCATAGAGAGTTTGATTTCTCTATTGAAGTATACCCAGGAACTGATCCTATTTCAGTATCCCCTTATAGGATGGCCCCTCTTGAGTTGAAGGAATTGAAAACTCAGTTAGATGAATTGTTGGGTAAGAGTTTTATTCGTCCAAGTACATCACCATGGGGAGCCCCAGTGTTGTTTGTGAAGAAGAAGGATGGCACACTAAGGTTATGTATTGACTATAGGAAGTTGAATAGAGTTACTGTGAAGAACAAGTATCCTCTTCCAAGGATAGATGACTTGTTTGATCAGTTGAAGGGTGCAAAGTATTTTAGTAAGATTGACTTGAGAACTGGGTATCATCAACTGAGGGTTAGGGAAGAAGATGTTTCTAAAACTGCTTTTAGAACGAGATATGGGCATTATGAGTTCTTAGTCATGCCTTTTGGGTTAACTAATGCCCCCGCTGCTTTCATGGATTTAATGAACAGGGTATTTCGTGCTTACTTGGATCAGTTTGTGATTGTTTTTGTGGATGACATCTTGATCTACTCCAGGAGTTTGGAGGAGCATAAGCAGCATTTGGTGACCACCCTTAGAACTTTGAGAAGGCATCAGTTGTATGGGAAGTTGGACAAAAGTGAGTTTTGGCTTACTGAAGTGAATTTCTTAGGCCATGTGGTTTCTGAGGCAGGAATAGCAGTAGACCATTCAAAGGTGGAAGCTGTACAAGAGTGGCAAAGGCCTACCAATGTATTTGAGATTAGAAGTTTCTTGGGGTTGGCTGGATATTATAGGAGGTTTGTGGAAGACTTCTCCAGAATTGCAGCACCAATGACTCGATTGACTAGAAAAGGGGTGAAGTTTGATTGGAATGAGGAGTGTGAGAATGCTTTCCAGGAGTTGAAGCGGAAATTGACCACTGCTCCAGTGTTAACTGCTCCTATTAGTGGAGAGTTGTTTACAATTTATTGTGATGCTTCCACAGTGGGGTTAGGATGTGTGCTAATGCAGCAAGGCAAGGTGGTAGCTTATGCCTCAAGACAATTAAAGCAGCATGAGAGGAATTATCCAACACATGATTTGGAGCTTGCAGCAGTGGTGTTTGCCCTTAAGACTTGGAGACACTATTTGTATGGAGAGAAGTTTGAGGTGTACTCTGATCACAAGAGTTTGAAATATATTTTCACTCAAAAGGATCTGAACTCTAGGCAAAGGAGATGGATGGAGACATTGGAAGATTATGATTTTGCTCTTCATTATCATCCAGGAAAGGCGAATGTTGTAGCAGATGCCTTGAGTAGGAAGAGTGTTGGCCAGTTGTCTAGCTTGGAGTTAAGAGAGCTTGAGATGCATGTAGTTATTGAGGATTTTGAATTATGTCTTGGTTTGGAAGGGCATGGTCCATGTTTGTACAGTATATCAGCTAGACCAATGGTTATCCAGAGAATAGTGAAGGCCCAAGTTCATGATGAGTTTTTAGAAAAGGTTAAAGCCCAGTTGGTAGCAGGTGAAATAGATGAAAATTGGTCTATGTATGAAGATGGGAGTGTGAGGTTCAAAGGGAGATTGTGTGTGCCAAAAGATGTGGAGTTGAGAAATGAACTTCTAGCAGATGCTCATAGGGCGAAGTATACCATCCACCCTGGGAATACCAAGATGTATCAAGACTTAAAGAGACAGTTTTGGTGGAGTGGGATGAAGAGAGATATTGCTCAGTTTGTAGCTAATTGTCAGATTTGTCAGCAAGTGAAGGCTGAACACCAGAGGCCTGCAGGGTTGTTGCAACCTTTACCTATACCTGAGTGGAAGTGGGATAATATCACTATGGACTTTGTGATAGGGTTGCCAAGAACTAGAAGCAAGAAAAATGGAGTTTGGGTGATTGTGGACCGTCTTACTAAGTCAGCTCATTTTCTAGCCATGAAAACTACTGATTCCATGAACTCTTTGGCTAAGTTGTATATACAGGAGATTGTGAGATTGCATGGGATACCTGTATCTATAGTGTCTGACAGGGACCCTAAGTTTACTTCTCAATTTTGGCAGAGTTTACAAAGGGCTTTGGGCACCCAACTGAATTTTAGTACCGCTTTTCACCCTCAGACAGATGGTCAATCAGAGAGAGTGATCCAGATCTTAGAAGACATGTTAAGGGCTTGTGTTTTGGAGTTTAGTGGAAATTGGGCAGATTACTTACCTTTGGCAGAGTTTGCTTATAACAATAGTTACCAATCTAGTATTGGCATGGCACCTTATGAAGCACTCTATGGGAGACCTTGTAGATCGCCCTTGTGTTGGATAGAGATGGGTGAGAGTCGTCTGTTGGGACCTGAGATTGTCCAAGAGACTACAGAGAAGATACAACTCATCAAGGAAAAACTTAAGATTGCCCAAGATAGACAGAAAAGTTATGCAGATAAAAGGAGAAGGCCCTTGGAGTTTGAGGAAGGGGATTGGGTGTTTGTAAAAGTGTCCCCTCGAAGAGGCATATTTCGATTTGGGAAGAAAGGGAAGTTAGCCCCTAGGTTTGTGGGACCATTCCAGATTGATAAGAGAGTTGGCCCAGTGGCATACAAGTTAATTTTGCCTCAACAGTTGTCCCTTGTGCATGATGTTTTCCATGTGTCGATGCTAAGGAAGTGTACTCCAGATCCAACTTGGGTAGTGGACTTGCAAGATGTTCAGATTAGTGAAGATACTTCTTATGTGGAGGAACCTTTACGAATTCTGGAAGTTGGAGAGCATAGGTTTAGGAACAAGGTGATTCCTGCAGTCAAAGTGTGGTGGCAACACCATGGGATAGAAGAAGCCACTTGGGAACCTGAGGAAGAAATGAGACGACACTATCCGCAACTCTTCTACGAATTTTAAGGTAAGTTAGTTTAAATTTCGGGACGAAATTTCTTTTAAGGGGGGTAGGATGTAATGACCGGGTATTTTATGCCACGTTAGCATTTTAGTTTGAAAAGTCTTATTTTGTGTGATGGTTGAAAAGTCAAAAAGAAAAGTGTTTAGAGAACACGTGTCAATTTCGGATTGGTGAATTTCGTTTTATTGTGTCGGTCAATTAAACGAGTTGAAATTTTATGCCATGTCAGCCTTAGGGTAGAAAATTTCTTAAGATTTTAGAAATTGAAATTTTCCGGAAAATTAAAAAAAAAAAAAAATTTAATTAAATTGATGAATAATAAAATTGAGAAAAATTAGTTTTAGATTGGTGTTAATAAATAAATGGTGTGTTAAAAAAAAAAAGAAAAAAAAATGGATTGGAAATCAAATAAAACAATTAGAATAAACAAAAGAAAAGTAAATAAAAGAAATAAAATAAATATATGCAATGGGCTTTGAATATTGGTTGTAAGGTAATGGGTTGTAAAAGAAAATAATAATAATAATAGTGGATTGGGCTTAGATTTTGAGTTGGGCTTGGATGTGGGCTTAAGTGGCTGATGGCTTTTGAAAGCCATGTGAAGTGGGCTGATGGCTTTTAAAAGCCAAGTGGGCTGTTTTAAAAAAAAAAAAAAGGGGGAAAAGGAGGAGTTTTGAAACGGCCAGAACGCGGGGAGAAGAAGGAAAGGAATAGTGGCTGTGGAATTAGGGCACTCGCCGGATCTTTGACCGGCCGTTTGGACGGCCAAACGATCTCCGTTTCGGCCCAAATTCGGAGGGAGTACTCTATTCGACTAGAGGAACAAGCCTACGGTGACTGATTTCGTTTTTAACGGCCAAATTTTCAGATCTGAGGTAGGGGACCCTAACCCTAAAACTTAAATTGTTATGTTTTTCCCTTGAAAAAAAAATGTAAATATTGTCATTATGAGTTAATTAGGAATTGTGGGTGTTGTATGAATTTTTCTAGAATATTTGGAATTTGTTTGGAAATTTTGGAATTTCGGGAAATTGATTTTGATTGATAATTAATTGTTTGGAAATGTTAAAAAATTATTAGATGGGTTGGAAAATTCCAAAATTTGTGTTAGGTTTCAAATATAATGATTTGTGAATTTTTAGGCATTGGTTAGAATATTTTCGGAAATTTTAGGGTAAAAAGTTAGTTAATTTTGGATATTAAAAATTATTAGAAGGGTTGAAAAATATTGTAAGTGTGGTAAAATTTCAGGATTTTTGATATGCAAATTTTTGAATATTTATTTGGGATATTATCGGAAATTGTAATGTGTGAAATTATTTTATTGGATTGTTGGGGAATGTTGAGATTGTTGAATTGTTGAGGAACATTGGAATTGTGGCATTCATTTGCATCATAGTTGTATGAAAAAAAAAAAATTGTGAAACGTGTATGAAATGAAAAAAATAAAATAAAATAGTGATGAAAAGTGAAAGCCCGTGTGAGGCGAACTAAGAAGGGAGAGAGATCCCTAGGGTGAAAGACCCAAAAGTTTACCTCGAGAAGACTCCGAATGAGGAGTGTATTTGGGTGCGGACGCGTATCCTTCGGTGAAAGCCCGAGAAAAATAGTGCATTGTATGACTGTGTGTCACATGTTCATGTGCATTCATGTAATTGTTGAATTTTGTGAAATTGTGTATAATATTATATATTAAACTATGTGATTGATTGATATTGTAGAGTTATTCATTTTGTGTTGAAGTGTCATTTTCGTATTATTTGAAACTTAGTAATCCCCTTAACCCCTTGGGTGTTAGGCACCCTACTGAGCAATGTGGAAATGCTCACCCCTTCCTTTTTATATATTTTAGATGCAGATATTATTTCTGAGGATCCGCAGGTGGGGCAAGGAGGACATCAGGATGCTCCTGGAGCGGCCTAGGGGAGCGTATTATTTTTTTTTTATTGTGTTTATGGTTTTGGGATCTATTTTAGTATTTATGAACAATGGATTGGTAATGAGACATTATTTTTGTTTAAATTGCTTAATGGTGAACCTCTATTTTTGGATTATAATGAAATTCATTTAAGTTTGTTGTTTTTGATAAATGTTGGGATATTGTTGGTAGTTGAGTACTCTTGTGGGATGTATATGTAGAAAAAAAAAAATTATCAGAGTTGTTTTGGTTGACTGCCAGCGTGGAATAGGAGAAACCCTTAGGGTCAAACCTTTGACCTGGGGTCACGGGCCAAATTTTGGGTCACTCGGAATTTGGGTCGTGACAGATTCATATGTGGGAACTTGGTGATGCTCCGTCGGCCAAAGCAGAGGATGAATGAATGAAGACTCTGGATGATGTGTGAAACACATGCAGATGTATCTTGTTGCTTCTTTGGTTGTGCATGATATTTGATTTTTGAATCTCACATGGGATGTAACAAGGAAGAAGCCTTGAGGGTCAAAGTAATTGTAGAAAAGAAGATGCAAAGCGGTGACTCCGTAGGAGCCCAGAGGATGGCACCAAGGGCTCAACAATTTTTACCTGAACTTGAGAACCATTTCCCAGCTGCTAACTGTATGTAATGTTCACTGTTCTGCCCAAAACAAGCTGTACGGGACTGAAATGGATTGGTATGGAATCCTTCGAGTCTAAAGTTAATGAGACCAAGGCAATGGTAAAGTTCTAATTGAAGAAGGTCCTTTGCATGGGAGTTGCTGTGGGTAACTGCAGTATGGAGGAGAAGCAGATCTTTCAAAATGTGCAACTGAGCGTTAATTTCCTTGTCTCCTTGTTGAAGAAAAACTGGTAACACAAAGCATCACTGTCCATCCGACAGTTGCTAGATTCTTGAAACCAATAAAAAACCTTGAATTGCTCTGCTGCCTCTTCTTTTTCAACTGTTTTTGAAGGTGTGGATTGTAAAGTTGATCTTCACATATTGCTAGAAAAGCAAATAGAAGAAATCAGCAATTTAACTGATACACCCAAGAAGGAAATTTCGGAAGACATCATTTTTGAGATTAAAGCTGATATAAAGGAACAGATGGACTGCAGCCCAGTTGCTGAATCAAAAATAACCAGTTCACATTTTCAAGTGCCTCATGAGCAGGAGAATCACTTCAAGAGATCTACTCGTTCTTCAAGCAAATTACAAGGGAACATGGAAGTCAAGGATCCATTACCCCCTGATTCACCTATTCAAGAGGAGATTGTGAGGATGCAGAAGTTGATATGCCTCCAAAGCTGTCAAGGGATTACCTGGAAAAAGGGTAATTTCAGAATGGGTTCAAAGGTGTGCCTGGCCGAAATCCTCTCTCTAGACTGGATGAGTGTAGCGAAGGGAATGCAATTGTGGTAGATGAGGAACCACTGAAGCTGGAAAGAACCTTTGGTGGGTCACTCTTGAAATCTACGTGTCTCACCCCATATGTCTTCACGCATGCCTTCAAAACTGATTTTCAAAAAGCTTGTTTTCAAATGATTTTAATTCTTCATTTTTTCTTTCTTGTTTTTAAATAAATCCATTTTTAATAAATCAATTCCTACCATTTTCCACTAGGCATGCATCTTTTATTTATTTATTTATTTTTTATTTCTTTCCTTGATTTTAAATATTTTCCATTTTTTAATAAAATTGGCTGCCACATTTCTTTCCGACAAGCCCTTTTCACAAATTCTCCTTGATTTTTGATAAATTTCTTATTTATTTATTTTTTTTAACAAGCATGAATAGTTTTGTAATTCCAAGTGATGGAATTTACTGAATTGATTCATACAAAAATAAATCAAGCTTTGGTGGGGCCTGACATTTGTGATTCTCTCATTGATCGATTGATTGTTATGCTTAATTGGCTTGCCTCACTCTATGACATGCATGCGATTATCCTATATTTGTGCACTAACCTTATCTCTTATGATAACCCTCAGTTTGCGATTAAGGTACGCCTCCTACTCAATTGTGTTTATCTATTTATTTATTATCATGTGTGTCTTGTCTTCACACCATTGATCACTGTTCGGTATCCATGTTTGATCGATCGATTGTCATGTCTGCTTCGTCTTATTAGTAGAGACCCATTTTTAGGGACTTAGAGGGGTGTTACGGTCTTCACCGTACCTTCCCAATAAGTAACCTGACCCCTAAATTTAGATTTGGTTTTTCATAGACCACCTTTTCCAAATAAGGAGTCACACTTAGGGTTTTATTTCTTATTTTGTTTACCCTTTAAAAATAAAACAAAAATAAGTGGTGACTCCAAGTCATTTCCTAAAAAATAAATTATTTTCAAATAAAAAGCGAGCTCGCCATCGAGTGGAAGTGCATGAGCAGAAATGCGGGGTCCACAGAATGATATGAAAATAATTTATTAACTTTGAATTTATTTTTTATTTTTATTTTTCTTTCCTTTCACTTTTCCTCTCTATTTTCTTTATCTCAAATTTTTCGAGAACCAAACATAGCCTAATAAATCCATGTGTCATGCTCCAACTAAGGTGTGCTCCTTTCGTCTTCTTCAAATTTTGATTTATCATGATTTTCGATTAATTAATCTAATTATTCTTCACATTTAAGTCCTCTCCAAATACGAGTAAGAAATCTAAGAACCCATTTGAATATGATTCAACAACACAAAATAATAAATAAAATTTAGCTTCTTAAGATTTTTCAAGTTACTTTTTATTCTTCACATTTAATTCCTCTTTAAATATGATTAAAAAAATCTAAGATCCCATTTGACTATGTGATTAATAACAATTTTCTATTTTTAAAAAAATATATATTTTTTTAAAAATAGAAAATTGATATTAAAAATTTATAACACTATTTGACGTAGTTCTTTGTTTCTAGTTTCTGAAAACAAAATAAAATAAAGAACATTTTCTGAAGAATTACTAAAAATTGTTTTTATCAATTTTAAAAATAAAAGGAAAATATATAGAAATTTTTAAAAAGTCATAAAAACAAATAAAATTGAATATGATATCATTTGTTTTCTTTGTCCACAATCTAATACCAATACAAAAAATCTTCAAGAATGATTTTCCTTTAAAAATCACATTTACTTTTCTATATATTTTTTTTAACTTCTCTAAAATTTTAGATGAAGCAAATTAATTGTAAATGCATAAAATTTATTAATTTTTGAAACTCAAAAACTGATTTAATTAGTACTAGAAAGACATGGAATTCAATAACATTAAAAAGTCGTGGACCAAAATTTATTTTAAATGACTTAGTTTCTTTACCTATATTATATTTTTACAAATTTTTTTTACAAAGCAAATAAACTTCAAATTAAGCAAAATTTAATGTGTTTGATTCATTATTTAAAATATAACTTAAAACTTAAATAATGATTCAATTAATACAAAAACTTTATGGACAAAAATTGTTTTAGAATAACTCTATTGTTTTTGTTCTACATAAAATTAGTACTTTTTTTTTTCCTGGGAAATAAACTCTAAATTAAACAAGATTTAATACGTTAGATTTATTAAAGAGTATAATGATTTTTAAAAATGACTTAAAACTTAAATAGTAATTCAAATAATATCATAAATTTATAAACAAAAACTGGTTTAAAATGACTACTATTTCTTTTCTATGTAGAATTATTATTTTCTAATTTTTTTTCACTATGCAAATAAGCTGCAAATCAAATAAGAATCAATATATTAGATTTATTAATGAGTTTAATAATTTTTAAAAATAATTTGAAACTCAAATAATAAACTCATTAATACTATAAATTTATGGGTATATGACTTTTAGTAGTGACTTCATTTTTGTGAAAACATAATTTATTTTTTTTTTACAACGAATTTGATTTGTGGTAATAATGTGAATATAATTTTAGGGCAAACAAATATATTCGTGGCAAATTGTTTGTTTAAGATTTAGCTATGAATTATTCTTTGTAGTAGGAAGTCTTGAAAATGTGTATTATTTTTTGTTTTTTGACCAATAAAACTTGTCTCAAAATGTCTTTAAGGAAAATGATTAGTCAACACCTAACTCCTTATTGCTCACTTATGTTTGTATTGGACATTGAACTCCCCCAAATTAATTGACCATCTTACCATTTTCCCTCCCATATCAAGATTTTGCAACACTACCCTAAGTGTCATTTCATCAAGATTGCCACATCATGAGAATGGAAATAAAGTTACAATATCTTGGAGGCAATTATTGAAGTAAATAATATCTTTTCCATGCCCAAGTATCTTATCTTGGAGTCATGAAACAATTACTCACATAATAAATGGATAAATGCAATTGTTTATATTCTTTGATTAGGACTACACCGAAGGCATCATTAGAAGCCCTAAGGAAGGCCTCCTTCCAATCCTCCATCCACTCTAAGCATTATTTTTTTTCTACTTAGAAACATGTAGAAACGCAAACATTTGTATGAGCACATGAAAATAAACATCTTATTGAAACAATTAGATAAGTTAAGTGTTAGACATCTCTAATGGATTATAGTGAGGGCATCTTGAATATTGATTTTATTTAGACTAGGTTCTCATCTATTCCCCTTTGGCTAACTATATAGCCTAAAAATTCCACACTTTCAACCATAAAATTTTTTTTATCAAGGTAAGTTTCATTCCAAAATTTTTCATTATTCAAAGGTTTCTTATAAGTGTCACTAGTGAAGTTCAACTCTAGTTTTGACTAGCATATCATTGATATTGATCTCCATTGTTTTCCTAGAAGGTGTGAGAACATAGAGGTGACCATCCTCTAATAGGTTCTCCTATATTTTTTTAACCAAAGGGCATTACCATGTATCAATAACTTCTCTTATTGGTTATAAAAGTTGTTGTCTCTATGTCCTCAGCATCAATATACATCCAAAATAGGTAATCTCTAACCTCTTGTTATTGCATCAACTAGTTGGTTAGACTTGGTAAGGCAAACACAATCTTTTGGGCTTGCTTTGTTAAGGTCCATATTGTCAATCAAATTCTCCATCTTCCATTCTTCTGAGGTACAACTATTGTATTAGAGAACCAAGTAGGGTACTAGACTTCCTCGATAAACCTAGCTTTTAAAAGCCAACAAATTTCCTAACAATCTATATTTCTTTGTTCAGATGAAAATTTCTTGAATTTTTGCCACAACGGTCAACAATCAAGTGGTGTACAACTATAGTAAGGTTGATTCCCATCATACCCTTGACATTCTAAAATGAAATAGATGAAAAAGACTTCAATAGTGTCAAAATCTCATTTCTCCTACTTCGTTAAGGTTGTGCCTAAGTTACCTTCTTTCTTTCTAGATACTTCACTAAGTTAACCTTTTATTTATTCTTAATGACTATGAAAGTATCAATTTGTTTCCCCACCATAATCTCTACTTTCTATAATTCACATAATCCAATATTCATTTTCCCGAAAGCCCCATGGTAGCACCTAATAGCATCTCCCAGCCAAAGCTCAATCCCCTATGATTCTAATTACCCTTTGTGGAGTAGGAAAAAGCAACTTCTGATGATACCCAGATGGTGTAGCTTACATATGATGTATCCAAGTTGTGAGAAGAATAACATTCTAAGTAGATGATTTCCACTACTAAAGATTTCACCATTGCAATAGTCAGTTATGCTAAGATAAGTAATGAGCTCTTGGCAAGGATAGAATCCTTATTGAATCCCATTATAGAGTTGCTACTTGTTGTCAACTATGACAAGCCATGTAGTGTAGTGTGGAATAAAATATTAGCAGAACTTCCAGGATCTATTAAAATTTGTTGTATTTTAGAGCTAGCAACCAAGAGTGTTAAAATAAGGGCATCATCATGGGATGGACAATGTTATCTTCAAATGTTCAAGAAAATATCAAGTAACCTTGTCCAAGTTGCTTAACCATTGTCATTTATACATTAAGTTCAACTTGATTAATTACTTCTATGTTAGTCATTAAGGATGTTTGTGTTCCCAATAAAAGAAAGATCTGATCCTTTGTTCAGTTATCAAATAGATACCTCATTTTAAGGTTTGAGAATATCCAAACCTAAAGGTTAGTTCTTTAACCCTAAAGATAAATTTTTTTATAAAATTGGTATTGCTTATGCTACATAGATCTAAGATGCCAACAATTGATATCAGAGTATAATGTTAAAAGCATGCTTAGATTTTTATTAAGGGTGTGCTAACCTTCTTTTTTTTTTTTTTTTGTAGCCTTGATATTATCTCATGGTCAAAGGACACATGAATGTTTCTTTTCTACTATTTCATGTGTTGGTTGAATGAGATAATTGTTTTCTTTCTTTGTTTCTTCATAAATTCTGTTGTAAGCTTCATTAAAGAAGAATAGGTTTTCAAATTTTCTTGTAAAGTTTTAATGTTTTCCATAGATTGGGATGTAAGCTCCATTATAGGAGCAGATGATTTAATTTTATGTTGTAAAGTTATGTTTTTTATCATCTATGGAGGGCTACAAGAAAACAATTCCTCAATGATGTTAATAAATATTTGATCTTTATTGGAGCATCATCTATGAAGTATCAATGAGTTTAAGGGCTACGAAAAAGGATTAACCTTTCCTTTGAGTTAAAAAAAAATAAAAAAAAAATAAAAAGATTTTTTTTAGATCAATGACAGCACAACAACGTTCACTTTGACTCAAAATCTGGGTCGCCTCTTTTGAGTTTCTTGGGGTAAGCCACATATAGTTTTGAAGCTTAGAAAGTGAAGAATCCAACGTTTCAAACGGTTCACAAATTGATATTTCCAATAATAATTTAGTTTTTAAATAGAAGACATCAATTTTTGTTTCAAATCTCTATTTTATGTTAAACATAAAAAAAAAAAAAATGTTTTGGTCAACTTTTAAAAAGGGATATGATATCCTCATAACAAATCAAAGTTTTTGAATAAGAAATTACTATGCTAATTTGATTGCTAATATGTCAACGGCAAGAAATAAATATTCTTCTTGAATATTTAAAATATTGTAAAATACCTAAAAACACATGCTAATGATCTCTCTTAGATTGACACTAGAGATTTGGATATCTTAACTTAGATGAATTTAAATTATTGAGAAATAAAAAAAATATTAAAAGAATTGCCTTATATTGATTACTAAGATAAATTATATGAAGAAAACTTGTTTCGAAAATTTTCTTAAAATTTTTTTCTAAAGAAAGCTAATATAAGAGGAAAGAAGTCTCTAAAAGTCATTGATGCATATGTTGATAAACTTTTCCTAACTCTTCTAATGATAATAAATATTTTTTATTCTTTATTAATAATTTTAGTCAAATTATTTGGCTGATTGTTTGAAGAAATTTTTTAAGTATTTAATGCTTTTAAGAGTTTAAAGAACTTGTTGAAAAATAAAGTGGTTACAATATAAATGTAATAAGATCCTATAAAGGATATCGATTCACAGCTAAATAATTTCAAAAATGTTGTGAAAATCATAAGATTTCATTAGTCTTTAATGTTCCATACTCTCTAAAACATAATATAGCAATTGAAATTTCTTCTTTTTATGACCTTAAAACATGTTTAAAGAATTTTGTGAAAAAGCAATTGATTGTTTAGTTATTTTTTCAAATTGTTATCTTAATTCATGTGTTTGGAACAAATTAAGCACCACAATAAGCATTGAATGGATAAAAAGTAAGATATTTTACATTTGAGAGGGTTTAGAAGCATTAGATATGCTTATATGCCCAATCAAAAGAGGTTTAAGTTAAATACAATATTAAAAAAAAAAATAGTTTTATAGGTTATAACTCAAGGTCAAAGGTTACAATTTCTATAATCAAAGTAATGAAAATATTATCACTAAAGGATTTGGCAAGTTTAATGAAATAGAAAATGGAATTCCATTGCCTAAGAAGACTATGAGACTACTTCCCTCTTTGAGAAAGAAGAACAAACTTGAGAAGGCTTGCAAGAGCTTATTGTCCTTGTTGTTATAGAATTTTTATTTTTAATTATTTTCCATTGTTGGGATTAAGCCCTTAAAAGTAAGACATGATGTAACAAAGTTAGACTTGACTATCCCTTTGATGTATTGACATTGATTTGAGCATTCAACCCATGCCTCTTACATTGTACATGACTTGTGTGCATTGAGAGTTGCATAGAAGATACAAGTCATGAGTTCCTTGTAAGTAGATAAGTTGTCCACAATCGATTCATGGATTTAGGAAATCTAGTAGAGATTGTAGTGCATCACCTCTTAATATGAGGGATGGCTTGTCCTTGACGTCGGGATAGGTTTTCCATAGTGAGTGCACTAATGTATGTGATGTACATTGGACATGACCTACAATAAATCATTACACATAGGTATTAATTGTCATGATTCACCAAGCTACTATACTACATGGACTCTAAACCTTGAGAGGATATTGAGTTTGTGCCAAAATCAACAGGAGGCTTTGACTTATGGTTGAGACTTTAAAGTGGTCATATATCCCTATGGATTGGGTCACTATTGATAGAGGCTAGTGGCAACAAGTATTCTCAATAGAGGCACCATGATATCTCATAGGATTAAGACAGTGATCCAAAGGACATGTGATCATGAAATCTGTGACCACAATAATTCCTTTAGTGGAATTTGACATATCCTCCTTAGATTTAGAGTATGTCGTATGATCACATAATAAATGGGATCTGTAACTCAAGGATTTGAGAGGTAATCTTGATAGGTGATAACACTACTTTGTTAGATTATGAACACCAATTCATGGGGAGTCTGCATGTAGTGGATAATAGGTCACGGACCTGAGCACATAATGTTTTGGTGTTATTTATATGGGATACTGGAGTTCAATTGATTCTATGTAGTGGGATGTTGAATCAACTTTAGAATTGAATTATGAGGGAGCCAATACTCCTATGGGTCCCAATAGTTTTTGCTTTGAGTTCATATACCTTGTTGGCACAAATTATGAAGAATGGATTGACTTTAGGTTTAGTTTTGTGCATAAGGGCATTTTGGTAATTATGCAAGGTTGCACAAAAAGGTAAATGAACAAGATCTCTGTATTGGGCAATTGATTAATTAATAGGCCTTATTAGGTTAATTAATCAATTAGGACCTAATTTGGGCTAGTTTAAGTGACCTAAGCCCATGTGAGTTGATGTCACTTAAGCCCAGTTAGGAACCTTATAAATACCCCTTAAGGGTTAGGGTTTCCATAACTTTTGTCTTCTAGCATTAGAGAGAAAGAGAGCCATAGCCTCCACCCTCATTTCCTCCCCATCGGAAGTATGCCAAGAATAAGGTTGAGTCATTGAGCAGAAGATCGTGGGTTTATGAGATTTCCAACAACTTTAAGGTCGTCTTCGACACTTGGAATTTAAGGTTTGGGAACATCCAAACCTAAAGGTTAGTACTTTAAGCCAAAAAAATCAATTTTTTAAAGATTGGTATTGCTTCCATTACTTAAATCTAAGATGCTAACAATTGTTATTAGAGCATAATGTTATATGCATGCTTAAATCTTTATTTAAGGTATGCTAGCATCTTTTTTTGTAGCCTTGATATTATCCCACGGCCAAATGACGCATGTATGTTACTTTTTATTGTTGCTTGTGATGATTGAATGGGCTAATTTGTTTTCTTTGTTTGTTTTCTTCATAAATTTAGTTGTAAGGTCCATTAAAGGAGCATAGGTTTTCTTTTTTCTTGTGAAGTTTTAATTTTTTCCATAGATTGGGTTGTAAGCTCTATTATAGGAGCATAGGATTTATTTTTGATGTAAAGGGTTTTTTATGATCTATGGAGGACTGCAAGAGAAGAATTCATGAATGATGTCAATAAAGATTGGATCTTTATTGGAGCATCATCTATGAATATTCAAGGATTTTAATGGTTGTAGAAGAAATGTTGAATCCTTCCTTTGATTGTGTTAAAAAAAAAAAAAAAAAAAAAAAGAAGAGGGATAAAGTTTCATTTTTTAGATCAATGGTTGCAAAAAAAACATTCACTTTGACTCAAAATTGGGGCTATCTCCTATGAGTTTCTTGGAACAAACGGCATATGGTTTTGAAGCTTAGGAAGTCAAGAATCCAACACCATAAACAATTCATAATTCAGAGTTGAAAGGGTGGAGATATGACCATTTAAAGTAAAGCTGCGCAAAGAGTATGTTGTTACGACATTGCATACAGGTCCAATTCTTTTTGCTCATTTGGTCTCATTTTTTGGGCCACTTATTAGGCTTGAAAGTTGTTGAATTGTGGCAGCTGTACAGGGTCTTCTTTTTGACTAGTTTTGATGACAAATATTGGTGTCAAGTTGAAGACAAATGACTCTTGTTCACAATTGGAAAGTTGTGAAAATATCCCTTGGTTTTATAAAAAAAATAAAAAATAGTAACTAAAGGTAACTCAGTAAATAATTAACCTAATTTTAACTTTTAAAATCAATTTGTAAGTAGCTTTCCTTTTTTTTATGCGTTTTTTCTTCCTACGTTTCTCACTAGTGAAATTCCATGTGTACATCACATAGGCAACCAATCATATGAGAGGATTGGGTGAAATTAATTATTATTTTTGCACTACACCAACTGCACCCATAACTTGATAAATGATGACAACATTTTGTCATTACATGATTTAAAAACAAATACTTCAAAAACCTAAGAGGATTCTTTTGATTGAAGGCCACAAATCAAGTCATGTGAGGGCAAAAATAATATTACTATTTTTATGCAAATGTTATTTATGTTTAAAAAATATCTACATTCATTTTTCTCATATTTTATAATCTATTAGTTTAAGATATTATTAAGTTAAAACATAAAATATTTTTTTTTATCATATATTCATTCAATTTAATAGTTGTAAAAAGATTAAGAAGGTGTTTGTTTTTTTTAACTTTTTGTTTAAAGCAATTTGCTTCCAAATTTTAAATTGTTTTTTTTCTATTTTAAATTATTTATCATATATTCATTCAATTTAATAGTTATAATGAATTTAACATTTTAAATCTTATTAGCTTTTGAGTATATTTTCTTAGTAAAAAAAATTGAAAAAATATAGTTATATGCAAAGAAGAAACAAGTAAAGTGAGGAATTTTATTCTATAACTTTTTAATATTAATTGGATTGATTTTAAGTTCATGACTTTCTTGTATTAATTAAATTTATTTTAAAAGTAACAAAATTATATGTATCAAGTATCACATGATTTGGAATCTATTTGCTTAGCAAAAACAATTTTGAAAAATTGAACGGAAAAATATGTGTAATTCAGAAAGAGATCATATTTGAAGATTTTTCATTTGATCAGTGAAGAAAAAAAGAAAAAGAAAAAAAAAGATACTGCATAATATTTTGTTTGCTCTTTATGGTTTTTAAAATTATTTTTTTATTTCTTCATATTTTTCTTATCTTTTTAAATATGTGAAAATAATTTCTACAAGTTCTCTAAAAACTCTTCTTTTTTACTTTGTTTTTTAGATAACAACTATTAAATAGTACAGTAAATTTTTAAAATTAGCTTTTTAGGTAATTATTATCAAATAGTGTGGAATTTGGTTTTTCCTCTTTCAATCTTCTTACAACTATTTATTACCTTTGTATTTAATTCTTCTTTCCTTATTTAATAAGATTTGAGGTAGAATGTTACCCAATTCCTATCTTTCATGTTTTCATTCCTTGGATTAATGGGAGATTTCTTTGAAGTCTTTCTTTGCCATGTATGTTAAATACCTATGTAATTTTCATTGAAATGAACATGAAGAAAAAGAAGTTTCTCTCAAAATTCTTCATGGTATTAGAGCCAGTTTGTTCTTGATTTTCTCTCTAGTTCAACAACTCTGAATCAGACCATTTCCTTATACCTAAATACGGCTAAACCATTGGAATGGCTATAGAAAAACAAAGTTCAAACTTTGAAGTCACGATTCCAAGCATCCATGAAGGTACAGAAAACCATGGGGTATTTATCTATTTAACCTCGCAATCCTATGGGACATGACAAGGGTGTTGTGTTTACATAAGGGTGTTTTTTATATCCCACATCGGATAGAGGAGAAAGTTTCAGCTTGGGTTCCTCTTAACCATGTAGAAGTGTTTTAAAGCCATGAGGGCCCCTTTGGGCTCAAAGCAAACGGTTGGGTATGGATCATTACAAGCCAACCACATATTGCAAACCTATGTATATGTATCAAGTTATATGCTAAAAAGAATGGATAAAATAAGATGGTATTTGCTACTAAAAAAAAATAAAATTCAAACCTAATTATAAACATATATACATAAGAAAAAAGTGCATAGATGTGATGATATCTTCATAATTAAACATGGTAAAAATAGGAAAAATATCAAAACAAGAAGAGCAAATTGTTTTATAATCTCCCTATGAATTACTGATTTTAAAGAGATATTGGGAGACTGAAATAAAAATTCTAAAAGTAGGATTTTATAGATCCATTGTTGCAAGAACTTAAGATCAAATAAATGAATATATTGATGTATGAATGAACAAACTAAAAATATTAGTATCAATTAGAAATTTAAAGTATTTTTTCATCAAATATTTCTCAAATAATTTCATAAAGAATTAAAACTAAACTCATTAAAACAAAAACCAAAGACCTATAAAAAATTAGGGAAATGTTACAATGAAATTTATTTTTTAAGAAATTGAAATTTATACTTAGTTCTTACCATCAAAATCATACATGTTAACTTTTCTGATTTTTTTTTTCCTAACCAAACAAGCAATTCTATTATGAAAAGAAAATTGAAAATAAACCACAAGATTGAGAAGATGGTTGTGAAGTTACTGATCAACAAAATTTTTGGAGCACATAAGAGATCTAAAAACCTGGAGAAGCCTTGAAGAAAGTAGGAGCTTTATAAAGAGAGCATCAATTTGTGGATGAAATGAGTGAGAGGTAAAACTCTAGGGTTTTATGATATAAGATAAGATTTTATAGGATACGGACCAACAAAATTTTTGAAGCACATAAGAGATTTAAGGACTTGGAAAAGCGTTGTACAAAAGTTAGGAGCTTCATATAGAGGATGAAATGAGGGAGGGGTGCAATTAAAAGGTTTTGTGATATACGATAGGCTTTGATAGGATACGATCAATGAAATTTTTGGAGCACATAGGAGATGTGAAAACTTGGAGAAGCTTTGAAGAAGGGTTGGGAGCTTCCTAAAGAGAGCTTCACACAGAGGATGAAATGAGCGAGGGATACAATTCTAGGGTTTTGTGATATAAGATAAGGTTTTATAGGATAATTTTACATTTTCCAAATAAATATAAATGAGTAATAAGTATAGGGTTGGCCAGGAATAAATAAAAAAATATAAAAATGATGATGTAATGTACTTTGAGTCAACATTAGTGACCAACCGATTTTGTTTTTGTTTTTTCTTTTATTTTCTCTTTGCTTGATTTAAAATTTAAAATGAGATTTGAATCAAATATTAAAAAGAAATCTCAACGTGAAATTGAATTTGATAATTTTGGGGTACATAGAGAAATTTCATTTTACAATTATATTTTATAAGTAGTATATTAAAACTTGCATCTTAAACTTACATGTTATATGTATGACATAAAACCTTTTAATTTGAGGTTAGAGTTATAAATTTTACATCAAAAATCTTATAAATTTCACCCACATGTTGTTAAGAGATCAATGTTTAAACTAACTTATCTATTTTATTAAAAAAAAAAATACAAAACCAACTTAAAAAATGAAGCATGCTAATATATTCTAAATGAATGGAAATAGATAAATCTTTACTGTGCAAAACATAAGAACAAGATATCACTATTGGAAATAATATAATAGATTTTTTTGTTTTGCTCTACTGCCTTACCATTAGCTATAGAGATAACAACCAAATTGAAGAAATTCACTACACACTTGTTTATCATGATCAAGGGAAGGTATAAATATAAAACCCAGTCATATGGGTATGGCAATTGCTTACTAAATTTGTCAATGGAAGGATACAATTATGGAGACATACAACCACTACACCAGTCTTTACATATTTAAAAAGGTAACTGAAAGACTTTAACATGGATGTGGCTTATTAGTATATGCAGTATATACACGCTTTTATGAATCCAAACTATCTCTTTCCCACCCTAAGTTCGGATAGTGAAAGAGATACATTTCACCATCCACATAATCTTCTTTGGTTGATGGTTGGCCAAACTATAATAGACTAGTCGTTATATTTCTTGCTTCCCCACTTGAAGATGAAGTTGAAAATGACATTATGACTAAGAAATAGATTGGTATTCCATGCTTTCTTACTCAACCCTAGTCTAGCACACCCCATTGCACTTGTACACAAAATAGGTAGGCTTTATCCTTTTAGTATTAGTAATAGCTCATGTAAAACTCAAGCCACTCTGCAATGATAAGAAGTAAAATTTTCTCATTTTGCCAATAAATTCTAGTCTCTATGAGCAATTTTGAAGGTTCTCAACTCTTCACATATATAAAAAGTGATGGTAAAAAGTTTCCTCAATGTAGATCGCCCTTTTAATGATGAAGTGCTTCAAGTTCTATTCTCATGTTAACATATGCTAATGGCAATTTAGTTTAATGCCTCTGTTGAGTATGTAATAAATCAAATGTAATCAATAGAAATTGGAGCGAAGGAGACTGTTGGCAACATGGATGGATCTCATAAGACATCAAATCATTAGGGAATGATATAACCTCATTAACAAAAGGTTATTGCTTCCAATTTCAAGTGTTTATTGTTTCTAGGGTCTTTCACTATCAATGTTAAAAAGGGTTGTCAAGCAAATCGAAGTCATCAAGAGTTCAAGATCTGGTACACTGAATTTTCAATCTCATGAAAATGAGGCTAATGATTTGCAATCAAAAAATAATGAGCAAGCCACTTATTATTCACCAAAGTTGGTTAATCCCCCATTAAACAATTCAATCACCCCATAACATTGCTATTCTCAACTTATGTTCATGCTCTTGCATCGAAACAAGAAAAGCATAGAGATCTTAGTGAATTTGCATACACTATTCATGCTTATACCTCCTCTATCACTTAGATAACATAAGGCCATCAATATTTAGGATGATAAGGTTCATAGAGTTGAAAGGTGCTCAAAACTCTTATAGAGTTGTTTCTATTCACCAAAATTTTATTTTCCATGGAAGTTCATTAATGGCTTGAATACCTTGACCCTTTGAAAACAACACCAAGCACAACTTCTCCATAGCATCGATTTTTTCCAACTATAAATAAACAAATAAATAAATTTTAGTTATAACAAGTCACATAATAATTGATCATAAGGAATTCATGTTTAACAACATTTTCATAATATAGAATTTCTTTCTTAATCACTCATTGAAAGATAAACCATTTAATCCTTGAACCAAAAATTTGTAAGCATGAAAGCATAGAATTCACTACTTCATTGTCGCACGATATGGTTTGGTATGATATAAGAAACCACTAGATACTTCAAGGACATAGAATTACACAAGGAGCAAAACTGCTTTGAATTTCCAAATGTCTTATTTTTCATCAATTGCATTTTCTATTATAAATAGCTTACCATGAATGGTTTATAAACCTAGCAAGATTCTCCCTTTTGTTGGCATCATTGCACTACTTGGCATTAAGAGAATTATATATGCATCCTACATCAAGTCATAAAAGAAGGTACAATATTTTTAAAGAAAGTGAATTAGATGTTTATCATTTGTCTAATAAATGTATATTTTACCTTGGGACACAAAAACTTGGGACCTTCCCCTTGCTTTGGTCCATGAAATAACCTTTCGACAATGCTCAATAACCAATTCTCCCACCTATATTTGGAAACAAAAATGAAAGAAAATGCTTGCATATAAGTGAAGATTCAGAAATTGTTGTTGTTGATATTATGATCATAGTAAAATTAGGTATAAAATCATCTTAACCTTAACATTTTATAATTTAGTTACAAAAGTATCATCAAAATTTAAGATTCTCCATAGATTCAAGCAATAAGTATGAAGTGGTTACATATTGAAAGCTAATAATTCTATTCTTAAAATAAATATGACATAATAAAAACTTTCATATGAAAATGCATTACATAATACAATATTAGTAGGAATAAAGTAAATAGAGAGAACCTTTAACAAGGAATAATCAACTTCTGATTGTGTATCTAATAAGTCTAATAATGGGAGTATTAGAATCACACAAAAAGTAGGAACCAAGTAACTCATGTAGGCTTAACATACTCACACTTTGGAATAGTGTAGTTTTAACATACTCACGCTTCAAAAGTCCTTGGAAGCATTAAGATACACATTGTAATTCAAAAGGAAAAAATTCTTACTAAAATTATTCTTCTCTTGCATGCATTCTTTCTTCAGTGACACCTTCCAAGGCCTAGTTGTGCTTATCATGCTCTCTTTAAATGACTAACCAAAATAAAATATTTTCATGGCAGTCATCCCCAACCTAGGTCCATAATGATGTGGAATCTATTATTTTCACTTTATAAATTGGAATTCATCATTTGTAAAGGAAAAAGACTAGGTTCTACACTACAATGAACATTTGTTGGACATCCCCATTAAATTTTAGTGAATAATTTATGTAAACATGATTCTTGCAATGGACATTGGACACACTTCATGGGTAATATTGAGATGTGCACTATATTCTCACATTCAGCCATCTCTCCCCCACATGTACTACTGAGATCATCATCATACGTGGATTCATAGATAATACTATCATATTTCTTTTTCTTTATATGTCAAGGAGCATAATAAAAGAATTTGACATTGGACAGGAATTTATAAATAAATAAATAAATGAAAAGAATTATTGATATATAAATTAATATACAAATATCAACACTAGTTTAGATACCTAGTATTGTAGTTCCCTTCCCACTCTCCAACACAAAAAACATTTAACAATGTATAGAAAAAAAAAAACTATAGCTATGATAAAAGAACTCATCAAACATGGAAATAAAGTTGCAATTTCTTGGAGGCAATTATTGAAGTAAATAATATCTTTTCCATGATCGAATACCTCGTCTTGGAGTCATGAAATAATTAGTCATATAATAAATTGGCAAATGCAATGGTTTGATTAAGATCACACTGAAGGCATAATTGGAAGTCTTAAGGAAGGCTTCCTTCCAATTCTCCATCCACTCCAAGTATCCTTTTTTTTTTTACTAAGAAACTTATAGAAATGCAAACATCTATATGACCACTTGAAAATATACAAACTCACAGAAACAATTAGACAAGTTAAGCATTAGATATCTCTAATGGATTATAGTGAGGGCATCTTCAATATTGCTTTTGTTTAGACCAGACTCACATGTATTCCCCTTTGGTTAACTTCATAGCTTAAAAATTTCCCACTTTCAACCATAAAAACAAATATATCAAGGTTGAGTTTTATTCCAAAATTTTTCATTACTTCAAAGCATTTTGTAAGTGCTTCTAGTGAAGTTCATCTCTAGTTTTGACTAGGATATCATTGATATTGACCTTCATTGTTTTTCTAGAAGATGTGAGAATATAGAGGCGACAATCCTCTTATAGGTTCTCTTATATATATATCAATAACTTCCCTTATTAGTTATGAAAGTTATTGTTTCTATGTCCTTAACATCAATATACATCTAAAATAGATAATCTCTAGACTCTTATTGTTGCATCTACTAATTGGTTAGGCTTGGTAAGGCAAACAAAATCTTTTGGGCATGCTTTGTTAAGATCCCATTGTAAATCAAGTTCTCAATTTCCCATTTTTCTTAGGTACCACTATTGTATTGGAGAACCAAGTGGAGTGCTAGAGTTCCTTGATAAACCTAGCTTCTAAAACCCTATAAATTTCCTAACATACTACATTTCTTTGTTTAGATGATTTTTTTTTTTTTTTTTTTAAAAAAAATTGCCATAATGGTCAACAATCAAGTGGTATACAACTATAGTAGGGTTAACTCCATCATATTCTTGACATTTGAAAATGAAATATATTAAAAGGACTCCAATAGTGTCACAAACTCTCATTTCTCTTGCTCAATTAAGGTTAGGCCTAAGTTAACCTTCTTTCTTTCTAGATACTTCACATAACCTAATATTCATTTTCTTGAAAGCTCCTTATGTGGTAATGCCTATGATAGCATCTCCTAGCCAAAGCTCAAATCCCTATGATTCTAATTACCCTTTGTGGGGTAGGAAAAAGCAACTTATGATAATACTTGGATGATGCAGCTTACATATGATGCATCCAAGTTGTGTGAAGAATACCATTCTAAGTAGACGATGCCGACTACTAAAGATTTCATCATTACATTAGTTGGTTCTACTCAAATACATAATGAGCTTTTGACAAAGATAAAATCCCTATTGAATCCTACTACAGAGTTGCTACTTGCCATCAACTACTTCTAGCTATGTAGTGTAGTGAAGAATAAAACATTAACAGAACTCCTAGGATCTATCAAAATTTGTTGTATTTGAGAGCTAGCAACCAAGAGTATTAAAACAAGGGCATCATCATGGGGTGGACAATGTTGTCTTTAGATGTTCAAGAAAATATCAAGACACCTTGTTTGAGTTGCTTAACCATTGTCATTCATACCTTAAGCTCAAATTGATTAATTACTTTTGTGTTCGTCATCAAGATGTTTGTGTTCTAGAATAAAAACAAGATCTAATCCTTTGTTAGTTGTCAAACAAATACCTCCTATTGTTCCATTTCATGGAATTTGAACTTGTTTGTCTGTAAGGACTCGACTACTTCAGTAGTAGGAAGCACAAGGCTTTTCACTTAGAGAAGACAAAGTAGTTTTTTGATGCATGTGTGCAAGGCCTGGAAGTAACCTTACAAAAACAAATATTTATAGATGTCACGTCTCCCATTGTCACATTTCGCTGTATGAAAACAAACTATTGGCTTGTTAGGAAAAGAATTATTTGAAATGAAAAAATATTTCCATGAAAAGGAAACTTTGAAAGGAGAGTATAGTCACCTGGCCTTGGCAATCACCCCATGTTGCCATAAAGGTAGTTTCATAACTTCCTTTCCCATATCTCGAAAGGTTTCTACTGATACAACTTAGGCGCTGCACAGTAAGTAATTGTTATCCAACAACTTGCCAATCATAGAGAATACAACGAAAAAATTTAGCTTTTCCTACAACTTGGGAGCTACATGTGGCCAATTATTAACTATTTTAGAAGATAACTAAATGGAGAAAGAGAGAGTATAACTTATTAAAAAGAAAAAAAAAAGTTAAAGCCTAAATAGTCCCTAGGTAGTGGGCTTGGAAAAGGATTCTCATGTATCATAAAGGAAAATGAGGAAATAAATGGAAAAAAAATGTATCATAAAGGTAGTTACTCTTACAACTTGGTAGTTGCACGATGGGCAACTATTAACTATTAGAGAAGATAACTAGATGAAGAGAAAGATACAAAGAGAGTACAACTAATTAATTTTTATTTTTTTAAAAAAAAACAATTCAAAGCCTAGTAATGCCTAGTGTTAGCGCTTATGTTTGCAAAAAGGTTGGTCTAGGGTTCCAATTGTGGAAAAAAGAAGCCAAGGCAGTGGGCTTGGAAAAGGATTTTCATGTCTCTTAAAGGAAATAGGGAAATAAAAGAAAAACAAGCAAAATATTAAGGAAAGATTCTCACTAGACTATTAATATAGCATAGTACATGGCTCTAAATTCCTACTCTCTCGTGCTTCTGTTGAAAAAAAAAATTAAATATATTTGTACACAATTAATTTCTCGTCATTAATAAAATCAAATAATCAAAAATAGAATACTATTGCTCACCATGCACCATGTCGAGTAAAAGGTCTTGACCTTCTAAATTAGCAATTGAATTAATCTGTTCATGTAGCACAAAAATGAGATGGAAAAGCTGTGTGAAAGTAAATAATAGGTTGACTTAATTTAATGAAGAATGATCAAAACAACATTAAGAAATTTTACTAGCAATTATAATGATCTCTAATTCTTTAAGTTAATAAACTTAGATAGAACCTAGGATGAACCATTGGGGATATTCATATAATCCAAAGACTAATTAGTTTTGGAATTTTAGTAATGATATTCCAATTTCACCTTTATCTATCCTTATTAGTTTGTAATGGGGTGTTTACCACTATAAATGATGAACCATCAAGGATGTTTTTAATTGTCTATAGTATATTATCCTTCCATCGAACCATTACTTAGTGTTTACAACTCAAGCACATAGTTTTTCATTATTTACATTGCATACTAGAGTTCGGTTAATTCTCTGTAGTAAGATGTTAAATCAACTTCAGAATTGGATTGTAAGGGAGTTATTACTCCTATGGATCCCAAAAGTCTCTATTGTAAGCTCAAATACCTTGTTGGCATGGGTTATGAGGGTCGGATTGCTTCTAGGTTCACTTTTGTGCATAAAGACATTTTGGTAATTACATAAGTTATAGAGGAGTAAGTGAACAAGGTCACTGAATTAGGCTAATTGATTAATTATTAGGCCTTATTGGGTTATAATCAATTAAGACCCGTTTTAGGCTAGATTAAGTGACCTAAGCCTTTAGTGGGTTCAAGTCACTTAAGCCCAATAGGGAACCCTATAAATACCCTCTTAAGGGTTAATGGTTCCATAGCTTTTCTATAGAGTTGTCTTTGACCTCCAAGGAGAAAGAGAGCCATAGTCTCCATCTTCTCTTACTTCTATTTAAAGTGTGCTAGGATCAAGAAAAAGCTAATGGGTGGAAGATTGTAGGTCCACGAGACTTCCAAGGACATCGATTTGATTCTTTAACACTTGGGATTTAAGGTTTAGGAATATCAAAACCTAAAGGTTAGTGCTTTAACCCTAAATATCCATTTTTTTTATAAAATTAGTATTGCTTTCATTGCTTAGATCTAAGATGCCAACAATTGTATCAGAGGATAATGTTATAGGCATGCTGAGATCATTATTTAGGATATGCTAACTTATTTTTTACAGCCTTGATAATATCAAATGGGCAAAGGACGCATGCAAGTTTCTTTTTTATTATTGCATGTGTTGATTGAATGAAATAATTGTTTTCTTTATTCTTCATAGATTCACTTGTAAGCTCCAATAAAGGAGCATAGGTTTTCAATTTTTCTTGTAAAGTTTTAATCTTTTCCATAGATTGGGATGTAAGCTCCATTATAGGAGCATATGATTTAATTTTATGTTGTAAAGTCATGGTTTTTATCATCTATGGAGGGCTAGAAGAAAAGAATTCCTCAATAATGTATAAAGAGTTTAATGGCTGTGGAAAAGGATGAATCTTTCATTTGAGTAAAATAATAATAATAATAATAATAATTAGAAAAAGATTTTTGAAAGTTTTTTTTTTCTTTTCTTTTAGATCCATGGCAACACAACAACTTTCACTTTGACTCAAAATCAAGGCTGCCTTCTATGAGTTTATCGGGACAAGCCACTTATAGTTTTGAAGCTTAGGAAGTCAAGAATCCAATGCTTCAAATGATTCAAAAAATTAGTATGTCCAATAATAATTTAGTTCTTTTTTTAAATAGAAGCCATCAATCTTTATTTCAAATCTCTAATATATGTTAAACATTAAAAAAAATGAAAATTAATATATTAAGTCTTGATCCACTCTTTAAAAAAGGATATGATATCCTCGTAAGAGATCAAAGTTTCTTAATAAGAAATTAATATACTAATTTGGTTGCTAATGTTCCCATGATAAGAAATAAACTATCCTTATTGAATATTTAGAATGTTATAAAACAACTAGAAGTACATATTAATGATCTCTCTTATATTGACACTAAAGATTTGATCTTAACTTAGATGAATTCAAATTATTGAGACATAAAAAAAAAATTGTTAAAAGAATTGCCCTCTATCCATTACTAAGATAAATTACACAAAGAAAACTTACTTGGAAAACACTCTTAAGAAAGTTTTTTTAGGAAAGCTACTATAAGAGGAAAGAAGTCTCTAAAATTCATTGATGCATATGTTAATAAACTTTTTAAAATTATTCTAATAATAATAAATATTTTTTATTATTTATTAATCATTTTAGTCAAATTACTTGGTAGCTTTGTTTGAATTTTTTTTTTTAAAGTATTTAATGCTTTTAAGAGTTTAAAGAACTTGTTAAAAAATAAAGTTGTTACAATATAAATGTAATAAGATCATATAAAGGATGCCAATTCACAACAAAATAATTTAAAAAATGTTGTGAAAATCATAGGATTTCATTAGTCTTTAAGGTTGCATACTATCTAAAACATAATATAGCAATTGAAATTTCTTCTCATAACCTTAAGAAATGTCTAAAGAATTTTGTGAAGAAGTTATTGATTGTTTAGTTAATTTTTCAAATTGTTATCCTAATTCGTGTGTATGGAATAAGTTAAGCACCACAATAAGCATTATATGGAAAAAAAAAGAAAAAAAAAGTAAGATATTCTACATTTGAGAGGGTTTGAAAGCATTAGGTATGCTTTTATGCTTAATCAAAAGAGATTGGTTTAGATACAATATTAGAAAATATATTTCATAGATTACAACTCAAGGCAAAGGTTACAATTTCTACAATTGAAGTAATGAAAGTATCATCATTAAAGGATTTTCCAAGTTTAATGAAAAAGAAAATGGAATTCCATTCCCTAAGAAGACAACTATGAGACTACTCCTCTCTTTGAGAAAGAAGAATAATTAAACTTGAGAAGGCTTGAAAAAGCTTATTTTCCTTGTTGTTATAGAATTTTTATTTTTAATTATTTTCCATGTCCATTTTTTCATTAAAGTGACAATTACAATTACAAAAGGATAAAATAAATAAATAAATAACCAATAAACAATAAACAAAAACAAAATCTAAACAAAAGAAAAATGACTTTTCTTGATATCACAATAAGAAAAATGCTTGAATTTAAAATTTTAAGACTTTTCTTTTCCTTTATTCTTTCAATAAAGAGATCTTATCTCATACCTTTATAAAAATTAATAAATTAAATTAAAATTTTAAAAATTCTTATTTACTCTATTTTTTAAGTAGTCCCTTATCTATTTAAAAAACCAAAGCCAAGATCAATATAATTGTATGATCATCTAATTACTATGATACATCAAAGAAGAGGCCCTTTGATAAGACTTCAAAAAGGGTAGATGTCCTGTTGATAAATATGTGACATATATATAAACACAATATAGGAAATAAATTGATGAAAACTTATACGTTGATTTCATCAAATATTCATAGAATATATTAGAGGCCCTTAGACAAGGTAGCCATTAGTGTGATTTCCATGATGGTAGGTGTCCCTTTGATAAATACGTGACTTACATATAAACACAATATAGGGTAAAACAAATATAAGAAAACTACATTTATTTCATCAAATATTGGTAAAATATGCTTATAAGAAATAACATAATGCAAAATTAAGAAAATTGCAAAAATGAACAATAGTAGAGAAAAAGTAAAGTTGTAGTGCATATGCCAACGAATATGATATATCATTATTTTATTTTATTTTTCATTCTAGTTACTATAAACAAGCTCATAATTTAAAATAAAAATTTGACAATTTATTATGGAATAATAAAGTGCATAAAATAAAATTGTAAGTTTTATACCTTTTTTGTTTTTTCCCCAACTCCACTCATGCCATTGAAATTTTGTCTCCAAGCACCTAAATAGATCATGAAGAAAATAAAGATCTTTAAAAACAAAGGTCAAGCAAACTAATAATCACACATACTCTATGTAAATTATTAATTTCCATGTAAAGATACGACATACTAAATTCAAACCTTTTGATGTGGGAGTCAATTGGTAGTTCACTAAAAGAACTGTCAAGTGCTTTGTAAGCCAACCATAGATTGCAAACTTGAGAATAGATGTCAAGTTATATGCTAAAAAGAATGGACAAAATAGGTTGATTTTTGCTACTAAAAGTTAGAATAATGATTTTTTTTTTCTTGGTGAAGAGGTAGATTTATGGATAAAACAAAATTTTCAAACCTATTTATAGTCATATATATACATAAGAAAAAAAGTACATAGATATGGCAATATCTTCATAATTAAACATGCTAAAAAATAGCAAAAATATCAAAACTAGAGTAAAATGTTTTATAATCTCCCTAGGAATCACTAATTTTAGAGATGTTGGGAGAATGAAATACAAATTCTAAAAGTAGGATTTTGCAGACCCATTGTTACAAGAAATTAAGATAAAATACATGGATACATATTAGTATGAATGAACAAACTAAAAATATTAATATGAATTAAAATTTGAATTATATTTTCATCAAATATTTCTCAAAATAATTTCATAAAGGATTAAAACTAATCTAATTAAATAAAAAACCAAGGACCTATAATAAATTAGGGAAATGTTACAATGAATTTATTTTTTAAGAAATTTAAATTTATACCTAGTTCTTACTATTGAAATTATACATATTAATTTTCTGATTTTTTTTTTTTCTAACCAAAGAAGTCCTATTATGAAAATAAAATCGAAAATAAACCACAAGATTGAGAAGCTGGTTGTGAAGTTACCTATCAACAAAATTTTTAGGGCACATAAGAGATCTAAGAACCTGGAAAAGCTTTGAAGAAGAGTTAGGAGCTTTAAAAGAGAGCATCAAGTTATGGATGAAATGAGTGAGGGTGAAACTCAAGAGTTTTGTGATATAAGATAAGATTTTATAGGGTACGACCAACAAAATTTCTAAAGCACATAAAAGATTTGAGGACTTGGAGAAGCTTTGAAGAAAAATTAGGAGCTTCATGAAAAGCGCTTCACACAGAGGATGAAATGAGGGAGAGATGCAATTCTAGGGTTTTGTGATATAAGATAGACTTTGGTAAGATACGAATCAACAAAATTTTTGGAGCATATAAAAGATGTAAGAACTTGGTAAAGGTTTGTAGAAGGGTTAGGAGGTTCCTAAAAAGAGCTTTACACAGAGGATGAAATGAGGGAGAGATGCAATTCTAGGGTTTTGTGATATAAAATAGACTTTGGTAAGATACGAATCAACAAAATTTTTAGAGCATATAAAAGATGTAAGAACTTGGTAAAGGTTTGTAGAAGGGTTAGGAGGTTCCTAAAAAGAGCTTCACACAGAGGATGAAATGAGTGAAGGATGCAATTCTAGGGTTTTGTGATATAAGATAGACTTTGGTAAGATGCAAATCAACAATATTGTTGGAGCACATAAAAGATGTAAGAACTTGGTAAAGGTCTGTAGAAGGGTTAAGAGCTTCCTAAAAAGAGCTTCACATAGAGGATGAAATGAGCGAGGGATGCAATTCTAGGGTTTTGTGATATAATATTTGCTTTTATAGGATAATTTTACATTTTCTTCTAAATGAATACAAATGAGTAATACGTATAGGGTTAGCTAGAAATAATAATAAAAAATGATGATTTAATACACTTTTAATCAACATTAATGACCAACCAATTTTTTTTTTCTTTTTTTTCTTTTCTTCTCTCTTTGCTTGATTTAAAATATAATTGAATCAAATATTTAAAATAAAACTCAATGCGAAATTTGAATTTGATAATTTTGGGTATATAGAAGAATTTCATTTTACAATTATATTTTAGAAGTAGTATATTAAAACTTGCCTCTTAAACTTACATGTTATATGTAACCTTTTAATTTGAGGTTAGAGTTATAAATTTTATATAAAAAATCTCATTTTAGACTTTCTATTTTCTTTATAAATTTTAATATTAAAAAAAAATAGTGCAAACAAGCAGTTTTACATTATTTCAAAAAACCTCATATTGATTAATTTGTGGTTTTTAGACATGTGTAACAAATATTGTATCTCCTTGGTGTGTCAAGCAAGCATGAAAAGTTCCACCTTGCTTAAAATGTTTCAACTTCTAAGTTTTATTTTCTATTCCATGTTGACCCTAATTTTTTCCAATTTGTATCAAGCTGGAAGTTTACTCAAGTTTTGTTATAATGTAAAGTTAATATCATACTATTTATCTTATGATTAGAATAAGAATAACATAGAAGTAACTAAAATTCATTATAAGCTAACAACTTCCATTCATATTGAATGTGACATAAATATCAAATGAAGCTAGATTCTATGAAATTTTCCTATGATAACTCCAAGGATAAGATGCCTAAAGTTTGAATCATTTGTTCTAAAAATTAGATATGTACGTTAAATCCATTATACCATAAAATGACTTTCTTTTATATCTAGATATAGTTTGGATACTTTTATCTAATTCAAATATATGAGGACACAAAATTGAAAAAATTAAGGTGACACTTTCTATTTTTTTATTACTAAAAATAGAAATTCATATGCAAAATATTAATACTCCTATACAATATATATATAGAAAGAAAGAGAGAGAGAGAGAGAGAGAGAGAGAGAGAGAGAGAGAGAGAGAGAGATACACACACAAAAATATATATTAGGATATTTTAGTTTTTTTATTTTTTTTACATTTTATTGGAATTTTCACGACATTTTCATGGTGAAGGGCTTTTGTTGGGAATCAAGTCAAGCCTCCAACATGACAACAACAATTACCAACCACTTAGGCTACTTGAACATTTGATTTATTTTATCTTTTAATTTTATTTAATAAATTGTTAATATAAATGTGTGTTCAAATCTATAAATTATTGCAAAATGTTGTATATTAGATTATATATGTGAGGACAATGAGTCTTCATTGTATGTTGACAATTTTGTTTCATTTTATTTTTTGGCTTAGGAATCTTTTTAGATAGTGACTTACTCTCCATTGAAGATTCAAGGTTGTTGTTAGACCAAGTTATAGATAAGTCTAAAAGGGTTTGACTTGTGGCAAGTTAGGTATTCAAAGGATTAGGTGGATTGGTTTCCTTTTATTGAATTAAAAAGATTAAATTAATGTATTTTGTAAAAGACTGGACCATTCAAGCAATGAAACAACACTCAAGCATTGGGATCGCTCAAGTGCTTAAGCTAAAATGAAGCTCTCGAGGCACTTGAGCGGTGGTTAAGTGCGCTCGAGTGCTTATACAAAATTTTTCAAAATAAGATACAATATTTTTGGATATTTCACCCAAATTGAATTCGAAAAGTTTGAGGTTCCGATCCCTTAGGACTTTTATACCTATATAAACCTTATTATAACCCTTCTATGGAAGGACACTTTTCATGAGAGTAAGCCTACCTTACTGTCCATTCCCAATCTCTCATCACAGATTTAAAAAATTGAATCTAGGGTTGTTTGAAGAATTGCATCCCTTCAATGGGGTTGAAACATATCCATTGGAGTAATTGGAGATTGTTGCATTGTGGACATGGATCAAGTTGTAGGTACTAAAGAGTAAGTCTTTAGGGTAAAATAGCAAGGCAAATTTATGTAACATGTTTTCATATAATGGATTTATATTAGAGGTGTTAGACCCTATGGTTTTTTATCTCCACAATTATTGTGAAGGTTTTCCATGTAAAAATTCTTGTGTCTCGTGCATACTTATTGGTTTGTTTGAGTATTTTGATTATATTGATTAACCTTGATATCTCATAGACCTAAAATTGGGTTAATAAATTTCATTCCTTATATTATAATTTTTAAATACACCCATTCACCACCTTATGGGTATTACCCTACTGGACCTAGGTTTTTTAATTGGTATCAGAGCAGGATAAAAGTCAAATTTTTATTAATCCTGCAAGTCTAGTATAGAATAACTAAGAACTAGGGCTCCTCTGAAGAGTCCACCTTACTTTGATGGGAGTAACTATCCCCACTAGAAAGCCCGAATGAAGTACTTTCTTAAAATACAAGGTGAATGAGTATGGAATTCAGTGAAATGTGGATGGGGACACCCATTGAGACTTGATGTGAATGGGAAATCAACTGATGAGTTAAAACCTAAACAAGAATGAGACAAACTTGATAATAAAGGAAGTAAAGCTAATGCTTGGGCTCTTAGGCATCCCCTCTAAGTCGACTTCAATGTTGTTGTACCATTATGTCTTGTCCAAGTCCACCTTGGTGTTGTAACGTGCCATGGCATTGCATTCATGGCTCACTAAGTCGCCTCATTGCACAAGGCATTGTGCTCTTGCATCATGTTGCCTTTTTCACAGTTACCTTATGGGGCCAAGGTGCCGCCCTAAAAGGTTGTTGTGTCACATGCTTCACGTCAAGGGGCTAATAGCTAGCTTGAATTAGCTTTTATATGTCGTCTTACTTCTTTGTAGATTGTATGAGAACTAGGCTACATCTACCCACTTGACCGGCCTATTAGCATGGGTCATGTTTAGTCTAATCCATTAGTAGTCATCATTAAGTGTTAGTTAGACATAAGGAACAACAAATCGCTACACCAACATAAGCTATACTCATTATAATGATGCTTATTAGCCATTATCTCTTCAAATGAGATTCATCTAGAATTGGTGACAATTATTATTTTACACACATGGTCCTAAAGGAGAAAAACTACTTGAGGGGAGCTTTTGATCCTTAGATTATGTTTTTTTTTTTTTTTTTTTTTTAATATGAAAGTCTTTTTATTTTCCTCAAATGTTTTACTTGAGAAAACATGCATCATTGGTGTCTCAATTGTTATTTTTTAAATAAGCAACCAAAAGGATTCTTACATTTTACCAAAAAGATCCCTCATAAGTAGGGTGAACTTAATAAATCGAGGAGATAAACATATGTTGACGAGGTAACATTTGACATCCCACCAAACAAGGTGGTGAGACCATAGCAGACAACAAATTTTCTTAAAAGTTTAAACTTGTATAATTTGGGTGCCCCATAGTGCACATTGTGTACTTTTGACAAGCACTACTGATTATTATGCTGCCAAATTTGTCTCTATAAAAGAAAAAATTGATCTAACAAACTACATTTAGAATCCTTGCACAAGACAGTACAACATATCAATAACTTCCCTTATTGGTAATAAAAGTTGTTGTCTCTATGTCCTTAGAATCAATATACATCCAAAATAGATAATCTCTAGCCTCTTGATATTGCATCTACTAGTTGGTTAGGCTTGGTAAGGCAAACACAATCTTTTGGGCATGCTTTGTTAAGGTCTATATTGTAAATCAAATTCTCAATTTCTCATATTTCTTAGGTACAACTATTGTATTAGAGAATCAAGTGGGATACTACAATTCCTTGACAAACCTAGCTTCTAAAAGCCTATAAATTTCCTAACAGACCATATTTCTTTGTTCAAATGAATATTTCTTGAATTTTTACCACACTGGTCAATAATCAAGTGGTGTACTACTATAGTAAGGTTGACTTCATCATATCCTTGACATCTCAAAATGAAATATTTTAAAAAGGCTTCAATAGTGTCACAAACTCTCATTTCTCTTGCTCATTTAAGGTTATGCTTAAGTCAATCTTCTTTTTTTCGAGATACTTCACTAAGTTAACCTTTTATGTATTCTTAATGACTGAGAGTATTGACATCTTTGATCTAAGTAATGAAAGCAATGCCAGTTTTTTTAAATTGATTTTTTAGGATTAAAGTACTAACCTATAGGTTTGGATGTTCCCAAACCTTAAATTCCAAGTGTTGAAGGCAACCTTGAAGTTGTTGGAAGTCTTGTAAACCTACGATCTTTCGTTTGATGACTCAACTTTGTTCTTGGCACACTTCAAGTGGGATGAAAATGAGGGTAGAGGCTATGACTCTCTTTCTCTCTGGATGATGGAAGATAAAAGTTAAGGAAACCCTAACCCTTAGGGGGTATTTATAGGGTTCCTAATTAGGCTCAAGTGACTTGAGCCCACATGAGCTCGGGTCACTTAATCTTGCCCAACATGGGTCCTAATTGATTAATTAACCCAATAAAGCCAACTAATTAATCAATTAGCCTAATCTAAAGACTTTGTTCACTTACCCTTGTGCACTCTTTACATAATTACCAAAATGCCCTTATGCACAAAAGTGAACCCAGAGCCAATCCGACCCTCGTAATCCGTGCCAACAAGGTGTATGAGCTTAGAGTGGAGACCATTAGGACTCATAAGAGTATCAATTACCTCATATTCCAATTCTGAAGTTGATTCAACATTCCACTACAAAAAATCAATTAAACTCTAATATCCTATGTAAATAACAAGGAGACACTACGTGCTTGGGTCCGTGACTTACTATCCATTGCATTCAGTCTCCCCATGATCTAGTGTCTGTAGTTTAACAAGGTGAGATTTATTAGTCTTTCAACTGACATGTCTTAACTCTCAGAAAGCCTATGTCAAGTTCCACTTAAAAAACTACTATGTTCATAGTTTCCATGAGCACACCTCCTTAGGATCACCTAAGGTGACACACTGTCTCAATCTCATGAGATGTCATGGTGACTTTATTGAGAATACTTATTGCTACTGGCTTTCATCAATAGTAGCCAAATCCATAAGGAATATATGATTAGTTTACGATCTCACCCAAAGGTCAAAGCCATTGTTAACTTTAGGACAAGCTCAATATTCTCTCAAGGTTGAGAGACATCACAATGAAGCAGCTTGGTAAGGTCATGACTACTTGATAGCCTTAAGTCATGACTCACCATACCATAGGTCTTGTTCAATTTGTAACCATACACACTAGTGTACTCACCATGGGAAACCCATCCTAATAGCCAAGACCAATCATCCCTCCAATTAGGAGGTGGTGCACTATTGTTGGGATTGAGCCCTTAAAAGCAAGACAAATGTAACAAAGTTAGACACTTCAACGTCGTCTTCAACACTTGGAATTTAAGGTTTCGGAAGACCCAAACCTAGTACTTTAACCCTAAAAGATCAATTTTTTAAAAATTGGTATTGTTTCCGTTGCTTATATCTAAAATGCCAACAACTACAACCTCTAATGGGTTGCCTAGACCCATGAACTAGTTGTGAACAAATCATTTATTTGAAAGAAACTCATGACTTAAATCTTTTGTGCAAGTCCTAATGTAGCTAAGTCACGTACAATGCAAAAGATGCGGGCAAGAATGCTCATAAATTATAATTCATGGAATAAGCATAAATAAAAGTGAAACTGGAACATCATTAAATAAATAATGAATTCCACATTTATTACATTATATCATGCTTTTGAGGGCTCAATCCTAACAAAGAGAGTATCAATTTGTTTCGCCACCACAATATCCACTTTATATAATTCACATAACCCAATAATCATTTTCTTGAAAGTCCCCTACATAGGAGCACCTTATAGGATCTCTTAGCCAAAGCTCGAACCCCTATGATTCTAATTACCCCTTATAGAGTAGGAAAAATCAACTTATGATGATACTTAGATGGTGCAACTTACATATGATGAATCCAAGTTGTGAGAAGAATAACATTCTAAGTAAATGGTGTTGACTACTAAAGATTTCATCATTACAATAGTTGGTTATGCTCAAACAGGTAATGGGCTCTTGGCAAAGATAAAATCCTTGTTTAATCCTATTACAAAGTTGTTACATGCCATTAACTATATCTAGCTATGTAGTGTAGCAAAGAATAGAACATTAGGAAAACTCTTAAGATCTATCAAAATTAGTGGTATTTTAGAGCTAACAACCAAGAGTGTTAAAACTAGGGCATCAACATGGGATGGACAATGTTGTCTTCATATGTTCAAGAAAATGTTAAGTCACCTTGTTTGAGTTGCTTGAACATTGTCATTCATACCTTAAGTTCAACTTGATTAATTACTTTTGTGTTAGTCATCAGAGATGTTTGTGTTCCCTAATAAAATAAATATCTAATCCTTTGTTTAGTTATCAAACAAATACCTTCTCTTGTTCCATTTTATGGAATTTGAACTTGTTTTTCCATAAGGACTCGGCTTCGTCAACAGTAGGAAGCACAAGGCTTTCAATTGGAGGAAGACAATGTAGTCTTTCAATGCATGTGTACAAGGCTTAGATGTAACCCTACAAAAACAATTATTTATGGATGTCATATCACCCATTGTCACATTTCACTATATGGAAACAAAATGTTGGCTTGTTGGGAAAAAGAATAATTTGAAATGAAAAAATATCTCAATGAAAAGGAAATTCTAAAAGGAGAATATAGTCACCTAGCCTTGGCAATCACCCATGTTGCCACCAAAGGTAGTTCCACGACTTCATTTCCCATAACTCGAAAGGTTACTACTAATACAACTTGCGAGCTACACAATAAGCAACTATTATTAAACAACTTACTAATCAAAGAGAATACAACTAAAAAAGCTAATTTTTCCTACAACTTGAGAGCTACACATGAGCAATTATTTACTATTAGAGAAGACAACTAAATAGAGAGAGAGAGAGAGAGAGAGAGAGAGAGAGAGAGAGAGAGAGAGAGAGAGAGAGAGAGAGAGTATAACTAATTAGAAAAAAAGAAGTCAGAACCTAATAGTGCCTAGGCAGTGGGCTTGGAAAAAGATTCTCATGTTTCATTAAGGAAAATTAGAAAATAAATGGAAAAAAATTCTCATGGATCATAAAGGTAGTTGCACAATGGACAATTATTAACTATCAAAGAAGACAACTAAATGAAGATAAAGAGAGAGAAAGAGTATAACTAATTTAAAAAAAAAAATAGTTCAGAGCCTAGTGATGCCTAGTGGTAGCTCTTGTCTTTGCAAAAAGGTTGGTCTAGGTTCCAATTGTGGAAAAAGGAAGCCAAGGCAGTGGGCTTCGAAAAGAATTCTCATGTATCATAAAGGAAATAAGGAAATAAATGCAAAATATGCAAAACATTCTAGAAAGATTCTCATTGGACTATTAATATGGCACAATACATGCCTCTAAATTCCTACTCCCCTATGCTTCTATTGAAAAATGAAAAGTATTAAATATATTCCAACACAATTAATTTCTCTTTCCATTAATAAATGAAAATAATCGAAAATAGAATACTATTGCTTACTTATGCACCATGTTAAGTAAAAAGTCCCAACCTTCTGCATTAGCAATTGGATTGAACTGTTCCTATAGCACAAGAATGAGATGGGAAAGCAGTTAGAAACTAAATAATAAGCTGACTTAATTTAATGAAGAATGATCACAATCATAGCAATATCAAGAAATTTTACTAGCAACTACAATGAACTTTAATTCTTGAGTTAATAAAGTTAGATAAAACCTGGGATGAACCATCAAGGATATTCATATAATCCAAAGACTAATTAGATATGGAATTCTACTAATGATATTCTAGTTTCACTTTTATCTATCCTTATTAGTTTGTGATGAGGTGTTTACTACTATGAATGATGAACCATCAAGGATGTTTTTTATTATCTATGGTATATTATCCCCTTATTGAATCATTACTAAGTGTTTACGACTCGAGCACATAGTGTGTCATTGTTATTTACATATGATACTGGAGTTTAGTCTATTCTTGGTAGTAGGATGTTGAATTAACTTCAAAATTGGATTATGAGGGAGCCATTACTCCTATGGGTTCTAATGGTCCCTGTTCTAAACTCAAATACCTTGTTAGCACGGGTTATGAAGGTTGAATTGACTCTTGGTTCACTTTTGTGCATAAAGGCATTTTGCTAATTACACAAAATTACATTGGAGGAAATGAACAAGGTCTCTAGATTGGGCTAATTGATTAATTATTAAGCCCCGTTGGGTTATATAATCAATTGGGACCCATTTTGGGCTAGATTAAGTAACCCAATCCTTTAGTGGGATCAAGTTACTTAAGCCCAATAGGGAACCCTTTAAATATCCTCTTAAGGGTTAGGGTTTTTACAAGTTTTCCATAGAGTTGTCTGCAACCTCTAGAGAGAAAGAGAGCCATAGCCTCCACCTTCTTTTTTCTCAATCGAAAGTGTGCTAGGATCAATAAAAAGCTAATGGGCAAAAGATTGTGGGTCCACGAGACTTTCGAGGACATCAATTTAATTCTTTAACACTTGAAATTTAAGGTTTGGGAATATCAAAACCTAAATATTAGTAATTTAACCCAAAATATCTTTTTTTTTTTTTTTTTTTAAATTAGTATTGCTTCTATTGCTTAGATATAAGATGCCAACAATTGTATCAAAGCATAATGTTATTAAGATCATTATTTAGGGTGTGCTAACCTCTTTTTTGCAACCTTGATATTATCTAATGACCAAAGGATGCATGTAAGTTTCTTTTTTATTATTGCATATGTTGATTGAATGAGATAATTGTTTTCTTTATTCTTTATAAATTCGATTGTAAGCTCCATTAAACGAGCATAGGTTTTTAATTTTTCTTGTAAAGTTTTAATCTTTTCCATATATTGGGATGTAAGCTCCATTATAGGAGCATATGATTTAATTTTATGTTATAAAGTTATGTTTTTCATCATCTATGGAGGGCTAGAAGAAAAGAATTCCTCAATGATGTCAATAAAGATATGATCTTTATTAGAGCATCATATATGAAGTATCAAGAAGTTTAATGGTTGTAGAAAATGATGAATATATATATATATTGAGATCCATGGCAGCACAACAACTTTCACTTCAACTCAAAATCGAGGTTTCCTCTCATGAGTTTCTTGGGGCAAGGCATAAATGGTTTTGAAGCTAAGGAAGTCAAGAATCCAATGATTCAAATGGTTTGCAAAATAAGTATGTCTAATAAAAATTTAGTTCTTTTGTTAAATAGAGGGCATTAATTTTTGTTTCAAATCTATAAAATATGTTTTAAAAAAAAAAAACCAACAACAACAACATTAATGTATTAAGTTTTGGTCAACTCTTAGAAAAAGGATGTGATATCCTCATAAAAGATCAAAGTTCCTTAATAAGAAATTAATATACTAATTTGGTTGTTGATTTGCCCATGATAAGAAATAAGATATCCTTATTGAACATTTAGAATGTTGTAAAATGGCTAAAAGCACATGTTAATGATCTCTCTTAGATTGACACTAGAGATTTGGATATTTTAATTTAGATGAATTTAAATTATTGAGAAAAAAAAATAAAAAAAATTGTTAAATGAATTGCCCTTTATCTATTAGTAAGATAAATTATATGAAGAAAAATTGTTTGGAAAACACTCTTAGAAAAGTTTTCTTAAGAAAGCTACTATAAAAGGAAAGAAGTCTCTAAAATTCATTGAAGCATATGTTGATAAACTTTTCAGAATTCTTCTAATAATAATAAATAATTTTTGTTCTTTATTAATCATTTTAGTCAAATTACTTGGCTGCATTGTTTGAAGAAAAATTTTAAGTATTTAATACTTTTAAGAGTTTAAAGAACTTGTTGAAAAATAAAGTGGTTACGATATAAATATAATAAGATCCTATAAAGGATGCCAATTCACAAAAAAAATAATTTTAAAAAGTTGTGAAAATCATAAGATTTCATTAGTCTTTAAGGTTCCATACTCTCTAAAACATAATATAGTAATTGAGATTTCTTCTTATTATAACAGTAAGAAATGTTTAAAGAGTTTTGTGAAGAAGCTATTGATTGTTTAGTTAATTTTTCAAATGGTTATCCTAATTCATGTGTATGGAATAAATTAAGCACCACAATAAGCATTGAATGGACAAAAGTAAGATATTTTACATTTGAGAGGGTTTGGAAGCATTAGGTATGCTTATATGCCCAATCAAAAGAGATTGGGTTAGATGCAATATTAGAAAATATATTTTCATAGGTTATAACTCAAGGATAAAGGTTACAATTTCTACAATCAAAGAGTAATAAAAATATCATCATTAAAGGATTTTCCAAGTTTAATGAAAAATACAATGGAATTCCATTGCCTAAGAAGACAACTACGAGACCACTCCTCTCTTTGAGAAAGAAAAACAATTAAACTTGAGAAGGCTTACAAAAGCTTATTGTCCTTGTTATAGAATTTTTATTTTTAATTATTTTCCATGTTCATTTGTTCATTAAATTGACAACTACAATTACAAATGCAAAAAAAAGAAAAAAAAAAAAAAACAAAAACAAAAACAAACAAAAAACAAAAAAACAAAAAAAACAAAAGAAAAATGATTTTTCTTGATATCACAATAAGAAAATTGCTTTAATTTTATATTTAGACTTTTCTTTTCCCTTATTCTTTCAATAAAGAGATCTTGTCTCACACCACCTTAGAAAATTAATAAATTAAATTAAAATTTTAAAAATTCTTATTTACTCTATTTTTTAAGTGGTCCCCTATCTATTTAAAAAATAATAATTGATATAATTGTATGATCATCTAATTACTATGACACCTCAAAGAAAAGGCCCTTTGGTAAGACTTCAAAGAGGACATGTGTCTTGTTGAAACACAATAGAGGAAATAAATTGATGCAAACTTATACCGTTGATTTCATCAAATATTCATAGAATATGTAAGAGGCCCTCAAACAAGGTAACCATTAGAGTGTGAAATATAGGTATAAGAAATAACATAATGTAAAATTAAGAAAGTTGCAAAAATGAACAATGATAGAGAAAAAGTAAAGTTGTGGTGCATATGCCAATGAATATGATATATTATATCATTATTTTATTTTATTTTTCATTCTAGTTACTATTAACAAGCTCATATTTAAAATAAAAATTGAACAATTTATTATGGAATAATGAGATGCATAAAATAAAATTGTAAGTTTTATACCATTTTTTTAATTTCCGACTTCGCTCATGCCATTAAAATTTTGTCTCCAAGCACCTGAAGAGATTATGAAGAAAATAAAGACCTTTAAAAGCAAAGGTCAAGAAAAATAATAATCACATATAATCTATGTAAAGTATTAATTTCAAAGTAAAGATACAACATATAAAATTCAAACCTCTAGTTATGAAAGTCATTCACCAGTTCACTAAAGGAACTGCTAAGTGCTGTGTAAGCCAACCATAGATTGCAAACCTGAGTATATATGTCAAGTTATATGCTAAAAAGAATGGGCAAAATAGGCTAGTATTTGCTACTAAAAGTTAGAATAATGATTTTATTTTCCTTAGTGGAAAGGTAGATTCTAAGAAAAAAATAATTACAATCATATATACATACATAAGAAAAAACCTGCATAGATATGGTGATATCTTTAGAATTAAACATGATAAAAAATAGAAAAAAATATCAAAAGTAGAAGAGAAAAATGTTTTATAACCTCCTTAGGAATCACTAATTTTAAAGAGATATTGGGAGAATGAAATACAAATTCTAAAAGTAGGATTTTGCAAACCCATTGTTGCAAGAACTTAAGATAAAATAAATGGATTTATATATCAGTATGAATAAGCAAACTAAAAATATTATGAGTCATAAATTCTCTTATATATACAATTATATTTTTTGAATTTTCTCACTAGACAAATAGATTATAAATTAAACAAGTGATAATTAATAAGTTACATTCTTTAATAATTTTTTCAATTTTTAAGAATATTTTAAATTTCAAAAATCTGATCCAATTAATTATTGATTAAATTAAAATATTTTAAAATATTATGTTCATAATTGAATATTAAATGTGTGCATATGATAAAAAACTTGACTCATTTACATATTAAAAAAAAATTAAACTTTATTTTCTATTCATTTTAAATAAAATATCATTAATAATTATTATTAATTAATTTTAACCAAAAAAAAAAGTTGATGTCAATATCTTCATGTCTCTAATATATACTAAAATAATATATATTTTATAAAAAATATATATAATTTTTTATTTTATTATAATATTACTATTTATGTTCTATTAAAAATTATTTGTTTTTAAATTTATTTGTAGCTACAAAATTATTTTCATTTTTAATAAGAGTTGAATTGAATTGAATTAATAATATATAATTTGAATTCACAATTTTTTTAAAAATCAAAATAGAAAAATTAGTTTTTAAAAAAACTTATCCAAACAAGTTTTTTGTTTTTTATTTTTTATTTTTTTAAAACCGTTTTTAAACACAACTTAAGAAACACAATTATTTTTATAAAATACTAAAAAAAAAAAATTTGTTCTTTTAACTTGAAAACAACTTTAAAAACATGTACAAGAAATATGGCCAAACCACCCTAAATTTCTTGTTCATGTTTTTACTATCCTCTTTGTAGTAGAAAATGGAAAGCTCTCTACAAGTCTAAATTTTCAGTCAATGCAATTATTTTCAATTTTAGTAAGGATTTCTTATGGAATCATGCTTGAAGTTCTATTTATTCATTGTTTGTATGTTCACTAATTAATGTTCTTCTTTATGTTTTTCATTTGATTCATAAGGAATGATCAAATTGAAGCAATTTCCACCAATTTTATTGCTAGCAACACAAACGTTTAAAAAAGGAAAAAAAAAAAGTTCATTTCCGAGTAAGGCAACCATTTTCTTATGGTTTAAGTGGTTTCCCTTGGACCTAATTTTTACTTATTAATAACATCGAGGTCATTATAGTGTATTAACAAATGGAAAATGAGACTTTTAAACTTGTGAAAGTTAAGACATGACCAACATGTGTGTCTTGGTAACTTGTTAGATTATAATTATAGGCTTTTTGGTCAAGAATAATTCATTTTTTTTAAACATGATCCTCCTATTGATGAGTAATATGTGTCTTAAAATGATTATTGAATTGTTTAGGGGTGGACAGTTTGAAAATGCATCAATTTAATTACAATCTACTACTTCTACTTTATTTCACTTCATGGAAATTGTACTCTTTGGATGCATGCTTAGACATTGTGGCATATACATATAATTGAACATAATTAAATCATTTGTATATTGTTGGTCTATCTCATGTATTTGGAAAACTAAGATAAGATGCTTTCAACAAAAAATTTCATAAAAATGGAAAAGACATCAAGCTTTTGAACTGTAATGTGAATTTGTGCACTCCCAAATGAGTTAGGATCAACTCACTTATGAAAAAAAACAATGAAATCATTACAATTTATACCTATGCATAATAGTAAAGCAAAGATGGATAAGAGTATGATTTGGATCACAAATAGGTGTTTGAGTGATTGTGTACAAAGAGTGAATAGGAATGGCAATGGGGCGGGTTTGGGATGGGGCACCCCTATCCCATTCCCATTCCCATCCCAAAATATATAGTTATTTCCCATCCCCTCCCAAACCTAGGGTAGGGCAAGGTATGCACTCCCATCCCCATTTTGAAACAATAATTAAAATCCCATCCCCATCCTGTCTTGACCTGGGTATGTGTTTTTGAAGAAATGAGATTGGGAATCGAAGAAATAAAATATTAGACATGCAAAAGAAGAAAATACATCTATCATTAACAAAAAAGAAACCTAGATTTGGAATCGAAGAAAATCATGGATCTCCCAAAGAAATCTAGAGCAAACAAATCAATATTTGAGAAAAATACCTAAAGTCCAAGACACAAAAAACAAAACAAATGAACAAAGAGTCATACCAGTTCATGGGTGTGAGAAGATATGATTTGGAGGGAGAAAATGGCAGTGACGTGAATTGATGAGACTACCAATAGATTTGATTATGCTATAGGCATGGATTATTTGATGGATTTCATCATTGAGTGGGAGGAACGACGACTCTAACGATAGAGAGGAATAGAAACCCTAAAATGAGATAAGAAAGTTGGAAGGAAAACAAATATTTATAGGTAGAGGGTAAACTTGTAATTTCATATTTAGGGCGGGTGAGGCCCAACCCTACCTTGAACTCAATTTGGGTTTTAAAAAATAAGACCAAACATGTCCCATCCCTAATTACTAGTTTCCCATATCGTCCTAATAGGGGCGAGGCAAGGCGGGTGACCTAAAAAACCTGCGAAATTGCCATCCCTAGGAGTGAAAAAATCATGAATAAACATAATCACACAAATTCACTCAATGAAACTAGATGTCTATGCTATAGGTATTATAATATCTTGTTTAAACCCATGGATGATGTGAAAGAGCATCTCTTTTTTTATGCGTTTGATAATAGGTATACCGAATAGGTAAATAATGATGAGCATGGAGATGAATAGATGAATTTGAGGGAAGATGATTATAATGTGACGCCGAATGAGGTGGATGAACTCAATGTCATTCAAGATCTTTTAGAAGACTTACATGTGGGACAAATCATGGGTTAGAAGCAGTAGCATCTAGCAAGAACAATCAATATATTTAAGAAGTATAAACATGTAATAGTTATGATAGTCTGGTCTTTAATAATTATAACATGATTGTGTTAACTTTCTCCTTATATAATACATTTGATTATGTTAATGTTTTAGATAATATATGTTTGAACATTTTTATTAGCCTATAAATGCACATTTCACTATATTATAAACTTTTTCTCTAACTAGCTACTTGAATATTGAATTATTTTTTCTGGATTCTTGAACTATATGTTATGCACCATGTAGTGATAAATGATTCCATGGGAGATTGAAGATTGTTGTTAGGTCATCTTTTCACCTTTTTTTTTTCTTACTCTTCTAAAATATTGTAGAAGATGATGTTATTTGCAAAGATGAATTTTGAATTGATATTCATGAAAGGAAAAATATATTGTGTATACTTGTTGTTTCAACTTGAATACATTAGGAATATTGTGTTTAGTTTTGTTTTACATCAAAAAATAATCTTAAACATGTAAATTTGTTTTCAATGGTTGGTTCCATGAGGTGGTTTGTTAATTTCAAATAAGGTTTTTTTTCTTTTTCTTTTTTCTCTCAAGATTTACAATTGATTATGCACATACAAATGGCTCAGACCATAGTTTAGCTCATGTTTTTGCGAAATGGTTGGTTATAAATCCATATACCCATATTTGTTCCTATATAGAAAAGTTATGTTCAAAAAGTTGGTGGATACTATTGGGAAATATATTCATCATTCCAATAGATGGTAGGGTATAGGTTGGTTTTAATTATATGATGATTTATAACATTATTGTAATTCACATTAAATTGGTTAGGAAAAATTTTTGTTGAGTTGAGTAAGAAAAAGTTTTTATCTAGCTTTTCAATTGAAAGGCTACTATTGAATTGGTTAGTAATAATATATTTTAAATTGTATAGTGAGATAGATGGTTGAGGGAAACAAGAGAGATGTATTAAAAGTATAAACATAATCATGAATTTGCTGAATTTTAGTTTGAGAAGGAATGACCCTATGATGCTTGTATTTCCCTAAAAGAAAAAAAAAAAAAAAAAACAGCTCTGAACTAAGCAATCAAAAATCAAGAATAGAATAGGTAATCCTTGTTCACCACTCCACTCTTCCATTTTCCGTTCTTTCTGGTTTAGTGAGGGCATGGCTTAAAGAAGCGTGGGAAAAAAAGGTGATAGGCAAAGTAACAAATTAAACCTTCTAAGCTTCAGTTAGTGTGCAAGACTAATAAGGGTTGTCAGTTAAACATGCAAGAAGCTGTCCAAACTTAGGGTTAGTGGTACTCCATCCAAAGAGTAGGAATAGTAGCCACCACCCTAGTTAGTCATTAAGAGGTTTATGGACTAGTTAATCACACTTTTGAAGAACCACCTTGGTTGTTGGTATATGTTATTCAAGCCCACAACAAGTTTTTTTTTCCTCAGAAACTATACCAACAAATGCAATAAACTATTTGAAGTAGATACCGTTAAAGCAAGAGGATGGAAAAGATGGAGAGAGGGCATATATATATATATATATGATCATAAATTAATATCTAAGAAAACTCCATATATATTTGTTGGAGTGCATCTCAACTAAACATGATGGTAGTATGTATTTGGCTTTTGACTAGTGCCATATTTCCTCAAAAAGCAGTACTATCAAAGGAGTCTAATCAAAGAGTCAACAAAAACGAAAAAAAAAAAAATGATTCTTTTGATTGAAGGCCACAAATCAAGTCATGTGAGGGAAGAAAATAATAATATTATTTTTATGCAAATGTTATTTATTTTTAAAAATATCTACATCCATTTTTTTATCTTTTATAATCTAATGATTTAAGATATTATTAATCTTAAAACATAAAATATTTTTTATCATATATTCATATATTCAATTTAATAGTTGTAAAAAGATTAAGAAGGTGTTAGTTTTTTCAACTTTTTGTTGAAAGCAATTTGCTTTCAAACTTTAAATTATTTATTTTTCTATATTTTTATGATTTATTATAAATTTTTAATTGAATAGAGAAAATCAAAATATTTGAATTTTTTAAATAGAAAAAGTAACATTTTGGTTTTTTTTTTTTTAACTTTTTAATACTTAATAGAAATAAAATATTATAAAAATAAATAACCTAATACTTAACACTTAAGAACTATATAGTTTTAATTTCTATTTAGAATTAAATAGAAAAAACAAACACCACCTAAGACTATATATGTTTGATTTTAAAAAAAAAATCTTATGAAGAATATAAAGGAAAGAAAATAAAAGAAAAGAAAGTACCAAATTTTTTTAAAATTTAAAATTTATTTTTATATGTTAATTCTAATTTAATTTATTATATAAAGATGAAATAATTTTAAAATATATAAATTTCTCATTGATGATAATTGTCATTGATTTTTTTTTATTTATAACAAGACTAAATATATATATATATATATATATATATATATATATATATATATATATATATATATATATATATATATATATATATATATATTTATTTATTTATTTATTTGTTTTTTAACATTTTTTTTAATACTTTCTTGGGTCAAAATTAGGGTAAACTTTTGGTTTGAATAGATGCATGATTTATGGGGAAGGAATAAAGTTTGTGGAAGGTGTGTGATCACATAATAACATGATATGAGGTATAAGTATTTAGCAATGAAGGGATTTCTTAAATGGGTGCCCTCCTCGTCAGCCATCTCTTTTATCCATATTTATGGTTAGGTTAATAGGATTAAATGAAAGATAGCCTTGTTAAAGTCTTTTGTTCATCTCTTCCACCACCTTGATCCCTCTGCCACCTATTTTGTCTTTTCACAATTATTTAAAAATCTATTAAGTAAAAGATAAAATTAAAAAAGGAACATGACTTCCATTTTTACTCAACTCCATTGTTAGTGTTGTTCAATTGGGAAAAGCATAGAAGTTTGACTATAATTTTTTTGAGCCTGTAAGTAATTATTTTCAATTATAAAATATAATATTAAAACAAAAATAAGTAATTTTTTTATAAAATAAAATTCACAGTAACATGTCACTTTTTACTAAAAAATAAAATTTATGGCAATATATTATTTTTTATTATAAAATAAGTTTATAACAACATGTAATTTTTTTCATAAAAATAATATTTATAAATTCGATTATTTTTAAAAATAACATTTTGATTTTAGGAAAATTTTATAAACTCAATTTATACTATATTAATTAAATTTAATTAAAGTCTTATTAAACGTAAAAATAATTTTGTAGTTATAAATTTTTTTAAAATAAATAGATTTTAATAAAATATAAATATTAATATTATAGTGAAATTCTAAATTATATTTTTATTTAAAATATTATTTTAGTTTATATTATAGAATATGGACATTATCATTACATAATTGATTTTTTAAAGTGATTAATAATAATTTAAAAATAATAATAGTTTTTATTATTTTATTCAAGATGAATTTGAAAACAAGCAAAATTTAATTTCTCGAATACATATTTTTAATAAGCCACTTTTTTTCATTACATGTATGTACATATTTATTACTTAATTTATACTATGTTTAATTTTGTCTAGAAATTATTGTTTTCATTAAAGAAGGTAATGTATTAAATCTCACTTAACTTGGGCTCATTTAATTTAGAATCTATTTATTTAGTGAGAAAAATCATAAAAGTATAATTATACATAGAAGATATGATAGAGTTACGACTCAATCTAGATCAATTTTAGTTTATCATTTTCTGGCAATGATTAAATATTTTTTAGTTCTAAATTATTTCTAAAAATTACTAAACTTGTTAATAAATCCAATACATTAAGTTTCACTTGATTTAAAGTCTAATTTTCTTGTGAAAAAATTCATTAAAATATAGTTATTTGTAAAGAGAAGCAACAAAGTTATTTCAGACCAAAAAGTCTGAATTTTTAATGGTGATAGGTTTATTTTTTGTGTTGCAAATTATTTTTTTAAATTAATAAACTTGTTGATGAATTCAACATGTTAAGTATTGTTAGATTAGGAGTCGATTATTTAACAAGAGAATTTAAAAAGTTATGGTTCTAAATAGAAGAAAAACAACCGTCATTCCAAGTCAATTTTGTCCATAGATTTTTTTTTCCAGTATTAATTGGTTTAGCATTTTAGTTTCAAACTATTTAAAAAAAAAAAAATTAGACTCTAATGAATCTAACGTTTTAAATCTTATTTGCTTTAGAGTATATTTTCATAGTAATAAAAATTTGAAAAAAATAGTTATATGTAAAGAAGAAACAAGTAAAGAGAGGAATTTTAATCTATAACTTTTTAATATTAATTGGATTGATTTTAAGTTTCATGACTTTCTAGTATTAATTACATTGATTTTAAAGTAACAATAAATTACATGTATCAAGTATCACATGATTTGGAATCTATTAGCTTAACAAAAAAATTTAGAAAAATTGAAAAAAAACTAGAAAAATACATTCAATTCAAAAAGAGATCATATTTGAAGATTTTGAGTTTGATTGGTGGAGAAAGAATGGAAAAAAGAAAGATACTATATAATATTTTATTTTATTTTTATGGTTTTTAAAATTACTTTTTTATTCCTCCATATTTTTCTTATTTTTTTAAATATGTAAAAATAATTTCTACATGTTTTCTGAAAATGTTTCTATTTCACTTTGTTTTTGAGATAACTACTATCAAATAGTATAATAAATTTTTAAAATTAGTTTTTTATATAACTATTATCAAATAGTGTGAAATTTGGTTTTTCCTCTTTCAATCTTTTTATAGTTGTTTATTACCATTGTATTTAATTCTTCTTTCCTTATTTAATATGATTTGAAGGTAAAATGTTACCCAATTCCTATTTGTTAGAAAAATTAGGCTAACCCAACCTAAGGTAATCACCCTAAAGGGGAAGTGAATAGGGTAATGGTCTTTTTTTACAAATTTAAATTGTGTGAATGCAATAGACAATTATATGCAAATATATAATAAAACAATATAAAAACAAGTGCATATAAAGTAAGAGAGTAGGGAAGAGAGAATGCAAATACAAGATTTTATAGTGGTTTGGTGCAACCTAGACTATGTGCACTCTCCTCTAGCTTCAATCCCAATCAACCCTCTTGAACTTTTGGCTCCAAGCAGCCTTTACAATCCTTAAGAGATACCTCACTCTTGAACAATCTCTCAAGTGATACCCCACACTTGAGAATCCCTAAGTGATACCTCACACTTAGATTCTTCCTTTAAGAGATTTGCAAATAATTTCACAAAATCCTAGTTCAAAAGTTTAGGCTCAAATGATACAAGAAAACTAGGATTGAATGGTGCACTAAAGATATGCAAGTTAGAACAATGGTGCACTAAAAAACACTCTCCCAAGGCTCAAATATATTCAAGGAATGTTTAGGAAGGTTAATCTTTTGAAACTATGAAGATTGGAGCCTTTTTATAGAAGAAAAAACCAAACTAGCTATTGGGGGTTTGACCGATCGAGCTAAGGGTCGACCAGTTGACTAGTTGTTAGCATTGAATGCTTACCAGGTGACCGTTGGACCTTGACTGCCCCTTGACTGGACCTCGACCGAACCTTAACTAATTGAGGTTCAACCTCGACTGGTTGAACAAGCATTTTGGAAGAGAGAAAAGGTTTTTTCACTCTTTGACCGGTTGAGGTGAACAAGTTGATTGATTCCTCATCCAATTCAACCATTTGAGCCATTTTTGGCTCAACAACCATCTTTTTCAACTTAAAATCTTTTAAACAAGTTTGGAAAATATTTGACACAAGGTTTTAGTTGAAAACATGAAATCATCCAATTTTAAAGGATTTAAAATAAATTTACTTTTGGATGATTTTGGTGCATAAATTAATAATGTAATGCATGAAAGACCTAGTGCACCAACAACCTTACAAAAAAATCCTATGAAGCTTAGGTCTTGAAAAACACTTCTCTTTGAGGTTTTTTTTTTTTTCTTATTGATTTCCTTTTGACTTAATTATGTCTTTATGATTGCCACTTTGGAAATCTTCTTGCCTAATTATACTTTAAATATAATCATTAGTTCCAAACCTTGTTTTGTTATCATCAAAATTGAGATTAACCAAACCTTGGTTTCACAATCTTCCCCTTAATATTTGTTCCTTTGAATTTAAAAAATATTCAAGTTTAGAAACTTCAAGGAGTATATTAAGGGTGCTCAAAATGGTATAATCAAATATAAATAGAATAAAGAGCAATTTATCAATTGGCAAGATATTATTATTAAATATGATGCATGCAATTATAACCAATAAAACATACAACATTAATATGAATAGAATTGCTAAAAAAATATTAACATTTCTTCACAAGTTAGCAACTTACCATTACTTCTCCCCCTTTTTGTCATCAACAAAAAGTCTCAATAAATCATATAAGGAGAATTACATAATATCAGAAGTTAAAAATAAACAATAAGCATAATATAATTTCTTATGAAAATTAATCTCCCTCTTTTTCATTTAAGAACATTTTCCAGATAAAAGATTGCTCAACCTTAGAGCATTCTCAATTAAAAACATGATTTAGAAATATATATGAGAGAACATATGCATTTAAAAAGATATATAGCATGCATTGAATAACACTATTATAGCATACAAACATATGATTATTCAATTTTACCTAGGTATATTAAAAAAAATATCTTCTTTTTAATCCAAACCTTGGTTTAACAATTATACCAATTTTATCAATGTGATACCAAATGTTAATTATTAACAAAAATTATACCAAGTGTTAGCAAAATGATAAAATAATATTGCAAATTAAGCTTTAGAAGGAATACCATTACCAATATTATCAATACATTCTTTCCAAGGTAAGCATATCCTCTTTCTTGCATGGATCCCTAGAAAACAAATTAAGTAACTTTTGGTACTCATATCTTTTTGGGTTCTAGAGGGTTAGCCTTTCTTCCTTTTGGAATCCAAAATAACTTGGAGTTTGGAAGAATATGAGGAGATTTTTTTAAGGGACAATTATCACTAATGCGACCTTCTTTTCCATAAAGACTGCAAATGGTTGAAGGTGAAAAACTAGAGGCTTCCTTTACAAAATAATTTTTAAAATACTTTTGATTTTTGAAAGGTTTGCAGCCTAGCCCCTTTTTATCAAAAATGCACTTTTGACTTGCTAAAATCATATCAAAAGTTTTTTGACCATATCAGAACTTTTGTAAAGAGGATATTAACCATTCATTTTTTTTTTCAACTCCCCATTTTCCTTTTCAAAAGAGATTTTTGTCTTCTCAATATTTTCAAATTTTTCCTTAAGCTCGTTAAGCTCATTTTGAAGACAAGAAATCTTTTTCTTGAGAGAGAAATTTTTTAACTCAAGTTCTTCAAAATCAAAATATAATTCTTGAAGTACATCTTGAAACTTATTATAGTTAGAGTTGGAATTTACCTCATCTTCATGTTCCTCCAAACCATGAAGCATATGTTCCTCATTTGTGCATTCTTCTTCTATGGAGTCTTCATCACTTTCACTTTCACTCTCGTCCTCTTCATCATCATTTGTTGAAGCCTTAAAACCTATACTTTTCTTATTTTCTTCAACTCTTTGATGATTGTCCAATTTTATCTCATGAGTCATGAGTGACCCAATGAGTTCTTCAAGTAAGAGCTTGGTGACATCTTTTGCTTCTTGACTAGCCGTCACCTTTTCTTCCCATTTTTTTGGTAAAAACCTCAAGATCTTCATGACTTTCTCTACTTTGGTGTAGGTCTTTCCCAAAGCTTAAAGTTCATTAACAATCACTAAAACCTGGAAAACATCTCTACAATAGATTCAAAATCCTTCATATAAAATAATCATGCACAAGGATGTTCATTCTAAACTCTTTAACTTGATTGTTTCCCTCATGAGTGATTTTTAATAGTCTCCAAATTTCTTTAGCCGATTTATTTTGTCAAGCACGATTAAATTCATTTCTATCAATAGCACAATGTAAGATATAAATGGCTTTGGCATTTAATTGAACTTTCTTTTTATCAAGTTCATCTCATTCTTGATTAGGTTTTGGAACCATGACTCCATTTTCTAATTTTGAAGGAATATGAGGACCATCTTCAATGACATCCTATAGATCAAGATTAGTAGAGTTTAAAAACCAAGTCATTTTTGTTTTCTAATAGGAATAATTGATTCTCATAAAAAATGGAGCTCTATTGGTTGCAAAACTTTCAATATGAGATAAGCTTAATGAATTAGCCATTTCCTCTTAGATGATTAAGTCTTAAACAAGAGGCCTAGCTCTGATACCACTTGTCGGACCTCAGGCACTACCAACTCTCTTAAAGGCAATTGTTGTTAGGAAAGACACATACCCTAGCCTTATAGTGCATTCACCCAAGCACCCACGATGAACACAAGGAGAGTTGATGGACATGGCTAACCCTCCGATCTACCAACAACTTGTAGGACCTCAAGTGCTACCAACTCTCCTAAAAACCATTGCTGTTAGAAAAGGCGCATACCCTAGCCTTATAGTGCATTCACCTAAGTGTCCATGATGAACATAAAGGGAGTTGATGAATACGACCAACCCTCTGCCAACAATCTCCCCTCCCCAGTGACACCGCTGGGGTTTGAACCAATGACCTCGACTCTGATACCACTATCTTTCCTATCTGTTCTATGGATTAATGGGAAATTTTTCTCCTCTACCTAGGATTCTAGTAAGCTAATTTTAGGAAGTCTTTCTTTGCCATGTATGTTAAATAACTATTTAATTTTCATTGAGATGAACATGAAGAAAAAGAAGTTTCTCTCAAAATCCTTCGTGGTATCAAAGCAAGTTTGTTCCTGACTCTTCTCTATGGTTCAACAACTTTGAGTTAGACTATTTCCTTATTCCTAAATACAGCCCAACCATTGGAATGACTACATAAAAACAAAGTTCAAACTTTGAAGTCACGATTCCAAGTAGCCATGGAGGTACTAACAACTTCTCTCAAAGTAATGGGTGATTTTCTATTTTGTTTGTCCTCCTAAACTAATTTTAATTATCTTATCTTTAAATTTTATTTCATAAATTGTTAAAATATAAACAAGTAATAATCTTATAAAATGTTAAAAAAGCACATTGACACATATTAGATAAATCATTATTTTAATATAAATGTGTGTTTGGATCTACATCTTATTTATAAATGTTGCATATTATATTATATGTATAAGGACAATGAGTCTTCATTATATGTTGACAATGTTGTTCCATTTTATTTTTTTGGCTTAGGAATCTTTTTAGATGGTTACTTACTTTCCATTGAAGATTCAAGGTTGTTGTTTACCCAACCAGAATGTCATAGGTAAGTCTAAAAAGGTTTGACTTATGGCAAGTTAAGCATTCAAAGGGTTAGGTGGATTAGTTTCTTTTTACTAAGTTAAAAAAAATTAAATTAATGTATTTTGAAAAAGGTTGGACTGCTCAAGCAATGGAACAACGCTTAAAGATCACTTAAGCATTTAAGCTGAAATGAAGCTCCTGAGGCGCTTGAGCAGTGGTTAAGTGCACTCAAGCACTTGTATAGAATCTATCAAAAATGGTAGAGTATTTTTTATATTTCACGAAAATTGAGTTCGGAAAGTCTGAGGTTTCGATACCATAGGTCTTTTATGCCTATATAAACCCTGTTATAATCGTTTTAAGAAAAGACACTTTTCATTAAAGTAAGTCTTCCTTGCCACACCATTCCCAATATCTCATCATGGATTCAAAACATTGAATCTAAGGTTGTTTGAAGGCCTGCATCCCTTAAATGGGGTTGAAACATATTCACTGGAACATTTGGAGATTGCTGCATCGTAGACATGGATCAAGTTTTAGGTATTAGAGACTAAGTCTTTAGGGTAAAATAGAAAAGTAAATTAGTGTAACATGTTCTCATATAGTAGATTTAGATTAAAGGTTTGAGACACTATGGTTTTTTATGTTCACAGTTAGTTTGGTGGTTTTCCATGTAAAAATTCTTGTGTCTCATGCATACTTATTTGGTTTGTTTGAGTATTTTGATCATATTGATTAGCTTTGATATCTTGTAGGCTTAAAATTAGGTTAATATATTTTATTTCTTATATTATAATTTTTAACTACACCCATTCACCCCCCTTTAGGTGTTACCTACTGGACCTAGGTTTTCAATTGGTATCAAAGCAGGATAAAAATCAAATTTTTATTGATCCTACAAGTCCAATATGGAACGATCAAGAACTAGGACTCCTTTTAATAGTCCGCCTTACTTTGATGAGAGTAACTATCCCTATTGGAAAGCTTAAATGAAGTACTTTCTTAAAATACAAGGTGAATGACTATGAAATTCAGTGGAATGTGGATGGGGACCCCCATTGGGACTTGATGTGAATGAGAAATCAATTAGTGAGTTACAACCTAAACAACAATGGGGCAAACTTGACAATGAAGGAAGGGAAGCCGATGCTTGATCTCTTAGGCATCATTATGCCTTGTCTAAGTCTACCTTGGTGTTGTAATGTGCCATGGCATCATGGCTCACTAAGTCACCTCATTGCACAAGGTATTGTGCACTTGTGTCATCTTGCCTTTGTCATAGGTCACTTGTGGCGCCAAGGTGCCACCCTATGAGGTTGTGGTGTCACATGCTTCGTGTCAAGGGGCTAATAGTTAACTTGAATTGGCTTTTATATGTCACCTTACTTCTTTTCAGATTGTATGAGAACTAGGCTACATCCAACGACTTGACCGATCAACTAGCATGGGTCATGTTTAGTCCAATCCATTAGTAGTCTTCATTAAGTGTTGGTTAGGCTTAAGGAATGGTGAATCACTACACCAACATATTTTATACGCACTATAGTGATGCTTATTAGCCATTATATCTTCAAATGAGTTTCATCTAGAATTGGTGACAATTATTCTTTTACACACATGGTCCTAAAGGAGAAAAAACTCCTTGAGGGGAGTTGTTGATCCTTAGATTATGTATATTTTTTTTAATACAAAAGTCCTTTTTTATTTTCCTCAAATGCATTACTTGAAAAAACATGCAACATTGGTGTCTCAATCTCATTTTTTAAAATAAGCAACCAAAAGGATTCTTACATTTCTCCAAAAAGATCCCTCACAAGGTGGTGATACCACATTAAACAATAGATTTTCTTAAAAGCTGAAGCTTGTAGAATTTGGGTGCCCCATAGTGCATAATGTGTACTTTTGACAAGCACTGTTGATTTTTATGCTACCAAACTAAAATTTTTTAAATTTGTCTATATAAAAACAAAAATAAATTTGATCTGACAAACGATACTTAAAATCTCGACACTATGTCTAAATTCAACAATTATTTGAACCAATTACCAAAACAAAAGTTCTATGGAGGATTTGGGATTGATCATTCAATAATCAATAAAAGGAAATTATATAATTTTCTAAAAAAATGTATATATCTAAGGCTTTTATGCTTAAATAATGCACCTTTTGACAGAGAAAATTGAATTAAGAATTTTGATGTAGTCTAAATTGTTTAAAATATATGCCAATGATATATGAAATATTTTAAGTTGATGATGCTAAAGTTATTTAAAATCTTATAAATTTCATTCACATGTTGTTAAGAGATCAACATCCAAACTAAATCATCTATTTTATTAAAAAAAAAAAATAATACAAAACCAACTTAAAAAATGAAGCCTGCTAATATATTCTAAATGAATGGAATTATATAAATCTTTACTATGTGAACATAAGAACAAAATATCACTACTAGAAATAATATGATAGATTTTTTGTCATGCTCTACTACCTTACCATTAGCTATAGAGATAGCTACCAAATTGAAGAAATTCTTTACACACTTGTTTATCATAATCAAGGAAAAATATAAATATACAACCCAGTCATATAGGTATGGTGGAAGAATACAATTGTGGAGACATGCAACCACAATATGTGGGATTACACTTGTCTTTACATAGTTGAAAAGATAGTTGAAAGACATTAACATGGATGTGGCCTATTAGTATATGCATGCTTTTATGAATGCAAACTGTCTCTTTTTCACCCTAAGTTCAGATAGTGAAAAAGGTAAATTTAACTATCCACATAATCTTCTCTACTCGATGGTTGCCTAAATTGTAATAGACCAGTCAATATATTTCTCGCTTCCCCACTTGAAGATGAAGCTTAAAAATGACATTGTGATTACAAAATAGATTGATATTCCAAGCTTTCTTACTCAACCCAAGTCTAGCTCACCCAATTGAACATTTACACAAAACAGGTAGGCCTTATCCTTTTAGTACCAATAACAACTCACAAAAAATTCAAGCCACTCTAGCAATGGTAAGAACAAAAATTTTCTCATTTTGCCAATAAATTCTAGTCTCTATGAGCAATTTTGAAGGTTCTCAACTCTTCACAATGTAGATCACCCTTTTAATGTTGAAGTGTTTCAAGTTCTATCCTCATGTTAATAGATGCTATTAATGCCTTTGTTGAGTATGTAATAAATCAAATGCAATTAATAGACATTAGGGTGGAGGAGACTGTTGGCAACATGGATGGATCTTATAAGAAATCAAATCATCACGGAATGATATTCATTAACAAAAGGTTATTAGTTCCAATTTTAAGTGTTTATTGGTTCTGAGGTCTTTCACTATCAATGTTAAAAAGGGTTGTCAAGCAGATTGAAGCCATCGAGAGTTTAAGATTTAGTATACTAAATTTTCAATCTCATAAAAATAAGGCTAATGATTTGCAATCAACAAATAATGAGCAAGCCACTTGTTATTCACCAAAGTTGGTTAATCCTTTATTCAATAATTCAATCACCCCATATTATTATTATTCTCAACTAATGTTCATGCTCCTATAAGCATCAAAACAAGAAAAGTATAGAGCTCCTAATGAATCCTCATCTATTGTTCATGCCTTTAGCTCTTCTATCATTTAGATAACATAAGGCCATCAATTTTTTTGGATGATAAGGTTCATGAGCTAAAAGGTGCTCAAAACTTTTGTTGAGTTGTTTCTATTCACCATTTTTTTGTTCCCATGGAAGTTCATTAATTGCTTGAATACCTTGACCCTTGTAAAACAACACCAGGCACAACTTCTCAATAACATTGATTTTTCCCAACTATAAATAAATAAATAAATTTGAGCTATTATAACAAGTCACATAATAATTGATAACAAGGATTTCATGTTTAACAACATTTTCATAATATGGAATTTTTTTCTTAATCTCTAAATGAAAGATAAACCATTTGGTCCTTGAACCGAAAATTCATAAACATAAAAGCATAGAATTCACTATATCATTGTCTCACAATATGATTCGGTACAATACAAGAAATCATTGGATACTTTAAGGACATAGAATTACATAAGGAGCAATGTTGCTTTGAATTTCCAAATGTCTTATTTTTCATCTATTGCATTTTCTATTATAAGTAGCTTACCATGAATGGTTTATAAACCTAGCTAGATTCTCCTTTTCGGTGGCATCATTGCACTACTTGGCATTAAGAGAATTATAGATACATCCTGCATAGATTCATAAAAGAAGGTACAACATTTTTAGAGAAAGTGAATTAGATGTTTATCATTTGTCTAATAAATATATATTTTACCTTGGGACACAAAAACTTGGGACCTTACCCTTGCTTTGGTCCATGAAATAACCTCTCCATAGTGCTCAATAATGAATTCTCCGACCTATACCAATAATATATATATATATATATGAAAGAAAATGCTTCCACATAAGTGAAGATTAACATATTGTTGTTGTCGATATTATGACCACAGTAAAATTAAGTATAAGATTATCTTAACCTTTATGTTTTATAATTTAGTTGCAAAAGTATCATCAAAATTTAAGACTCTCCATAAATTCAAACAATAAGTATGAAGTGGTTATATATTGAAAAATAATAATTATATTCTTAAAATAAATATGACACAATAAAAACTTTCATATGAAAATGCATTACATAATACAATATTACCAGGAATAAAGTAAATAAAGAGAAACTAAAATAACTTATCCTTTAATAAGGAATAATTAGAAGGATAGTGATCAACTTGTGATTGTGTATCTAATAAGTCTAATAATGGAAGTGTTAGAATCACACAAAAAGTAGGAGTCAAGTAACTCATGTAGGCTTGTTTTAGAGTAAAAAAGGTTCATGATATGTTTGTAACTATTACCTTAATGTTCTCATTAGCAATGAGACCCTAACCACGACCTTTAATTTGGAGCAATGTAGTTTTAACATACTCACACTTTCAAAGTCACTGCAAGCATTAAGCTACACATTGTAATTCAAAAGGATAAAATTCTTACTTCAAAATTATTCTTCTCCTTCATGCATTCTTTCCATGAAACCTTTCTAGGCATAGTTATGCCTCTCATGCTCTCTCACAATGACTAACCAACTTGACATAACTAGAATAAAATATTTTCATGGAAATCGTCCCCAACCTAGGTCCTTTGAGATGTGGGATCTATGATTTTCACTTTATAAATTGGAATTCATCATTTGTAAGGGAAAAAGACTTGGTTTCACACTACAATGAACATTTGTTGGACATTCCTATTAAATTTTAGTGACCAATTTATGTAAACATGATTCTTGCAATGGACATTGGACACACTTCATGGGAAATATTAAGATGTGCACTCATGCTCACATTCAACCATTTTTCCTCACATGTACTACTGAGATCGTCATCATATGTCCATTCATAGATAATACTATCATTTTTCTTTTCTTTATATGTCAAGGAGCAACATAAAAGAATTCTACATTGGATATGAATTTATAAATAAATAAATAAATAAAAAGACTTATTGATTTAGTAATTAATATAGAAATATCAGCACTAGCTTAGATACCCGTAGTTCCTTTCCTACTCTCTAACATAAAAAACATTAAACAATGTATAAAAAATGAATAAAATAAAATAAAACTATGGCTATGATAAAAATACTAATCATGCATGGAAATAAAGTTGCAATTTCTTGGAGGCAATTACTGAAGTAAATAATATCTTTTCCATGATCGAGTGCCTCGTCTTGGAGTCATGAAACAATTACTTACATAATAAATGGGCAAATGCAACTATTTATCTTCTTTGATTAAGACTACATTGAAGGCATAATAGGAAGTCTTAAGGAAGACCTCCTTCCAATTCTCCATCCACTCCAAGGTTTTTTTTTTTTTTTTTTTTTCTACTAAGAAACTTGTAGAAATGCAAATATCTATATGAGCACTTGGAAATAAAACAACACATGGAAATAATTAGATAAATTAATCATTAGACATCTCTAATGGATTATAGTGAGGACATCTTGAGTATTGCTTTTGTTTAGACTAGGTTCACATCTATTCCCCTTTAGCTAACTATATAGCTTAAAAATTTCCCACTTTCAACCATAAAAGCAAGTTTATCAAGGTTGAGTTTCATTCCAAAAATTTTCATTACTTCAAAGCATTCTTGTAAGTGCTGCTAATGAAGTTCATCTCTAGTTTTGACCAGCATATCATTGGTATTAACCTCCATTGTTTTCCTAGAAGATGTGAGAACATAGAGGTTACCATTCTCTGATAGGTTCTCTTATATATTTTTTTAACCAAGGGGCATTACCATATATCAATAACTTCCCTTATTGGTTATAAAAGTTGTTGTCTCTATGTCCTCAACATCAATAAACATCCAAAATAGATAATCTCTAGCCTCTTGTTATTACATTTACTAGTTGGTTAGGCTTGGTAAGGCAAACACAATCTTTTGGACATGCTTTATTAAGGTCCATATTGTAAATCAAATTCTCAATTTCCTATTTTTCTTAGGTACAACTATTGTAGTAGAGAACTAAGTAGGGTACTAGAGTTCCTTGATAAACCTAGCTTCTAAAAACCTATAAATTTCCTATCAAACTGTATTTCCTTATTTAAATGAAAATTTCTTGAATTTTTTCAACAATAGCTAACAATCAAGTGGTGTACAACTATAATAAGGTTGACTCCATCATATCCTTGACATCTTAAAATGAAATATATTAAATAGGCTTCAATAGTGTCACAAACTCCCATTTCTCTTGCTCAATTAAGATTGTGCATAAGTCAACCTTCTTTCTTTCTAAATAGTTCATTGAGTTAACCTTTTATGTATTCTCAATGACTAAGAGGGTATCAATTTGTTTTGCCACCACAATCTCTACCTTATATAATTCACATAACTCAATATTCATTTTTCTAAAAGCCCCTTACATGGTAGCACCTTATAACATCTCCTAAACAAAGCTCAAACCCCCATGATTCTAATTACCCTTTGTGGAGTAGGAAACAGAAACTTATGATGATACTTACATGTTGGAACTTACATATGATGTATCTAAGTTGCGCGAAGAATAACATTCTAAGTAGACGATATCAACTACAAATGATTTCATCATTACAATAGTTCTACTCAAATAGGTAATGAGCTCTTGGCAAAGATAAAATCCTTATTGAATCCTATTACAAAGTTTCTACTTTCCATCAATTATGACTAGCTATCTAGTGTAGCAAAGAATAAAACATTGGCAAAACTCCTAAGATCTATCACAATCTATTGTATTTCAGATAGAACAACTAAGAGTGTTAAAGCAAGGGCATCATCATCGGATAGACAATGTTGTCTTCAGATGTTCAAGAAAATGTCAAGTCACCTTGTTTGAGTTGGTTAACCATTGTGATTCATATCTTAAGTTCAACTTGATTAATTACTTTTGTGTTAGTCATCAAGGATGTTTGTTTAGTTATCAAACAAATACCTCATTTTGTTCCATTTTATGGAATTTGATCTTGTTTGTTCATAAGGACTTGACTCCTTCAACAGTAGAAAGTATAAGGCTTTTCACTAGGAGAAGACAAAGTGGTCTTTCAATGCATGTGTACAAGGTCTGGAAGCAACCCTACATATATAAACAATTATTTATGGATGTCATATCACTTACTGTCACATTTCGCTGTATGGAAACAAATTGTTGGCTTGTTGGGAAAAGAATAATTTGAAATGAAAAACTATCTCCATGAAAAGGAAACTTTGAAAGGAAAGTATGATCACCTGACCTTGACAATCACCCATGCTGCCACCAAAGGTAATTTCGTAACTTGAAAGGTTACTACTGATACAACTCGGGAGCTACATAGTAAGTAATTATTATCAAACAACTTACCAATGATAGAGAATACAACTAAAAAAGGTAACTCTTCATACGATTTGGGAGCTACATGTGGGCAATTATTAACTATCAAAAAAGACAACTAAATAGAGAAGGAGAGTATAACTAATTAAAAAAAAAAAAAAAAAACAGGTTAAAGCCTAGTAGTGCCTAGGCAGTGTGTTTGGAAAAGGATTCTCATGTTTCATAAAGGAAAATGATGAAATAAATGGAAAAAATTCTCATACGATGGACAATTATTAACTATTAGAGAAGACAACTAAATGAAAAGAAAGGGAAAGAGAGTACAACTAATTAAAAAAATAATAATAATAATTTAGAGCCTAGCAATGCCAAGTGTTAGCTCATGTCTTAGCAAAAAAGTTGGTCTAAGGTTCCAATTATGCAAAAAGGAAGCTAAGGTAGTGGGCTTGGAAAAGGATTATCATGTATCGTAAAGGAAATAGGAAAATAAATGCAAAATAAGCAAAACATTCAAGAAAGATTTTCATTGCATTGTTAATATGGCACAGTACAAGCCTCCAAATTCTTATTCCTCCATGTTTCTATTAAAAAAAAAGTATTAAATATATTCCTACACAATTAATTTCTCTTGCCATTAATAAATGCAAATAATTGAAAATAAAATACTATTGCTTATCTATGCACCATGTCGAGTAAAAGGTGTCACAACCCAAATTCCGGGCAACCCAGAATTTGGCCCATGACCCTAGGTCAAAGGTTTGACCATAAGGGTTCCTCCTAATCCACGTTGGCAATCAACTAAAATGCTATGAATTTTCTTTTCTTTTTTCTTTTCTAAACACAAGTCACAGTAAAGCTTCCTTCAACTAACATTCTAGCTTAAAAAGGTACAACAACTACTTAAGAACAACAAGCAATTTAATGTCAATAAGACCTCTAACAAAAGTCTAAAAAGATTGTCCATAATAGAGCAAGTTTAATTCTAAGTACAGTTTATAAACAATTACATACTTTAAAAATCTATTAGAACATGTTCCAATAACCTAACACAATCAAGAATAACAAAATCCTCTAAGCTGCTCCAAAATCTCATGGGGCATCCTCATGCCCTCCTTGTCCCATCTGTTGATCATTAGGAGCTACATCTGCATCTAAAAAAAATTGAAAAAAAATGGGTAAGCATTCTACATTGCTCAGTAGGGTGCCTTACACCCAAGGGGTTAATTGGGATTGCTAAGGTTCAAGTGCACACAAAATAAACATTCCACCATAATTTATCAACCCAAAGATTTTAATTTCTATAATTATAAAAATTCAACAATTTTCCACAATTAAATAAAATGCATGTGAATATGTGGCACACAATCATATAATGCACTATTATTCTCGAGCTTTCATTGAAGGATATGCATCTGTACCCGAATACACTCCCCATTCGAAGTCTTCCCAGGATAGATTTTTGGGTTTTTCACCCTAGAAATCTTACTCCCTTCTTAATTCGCCTCACATGGGTCTTTACTTTTCATTACTATTTTATTTTTCCTTTAAAACCTAAACAAGAATGGTACAAACTTGATAATGAAGAAAGTGAAGCCAATGCTTGGTCTCTTAGGCATCCCCTCTAAGTGGACTTCATTTTTGTTGCATCATTATGCCTTGTCCAAGTCCACCTTGGTGTTATAACATGCCATGGCATTGCACTCATGGCTCACTAAGTCGCCTTGTTGCATAAGGCATTATGCCCTTATGTTATATTGCCTTTGTCATACGTCACTTGTGGGGCTGAAGGGCCTCTCCATGAGGTCGTGGTGTCGCATGCTTCATGTCAAGGGGTTAATAGCTAGCTTGAATTGGCTTATATATGTCACCTTTCTTTTTTATAGATTATATGAGAACTAAGCTAAATCCAACTACTTGACCCATCGACTAGCATGTGTCATGTTTAGTCCAATCCATTAGCAATCATCATTAAGTGTTAGTTAGGTCTAAAGAACAACAAATTGTTATACCAACATATGCTATACTCATCATAGTGATGCTTATTGGTCATTATCTCTTCAAATGAGTTTTATCTAGAATTGGTGACAATTATTTTTTACACACACGGTCCTAAAGGAGAAAAAACTCTTTTAGGAGAGTTTTTGATTCTTAGATTATGTTATATATATATATATATATATATATATATATATATATATGAAAGTCCTTTTATTTTCCTTAAATGTATTACTTAACAAAACATGCATCATTGGTGTATTAATCTCATTTGTTTAATATAAGCAACCAAAAGGATTATTACATTTCCCTAACAAGATCCCTCAAATGTAGGGTGAACTTAATAAATTGAGGAGATAAACATATGCTGATAAGGTAACATTATATCTCCCACCAAAGAAGGTAGTGATACCATATTAAACAAAAAAATTTCTTAAAAGCTTAAACTTGTAGAATTTGGGTGCCCCATAATGCATATTATGTACTTTTGACAAGCACTATTGATTTTTATGCTACCAAATTAAAAATTTTTAAAATTTTAAAAATTTTATTTATAAAAATAAAAATAAATTTGATCTTACAAACTATTCTTATAATCCTAGCATTATATCTGAATTCACCAATTATGCCTATATATTGAACCAATTACTTAAACAAAAGTTCTATAAAGGATCTAGGATTGATCATCCAATAATCAATAAAGGAAAAGTATATAATTTTCTAATATATATTTAAGGCTTTGTGCTCAAATAATGTACCTTTTAACATAGGAAAATGAATTCAGCATTTTGATGTAGCCTGAATTGTTTAAAATATATGCCAATGATATATGAAGTCTTTTAAGTTGATGATACTAAAGTTGTTTAAAATCTTATAAATTTCACTCACATGTTGTTAAGAGATCAACGTTGAAACTAACTTATCTATTTTATTAAAAAAATATAAAACCAACCTAAAAAAATAAAGCATGCTAATATATTTTAAATGAATAGAAATATATAAATCTTTACTGTGTGAAACATAAGAACCAAATATCACTATTGGAAATAATACGGTAGGTTTTTTGTTTTGCTCTACCGTCTTACTATTAGCTATAGAGATAACAACCAAATTGAAGAAATTCTCTACACACTTGTTTATCATAATCAAGGGAAGGTACAAATATACAACCGAATCATATAGGTATGGTAATTACTTACTAAAGTCGTTAATGGAAGGATACAATTGTGAAGACATACAACAACAAGATGTGGGATTACACCTATCTTTACATGTTTAAAAAGGTAATTGAAAGAGTTTAATATGGATGTGGCTTATTAGTATATACAGACTTTTATGAATCCAAATTGTTTCTTTCCCACCCTAAGTTCAAATAGTGAAAGAGATAAATTTAATTATCCACATAATCTTCTCTAGTCGATGGTTGCCCAACTTATAATAGACCAATCACTATATTTCTTGCTTTCCCACTTGAACATGAAGCTAAAAAATGATGTTGTGACTAAAAAATAGATTGGTATTCTAAGCTTTCTTACTTAACCCAAGTGTTGCTCACCCATCGAACATGTACACAAAACAAGTAAGCCCTATCCTTTTAATGCCAATAATATCTCACATAAAATTCAAGCCACTCTGGTAATGGTAAGAACTAAAATTTTCTTATTTTGCCTATAAATTCTAGTCTTTATGAGCATATTTGAAGGTTCTTAACCCTTCACATATATAAGAAGTGATGCTAAAAAGTTTCCACAATGTAGATCGCCCTTTTAACGATGAAGTGCTTCAAGTTCTATCCTCATGTTAACATATGCTAATGGCAATTCTATTTAATGCCTCTATTGAGTACGTAATAAATCAAATGTAATCAATAGAAATTGGAGCAGAGGAGACTATTGGCAACATAATGGATCTCATAAGACATCAAATCATTAGGGAATGTTATTGGTTCTAATTTCAAGTGTTTATTGGTTCTAGGGTCTTTCAGTATCAATGTTAAAAAAGGTTGTCAAGCAAATCGAAGTCACCAAGAGTTCAAGATCTGGTACAATGAATTTTAAATCTCATAAAAATGAGGCTAATGATTTGAAATAAAAAATAAATGAGCAAACCACTAATTATTCACCAAAGTTGGTTAATTCTTCATTAAACAATTCAGTCACCCCATATTATTACTATTCTCAACTTATGTTCATGCTCTTATAAGCACCAAAACAAGAAAAACATAGAGCTCCAAGTGAATTTGCATTTTCTATTCATGCTTCTATCTCCTCTATCATTTAGATAACATAAGGCTATCAACTTCCAAAGTCTCTGAAAACATTAAGATATGCATTGTAATTCAAAAAGATAAAATTATTCTTCTCCTCCATGCATTCTTTCTTCCATGACACCCTTTCAGGCCTAGTTATATCTCCCATGCTCTCTCTAAATGATTAACAAACATACATAACCAGAATAAAATATTCTCATGGCAATCATCCCTAACCTCAATCCTTTAAGATGTGGAATCTATGATTTTCACTTTATAAATTGGAATTCATCACATGCAAGGGAAAAAGACTAGGTTCTACACTATAATGAACATTTGTTGGACATCCCCTTTAAATTTTAGTGAACAATTTATGTAAACATGATTCTTGCAATGGACATTGGACACACTTCATGGGGAATATTGAGATGTGCACTCTATGCTCACATTCAGCTATCTCTTCCCCACATGTACTACCAAGATCATCATCATACGTGCATTCATGGATAATACTATCATCTTCCTTTTTATTTACATGTCAAGGAGCACCATAAAAGAATTCTACACTGGATAGGAATTCGTAAGTAAATAAATAAATGAAAAGGCTTATTGATATAGTAACTAATATACAAATATTGGCACTAGTTTAGATACCTAGTACTGTAGTTCCCTTCCCACTTTCTAACACAAAAAACATTAAACAATATATAGAAAATGAAAAAAAAAAAAAAAACTATAGTTATGATTAAAGTACTCATCAAGCATGGAAATAAAGTTGCAATTTCTTTGAGGCAATTATTGAAGTAAATAATATCTTTTCCATGATCGAGTACCTCTTCTTGGAGTCATGAAACAGTTACTCACATAATAAATGGGCAAATGCAACTGTTTATCTTCTTTGATTAAGACTACATTAAAGGCATAGTTGGAAGTTTTAAGGAAGGTCTCTTTCCAATCCTCCATCCACTCCAAGCATATATATATATATATTTGACTAAGAAACTTGTAGAAATGCGAACATCTATATGAGCACTTGAAAATAAAACAACTCATGGAAATGATTAGATAAGTTAAGCATTAGACATCTCTAATGGATTATAGTGAGGCTAGGTTCACATCTATTTCCCTTTCACTAACTATATAGCTTCAAAATTTCCCACTTTCAACCATAAAAACAAATTTATCAAGGTTGAGCTTCATTCCAAAATTTTTTATTACTTCAAAGCTTTCTTGTAAGTGCTACTAGTGAAGTTCATCTCTAGTTTTGACCAGTATATCATTGATATTGGCTTCCATTGTTTTCCAAGAAGATGTGCGAACATAGAGGTGACCATCCTCTGATAGGTTCCCTTATATATATTTTTTATAAAAGTTGTTGTCTCCATGTCCTTGGCATCAATATACATCCAAAATAGATAATCTCCAACCTTTTGTTATTGCATCTACTAGTTGGTTAGGCTTGGTAAGATAAACACAATCTTGTGGGCATGCTTTGTTAAGGTCCATATTATAATTCAAATTCTCAATTTCCTATTTTTTTTAGGTACAACTATTGTATTAGAGAGCCAAGTGGGGAACTAGAGTTCCTTGATAAACCTAGCTTCTAAAAGCCTATAACTTTCCTAACAAACTATATTTCTTTGTTCAAATGACAATTTCTTAAATTTTTGCCACAATGGTTAACAATCAAAAGGTGTACAACTATAGTAGGGTTGACTCCATCATATCCTTGACATCTCAAAATGAAATATATTAAAAAGACTTCAATAGTGTCACAAACTCTCATTTCTCATCCTCAGTTAAGGTTGTACCTAAGTTAATCTTCTTTCTTTCTAGATACTTCACTAAGTTAACATTTTATGTATTCTCAATGACTAAAAGAGTATCTATTTTTTTTCCACCATAATCTCTACTTTCCATAATTCCCATAACCCAACATTCATTTTTTTGAAAATCCCCTACATGGAGCACCATATAGCATCTCCTAGCCAAAGCTCAAACCCCTATGATTCTAATTACCCTTTGTGGAGTAGTAAAAAGCAACTTATGATGATACTTAGATAGTACAAATTACATATGATGTATCCAAGTTGTGCAAAGAATAGCATTCCAAGTAGATGATGTCAACTATTAAAGATTTCATCATTAATGTAGTTGGTTATACTCAAATAGGCAATGAGCTCTTGGCAAAGATAAAATCCCCATTGAATCCTACTACAAAGTTGTTACTTGACATCAACTACAACAAGCTATATAGTGGATCGAAGAATAAAACATTAGCAAAAATCCTTCGATCTATCAAAATTTCTTGTATTTCAAAGCTAGCAACCAAGAGTGTTAAAACAAGGGCATCATCATGGGATGGACAATGTTGTCTTCAAATGTTCAAGAAAATATCAAGTCACCTTGTTTGTTGCTTAACCTTTTTGATTCATACATTAAGTTCAACTTGATTAATTACTTTTACTTTTGTGTTAGTCATTAGGGATGTTTGTGTTTCACAATAAAAGAAAGATCTAATCCTTTGTTTAGTTATCAAACAAATACCTCCTCTTATTCTATTTTATGGAATTTGAACTTGTTTGATTGACCGTAAAGACTCGACTCTTCACCAGTAGGAAACACAAGGATTTTCACTTGGAGAAGGCAAAGTAGTCTTTTGATGCATGTGTACAAGACCAAGAAGTAACACTATAAAAACAATTATTTATGAATGTCATATCACCCACTGTCACATTTCATTGTATGGAAACAAATTGCTGGCTTGTTAGGAAAAGAATAATTTGAAATGAAAAAATATCTCCATGAAAAGGAAACTCTAAAAGGAGAGTATAGTTTCCTAGCCTTGGCAATCACTCCGTGTTGCTACCAAAGGTAGTTCCGTAACTTCCTTTCCCATAACTCGAATTTACTGTTGTTACAACCTGGGAGCTGCACAATAAGTAATTATTACCGAACAACTTACCAATAATAGAGAATACAACTAAAAACGGTAGCTCTTCCTACAACTTAAGAGCTACACGTAGGCAATTATTAATTATCATAGAAGACAATGAGAGAGAGTATAACTAATTAAAAAAAAAAGGTCAAAGCCTAGTACTGCCTAGGCAATAGAGTTGGAAAAGGATTATCATATCTGATAAAGGAAAATAAGGAAATAAACAAAAAAATATTCTCATGTATCATAAAGGTAGTTGCTCTTACAACTAGGTAGCTGCACGATGGGTAATTATTAACTATAAGAGAAGACAAATAAATGAGAAGAGAGAGACAGAGAAAGAGAGAGTATAACTAATTAAAAAATAAAAAATAAAACATGTTAGAGCCTAGTGATGCCTAGTGTAACTCTTGTTTTTGCAAAAAGGCTAGTCTCGGGTTCCAATTATGGAAAAAGGAAGCCAAAATAGTGGGCTTAGAAAATGATTCTCATGTATCGTAAAGGAAATAAGGAAATAAATGCAAAATAAGCAAAACCTTTAAGAAAGATTCTCACTATACTATTAATATGGCATTGTACATGCCTCCAAATTCCTACTTCCTTGTGTTTTTGTTGAAAAAAAAAGGTATTAAATATATTCGTACACAATTAATTTCTCTTGCCATTAATAAATGTAAATAATAAAAAATAAAATACTATTGCTAACTTATGCACCATGTCGAGTAAAAAGTCATGACCTTCTACATCAACAATTGGATTAAACTATTCCTATAACACAATAATTAGATGGGAAAATAGTTTTAAACTAAATAATATGTTCACTTAAATTAATAATGAATAATCACAATAATATTAAGAAATTTTACTAGCAACTACTATGATCTTTAATTCTTTGAGTTAATAAGTTTCGATGGAACCTAGGATGAACCATTAGGGATATTCATATAATCCAAAGACTGATTAGATCTGGAATTTTACTAATGGTATTTTAGTTTCACTTTTATCTATCCTTATTAGTTTGTGATGGGGTGTTTATCACTATGAATGATGAACCATCAAGGATGTTTTTAATTATCTATATTATATTTTCCCTTATCGAACAATTATTAAGTGTTTACGACCCAGGCACATAGTGTGTCGTTATTTACAAAGGACACTGGAGTTTGTTTGATTCTCTATAGTAAGATGTTGACTCAACTTCAAAATTGGATTATGAGGGAGACAGTACTCCTATGGGTCCCAATGGTCCCTCTGCAAGCTCACATACCTTATTGGCACAAGTTATGGGGGTTGGATTGGCTCTAGGTTCACTTTTGTGCATAACAACATTTTGGTAATTACATAAAGTTGCATAGGAGTAAGTTAACAAGGTCTCTGAATTGGGCTAATTGATTAATTATTAGTCCTTGTTGGGTTATATAATCAATTAGGACCTGTTTTGAGCTAGATTAAGTGACCCAAACCCTTAGTGGACTCAAGCCACTTAAGCACAATAGGGAACCCTATAAATACCCCTTTAAGGATTAGGGTTTCCATAGCTTTTCCATAGAGTTTTCTTCAACAAAAGAGATCCATAGCCTCTACATTCTCTTCTCCCCACCGAAAGTGTGCCAAGTTAAAAAGAAAAAAAAAAAAACCTAACAGGTGGAAGATCGTGGGTCCACGAGACTTCCGAGGACATCGATTTGATTCTTTAACACTTGGAATTTAAGGTTTTGGAATATTAAAACCTAAAGGTTAGTACTTTAACTCAAAATATCCATTTTTTATAAAATGAGTGTTGCTTCTATTGCTTAGATCTAAGATGCCAACAATTGTATCAAAGCATAATGTTACTGAGATCATTATTTAGGGTGTTTTTACAGTCTTGATATTATCCAATGATCAAAGGATGCATGTAAGTTTCCTTTTTATTATTGCATGTGTTGATTTAATGAGATAATTGTTTTCTTTATTCTTCATAGATTCGGCTATAAGATCCATTAAAGAAGCATTGGTTTTCAATTTTTCTTGTAAAGTTTTAATCTTTTCCATAGATTGGGATGTAAGCTCCATTATAGGAGCATATGATTTAATTTTATATTGTAAAGTTATGTTTTTTCTTATGTATGGAGGGCTAGAAGAAAAGAATTCCTCAATGATGTCAAGAAAGATATGATCTTTATTGGAGCATCATATATGAAGTATCAAGTCAATAAAGATATGATCCTTATTGGAGCATCATATATGAAGTATCAAGGAGTTTAATGGCTATGGAAAAGGATGAATCTTTCTTCTAAGTAAAAAACATAAAAAAATATATATATATATTAATTTTTGGTCAACTCTTGAAGAAAGGATATGATATCATCATAAGATATCAAAGTTTCTTAATAAGAAATTAATATACTAATTTGGTTGCTAATGTGCCCATGATAAGAAATTAAATATTCTTATTGAACATTTAAAATATTGTAAAATGGCTAAAAGCATGTGTTAATGATCACTCTTAGATTGACACTAGGGATTTAGACATCTTAAGTTAAATGAATTTAAATTATTGAGAAATAAAATAAAAATTGTTATAAGAATTGCTCTCTATCCATTACTAAGATAAACTATATCAAGAAAACTTGTTTAGAAAACATTCATAAAAAAGCTTTCTTAAAAAAGCTACTATAAGAGGAAAGAAGTTTGTAAAAGTCATTGATGCATATGTTGATAAACTTTTCCGAACTCTTCTAATAACAATAAATATTTTCTATTCTTTATTAATCATTTTAGTCAAATTACTTGGCTACATTGTTTGAAGAAATTTTTTAAGTATTTAATGCTATTAAGAGTTTAAAGAACTTGGTGAAAAATAAAGTGGTTATAATATAAATGTAATAAGATCCTATAAAGGATGTCAATTTACAACAAAATAATTTTAAAAGGGTTGTGAAAATCATAGGATTTCATTAGTCTTTAATGTTCCATACTCTCTAAAACATAATATAGCAACTGGAATTTCTCCTTGTTATATGACCTTAAGAAATGTCTAAAGAATTTTGTGAAGAAACAATGGATTTTTTAGTTAATTTTTCAAATTGTTATCCTAATTCATGTGCATGGAATAAATTAAGCACCACAATAAGCGTGGAATGGATAAAAATAAGATATTTTACATTTTAAAGGGTTTGGAAGCATTAGGTATGCTTATATGCCCAATCAAAAGAGATTGGGTCATATACAATATTAGAAAATTTATTTTCAGAGGTTATAAGTCAAGGCCAATGGTTACAATTTTTACAATCAAAGTAATTAAAATATCATCATTAAAGGATTTGCCAATTTTCATGAAAAAGAAAATGGAATGCTATTGCCTAAGAATATAACTATGAGACTACTCCCCTCTTTGAGAAAGAAGAACAATTAAACTTGAGAAGGTATGCAAAAGCTTATTATCCTTGTTGTTATAGAATTTTTATTTTAAATTATTTTCCATGTCTATTTCTTCATTAAATTGACAATTACAATTACAAAAGCAAAAACAAAACAAACAAGGAAAAAAAAAAACAAAAGAAAATTGACTTTTATTTTATATCATAGTAAGAAAATTACTTTAATTTTATTTTTTAGAGTTTTCTTTTATTTTATTCTTCCAATAAAGAGATCATGTCTCACACCTTAGAAAATTAATAAATTAAATTAAAATTTTAAAAATTCTTATTTACTCTATTTTTTAAGTAGTCTCTTATCTATTTAAAAAAATTAAAGCTAAGATCAATATCATTGTATGATCATCTAATTACTATGGCACCTCAAAGAAAAGGCCCTCTAATAAGACTTCAAAGAGGGCAGGTGTCTTGTTGATAAATATGTGATATACATATAAACACAATATAGGAAATAAATTGATGAAAACTTATATGTTGATTTCATCAAATATTCATAGAATATGTAAGAGGCCCTCGAACAAGGTACCCATTAGAGTGTGATTTCCATGATGGTAGGTGTCCCCTTGATAAATATGTGACTTACTTATAAACACAATATAGGGAAAAGAAAAGAAAAAAGATAAGAAAACTACATTGATTTCCTCAAATATTGGTAAAATATGCCTATAAGAAATAACATAATGCAAAATTAAGAAAATTGTGAACATGAACAATAGTAGAGAAAAAGTAAAGTTGTAGTGCATACACTAACGAATATGATATATTATATCATTATTTTATTTTATTTTTCATTCCTGTTATTATTAACAAACTCAAATTTTGAAATAAAAATTTGACAATTTACTACGAAATAATGAGGTGCATAAAATAAAATTGTAAGTTTCATACCTTTTTTTTTCCGACTCCACTCATGCCATTAAAATTTTGTCTCCAAGCACCTAAATAGATCATTCAGAAAATAAATATCTTTAAAAACAAACTTCAAGAAAACTAATAATCACATATAATCTATGTAAAGTATTAATTTCCAAGTAAAGATACAACATATAAAATTCAAACCTCTAGGTGTGGAAGTCATTTGTCAGTTTAGTAAAGTAACAATCTTTGTAAGCCAACCATTGCTTGCAAACCCAAATATAAATGACCAACAAAATTTTTGAATTAAGCACATAAGAGATTTTAGAACTTGGAGAAGTTTTGAAGAAAAGTTAGGAGCTTCATGAAGAGAGTTTCACACAGAGGATGAAATGGGGGGGGGGGGGGGGGGGTGTGCAATTCTAAGTTTTATGATATAAGATAGGCTTTGATAGGATACGATCAAAAAAAAATTTGGAGTACATAAGATATGTGAGAACTTGGACAAGCTTTGAAGAAGGGTTATGTGCTTCTTAAAGAGAGCTTTACACGGATAATGAAATGAGCAAGGGATGCAATTCTAGGGTTTTGTGATATAAGATAAACTTTTATAGGATAATTTTACATTTTCTTTCAAATGAATAAAAATGAGTAATAAGTATAGGGTTGGCTAAATATGTATATATATATATATATATATATATATATATATATATATATAATTAAATGACAATTCAATACAATTGAGTCACCATTATTGACCAACCAATTTTCCTTTTTATTTTATTATCTCTTTTCTTGATTTAAAATTGAAAATTTAAAATGAGATTTGAATGAAACATTAAAAATAAAACTCAATGGGAAATTTGAATTTGATAATTTGGGGGTATATAGAAGAATTTCATTTCACAGTTATATTTTGTAAGTAGTATGTTAAAACTTGAATATTAAACTTCCATGCTATATGTATGACATATAATGACATATAACCATTATTTTTAGCTTAGAGTTATATATTTTATATCAAAAATCTCATTTTAGACTTGCTATTTTCTTTATATATTTTAATATTAAAAAAAAAAAAGTAGTGCAAAAAAGCAGTTTTACATCATTTTGAAAAACCTCATATTGATCAATTTGTGGTTTTTAGTCATGTGCAACAAATATTGTATTTGCTAGGTGTGCCATGCAAACATGAAAAGTTCCACCTTGCATAAAATGCTTCAACTTCTAAATTTCATTTTCTATTCTAGATTGACCCTAATTTTTTCCAATTTTTACCATCTTGGAAGTTCACTCAAGTTTTGTTGTAATGTATAGCCAAATATCATACTGTTTATCTTATGGTTAGAATGAGAATAAGATAGAGGTAATTAAAAATCATTATAATCTAAAAACTTTCATTCATATTGAATGTGACATAAATACCAAATGAAGCTAGATTTTAAGAAAATTTCCTACAAGGATGAGATGCCTAAAGTTTGAATCATTTGTTTAGAAAATTAGACATGTACATTAGATCCATTATACCATAAAATGACTTTCTTTTATATCTTGATATAGTTTTGATACTTTATCTAATTCAAATATATGAGGACACAAAATTGAAAAAATGAAGGTAACACTTAATACACTTTCTATTTTTTGTTATTAAAAATAGAAATTCATAAGCAAAATATTAAAACTCCTATACAATACACACACACACACACACAAATATATATCAAAATATTTTAGTTTTTATTTTTAGTTTTTATATTTTATTGGAATTTTCATGACATTTTCACAATGAAGGACTTTTGTTGGGAATCAAGTCAAGCCTCCAACATGACAACAACAACTACCAACCACTTAGGCTACTTGAACGTTTGATTTATTTTGCATAAATTTTATGTATATAGTTTGTCCTCCTAAACTAATTTTAATTATCTTATCTTTAAATTTTATTTAATTTATTGTTAAAATATAAGAAAGTAATAATCTTATAAATTGTTAAAAACACACTCACACATATTAGATAAATCATTATTTTAATATAAATGTGAGTTCAGATCTACATCTTATTGTTAAATGTTGTATATTATATTAAGTATGTGAAGACAATGAGTCTTCATTGTATGTTGACAATTTTGTTTCATTTTATTTTTTGGCTTAAGAATCTTTTTAAAGAGTGACTTACTCTCCATTGAAGATTCAAGGTTGCTGTTTACTCAACCAGAAAGTCGTAGGTAAGTCTAAAAGGGTTTGACTTGTGGCAAGTTAGGTATTCAAAGGGTTAGGTGGATCAATTTCCTTTTATTAAATTAAAAAGATTAAATTAATGTATTTTGAAAAAGACTGGACAACTCAAGTGATGGAACAATGCTCAAGCGCTAGGATTGTTAAAGTGCTTAAGCTAAAATGAAGCTCTCCAGGCGCTTGAGCGGTGGTGAAGTGTGCTCAAGTGCTTATATAGAATTTGTCAAAATAAGGTAGAATATTTTTTAGATATTTCACACAAATTGAGTTTGGAAAGTTTAAGGTTCCAATCCCTTAGGGCTTTTATGCCAATATAAACCCTGTTATAACCCTTCTAGGAAAGGACATTTTTCATGAGAGTAAGTCTACCTTATGACACCATTACCAATCTTTTATCATGGATTCAAAACACTGAATCTAGGGTTGTTTGAAGACTTGCATTCCTTTAACGGGGTTGAAATGTATTCACTAAAGTATTTGAAGATTATTGCATCATGGACACGAATCAAGTTGTAGGTACTAGAGAGTAAGTCTTTAGGGTAAAATTGCAAGGTAAATTTGTATAACATGTTCTCATATAGTGGATTTAGATTAGAGATCATAAACCTCATAGTTTTTTATCTCCATAGTTAGTGTAAGGGTTTTTCACGTAAAAATTCTTGTGTCTCATGCATACTTATTGGTTTATTTGAGTATTTTGATTATATTGATTAACCCTAATATCTCATAAGCTTAAAATTGGTTTAATAAATTTCAATCCTTATATTATAATTTTTAAATAGACCTATTCACCCCGCTCTAGGTGTTACCCTACTGGACCTAGGTTTTTCAATTGGTATCAAAGCATGATAAAAATCAAATTTTGATTAATCCTATAAGTCTAGTATGGAATAGCTAAGAACTAGGGCTCCTATGAAGAGTCCACTTTACTTTGATGTGAGTAACTATCCCCACTATAAAGCCTTAATGAAGTACTTTCTTAAAATACAAGGTGAATGATTATGGATTTTAGTGGAATATGGATGGAGACTCCCATTGAGACTTGATGTGAATGGGAAATCAACTGGTGAAGGAAGTGACGCTAAACAAGAATGGGACAAACTTGATAATGAAGAAAGTGAAGCTAATGTTTGCGCTCTTAGGCATCCCCTCTAAGTTGACTTCATTGTTGTTGCACCACTATGCCTTGTCCAAGTCCACCTTGATGTTGTAACATGCCATGGCATTGCACTCATGGCTCGCTAAGTTGCCTCATTGCACAAGGAATTATGCCCTTGTGTCATCTTGCCTTTGTCATGGTTCGCTAATAAGGCCAAGGTACCTCCCCATGAGGTCATGGTGTCACATGCTTCGTGTCAAGGGGCTAATAGAAATCTTGAATTGGCTTTTATATGTCACCTTACTTCTTTGCAAATTGTATAAGAACTAGGCTACATCCAACAACCTGATCGGCCAACTAGCATGGGTCATGTTTAGTCTAATCCATTAGTAGTCATCATTAAGTGTTAGTTAGGCGTAAGGAACAACGAATCACTACACCAACATATGTTATACTCATTATAGTGATGCTTAGTGGCTTATCTCTTCAAATGAGATTAATTTAGGATTGGTGACTATTATTCTTTTACACACATGGTCCTAAAAAAGAAAAAAATCCTTGAGGGGAGTAATTGGTCCTTAGATTATGTTTTTTTATTTTTTTTAAATACAAAAGTCCTTTTATTTTCCTCAAATGTATTATTGACAAAACATGCATCATTGGTGCTTAGCTTTTAAAATAAGCAACCAAAAGGATTCTTATATTTCCCCAAAAAGATCACTCACAAGTAGGGTGAACTTAATAATTGAGGAGATAAACATATGTTGACAAGGTAACATTTGACCTCCCACCAAACAAGGTGGTGAGATCATATTAGACAACAAATTTTCTTAAAAGCTTAAGTTTGTAGAATTTGGGCGCCTCATTGTACATATTGTGTACTTTTGACAAGCACTACTGATTTTTATGACACCAAACTAAATATTTTTAAATTTGTCTCTATAAAAACAAAAATAAATTTAATCTCACAAACTATAATTAGAATCCTAGTATTACGTTTGAATTAACCAATTATGCCTATATATTAAACTAATTGCTTAAACAAAAGTTCTATAGAGGATCTAGGAATGATCATCTAATAATTAATAAATGGAAAGTAAAAAATTTTCTAACATATATATATAAGGCTTCGTGCTCAAATAATGCACCTTTTGACAGAGGAAAATGAATTAAGCATTTTGATGTAGCCTGAATTATTTAAAATATATGCCTATGATATATGAAGTATTTTAAGTTGATGATGCTAAAGTTATTTAAAATATTATAAATTTCACCCACGTGTTAAGAGATCAACAACTAAAATAATTTATCTATTTTATTAAAAAAATATTCAATACCAGCTTAAAAAATGAAGCATGCTAACTAATATATTCCAAATGAATGGAAATAGAAAAATCTTTACTATGTGAAACATAAGAACAAAATATCACTATTGGAAATAATATGATAAACATTTTGTTTTGCTCTATTTTCTTACCATTAGCTATAGAGATAGCAACCAAATTGAAGAAATTCTTTATGCACTTGTTTATCATAATCAAGGGAAGGTATAAATATACAACCCAGCCATATGAGTAAGGTAATTGCTTACTAAAGTCATTCATGGAAGGATACAATTGTGGAGGTATACAACCAGAATATGTGGGATTACACCTGTCTTTACATATTTAAAAAGGTAACTAAAAGACTTTAACATGGATGTGCTCTATTAGTATATACACACTTTTATGAATCCAAACTGTCCTTTTCCCACCCTCAGTTCAAATAATGAAAGAGATAAATTTCATTATCCATATAATCTTCTATTGTTGACAGTTGCCCAAATTGTAATAAACCAGTCACTATATTTCTTGCTTTCTACTTGGAAATGAAGCTAAAAATGATGTTGTGACTAAAACATAGATTAGTAGTCCAAGCTTTCTTATTCAACCTAAGTTTGGCTCACCCAATACAACATGTACACAAAACAGGTAGGCCTTATCCTTTTAATTCCAATAATAGCTCAAATAAAATTCAAGCCACTCTAGCAATGGTAAGAACTAAAATTTTCTCATTTTTCTAATAAATTCTAGTCTCTATGAACAATTTTGAAGGTTCTCAACTATTCACATATATAAGAAGTGACAGGTAAAAAGTTTCCTCAATGTAGATCTCCCTATTAACGATGAAGTGCTTCAAGTTCTATCCTCATATTAACACATCCTAATGGCAATTTTGTTTAATGCCTTTGTTGAGTATGTAATTAATCAAATATAATCAATAAAAATTGGAATGAAGAAGACTATTGTCAACATGGATGGATCTTATAAGACTTCAAATCATCAGGGAATGATATAACCTCATAAACAAAAGGTTATTGGTTCCAATTTCAGTGCTTATTGGTTCCAAGGTCTTTCACTATCAATGTTAAAATGGGTTGTTAAGCAAATCAAAGTCATCAAGAGTTTAAGATCTGGTACACTGAATTTTCAATCTCATAAAAATGAGGCAAATGATTTGCAATCAACAGATAACGAGCAAGCCATTTATTATTCACCAGAGTTGCTTAATCCTTCATTAAATAATTATATCACCCCATATTATTGTTATTCTCAAATTATGTCCATGCTCTTATAAACATCAAAACAAGAAAATCATAGAGCTCCTAGGGAATCTACATCTACTATTCATGCCTTTAGCTCCTCTATCATTTAGATAACATAAGGCCAACAATTTTTGGGATGATGAGGTTCATTGAGCTAAAAGGTGCTTAGAACTCTTGTTGAGTTGTTTTTATTCACCAAAAATTTACTTTCCATGAAAGTTCATTAAAGGCTTGAATACCTTGACCCTTTGAAAACAACACCAACATAGCTTCCCTATAGCATCGATTTCTTCCAAATATAAATAAACAAATAAATAAATTTTTGCTATAGCAAGTCACATAATAAATGAAAGATAAACCATTTAGTCCTTGAACCGAAAATTCGTAAACATAAAAGCATAGAATTCACTACTTCATTATCTCACAATATGGTTTGGTATGATATAAGAAATGATTGGATACATTAAGGACATACAATTCAACAAGGAGCAAAACCGCTTTGAAATTCCAAATGTCTTATTTTTCATCAATTGCATTTGAAATTCCAAATGTGAGAGTTTAATATGATGATTATTTTGTATTTGAATATTTCATGTGTCTTATTGTATATTGCTTCTTGTCATCATATGTATTTGTACATATTTGGTCATATTTGTATATATCTAGATATATCTGCTTTGCATGGCTATATGTTGCATGACTACCCTTTTTTTGCATGGTGCACGACTTGTTTGTCTATGTGGGACACACATGCATCCCCGTGCTCCGATTCACATGGCTCATCAACTCTTTCCTTGTACTCATATTTTTTTTTATGTATTTGAGACATTTTCTTGTATTTTTCATTTCAATTGTATTTTCCTCGTTATTATTATTATTATTATTATTATTTTGTCAGTGAATAAGAAATCTTTTCCTTAACAAAGTTGAATAAAAATATTTTGTAATGTTTTTTTTTTAAAATAAATTTGAAACTGTTTTTCTAATAATAAATTTGAAACCATTTTTATAGAATTCAAATAGTTTGTAGAGTTCCTAAAAAAAAAATATATATATATATATATATATATTTCTTTAAACCAAACAAAGGTAATTTTTTTTAATAAATCATTTTTGGAAAAAAAAAAATTTGAAGTATTTTTTGTAAATAAGTTGGTAAAAGGTCATTTTCCTATTAAAAATCATTTTTATTAATAAAATTGAAATGGATTTTAATACTTATAAATAGAATTGAATTGAAATATTTTTGTAGATAAATTTATTAAAAGTCATTATTCTTAAATAAAAAAAAATTGAAATACTTTTGTAAATAAAATTATAAAAAATTATTCTTTTTCTAGTAAAAGTAAATAAAAATCATTTTTATTATAAATAAAACCAAATTGAAATTTTTTATAAACCATTTTAATAATAATAAGTACAAATAGTTTCCTTGAAAATAAATTGAAATTTGGTTTGTAAATAAATAAATGAAAATTTATTTTTTTAATGTAAAAAAATTATTTTCAAAATTTTCTAAAAATTTGAAATCTTTAAAATAATCAAATCCTTCTTTTAATCAGACTTATAAATCAATTTGTGCAATTCTCTTATCAATTAATTTGTATTCTTGTTTTCTAATTTTTGCTATATTCTCTGGTATATTGATTTGTGTTATTCTTTTTTTTAGTATTTATGATTAATTAATTAATTACCATAGTTCCTTCTATTAATTAGCAGAGGTCTTTTTTTAGAGCTTAGAGGGGTGCTACCCTAGTGGTACCTTCCTAATAAGTAATCTAATCCTCAAATTCGGACTCGGTTTTCGTAAACATGCTTTTTCTTTAAAAAGAAGTCACATTAGACGTTTATTTTTATTTTGTTTTCTTTAAAACTAAGTGATAACTCCAACTTTTCAAAAAAAAATAAAAATTTCAATTTTCACAATAAAAAAAGGTGTTACCATCAAGTGGTAACACACGTGAAGAATATGGTTCATAAAATGGTGACTCCACTTAGGACCAGAAAGGGTCAAATTTGAACTCAAGTCAAAGCAAATATAGCGTTTGATTAGTTCATAAATGGATACCCTCTCATTGTGCGTTATACTTTCATGTTTTACGGCATGTGAGAGTTTAATATGATGATTATTTTTTATTTGCATATTGCATGTATCTTACTATATAGTGTTTCCTGTTATCATATGTATTTGTACATATCTGGTCATGTTTGTATAGATTTATATATATCTGCTTTGCATGACTACCCTTTTTTTCCTTGATGCATGACTTGTTTGTTTGTGTGGGACACACATGCATCCCCAAGCTAGAGACTAGGAGTAGGATCTAGTTTTGGGCTATATGGGATTTGAAAGTTGTTATGTTGCCATCAAATTAGTGCCACATCATCAATACCAATATTGTCTACTCTATGCTAGTGCCACCTAATCAACACTACCATGTCACCATCTTATCTTTACTAACATCCTATCACCAATATCAATGTCATGTCACCCGTTGTTATGGTCATGCCACATCATCATCATAGCTTGATAGTCATGCCAAGTCATCAATACCACATCATCGCCACATGGAGTTTTATCTTTGAAGACTTGTATAGCCCAACACTAGATTAGGATGCATGTGTGACTAGTATGTTTACTTTTCCACTATGGTTTGGCAACATGGTTGGATGCACCCACACCTACACCCACACACTATGCACAATACCCCTAGAACATCATAGTGAATATGGGAGTCATAAGGAGCGACAAACCAACAAGAAGCTTTTCCCCATAGGAAACCTCCCTAGGTTGCGAGGTAGTGCATGTATGGAGGTGATGACCACCTTTCATGAAAGTGTCTCATTTCTTTAGAGGTGTGTAAAAGGTTGCATATCATCGGCGGGTACGATCACTCCTAATAGGGTTCCTTTGATCCTACCCTTTAGAGTCACCTTTGCCCTATAGAATGAGAACTAGAACGTTGGCTTAAGATACCTACCCACAGATGGGTGCATTTGTGAAAAGGAATTTTCGGTGGTAGCATTTAAGCAATGCATCATATGAGAGTTCATCAAATATTGGTTTAGAGAATTACAATTTTGGCTTGATCTAATTTTGATACTCCTATTTTACCTTAGTGCATGCTTGGTTCAATCTCATATTAGTTCCCTTGGTACTAGGTTTCCTTTTTTTCTTTTTTCTTTTTTTATGTACTCTTATTCATGTGTTTGTATTATTTATGTATCTTTTCTTCCTTTTTACAGCATGGCTTCACTATGTAGATTCATCTTAGGCCTTTCATTCTTTACCTTGACTAAAATTCCTAATTCATTTTTCAACTCATGACTCTTTACACTTTTCTCATTGAGTTGACAAAGTGTCTTCTTTTCACATAGCATTTTTCATAACACCAACCTCAATTACCCAACTTTTCTTATTAGGGTTAAGGTTGACAAATGAATCAAGACTATTTCAATTCAAGTAAGAGAGTAAGTTCTACGTTAGAGTCACCCTTCATTTGGTATCACCATCCTGAGGGTTGTGTTTGATGTTGCTCATTGTATCCTTGTAGGGGTTTTGCCTATAAGACCAATGTTATTAGTCTAGGGCCAACTATGTGGATTCAGGTATAAGGCATATTAGTCAAAGTGTCAAATCATGCCAATATAGATCGACAAGTGGTGACTGTGGATCAGTTAGTCGTTGTCATGACTAGTGTCCATTAGGCTATTAGTGGCTTGAGTTAGAGGATAGAAAAGGGTCAGGATACACAAAGGCGGAGTTCTTGGGATTCAATATCTTTAAACCTGGTTATTCCTCCCATTCAACAAATGCAACATATTATACCATTTGCTCAACATGATCAAATTGAGATAGCCCCGCCAACTCTGATGTCATCTACTATCCTCTCCCTATCATAGATGATGCCAACATCATTAAGCAAGAGACTCATTTTTTTTTTATTCAAATTGTGTATACGTGCAAAGTTATTCATATTTCAAATTTTAGATAAAAATTATTTTTTTTTATTTTTTTTTATTCAAATTATTAAAAAATAAATAAATAATACTAAGTAAAATATTTAAAATCTATCAAAATTTCAAAAAAAAAAAAAAAGGACAAAACCTTTATACATTATCTAAACATGAAATCATCTAATCCCTATTCCACCTTATATTTGTCCTAAATAAAATGATTTTCTTTTTATTTCTTTCTATTTGATTTGAACTTAAGAATTATGATAATATTTAAGGATAAAAATATTAGTTTCAACGGATATATCAAGAAGATATTTTTGACACAAAATATTGGTAAAGCAAAAATTAATCAAAACTCATAAAAATGTTGGAAAACTTTACAAAAATGATAGAAAAAAGAAATTATATATATATATAAATTTGTAGCATTAGACATATATACTCAGTAAATAATAATATATTAAATTTCAAAATATATTAATATTAAATGATAATATATTCAATTTGGATATATTGCATAATATAAAAAGAAATGATATATATATACATATATATATATATAAGTATTTTTATTTAAAAATACTTATAAATTTGTATTTGGCTTAAATTTATTTAGTATATAAAATACATAATAAGATAATTAAAATCAACTTATTTATAAAAATTTTATATAATATAATTTATAAAATATATTTATAATTTATAAAAAAAAATATACATATATTCATGTAATTAAACACTGCTAAAGGATGTTCACTCCAGTGGTGCGCGTTGTGAAACCCAACGTGAGGACTTGAGTTCAAATACTCATGCTTGCCTTTTTAAGGCTTGTGCTGAATGGGCTGCAGGAGAAATATGGCCCTCGGCTTGGGCCTTGTGCAACGTTAAGAATAAAATTTGGAATAAAAGGAGAAATTGCGATGACGTGTTAGCATTAAATGGGAGGCAAATAGCTCTATATTATAATACATGGCATAGTTAATCATCATGTTCCTTTATCATCTTGTATTAAATACTTTGTCGTTCCAATCAAGTCTTTTATCCATCATCACTCCAAGACCAACTTTGTAAAATCAAGGTGTTAATACAATAACAAAATTTATTTCAATTTCAATCTCTATCTTTAGTTATTGCCTTTATTTTCTTTATTATTTTATTTCAATTTCAAATTTTTATTATTGTTTTATGTCTTTATTGAAAAGTAATTACCATGGACAAAAAATAATATTAGCATTAATATATTATAATTTTATTTGGATGTCGCAACACTGTAAAGTGCAAAAATTTAAAGAAAAATTCAACATACCAATGTCGGGTTTGTTTTTTTTACTTAAGTCTAAATAAGACTTAATTTAACTAAATTTTAAATATAATTTATTAATATAAATTATTTTTTATTATTATTCTATTTCACACAGTATTATGTATTAATAAGGTGAGGGTTATATTGAGATTGTTTCTAAAAATAATTTTTAATATTTAATAAAAAGTCAAATATTTTAGGTTTTATTTTTATTCAATTAAAAATTTTAAAAAATAAATAATAAATTAAAAATAAAAAATAAAAATGCAATCTAAGTGATAGCCACCAAATTTCAATTTTCAACCATCGAAAGTGTATATTAAAAAGTAAAAACATACGAGATCAAGATATAAACAAATAATATGAAAATGTAAAGTATAATAAGATAAGAGATAATATAAAGTAATAAAACTTTATTTATATTTAAAAAAAAAAAGGGCGAGTTTTTACACCCCCATATAAAAATAATAGTAAAATAAAAAGTCTCTAAAAAGAATTCAATATTTTTAGAAGCTCATTAAGCAAAAGCCGCATATTGCAAGAGTGTAGAGCAAGGTTTCAAAAATTGGACCGATTCGCTTGAATTGACTTGATGGATCAAATCATTGTCCAAATCCTGGTTTGGTTCAGTTCACATTTTGAGTAGATGGGGACATTGACCCGACAATAAATTAGGCATGCCCAAGGGTGGACCAGTGAATCATTTCACGAGCCCCCCAATTTTGCCTTCATAAAATGGTCTGCCCTCTGTCATTGGGCCACTTGTGGACTCCCATGCCCTTGCTTCCGATGTGGGATAATCAGCACAGGATGTGTAAGAGCAGGTGCAATCATTTTGGTGCTCTTTCCCATATGTTAAAAATTGTAAAACAATAAATAAAATACTCATTTCTTCCCAAAAATTCATATAATAATAAATATATAATTAATATAAATAAAATAATATAATATTTTTAAAACTTATAAAATAATAAGGTATTTAACTTTTAATATATAGGTAAAATTACATAATTATTGTAAAATAAGGATAAATACAATGCAAATAAAATAGTAGAGATAAAATATATCTTACTTTAACAATATATATAATGGGAAGAATGAATGAGAGAAGAGGGTTGAGAAAATTGAGAGAATAAAAGACAGAGAGAATGAGAGAAAGTAAGAAATTTCTTTCTTGCTTAGGGATACATATTACAGGGGATGAGAAACCCTTTATAGGCTTTCCAAATGGCTTTCATTAATATTCCCATTAATGAATATTAATGGAACTCATAAATAACATTAATGGTTCCATTAGTGATTATTAATGGAAGTCATAAATAATACTTAATTAACATTTATTATAATTAATGCGGTGACATTCATTACTTCAGTTATAACACTCCCCATTGGATGTCCACCACATTGAAGAATATGCCTCATTAAAACTTTGCTAGAAAAAAACCCTATGGAAAAAACCTAGAGAAGGAAAAATAGTACAATATTCTTATAATTCTTTAAGTTGCTTTAAGCATGTCAGGGTTGCCTCGTTAAAAACCTTACCAGTAAAACCCAGTAGGACAAAACCTGGTCGAAGGGAAAAAAAGTACAGTACACTAACACCCTTTTACAAGCATACTCCCCCTTATGTCGATATCATTGAGTTGACACATTCCAATCTTGTGTATTAACTTCTTGAATGTTGAGGTTGACAATGATTTTTTGAATAAATATGCTAGATTATCACTTGAGCGTATTTGTTGCACATCAATTTCACCACTCTTCTAGAGTTCATGTGTATAAAAGAATTTTGGTGAAATGTGTTTAGTTCTATCTCCTTTAATATAAAGCCCTGTTATTTGTGCAATGCATGCAACATTATCTTCAAATAATATTGTCAGGTCACCTTTGATAGAGGAGAGTCCACATGATTCCCGAATATGCTGGATCATAGATCTTAGCCATATACATTCACGACTTGCTTCATGAATTGCCAGTATTTCTTTATGTGGATCTGAAGGATATCCTGCATCTGCATATCCAAGCAATTGTTGCTTAGATTCCCTCGAGTAAAATAGGCCCATATCAATAGTTCCACGAAGATAACGCAATATATGTTTGATACCATTCCAATGTCTTCGAGTTGGGGCGGAATTGTATCTTGCTAATAAATTGACAGAAAAAGCAATGTCTAGACGTGTATAATTGACAAGATACATAAGTGCACCAATAGAACTAAGATATGGTATTTCAAGACCAAGTAATTCTTCATATTTTTTGCAAGGATGAAATGGGTCCTTTTTCACATCAAGTGATTGGACAACCATTGGAGAACTTAAAGGATGCGCTTTATCCATATAAAAACGCTTCAAAACTTTCTTAATGTATGTTGATTAATATGCTAAAACTCTATTTGGAAAATGCTCAATCTGCAGGCCGAGACAAAATTTTGTTTTTCCAAGATCTTTCATCTCAAATTCCTTTTTCAAGTAATTTGTTGTGTTTGTGAGCTCTTCAAGAGTTCCAACAAGATTTAAGTCATCAACATACACTGCAATAATTGAAAATCTGGTTTCTGATTTCTTAATGAAGATGCATGGGCATATAGGGCTATTCACATACCCTTCTTTTAGCAAGTATTCGATAAGGCGATTGTACCACATGCGTCCAGATTACTTTAATCCATACAAGGATCGTTGTAACTTGCTTGAGTACATGCTATGAACCTTTGTACTATTTGCTTCAAGCAATTTAAATCCTTCAGGAATTTTCATTTATATATCATTATCCATGGATACATATAAATATGTTGTAATAACATCCATGAGACGCATATCCAGTTCTTTGGAGACAACCAAACTAATTAAGAAACAAAATGTGATTGCGTTCATGACGGGAGAATATGTTTCCTCGTAGTCAATACCAGGTCTCTGTGAGAAACCTTGTGCTACTAATCGCGCTTTATATCTTATGATCTCATTATTCTCATTGCGGTTTTGTACAAATACCCATTTGTACCCAATAGGTTTTAAATTTTCAGGTGTTTGGACTATAGGTCCAAAAACTTCTCGCTTTGTTAATGAGTTTAACTCTGCCTGTATAGCTTCCTTCCATTTTGGCCAATCATTTCTATGTCTGCATTCTTCCACATTTCGTGGTTCGAGATCTTCATCATTTCTTATGATATTGGAGGCCACTTGGAAAGTAAAAATATTGTTAATAACAATATTATTTCAATCCCATTTTTCTCCCATGTGTACATAACTTATTGAGATCTCACAATTTTTAGGTACTTGTGCCTCTTCCGGGGCTTCTCGTTCAATATGTGCCTCTTTAGGGGCTTTCTGTATTATTTGTGCCTCTTGTAAGGCTATAGATTTATCAATTTTAAATTGATTAGTCATTTTGATGGCCTCTTCTAGAGTGCCAAATTTTTCTTGGGTTCACCTCTTCCGAGGAGTTACATCCTTTCAACCGATAGGTCCACCATGCTTCAAGCGTATCTTAGATTCATTTGTTAATTGTCCTACAAGGACATCAATCCATGCTAGAGTATTTGCAACCGAAATATGTGACTTTGATATTTTCTTTATATCAATGAATGCATCTGGTAATTGATTTGCAAGATTTTACAAATGAATGATCCTTTGAACTTCTAGTTCACATTGATTTGTACGAGGATCAAGATGGGTCATAGTAGATGCCTTCCAACTAATTTCTCGTCGTTCTTTAGGAATCGACTTTTCTCCCCTTAATGATTAGAAAACACTCTCATTAAAATGACAATCCACAAAGCGGGCTATAAAAACATCGCCTATCAAAGGTTCAAGATATCTTATGATAGATGGAGAATCAAAACCTACATAAATCCCAAGTCTTCATTGGGGACCCATTTTAGTGTGTTGTGTAGGTGCAATTGGTACATATACTGCACAACCAAAGATTCGTAAGTGAGAGATATTTGGTTGTTTTCCAAGCACAAGTTTTGAAGGAAAGTATTCATGGTAAGTTGTAGGTCAAATACGGACTAAAGCTGCAGCATGCTTAATAGCATGTCCTCAAGTGGAAGTAGGTAGTTTGGTTTTCATTAGTAATGGTTGAGCTATTAATTAGAGACATTTGATGAAGGATTCTGCTAAACCATTTTGGGTATGAATATGAGCAACAGGATGCTCAATATTTATCCCTATTGACATGCAATAGTCAATGAATGTTTCAGAAGTAAATTCATCAGCATTATCAAGATGTATTATCTTAATTGGATAATTTGAAAATTGTGCTCGTAATCTAATTATTTGTGCAATGAGTCTAGCAAAGGCAACGTTACGTATAGAAAGGAGACAAACATGTGACCACCTAGTAGAAGCATCTATTAAGATCATAAAATAACGGAATGGTCCACATGGTGGATGGATAGGCCCATATATGTCCCCATGTATTCTTTCTAAAGAGACCGGTGACTCAGATATGACTTTAGTAAAAGATGGTCTGACTATCAATTTACCTTGTGAGCAAGCAGCACATGAGTATTCATTGGGCGAAAGAATCTTCTGGTTCTTTAGTGGATGCTCATGTGAGTGTTCGATTATTCGATGCATCATTGAAGACCCTAGGTGACCCAGCCTGTCATGCCAAAGGATAAAAACTTTTGGGTCATTGAACTTCTGGTTCACGACAACATATAATTTAATAGGCTTTATAGTTGTATGACACAACCCAGAGGAGAAAGCTAGGAGTTTTTCCTTTATAAGCTTCTGGCCAGATATAATGGAAGTAATGTAAAGATATTCTACATTATCTTCATTCATAGTTTCAATATGATATCCATTTCTGTGAATATCTTTAAAACTAAGCATATTTCTTTTAGATTTGTTAGAATATAAAGCATCATTTATATGGAACCTAGTTCCATTTGGTAATGTTATGTTTGCTCTTCCAGAGCCTTTAACTAAGTTTGTAGTACTAGATATGATACATTAGCTTTTACTAATGTCAATTTGAGGAAATATCTTTTATCTCGAAGAATTGTGTGCGTGGTTGCACAGTCTGCGAGATATACATCATCCTCATTCATTTTGAGACCAAATGACACATGGATTTCAAATATAAATAATATTAAAAAAACAAGATATAATGTAAATAACAAAAGAAAATCAGTTGTAAATATAAGACATAATACTATATTATTTGATATATAAAGTAACATCAATCAATGTTAATATTCTCATCATTTATTAAATAGTCTATTTTTTCCTTAGGACCTTCAAAGAAATCAATGTTATAGTAGGTTAGGTCCAATCCATCATCATCGGTAAAGTGATTTCTATCTCTTTTCCTTTTGCTTTTATTGATGCTTGGTAAAGATCGACCAAATGTTTGGGCATACGACAAGTACACGACCAATGCCCCTTCATACCACATCTATAATAATTATTCTCATGGTTTTTAGGAGGTTTATTTTGTAAACACTTCCCATTTTCTTGTTTTGCCTCAGTATTGCTCCACTTCTAGTGGTGCAATGAGGCTTTCCTTTTATGAGAATTTGATGAATTATTACCATAAGGACCATGGTATCGAGGATTTCTTCCACAACCACAACCACGTTCTCGCCTTTGTCCATGTCCACGAGTTTGGGGCGATATTGCATTCACTTCAAGGAATGATTCAAATCTAGTTGGACGAGACTGGTGATTTTTCATCAAAAGCTCTTTTTTAAAAAAAAAAACCTTCATGGAGATGATGACAAAGGAAAATCAATGTTTTTGCGCGATCCTACAGGGATGCTTGATTTTCTTCTTTGATCATAGCTCCAAGATTCATTACATCAAGATGAATTTCAGCATCAAGGATCCAAGATAGATAGTTCTTTCCCGAAATGTCAAGTGCCACAAATTTAAGTTTTGTGAGATTCAACATTGTCAAATGACTTTATATATACGATAAAACAATATTATTAGAATCAATTATAATAAATTGGTAGCATTGGTATGAATTTGATTATAAACAAAATCAAATAATTTGTTTATAACTTTTAACAAAACAAATCAATAATAATATAAATATGTAAAATTTTATTCTATATAAATAACTTCAAGTTTAAGATACGAGAATTACCTTCAAAGCAATTTGTGCCGATAACGTGTTGTAAAACAAGGATAAATGCAACGCAAATAAAGTAGTAGAGATAAAATATGTCTTACTTTAATAATATATATAATGGGAAGAAGGAATCAGAGAAGAGGGTTGAGAAGTTGAGAAAATGAAAGACAAAGAGAATAAGAGAAAGTAAGAAATTTCTTTCTTGCTTAGGGATACATATTACAGGGAATGGGAAGCCCATTTATAGGCTTTCCAAATGGCTTCCATTAATATTCCCATTAATTAATGGAACTCATAAATGACATTAACGGTTCCATTAATGAGTATTAATGGAAGTCATAAATAATACTTAATTAACATTTATTATAATGAATGTGGTGACATTCATTACTTCAGTTATAACAATAATAGAATTTTTCTTATTTTTTATATATATTTTAATATTTAAATATAACACATATTTTATTTAATAAAAATTAAAATATTAATATATTTATATTTATCTATCATTTAATTTGATAATATGAAATATCAAAAAATAAATATTATGGATTTTTAAATTTTTATAATTATTTTTAATTTTAATAAATTATAAATGTATATGATCGAAGGGGATAAAGTGATGGCCAATAGAATGGTTGAGAATCTGACAACATGAAGCCCTACTATCATCCACATCACAAAAGCGTGATGGATCATTCATGGTGTTTTGTTTCCATAAATCAACTTTCTTTGCCTTTTGTGCTCTCCATTTTCATTACTTTCTTTTCTCTTTCTTTATTGGTTGCCATCAAATGTTTCAAGATACTTTAGAAAGAGTAGCAAAATATCGATGTAGACCCCTCTTGGACCTAGGATTTTTCTCACACCTGGGAAGAGTTGGCGGCTTGTTTTTGGAGTGGGGGCCAGTTTTCGGAAGAGCCAAGCTGCATGGGACGCATGGCCGAGGAGACCACCACCTTACCATGGTGGCGGTTAGGACGGTGACATATTTATTGAACCAAGAACAGTGAAGCTGGTAGCAAATGTGAGAGTTGGAAAGAAAAATATGGGTAAGGAGTGGATGGGGGAAGCAGAGAGTGGGTGGGAAAGCTAATGGGTGAGCAATTTTTGGGAGGAGAAAATGAGGAGGACTATTGATAGGTGAGGGGAGTCTGAAAGATTGATGGGAGAGAGACGTGGGGAAGTGGAAGGAAACGGGGACCCTTTTTTTTGGGAGATTAAAAAAAAAAAAAAAAAAAAAAAACTGAGCAAGGAAAAATAAAGGGAGCTGAGTGGAAAATTAGTGGCAATTTGAAAGATAAGTGGGGTGAGAGTTGGGAGAAAGGGGGGTCTCTACGAATATTCTGGGAAAATGAGCATTTCAGATATGGTTTCTTTGTGCATTTCTTATTCATTCTTCCCCACTATCACTATTTTTTTTATCATTTCTTCTTGTTGCTTGAGCATCATTAGTTTATTTTGTTGCGCATTGAGCTATGTTGAATCCGAGTTTACTTTCATGCTTGTTCTGTTTTGGTTGTTTCCTAGTTTCTTGGGCTTCTCTCATAAATAATCGCTATATAGATTTTTTTTTTAGCTCAAAATTTTATTAATCATGTTGCTACTCCCTGTTTCTTCCACCTATTTTGGATCTTTTGATTAACACATGAAACAGGATCTAGTTCAAGGGTTTGATTGCTTGTTTGCTCTTCTTGGGGTTATACTCTGTTTTGTTTGTATTTCTCTTTCTTTGTTGATGGAGGCTATAAGGTTGGAATTTTGAATCCATTGGGTATGGGGGTGATGCAAGAGGTAATTGGTTTCTGTTAGTGGTGAGCACGTGGTGGCATTTGATCCTGTGGAAGCAACACCCCACCAGAAACAGAGTGCCATATTCCACTAGACTAGCAATCCATTGCTAAATACCAAACTCTTTCCACTTTCTTCCCATCTTTATAGCTCTCTTATGACTCCATTGAATATTGTTCAAGACTGGCCGACTCCTCTCCCATATCCACACCATTACCCACTTCCCATTTGATCACCATCTCTACAATCTATCACACTCACTCCCAACAGTCGATACCCATCTCACTACCACCTCTCATCTTTTCAAACACCACCTAGCTTCGGTCAACATGCTACCCATTTTCACTACCTTCCCACCTTTCTAATCTACCATACCCATCATCATTGCCCAAGACAACCCTGATATACCCATAGCCTCAGTCCAACTGGTAGATGTGTCCATGCATGGCGCTACTTCCACTCAGCATGAAAAGGAATCCCATGGTTTGGTGCATCGAGTCACCACACGTCTTGATAAAAGAAAATCAAATATTACTCACCTTGTTACAGAAGTTGAGGATTTAATATTGAAAGATGAATTATGAGGAAGAGAGCGTGAGCCTTGGCCTTCTCAAGAAGAAAATGGTGGAGTTCTCCAAGGAGAGTGATTAGGATTAGTTTCACAGCCCAAGGAACCTCCTCTTGGCTCTGGTGGGGGAAGTTGGGGAGCTGTCAGAGATATTTCAGTGGAGAGGAGAGGTGCCAAAGGAGTTGTCGCACTAGAAAGAAGAGGAGAAGCAACACTTGGGGAAAGAGTTCTCGGATGTTCTTTTTCTATACCTTGTGAGGCTTTCTGATATTTGTGGCATTGATCTTGGAAAAGCTGTACTTCACAAGGTTGATCCCAATGCCATCAAGTACCCAGTTTCCAAAACCAATCTCTATAATGAAGGCTTTCAGAGCCATTGAGGGATTTTCTTGTCTGGGAATCATTTTATAGTAGTAAAATCAATGGAGGACTTTTGGTGGGCCATCTTTGGAGCATATATGCCCATATTCCTTTTTGACCCTTTATGCTCACGCATTTTCACAAATTATTTTTTAAAAATAACTTTCAAAATTCCGGATTTTCAATCTTCAAATTAATTTTTTCAAAAATTCCAATTTCCAAATTTAATTTTTAAAAATGCCATCTTCAAATAAATTCTTCATAATTCCATTTTTTTTTTTTTTTAAATTTAATTCTCAAAACTTCCATTTTCAAATAATTTTCCAAAATTCCAATTTCCAAATTTAATTTTTTAAAGATTCAATTTTCAAATAAATTTCCAAAACTCCATTTTTTAATTTCATTTTTCAAAACTCCAATTTTTAAGTTTAATTTTCAAAACTTTAACTTTCCAAACTATAATTATTCTTAAATTTAATTTTCATAGTTCCAATTCTCAAATAAATTTCAAAATTCTAATTTCTTTCAAATTTAATTTCTAAAATTCCAATTCTTAAATTTAATTCTCAAAAATCCAATTCTTAAATTCAATTTTCAAAACTCCAATTTTCAAATAATTTTTGAAACTTCAATTTCTTTCAAATTTAATTTCCAAAACTCCAATTCTTAAATTTAATTTTTAAAACTCCAATTTTTAAATAATTTTCAAAATTCCAATTTCTTTCAAATTTAATTTCCCAAATTCCAATTCTTAAACTTAATTTTCAAAACTCCAATTTTCAAATAATTTTTGAGACTTCAATTTTTCAAAACTCTAGTTTTCTTTCGAATAGTTTTAATTCCACTCCAGTTTTCAAATATTTTTAATTCTATAGCTTTTCATCATTTATTAAGGTTTTCGGTTAAAAAATCTCGTTTTTAATAAACTTGCTACATTTCCCTTCAGGTAAACACTTTCATAAATTTTCTTTGATTCTCAAGTAATCTTTTGTTTCTCTTGATTTTAAATAAGCAAGAATGAATTTTTCATAATTCGAAAATAATGGAATTTGTGAGACTAATTCATGCAAGATAAATTGGGCTTTGGTGGGGGCCTTACATATAAGCTTTCTCTTCTGATTATCAATTGTTATGCTTAATGAATATTGCTTGATTTTTGTCTTGCTTTTTGATATGCATGTGATAATTTTTATACTTGGGCTAACGTTGTTTCCATGATAACGCACTATTACTTGTTACTAAGGTACGATCTCACTCTCACTTTGCTTATTTTTATGCATGACTCATTTTATTATTTGATCATTTCATTGGTATCCATTGATTTTCTTATCAATTGACACACTTGCTTCACCTTATTTAGTAGAGACCCATTTTTTTAGGGGCTTAGAGGGGTGCTACAGTCTTTATTGTACCTTCCCAATAAGTAACCTGACCCTCGAACCCAGATTTGGTTTTTCACAGACCATCTTTTCCAAATAAGGAGTCATACTAGAGTTTTCTTTCTTATTTTGTTTTCCTTTTAAAAATAAAACAAAAATAAGTGGCGACTCCAAGTCTTTTTTTAAAATTATATATTTTCACTAAATAAATAAAAAGCGAGTTTCATCATCGGGTGGGAATGCATTGTGTGAAAATGTGGGGTCCACAACCGACAAGGCCCCAAAAAATAAATAAAATAAAATAAAATTATATGTTTAATTTCTTCTTTTAATCATCAGTTAAATTAAAGAAAAAATAAAAAAGAATTATATTTAATATGATTTAAATTATTTAGGATGAAAATAATAATAAAAATTTTCAAAATTGATCATCCTAAAACTCAAGCGACATGTCATTAATATTTTGAAAAGCATAACCCTTGTCTTCATCCTAACGCATACCAAATAATTGGTACAGATATTATTCATTTTTATTATTTTTATTGAATACTAATAAATGTCTCCAATGATAGGGGTACGACATAAAGATGGTTTTAAAGCACCACTGATTCATTGAATATGGTAGATGAAATTAATTTCATATATATCTATCTATCTATATATTTATATTAGTAGAAAGCATGTGATTGTGTATTTAGATAGATGATTGTAAATATATAGAATTAATAGAATTAGAGAGAAAACATCTGAAAAGGTAATTAGTGGGTTGTGGACCTTGCATTTTGCATGATGCGTTCCCACTCGATGTTGAACTTGTTTTTTATTTGAAAAAGATTTATTTTTTAGAAAATGACTTTGAGTCGCCACTTATTTTTGTTTTATTTTTTTAAGAGAAAACAAAATAAGAAAGAAAACCCTAAATGTGACTCCTTATTTGGAAAAGATAGTCTATGGAAAACTAAAGTCAAGTCCGAGGGTCAAGTTACCTATTGGGAAGATACGGTAAAAGACCATAGCACCCCTTTAAGTCCCTAAAACGGGTCTCTCCTAAATAAAATGAAGCATGCATGACAATTAATTAGGAGATCAATAGATACCAAAATGATCATACATCGAAAGCAAGTCATAATAACGAATAAATAAACAAAGTAAGAGTGAGAGGGCACCTTAGCAGTAAATAATAAAGCGCTATCATGAAAAAAAATTAGTCCACAATAATGAATACAAAATATATTACATGTATATCAAAGAGCAAAATGAAGATCAGACAATATTCATTAAATATAACAATTGATGATCAGAAGAGAAAACTCATATGTAGGATCCCCACCAAAGCCCAATTTATTTTACTGTGTATTGATTCTCATAAATTCCATTATTTTGGAATTATGAAAATTTATTCATTTTTATATTTAAAAAATTTGAAAATGGGAGTTTTAAAAATTAAATTTGATGATTGGAATTTTGAAAAATTATTTGAAAACGGAAGTTTTGAAAATTATTTAAAAATTGGAGTTTTGAAAATTAAATTTGAGAATTGGAAATTTGAAAATTGGAGTTGTGAAAATTATTTGAAAATTGAAGTTTTGAAAATTAAGTTTTGCTATCAAAATATGAAGAAGCAAGAGAACGACACGTATCCTATAGGTGGTGCACTGGAGGGTGGAATTTTAAAGTTGATTAAAAGAAACATGCATTGAAAGATTCAAGGATAGATTACGTGTCTCTCAAAATAAAGCAAAGTGAAGGGTCATGGGTGCACTGAAATGGTCATGCGTGCGAGCTGTAGGTCCATGAAAAAAAATGGGAAGTAGTTTATGAGAAGTGAGTGGTTGAAGAAGTGAGAGAAATGGGTTTAAAGAATGATTGGTGGGCATATAGGTGTGGGATAAACTGAAGGTATGGTATGAGTTTGGTGGGTATGGAGGGTAGAGATATAGGTAAGGTTGGAAAAATAGTGGGTTTGCAAGGTTATAAGGATTTGGATTTGATGGAGGGCTTTGAAAAGGGTTTGGGTGGCCATGCAAAGGTTGGAAGGATGGCGCTAAGGTGTTGGTAATGTCGAGGCTAGAAAAGGGGTCCAGAGCAGCTTCATGGAGAACAGGGAGTCTTCCTTTTTCGGCTCTCTGTTTTTGCTTCCTTCTAAAACCCCGTTTTCTGCAACTCTATTTTTCTACCCCGCTCAATCTCTCTCAATCTTTCCAAAATGAAGCACCCATGGACCACCCCCTCAGTTCATCCCCCGACTTTCTACTCCCATAATTTTCTCTCAAGTTGCCCCACCGTCCCAGTCCATAATCTTGTAGTCGTGATTCTGGATCTTAATTGAATTGTTAGCTACATCATCTGCTTCCAAACATGGAAATTGTGACTGCTTAATCTTTTTGATGCCTTGACGATCCCATGAGTACTCCCATAGTAGCAATGAACATGAATAGCATGCTCTCAAGCAATATATATGTTCTTCTTGACGATTTTCGGTATTCTCCAAACAGAACTATTCCCTAAAAGTGCTCACAAGTGGGAGTGCCTGAACTGCATCAGCTGCTGCATATCCTGCAGCTTGGCCTTCCATAAACTGGAGACCGTTCCCTAACCCACAGAGGAGCCCAGCTAAAAGGTCCCAGCCTCTGCCATTGCAGTCACTGAGATAAGCCCTTAGCGTTGATTTGGGAGCGTTCATTATAGGGCGGTAGAGGAAGGTGATATTTAGAATGAGGGCAAGCACGAAACATGAGACCAAAAAGTAGAAAAATGCAGTCATAGGTATTCACAACCAAATAAACAAACGATACCCAAGTAGTAAAAAGAGAAGAAGAATAGAGATCATGAAAACAAACAAGAAATGTGTACTGAAAATACCGATAAACACTCCTCTCCAGCAGGTTCAGTTGGGCTTCGTGCTCTCTATTATCTTCCCAAACTCAGCAAAGAATCTTCTTCTGTTCTTGCTCCCTCAGCCTTCCTTCCTCTCTCCGAAAAACTCCCCATCTCCAGCTTTTCTTTCTTTTCTACTTTTGCTCTCAAAATCCCTTCACCTAGCTCTCTGTTTTTCTCTGAAAAACGTCCCCTGTTTCTTGCCCCTCCAGAATATCCCCAGACCCACAACTCTCACCCCCCAAAACCTCTATCTCACTCCTCTGTTTTTCTCTCAATCCCCCCTGTCCCCATCCTGTGCTTAGCTCATTCTCCTCTGAAAAACTCTATTCCAGCCATCATCCTCTGAAGCTCTCTGTTCCAACCATCATGCCCTGTTCAGAGACGTCCCTCTCTTAACCACCACCATGGAAAGATGGTGGTCCTTGCCACAAGTCTCAGCAGCTCATTCATGGAAGCCATCCCCCACTCTTCCAAATAAAAAATGCATAACTCTTCCCGGATGGCCAACAAGAGGGGTCTACATGGGTGAATTTAAATTTGTTTGATTTAAATTATTTATAAATAATTTTACATTGATTAAAACAATATATAAAATGATGTAACATACCTATAATTAAATTAATCTATAAATAAAATATATTATTGTATATAATTATAGTATTATATAATATATGGTAACATATTATTTTAATATAAGATGATGTTTTAGGTTGTTTTAAATTCTTTATATTTTTTATAATTCAGTAATTAAGTTAATAACAAAACCCATCTTAAAGGTCACATATTTATTTTTTAAAATTGAATTTGTTGTTCATCACTACTAAAAATATATATATTATTTAAATCAATATTTATTATTGTAACTCTAAGATGTTATACTTGTAGAAAAATAGATCAAATATAAAATTACACAATGAATATATTTGTATCATAATCTATATGTTTTATAATCCATCATTGTTGTGATGTATCCTTTAAAATAATTTAGTTGCCCTCTTGCAGAAGTTTAGAGGAATCATCACTATAATGATTATTAACTACTTGTTTGTTTTTACCGTAGTCCAAGTTATATTCCTTTCCTTTTTACTTCTATAGAAAATTTATATATATTTGAAAAGATATTAGCTGAAATAGAAAAATTATAAGCAAAATATTTTTACATAAGCTAAGGATACATTACCTTATATTGTTTTCTAAATATTTTTTTGTTCATTTTTCTCTTGTTTTTTTTAAAAACTATATAATTTGCATCGGCAAAAAAGGTTTTATTATTTTAAAATTTAATTTATAAAATGGTAATATTGTTATAGGTTACATTCATTTACAATGACACCAACGTATATTTACCTCACTAATGTAAAATTCTTCTCTTTCATGTTTCTTTTTCCTTAAATGAATTGGTGATAAGATAGGTTTTGTTTAATTATAAAATTTCAATTTAATTATTTGGAAATAAGCTATATAATATATAAGACATATCTATTAAGAAAGTTGATATCCCATGACCTTTTTTATAAGTTTGTTCGATAAGCTTTACCTAACTAAGAATAATAAAAAAATTAATTTATGTGTAATTTTATTAATATTATTATATTATTGATAAATAGACACGTACCATAGTCAAATTAGACTCAAAAGATGTAGCAATTGTATTCTTGATCAATGTAAAAATATAAAATTAGAGTTATCATAAATGACATGATAAAAATTAATTAATTTTTATAAGTTGAAAAAATAAACCATTGTTTCTTCAATTTTATCAAAATATTTTTTACCATTATCCATAGAGTTAGTGAATCAACTTTTACTGTAGCATCCCATTTTGGACTATAAAGTTGTAGCTTCAACTAATATTAGTTTGATTAGGTTAATAATTGTAGTACAAATTTAAAACTTAATATTTTGAATATTATGTTTAAGATGTAATACCTTATTAGTGATCATTGAGGATAAATGTCTTTTTATTGCATGAAAACCAATCTGGAAATTAGAAACATTGAAGTCAAGTATAAATAAATAGAAAGATGATTTTAATTTATTATGTTGAACATAGATGACATGGCTAGAGCATTAAGTAGATAAACTCATAGATAACATTATAACAGGAATTCAAACAATATTTATTATCGAATATTTTATAAGGAGAAAAAATGAGCATATAAAAATGAAACTCCTTCCGGTATTAAAATTATTAATTTTAAAAATATAAAAGAATCTATTATAAAATTATTCATTTCTTTATGAATGAGCTCCCAAATTCTCATTCAAGGTCTACTTAATATTTATACCATGCATATTGTCATTCTCTAAACTTTATGTATAAAACAAAATGAGAAGACAAAATTGAAACAATTGGAGTTTTCATATCAACCAAAGATGCAATAAAACACAAACGGTATCTCAATGACATGAAATCTACAAAATAGAATTGAGTTTCATATGCTCAACATGTTCCTTATAAGCCTTAAGTGGTAATCCCTTTGTCAAAGGATCTACAATCACCAATCTAGTACTAATATGCTTAATAGCCATCTTATTTGACTTAACATGTACCTTAATAGCTAAGTACTTTATGTCGATGTATTTACTATGACTTCCACTCTTATTATTCTTGGCCAAAAACACTATAGCAAAGTTATTGCAATAAATCCTCAATGGCTTAGAGATTGAGTCAACAACCTGAAGCCTTGAAATAAAACTCCTCAACCAAATAGCTTATGATGTTGCTTGAAAACATGATATAAATTCTACTTCTATGGTCGAAGTAGCAACCAATGTTTGCTTTGCACTTTTCCATGAAATGGCCTCTTCAGCTAATAAGAAGACATATCTAGATGTTGACTTTTTAGAATCAAGGCAACTAGTAAAGTCAAAATCTAAATATCCAATCACATCCAAATGATCAAATTTTTTGTATGTAAGCTTGTAGTTCCTAATCCCTTGAAGGTATCGCATGACTTCTTTGCAGCCCTCCAGTGTTCCAAACTTGGATTATTTGGATATTTACCCAACATTCCTACTGCATAAGCAATGTCAAGTCTTATACAAACCTGAGCATACATTAAGTTCTCAACTGCAGAAGCATAAAGAATGTTTTTTATCTCTTTCTTCTCTAAATCATTATTTTAACATTGGCTCAAACTAAATTTATCCCATTTGACAATCGGTACAATACTAGGTGAACAATCCTTCAGTCGAAATCTCTCAAGAACTTTATTGATATAGGTTCCTTGATATAATCTTAATATCCCTTGATATATATATTTCTCAATTTTTATACCAATGACATAAGAAGCTTCACCCATATCTTTCATGTCAAACTATTGTGAGAGAAATCGCTTTACTTCATGAAGTAAGCCCAAATCATTTGAAGCAAGAAAAATATCATCCACATCTAGGACTAAGATAATTATTTTGTTCCTTCTAACCTTATGGTATATACACTGATCCATAATCACAATAATTCACTCAATCAAACTGAATGTCTATGCTATATGTACTATAATGTCTTGTTTAAACCCATGGATGATGTGAAAGAGCATTTTTTTTTATTTTTTTTTATGGGTTTGATAATAGGTATACTGAATAGGTAAATCATGATGAGCATGGAGATTAATAGATGAATTCTAGGGAAGATGATTATAACATGACACAAAATGAGGTGGATGAACTCAATGTCATGCAAGATCTTTTAGAAGACTTACATGTGGAACAAATCATGGGTTGGAGGGAGTAGCATCTAACAAGAATTTTGGGGAAATCATGATGATGTCTATGCTATACGTACTATAATGTCTTGTTTAAACCCATGGATGATGTGAAAGAGCATCTCTTTTTTTATGGGTTTGATAATAGGTAGACCAAATAGGTAAATCATGATGAGCATGGAGATGAATAGATGAATTCTAGGGAAGATGATTATAACATGACAGAGAATGAGGTGGATGAACTCAATGTCATGCAAGATCTTTTAGAAGACTTACATGTGGGACAAATCATGGGTTGGAGAGAGTTGTAGAAATGCAAACATCTAAATGAGCACTTGAAAATAAAACAACTCATGGAAACTATTAGATGAGTTAAGCATTAGATATCTCTAATGGATTATAGTGAGGGCATCTTGAGTATTGCATTTGTTTAGACTAGGTTTACATATATTCCCCTTTGGCTAACTATATAGCTTCAAAACTTCTCACTTTCAACCATAAAAAAAAAAAAATTATCAAGGTTGAGTTTCATTCCAAAATTTTTCATTACTTCAAAGCTTTCTTGTAAGTGCAATTAGTGAAGTGCATCTCTAGTTTTTACCAGTATATAATTGATATTGACCTCCATTGTTTTCCTAGAAGATGTGAGAACATAGAGATGACCCATCCTCTGATAGGTTCTGTTATATTTATTTTTTTAATCGTGGGCCATTACCATGTATCAATAACTTCCTTTATTGGTTATAAAAGTTGTTCTCTATGTTCTCAGCATCAATATACATCCAAAATAGATAATCTCTAGCCTCTTTTTATTGCATCTACTAGTTGGTTAGGCTTGGTAAGACAAACACAATCTTTTGGGCATGCTTTGTTAAGGTCCATATTGTCAATCAAATTCTTAATTTCCTATATTTCTTGGGTACAACTATTGTATTAGAGAACCAAATGGGGTACTAGAGTTCCTTGATAAACTTAGCTTCTAAAAGCCTATAAATTTCCTAACAAACTATATTTCTTTATTTAGATGAAAATTTCTTGAATTTTTACCATAATGGTTAAGAATCAAGTGATGTACAACTATAGTAGGGTTTACTCCATCATATTCTTGGCATCTCAAAATGAAATATATTAAAATGACTTCAATAGTGTCACAAACTCTCATTTCTCTTGCTCAGTTAAGGTTAAGCCTAAGTCAACCTTCTTTTTTTCCAGATACTTCACTAAGTTAACCTTTTATATATTCTCAATGACTAAGAGTATTGGCTTCTTAGATCTAAGCAATGGAAGTAATACCAATTTTTTTAAAAATTGATCTTTTAGGGTTAAAGTACTAACCTATAGGTTTGGATGTTCCCAAACCTTAAATTCTAAGTGTTTAAGATGACCTTGAGTTGTTGGAAGTCTCTTAAAGCTACGACTTCTACTTGATGACTCAACCTTGTTCTTGGCACACTTCTGGTAGAGTGGAAAGGAAGGTAGAGGCTATAACTCTCTTTTTTTCTGGATGGTGGAAGACAAAAGCTATGGAAACCCTAACGCCTAAGGGGTATTTATAGGTTCCTAACTAAGCTTAAGTGACTTGAGCCCATATGAGCTTGAGTAACTTAATCTTGCCCAAAATGGATCCTAATTGATTAATGAACCTAATAGGGCTTACTAATTAATCATTACCCTAATCCAGTGACCATGTTCACTTACCCCCATGCAAACTTGCATAATTACCAAAACTGAACGTAAAGCTAATCTGACTCTCATAATTCTTGCCAGCAAGATATATGAGCAGAGTGGGGACCACTAAGACTCATAGAAGTATTGGTTCCCTCATATTCCAATTATAAAGTTGATTTAATATCCCACTATAAAGAATCAACTAAACTCCAGTATCCTATGTAAATAACAATGAGACACTACGTGCTTGGGTTCGTGACCTACTATCCATTGCGTTCAGTCTCCCTATGAATTAGTGTCTGTAGTCTAATAAGGTGAGAGTTATCAGTCTTTCAAGACTACCTATACTATCTTTAAGTTACAAATCCTCCTATTGTGTATTCAATTGATATGTCTTAGCTCTCAAAAAGCCTATGTTAAGTTCCACTTAAGGAACTACTATGACCATATTTTCAATTAACACACCTTCTTAGGATCACCCATGGGGACGCATTGTGTCAATTCCATGAGATATCATGGTGCCTCTATTGAGAATACCTATTGCTACTAGCTTCCATCAATAGTGACTCAATTTATATCGAATATATGTTTAGCTTACGATATCCCCCATAGGTCAAAGCCACTACTAACTTTAACACAAGCTCAATATTCTCTCAAGGTTGAGAGACAACACAATGAAGCAATTTGGTAAGGTCATGAATACTTGATAACCTTAATTCATGACTCACCATAAGCCCTGTCCAATGTGTAACCATAGACACTAGTGTACTCACACATAGAAAACTCATCCCCATAGCCAAGACCAACCATCCCTCAAATTAGGAGGTAGTGAATTATTGTTGGGATTAAGCCCTTAAAAATAAGACATGATGTAACAAAGTTAGACAACTTCAATTTCATCTTCAACACTTAAAATTTAAGGTTTGGGAACATCCAAACCTAAAGGTTAGTACTTTAACCCTAAAAGATCAATTTAAAAAAAATTGGTATTGCTTTCATTACTTAGATCTAAGAGGCTAACAACTACAACCTCTAATGGGTTGCCTAAACCCATGAACCAGTTGTAAACAAGTCTTCTATTTGTAAGGAACCCATGACTTAAATCTTTTGTGCAAGTCTTAATGCACCCAAGTCACGTACAATCTAAAAGATGTAAGCAAGAATGCTCATAAAGTATAATACATGGAATAAGGATAGATAATAGTGAAACTGGAACATCATTAAATAAATAATGAATTCCACATTTATTACATCATATCATGCTTTTAAGGGCTCTATCTTGACAAAGAGAGTATCCATTTGTTTCACCACCACAACCTTTACTTTCTATAATTCACATAACCTAATAATCATTTTCCTAAAAGCCCCCTAAATAGGAGCACCTTATAGAATCTCCTAGCCAACACTCAAACCCTTATGATTCTAATTACCCATTATAGAGTAGGAAAAAGTAACTTATGATGATACTTAGATGGTGCAACTTACATATGATGTATCTAAGTTGTGTGAAGAATAGTATTATAAGTAGATAGTGTCAACTACTAAAGATTTCATCATTACAATAGTTGGTTATACTCAAACAGGTAATGAGCTCTTGGCAAAGATAAAATCCTTGTTGAATCCTACTACAAAGTTGCTACATGCCATCAACTATGATTAGCTATGTAGTGTAGCAAAGAATAAAACATTAACATAACTCTTAAGATCTATCAAAATTTGTTTTATTTTAGAGCTAACAACCAAGAGTGTTCAAACAAGGGCATCAACATGGGATGGACAATGTTATCTTCAGATGTTCAAGAAAATGTCAAGTCACCTTGTTTGAGTTGCTTAACCATTGTCATTCATACCTTAAATTCAACTTGATTAATTGCTTTTGTGTTAGTCATCAGGGATGTTTGTGTTCCCTAATAAAAAAGAGATCTAATATTTTGTGTAATTATCAAACAAATACCTCCTCTTGTTCCATTTTATAGACTTTGAACTTGTTAGTCCATAAGGACTCGACTCCGTCAGCAATAGGAAGCACAAGGCTTTTCAGCTGGAGAAGACAAAGTAGTCTTTCGATGCTTGTGGACAAGACCTACAAGATCATATAGAAACAATTATTTATGGGTGCCATATCACCCACTGTCACATTTCATTGTATGGAAACAAACTGTTGGCTTGTTAGGAAAAGAATAATTTGAAATGAAAAAAATATCTCAATGAAAAGGAAACTTTGAAAGGAGAGTATAGTCACCTGGCCTTGGTAATCACCCCATCTTGCCACCAAAAGTAGTTCCACAACTTCCTTTCCCACAACTTAAAAGGTTATTGCTGATACAACTTGGGAGCTACACAATAAGCAATTATTATAAAAAAACTTACTAGTCATAGAGAATACAACTAAAAAAGGTATCTCTTCCTACAACTTGGGAGCTACATGTGGGTAATTATTAACTATTAGAGAAGACAACTAAATAGAGAGAGAGTATAACTAATAAAAAAATGAGTCAGAGCTTAATAGTGCCTATATTCTCATGTTTCATAAAGAAAAATAAGGAAATAAATGGAAAAAAATTCTCATGTATCATAAAGGTAGTTGCTCTTACAACTTGATATGTGCACGATGGTCAATTATTAACTATCACAGAAGACAACTAAATGAAGAGAGAAAGAGAGAGTATATCTAATTATAAAAAAAAAGTTCAAAGCCTAGTGATGCCTAGTGTTAGTTCTTGTCTTTGCAAAAAGGTTGGTTTAGGTTCCAATTATGGAGTAAGGAAGCCAAGGTAGTGGGCTTTGAAAAGAATTCTCATGTATCATATAGGAAATAAGGAAATAAATGCAAAATAAGCAAACATTCAAGAAAAATTCTCATTGGATTGTTAATATGGCCCAATACATGCCTCCAAATTCCTACTCTCCTATGCTTTTGTTGAAAAAAAAAAAGTATTAAATATATTCCAACATAATTGTTTCTCTTGCAATTAATAAATGCAAATAATAGAGAATAGAATACTATTGCTTACCTATGCACCATGTCAAGTAAAAGGTCTCGACCTTCTGTATCAGCAATTGGATTGAACTGTTCCTATAACACAAGAATGAGATTGGAAAGCAGTTAGAAACTAAATAATAGGTTGAATTAATTTAATGAAGAATGATCACAATCACAACAATATCAAGAAATTTTACTTGCAACTACAATGAACTTTAATTATTTGAGTTAATAAAGTTAGATAGAACTTGGGATGAACTATCGGGGATATTCATATAATTCAAAGACTAATTAGATATGGAATTCTACTAATGACATTCCAGTTTCACTTTTATCTATCCTTATTAGTTTGTGATAAGGTGTTTACCACTATGAATGATAAACCATCAAGGATGTTTTTAATTATCTATGGTATATCATCCCCCTATTGAATCATTACTAAGTGTTTACAACCCGAGCACATAGTGTGCCATTGTTATTTACATATGATACTGGAGTTTGGCTAATTATTGATAGTGGGATGTTGAATCAACTTCAGAATTGGATTCTAAGGGAGCCAATACTCCTATGGGTCCCAATGGTCCCCACTCTAAACTCAAATACCTTGATGGCATGGGTTATGGGGGTCGAAATGACTCTAGGTTCACTATTGTACATAAGGGTATTTTTGGCAATTACATAAAATTACATTGGACTAAGTGAACAAGGTCTCTGGATTGACCTAATTGATTAATTATTAAGCCCCGTTGGGTTATATAATCAATTAGGACCTATTTTAGGCTAAATTAAGTAACACAATCCCTTAATGGGATCAAGTCACTTAAACCCAATAGGGAACCCTATAAATACCCTCTTAAGGGTTAGGGTTTCGATAACTTTTCCATAGATTTGTCTTCGACCTCTAGAGAGAAAGAGAACCATAACCTCCACCCTTCTTTTCCTTTCACCAGAAATGTGGTAGGATAAATACAAAACTAACGAGTGGAAGATTGTGGGGTCCATGAGACTTTCAAGGACATCAATTTAATTCTTTAACACTTGGAATTTAAGGTTTGGGAATATCAAAACCTAAAGGTTAGTACCAAAAATATCCATTTTTTTTTTATAAAATTAGTGTTGATTTTGTTGCTTAGATCTAAGATGCCAACAATTGTATCAAAGCATAATGTTACTGAGATCATTATTGAGGGTGTGCTAACAACATCTTTTTTGCAGCCTTGATATTATCCAATGACCAAAGGATGCATGTAAGTTTCTTTTTTTATTATTGCATGTGTTGATTGAATGAGATAAATGTTTTCTTTATTCTTCATAGATTCAATTGTAAGCTTCATTAAAGGAGTGTAGGTTTTCAAATTTTCTTGTAAAGTTTTAATATTTTTCATAGATTGGGATGTAAGCTCCATTAGAGGAGCATATGATTTGATTTTATGTTGTAAAGTTATGTTTTTGATCATCTATGGAGGGCTAGAAGAAAAAAATTCCTCAATGATGTCAATAAAGATATGATCTTTATTAGAGCATCATATATGAAGTATCAAGGAGTTTAATGGCTATGGAAAAGGATGAATATTTCTTTTAAGTAAAAAATAAAAAATAATAATAATTTTTTGATTTATTTTTTATTTTTTATATTTTTTTATATCCATGGTAGCACAACAACTTTCGCTTTGAGTCAAAATTGAGGTTGCCTCCCATGAATTTCTTGGGGCAAGCCACAAATGGTTTTAAGCTTTGGAAGTCAAGAATCTAATAATAATTAGTTCTTTTTTTTTTTTAAATAGAAGGCATCAATTTTTGTTTCAAATCTCTAAAATATGTTAAACATTAAAAAACATACAAAAAATTAATATATTAAGTTTTGGTCAACTCTTAAAAAAAGGATATGATATCTTCGTAAGAGATCAAAGTTTCTTAATAAGAAATTAACATACTTATTTGGTTGCTAATGTAGTCATGATAAGAAATAAGATATCCTTATTGAACGTTTGGAATGTTGTAAAATGGCTAAAAGCACATGTTAATGATCTCTCTTAAATTGACACTAGAGATTTGGACATTTTAACTTAAATGAATTTAAATTATTGAGAAGTTAAAAAATTGTTAAAGGAATTGCCCTCTATTTATTACTAAGATAAATTATATGAAGAAAACTTGTTCGCAAAACATTCTTAAAAAAGTTTTCTTAAGAAAGCTACTATAAGAGGAAAGAAGTCTATAAAAGTCATTGATGCATACATTGATAAACTTTTCTGAACTCTTCTAATAATAATAAATATTTTTTATTCTTTATTAATCATTTTAGTCAAATTACTTGGCTACATTGCTTGAAGAAAATTTTTAAGTATTTAATGCTTTTATGAGTTTAAAGAACTTGTTGAAAAATAAAGTGGTTACAATATAAATGTAATAAGATCCTATAAAGGATGCCGATTCACAACAACATAATTTAAAAAATGTTGTGAAAATCATAGGATTTCATTAGTCTTTAATGTTCCATACTTCCTAAAACATAATATAGCAATTGAAATTTCTTCTTGTTATGACCTTAAGAAATGTCTAAAGAATTTTGTGAAAAAGCTATTGATTGTTTAGTTAATTTTTCAAATTGTTATCCTAATTCATGTGTAAGGAATAAATTAAGTACCACAATAAGCATTGAATGGACAAAAGTAACATATTTTACATTTGAGAGGGTTTGGAAGCATTAGGTATGCTTATATGCCCAATCAAAAAAGATTGGATTAGATACATTATTAAAAAATATATATTCATAGGTTATAACTCAAGGATAAAGGTTACAATTTCTACAATCGAAGTAATGAAAATATCATCATTAAAGGATTTGCCAAGTTTAATGAACAAGAAAATGGAATTCCATTGCCCAAGAAGACAACTACGAGACTACTCCCCTCTTTGAGAAAGAAAAACAATTAAACTTGAGAAGGTTTGCAAAAGCTTATTGTCTTTGTTGTTATAGAATTTTTATTTTTAATTATTTTCCATATCCATTTGTTCATTAAATTGACACATACAATTAAAAATGCAAAAAAAAAAAAAAAAAAAAAAAAAAAAAGACAAACCAAAAGAAAAATGACTTTTATTGATATCACAATAAGAAAATTGCTTTAATTTTATTTTTTTAGACTTTTCTTTTCCTTTATTCTTTCAATAAAGAGATATTGTCTCACACCACCTTAGAAAATTAATAAATTAAATTAAAATTTTAAAAATTCTTATTTACTCTGTTTTTTAAGTAGTCCCCTATCTATTTAAAAAACTAATGCCAAGATTGATATAATTGTATGATCATCTAATTACTATGACACCTCAAAGAAAAGGCCCTTTGATAAGACTTCAAAGAGGATAGGTGTCTTGTTGATAAATATGTGACATACATATAAACACAATATAGGAAATGAATTGATGAAAACTTATACGTTGATTTCATCAAATATTCGTAGAATATGTAAGATGCCCTTGGACAAAGTAGCCATTATAGAGTGTGAAATAAGCCTATAAGAAATAACATGATGTAAAATTAAGAAAATTGCGAAAATGAACAATAGTAGAGAAAAAGTAAAGTTGTGGTGCATGTGCCAATGAATATGATATATTATGTCATTATTTTATTTTATTTTTCATTCTAGTTACTATTAACAAGCTATTGTTTAAAATAAAAATTGGACAATTTAGTACCGAATGATGAGGTGCATAAAATAAAATTCTAAGTTTTATACCTTTTTTTTTTCCGACTCCACTCATGCCATTACAATTTTGTCTCCAAGCACCTGAAGAGACCATGAAGAAAATAAAGATCTTTAAAAACAAAGGTCAATAAAAATAATAATCACATATAATCTATGTAAAGTATTAATTTTCAAGTAAAGATACAACATATAAAATTCAAACCTCTAGGTGTGAGAGTCATTTGCGAGTTTACTAAAGGAACAGCCAAGTGTTTTGTAAGCCAACCATAGATTGCAAACTTGAGTATACATGTTAAGTTATATGCCAAAAAGAATGGACAAAATAGGTTGGTATTTGCTACTAAAATTCAGAATAATGGTTTTATTTTCCTTAGTGGAGAGGAAGATTCTATGAAAAAAACAAAATTTTCAAACCCATTTATAATCATACATATATACATAAGAAAAAAAGTACATAGATATGGTGATATTTTTAGAATTAAACATGCTAAAAAAATAAAAAAATTATCAAAAGTAGAAGAGCAAAATATTTTATAATCTCCTTAGGAATCATTAATTTTAAAGAAATATTGGGAGAATGAAATACAAATTCTAAAAGTAGGATTTTGTAGACCCATTGTTGCAAGAACTTAAGATAAAATAAATGGATATGTATCAATATGAATGAACAACTAAAAATATTGAGTCATAACTTCTCTTATATATGCAACTATAGTTTTTGAATTTTCTCACTATACAAATAGATTATAAATTGAACAAGTCATAATTAATAAGTTACATCCTTCAATGAATGTTTTAATATTTAAGAATAATTTAAAATTCAAATATTTGATCCAATTAACTATTGACTAAATTAAAACATTCTAAAATATTATCTTTGTAATTTTGTAATTGAATATTAAATGTGTACATGTGATAAAAAAAAATTGACTTATTTACATATTAAAAAAAAATTAAACTTTATTTGTTATTCATTTTAAATAAAATATCATTAATTATTATTATTATTTAATTTTAACCAAAACAAAGTGGATGTCAATATCCTCATGTCTCTAATATATACTAAAATAATATATTTTTTTCATAAAAAATTATATTTTTTATTTCATTATAATATTACTATTTATGTTCTACTAAAAACTATTTGTAGCTACAAAATTATTTTCATTTTTAATAAGAGTTGAATTAAATTTAATTAATAATATGTAATTTGAATTCACAATTTTTTTACAAAATCAAAATAGAAAAATTATTATTATTATTATTTTTAAAAAAGAAAACTTATCCAAACAAGTTTTTTATTTTTTATTTTTAAAAAATTGTTTTTAAACGTAACTCGAGAAACACTCTTATTTTTATAAAATACTACAAAATTATTTTTGTTCGTTTAAGTCCTTAGCAACATTGGAAACATGTACAAGAAATATGGCCTAACCGCCTTAAATTTCTTGTTCATGTTTGTACTATCTTTTTTGTATCAGAAAATGGAGAGCTCTCAACAAGTCTGAATTTTCAGTCAATGTAGTTATTTTCAATTTTAGTAAGGATTTCTTAAGGGATCATGCTTCAATTTCTATTTATTCATTGTTTGTATGTTGACTAATCAAAGTTATTTTTATGTTTTTCATTTGATTCATAAGGAATAATCAAATTGAAGCAATTTCCACCAATTTTATTGATAACAACACAAACATTTAAAAAATGAAAAAAAAAAAAGTTTATTTTCGAGTAAGGCAACCATTTTCTTATGGTTTCAGTGGTTTACCTTGGACCAATTTTTTTCTTATTAATAACATCGAGGTAATTATAGAGTGGTAATAACAAATGGAAAATGAGGCTCTTAGCCTTGTGAAAGTTAAGACATAAATAACCAACATGTGTGTCTTGTTAACTTGTTAGATTATAATTGTAGGCTTTTTGGTCATGAATCATTCATTTTTTATAAACATGATCCTCCTATAGATGAGTAATATGTGTCTTAAAATGATTATTGAATTATTTAGGGGTGGACAATTTGAAAATACATCAATTTAATTACAATCTACTACTTGTGCTTTATTTCACTTCATGGAAATTATACTCTTTGGATGCATGATTAGACATTATGGCATATACATATATTTGAACATAATTAAATCATTTTTATATTATTGGTCTATATCTTGTATTTGGAAAATTAAGGTAAGATGCTTTCAACCAAAATTTTCTTAGAAATGGAAAAAACATCAAGCTTTTGAACCGTAATGTGAATTTGTGCACCCCCAAATGAGATAGAATCAACTCACTTATGAAAAAAAAAATGAAATCATTACAATTTATACCCATACATAATAGTAAAGCAAAGATGGATAAGAGTATGATTTGGATCACAAATAGGTGTTTGAGTGATTATGTACAAGAAGTGAATAGGAATGGCAATGGGGCGGGTTTTGGACGAGACACCCTTATCCCATTCCCATCCCAATATATAATTATTTCCCATCCCCTCCCAAACCTAGGGCAGGGTAGGGTGTGCACTCCCATCCCAATTTTGAAACAACAATTAAAATCCCATCCCCACCTTGTCTTGACCCAGGTAAGTTTTTTTTGAAGAAACGAGATTGTGAATCAAAGAAATAAAATATTAGACATGTAGAAGAAGAAAATACATCTATCATTAACGTACAAGAAACCTAGATTAGGAATCAAAGAACATCATGGATCTCCCAAAGAAACCTAGAGCAAACAAATCAACATTCGAGAAAAATAGCTAAAGTCCAAGACACACAAAAAAAAGAAAAAACAAATGAACAAAGAATCATACCGGTTCGTGGATGCGAGAAGATATGCTTCAGAGGGAGAAAATGGCAGTGGTGTGAACTGATGAGACTAGCAATAGATTTGATTATGTGATAGGCATGGATTATCGGATGGATTTCTATGTTGAGTGGGAGGAATGGCAACTCTAACGATAAAGAGGAATGAAAACTCTAACAATAGAAAGGCATGGGAACCCTAAAATGAGAGAGGAAGGCTGGAAGAGAAACAAGTATTTATACATGAAGGGTAAACTTGTAATTTCATTTTGGAAGGGGGGGGGGGGGGGGGGTAGGGAGGGTGAGGCAGGTTAGATTATTACAAAACCCAACCCCACCTTGAACTTGATTTGGGTTTAAAAAAAATAAAACCAAACTTATCCCATCCCTGATTACTATGCTCCCATACCTATCCTAATAGGACAAGGGCAAGGCTAAGTGACTTGAAAACCCACGAATTTGCCATCCCTAGGAGTGAAAAAAAAATCATGAATAAGCATAATCACACAAATTCACTCAATAGAACTAGATGTTTATGTTATAGGTACCATAATGTCTTGTTTAAACCCATGGATGATGTGAAAGAGCATCTATTTTTTTATGGGTTTGATAACAGGTCTACCAAATAGGTAAATCATGATGAGCATGGAGATCAATAGATGAATTTTGGGGAAGATGATTATAACATGACACAAAATGAGGTGGATGAACTCAATGTCATGCAAGATCTTTTAGAACACTTATATGTGGGAAAATCATGGGTTGGAGGGAGTAGCATCTAACAAGAACAATCCAAATATTTAAGAAGTAGAAACATGTAATAGTTATGATAGTCTATTCTTTAATAATTATAACATGATTGTGTTAACTTCCTTTGTATATAATACATTTGATTATGCCAATGTTTTAGATAATATATGTTTGAACATCTTTTTTATTAGCCTATATATGCACATTTCACTATCTTATAAACTTTTTCTCTAACTAGCTACTTGAATATTGAATTATTTTTTCTAGACTCTTGAACTATATGTTATGCACCATGTAGTGATAAAAGATTCCATGGGTGATTGAAGATTGTTGTTAGGTTATCTTTTCACCCTTTTTTTCTTACTCTTCTAAAATATTGTAGAAGATGATGTTATTTGCAAAGATGAATTTTGAATTGATATTCATGAAAGGAAAAAGATATTGTGTATACTTATTGTTTCAACTTGAATGCATTAGGAATATTGTGTTTGATTTTGTTTTGCATCAAAAAATAATCTGAAACATATAATTTTTTTTTCAATGGTTGGTTCCGTGAGGTGGTTAATTTGCTAATTTTAAATAAGGTTTTTTTGTTTTTCTTTTTTTCTCTCAAGATTTACAATTGATTATGCCCATATAAGTGGCTAAGACCATAGTTTAGCTCATGTTTTTGAGAAATGGTTGGTTATAAATTCATATACCCACATTTGTTCCTATATAGAAAAGTTTATCTTTGAAAATGTGGTAGATACTATTGGGAAATCCATTCATCATTCCAATAGATGGTAGGGCATAAGTTGGTTTTAATTATATGATGCTTTATAACATTATTATAATTTACATTAAATTGGTTAGGAAAAGTTTTTGTTGAGTTTAGTAAGAAAAAGTTTTTATCTAGCTTTTCATTTGAAAGGCTAATATTGAATTGGTTAGTAATAATATATTTTAAATTGTATAGTGAGATAGATGATTGAGGGAAACAAGAAAGATGTATTAAAAGTATAAACATAATAATGAATCTGTTGCTTTTGGCTCGAAAAGGAATGACCCTATGATGCTTGTATTTCCTTAAAAATAAAAAAAAAATAAAAAATAAAATAAAATAAAGCTTTGAAGCAAGCAATCAAAGATTAGGAATATAATAGGCAATCCATGTTCACCACTTCTCTCTTCTCTTTCCATTCTTTGTAGTTTAGTATGGGCATGGCTTAAAGAAGTGTGGGACAAAAGAGCGATAGGCAAAGTAACAAAGTAAACCTTCTAAGCTTCAATTAGTGTGCAAGACTAATAAGGATTGTTAGTTAGACTTCCTCTAAGTATGCAAGAAGCTGTCCAAACTTTGGGTTAGCGATACTTTGTCCAAAGAGTAGGAATAGTAGCCATCACCTTAGTTAGTCTCTAAGAGGTTTATGGACTAGTTAATCACGCTTTTCAAGAACCATCTTGGTTGTTGGTATATGTTAATCAGGCTCATAACAAGTTTTTTGTCGACAACTATCTAACAATTGCAATAAACTATTCGAAATAGATATTGTTATATATATAAATTAATATGGAGGAAATCTCCATCTATATTTATTATAATGCACCTTAACTAAACATGATGGTATGCATTTGGCTTTTGACTAGTGCCTTATTTCTTCAAAAAAACCATACTACCTATCAAATGAGTCTAATCAAAGAGTAGCAAAAAAAAAAAAAAAAAAAAAAAAGGAAAGAAAAAAAGTGATTTAAAGTAGCATCTTCTTATTTTTTCTTTCTTTCTTATATTTTCTCAACAGATTAAGTTGCATGAATAATCTTCACTTAATTTGATAATTCTTTTATAAGAAAAAAAAAAATAGTAACTAAAGATAACTCAATAAATTATTAACCTGATTTTAACTTTTAAAATCGATTTGTACGTAGCTTTCCTTTTGCTTATGCTTTTTTCTCCCTACGTTTCTCACTAGTGAAGTTCCATGTGTACAACACATAGGCAACCAATCATATGAGAGAATTGGGTGAAATTAATTATTATTTTGACACTACACCAACTACACCCATAACCTAATAAATGATGATAACATTTTATGTACATGGTTTAAAAACAAATACTTCTAAAACCTAAGAGGATTCTTTTGATTGAAGGCCACAAATCAAGTCATGTGAGGGAAGAAAATAATATTATTATTTTTATGCAAATGTTATTTATTTTTTTTAAAAATATCTACATTCATTCTTTTATCTTTTATAATCTACTGGTTTAAGTTATTATTAAGCTTAAAACATAAAAAAAAAATTTATCATATGTTCTTCCAATTTAATAGTTGTAAAAAGATTAAGAAGGTGTTTATTTTTTTAACTTTTTGCTAAAAGCAATTTTCTTCCAAATTTTAAATTGTTTGTTTTTCTATTTTTTATGACTTATTATAAATTTTTAGCGTAGAAAAAAACCAAAAGACTTTTTCTAAATGGAAAAAGTAATATGTTGGTTTTTTTTTTAACTTTTTAATGCTTAATAGAAATAAAATATTACAAAAACAAAGACCTAATACTTAACACTATTAAACACTATTAAACACTATTTAGTTTTAACTTTTATTTAAAATTAAATAGAAAAAACAAATACCACCTAAGACTATATATGTTTGATTTTAAGAAAATCTTATGAGAAATATAAAAGAAAGAAAATAAAAGAAAAAAATATATAAAATAAATCAAAATTAATAAATTATTTTTATATGTTAATTTTAATTTATTATATAAAGATGAAATAATTTAAAAATATATCAATTTCTCATAGATGATAACTGTAATTGATCATTTTTCTATTTTTATAACAAGACTAAATAAATAATAATAATTTTTTAAAACATTTTTTTTTAATACTTTCTCGGATATAAGTTAGGGTAAACTTTTGGTTTGAATAGATGCAAGATTTATGTGGAAGGAATAAAGTTAGTGGGAGGTGTGTGTGATCACATGATAATATGATATGAGGTATAAGCACTTAGCAATGAAGGGATTTCTTCAAGTGCGTGCCCTCTTCATCAACCATCTCTTTTACCCATATTTATGGTTAGGTTAATAGGCTTAAATGAAAGAGGCCCTTGTTGGAGTCTTTTATTCATCTCTTTCACCACCTTCATTCCTCCACTATCTGTTTTGTCTTTTCACAATTAGTTAAAAATCTATTTAGTAAAAGATAAAATTTAAAAATGAACATGAGTTCCATTTTCTCATCATATTTATATACTTAACTCCATTGTTGGTGTTGTTGAATTGGGAAATGCATAGCGATGAAGTTTGACAGTAATTTTTTTAAGTAATTATTTTTAACCATTAAATTTAATATTATAACAAAAATAAATAATTTTTTTTTATAAAATCAAACTTGTGGCAACATGTCACTTTTGACTACAAAATAAAAGTTATGGCAATATCATTTTTTTTTATCATAAAAAAAGTTTATATCAATGTATCATTTTTTTCATAAAAATAATATTTATAAACTCAATTATTTTTAAAAATAATATTTTGATTTTACGAAAATTTTATAAACTCAATTTATATTATATTAGTTAAATTTAATTCAAGTCTTATTAAACATAAAAATAATTTTACAGCTATAAAAAAATTAAAAAATAAACAGCTTTTAATAAAATATGAATATTAATATTATATACAAAACCAACTTAGAAAATGAAACATGCTAATATTCTAAATGAATGGAAATGGATAAATCTTTACTGTGCAAAACATGAGAACAAGATATCACCATTGGAAATAATAAGATAAATTTTTTGTTTTGCTCTACTACCTTACCATTAGCTATTGAGATAGCAACCAAATTGAAGAAATTCACTACACACTTGTTTATCATAATCAAGGGAAAGTATAAATAGACGACCCAGTCATATGGGTATTGTAATTGCTTACCAAATTTGTCAATGGAAGGATACAATTGTGGAGACATATAACCACAATATGTGGGATTACACCTGTCTTTACATATTTAAAAAGGTAACTAAAAGACTTTAACATGGATGTGGCCTATTAGTATATACAAGTTTTTATGAATCCAAACTATCTCTTTCCCACCCTAAGTTCGAATAGTGTCGGAGATAAATTTCACTATCCACATAATCTTCACTAGTAAATGGTTGCCCAAATTATAATAGACCAGTCGCTATATTTCTTGTTTCCCCACTTGAAGATGAAGCTGAAAATGACATTATGTTTAAGAAATAGATTGGTATTCCAAGCTTTCTTACTCAACCCTAGTCTAGCACACCCAATTGAACTTGTACACAAAACATGTAGGCCTTATCCCTTTAGTACCAGTAATAGCTCACATAAAATTCAAGCCACTCTGTAATGGTAAGAACTAAAAATTTTCTCATTTTGCCAATAAATTCTAGTCTCTACCAACTAGGGTATTAGAGTTCCTTGATAAACCTAGCTTCTAAAAGCCTATAAATTTCCTAACAAACTATATTTCTTTGTTCAAATGACAATTTCTTGAATTTTTGCAACAATGGTCAACAATCAAGTGGTGTACAACTATAGTAGGGTTGACTCTATCATATCCTTGACATCTCAAAATGAAATATATTAAAAAGACTTCAATAGTGTCACAAACTCTCATTTTTCTTACTTAGTTAAGGTTGTGCCTAAGTCAAACTTCTTTCTTTCTAAATATTTCACATAACCCAACATTCATTTTCTTGAAAGCCCCCTACATGGTAGCACCTTATAGCATCTCCTAGCCAAAGCTCAAACCCCTATGATTCTAATTACCCTTTGTAGAGCAAGAAAAAGCAACTTATGATGATACTTAGAAAGTGTTGCTTACACATGATGCGTCCAAGTTATATGAAGAATAGCATTCTAAGTAGACAATGTCGAGTACTAAAGATTTCATCATTATAATAGTTGGTTCTACTCAAATAGGTAATGAGCTCTTAGCAAAGATAAAATCCTTTTTAAATCCTACTACAAAGTTGCTACTTGCCAACAACTACTACTAACTATGTAGTGTAGTGAAGAATAAAACATTAACAAAACTCTTAGGATCTATCAAAATTTGTTATATTTCAGAGCTAGCAACCAAGAGTTAAAATAAGGGCATCATCATGGGATGGACAATGTTGTCTTCAAATGTTCTAGAAAATATCCAATCACCTTGTTTGAGTTGCTTAACCATTGTCATTCAAACCTTAAGTTTAACTTGATTAATTATTTTTGTGTTAGTCATCAAGGATGTTTGTGTTCTATAATAAAAGAAAGATCTAATCCATTTTTTAGTTATCAAATAGATACCTCATCTTGTTCCATGTTATGGAATTTGAACTTATTTCTCCTTCGGTAGTAGGAAGCACAAGGCTTTTCGCCTAGAGAAGACAAAGTAGTCTTTCTATGCATGTGTGCAAAGCTTGGAAGTAACCCTACAAAAACAACAATTTATGGATGTCATATCACCCACGATCACATTTCACTATATGAAAACAAATTATTGGCTTGTTAGGAAAAGAATAATTTGAAATGAAAAGATATCTCCATGAAAAAGAAGCTCTGAAAGGAGAGTATAGTCACCTGGACTTGGCAATCACTATTAGACTAGATTAATCTAAACATGCTATAACAATATTTAAATAGCATTTAGATCATAGGCAGAATTATAAATAGATCAGAAACATACCTCCCGCCATTTCCATTCTACAAGTTAAAATATGTTTTTTAATTTTCGGGTTCAGGTGCTTCTAAACCTTCCTCAATCTCCACTTAGATGGTGTTTTGAGAAACTGAAAGAGATTGCAGGCTTAGGGAACCTTACCCATTAATGATCTGCCTCATTTTAAAGACTCTCTCCGTCACCGAGTCTGCTTAGAGCGTGCACAAAACATGGGGTAGTGCTGTGAACGTGGTTCTGAGCATGAATCATCGTTCCTAAATTGATGGAATGATGTGGACCACATTCCGAATCACGTCTTAACCAAAGATGTAGGAGAAATAAAATCCCAACATTCTCCCACTTGGTCCATATATTCCATCATTCATCATAGCAAGAAACAAAACACATGAATCATGGCGATAGGTTCTCTAAAATCGAGTATTATCTTCCATGTATCACAATGCATCATGTCTCTTAAACACTAGCCCATATGGCTTAATGAATAAACCCTATGTTTATTCTAGGTCCAAACATTAATGATATTTCTCAATAAATGAATAAAAGTGTACACAAAGAAAATCAAATATGAGAAAACATCACAAATAGAGTTTCATCGAAAATAACATTCGTTCTTACAACGAAAATCACACAAAGGAACCAAGTCCCAATCTATCTACATGATCCTTAAATTTCAACGATGGCATGTCTTTAGTCAAAGGATCAACAATCATCAATTCAGTGCTAATGTGTTCAATAACCACTGTTTTCTCTTTAACACGTTCTTTTATGGCTAAATACTTGATGTCGATGTGCTTGTTTCGACTGCTACTTTTGTTGTTCTTAGCCATAAAAACTGCAGCTGAATTGTCACAATATATCTTCAATGGCCTAGAAATTGAATCCACAACTCTAAGCCCAGAAATGAAACTCTTTAACCATACACCATGCGAGGTAGCCTCAAAACAAGACACGAACTCAGCCTCCATAGTGGAAGTTGCAGTCAAAGTTTGCTTTGTGCTTCTCCAAGAAATAGCTCCACCAGCTAGCATAAAGACATATCCTGAAGTTGATTTTCGCAAATCAATACAGCCAGCGTAGTCCGAATCAGAGTAGCTAATCACCTCCAAATTATCAGTCCGTCTATACATAAGCATGTAGTCTTTGGTCCCCTGAAGGTACCTCATCACCTTCTTTGCAGCTTTCCAATGGTCTATACCTAGATTACTCTAATATCTTCCTAACATCCCAACAGCAAATGCAATGTCAGGTCTTGTGCAGACCTGAGCATACATCAAGCTTCCAACAACAGAAGCATAAGGAATGTTCTTCATTTGTTCCCGCTCAAGATCATTCTTTGGGCACTGGTTCAAATTGAACCTATCGCCCTTCACAATGAGAGCTATACTTGGTGAACAATCTTTCATCCGAAATCTCTCTAAAACCTTGTTGATATAGGTCTTTTGAGACAGATCTAAAAGGCCTCGAAATCTGTCTCTATGAATCTTAATGCCAATGACATAAGTCGCATCACCCATATCCTTCATATCAAAGTTTTTAGATAGAAACTGTTTCACCTCATGTAGCAAACCCTTATCATTGGTTGCAAGTAAAATGTCATCCACATATAGAACAAGGAAACATATCTTACTCCCATTAACTTTCTGATATATACATTGATCCATAATGTTCTCCACGAAACCAAATGAAGAGATAACATCATGAAACTTCAAATACCATTGACGGGATGCTTGTTTCAATCCATATATGGATTTCTTAAGCTTGCATACCAAATGCTCCCCATCACTAGAGGAAAATCCTTCTGATTGCTTCATGTAAACCTCTTCCTCTAGATTTCCATTGAGAAATGTCGTTTTCACATCCATTTGTTGCAACTCTAAGTCAAAATGTGCAACTAATGTCATAATGATACGAAGAGAATCTTTCTTAGATACAGGAGAAAAAGTCTCCTTGTAGTCAATTCCTTCCTTTCGAGTGAATCCTTTAGCAACGAGTCTTGCTTTATATCTTTCAATGTTGCCCAATGAATCTTTCTTTGTCTTGAAGACCCATTTACATCCAATGGCCTTTGCACCGTCAGGCAACTCAACAAGATTCCAGACTCCATTAGATGCCATAGAATTCATCTCATCTTTCATAGCATTATACCATAAATTTGACTCTTTGCAACTTATGGCTTGTGAAAATGTTTCAGGATCATTTTCGGCTCCAATGTCATAGTCCGATTCTTGCAGATACACAACATAATCACTAGGTATTGCTGTTTTTCTTACTCTTGTAGATCTCCTTAATGTTGAATCAACATTTTCCTGAGGATCATGTTGCTCAACGGGTTGTTCAACAATTTCTAGCGAATCTTGAACAACTTGATCTACTGGATTGTCATCAGCAATTTGTGGAACTCCAATGATTGGTTGTCTATCACCCGTTTGAACTTGAGGGGCGTTGTGAATGACAATCAATCTATCACTTGAAGTGGATGGTTGAGCATCAATATGATCTTTTTCAGAAACAATGTCCTGAAATCGATCGCTCCCACTAATCAAGTCATTCTCAAGAAATTTAGCGTTTCTTGACTCCACAATTCTAGTGTTGTGAGATGGACAGTAGAATCTATACCCTTTAGACCTTTCAGCATATCTAATGAAATACGCACTAATGGTCCTTGGGTCTAGTTTCTTCTCTTGTGGGTTGTAAACTCTTACTTCAGACGGGCATCCCCAAACGTGTATATGTCGCAAACTTGGTTTCCAATCTTTCCATAATTCAAATGGCGTCTTGGGGACAGCCTTTGTTGGAACTCGGTTCAATATATACACAGCCGTTTTAAGAGCTTCAGTCCACAAGGATTCAGGAATCTTGGAGTTGCTACGCATACTCCTAACCATGTCCACTAATGTTCGGTTTCTTCTTTCAGCCACACCATTCTGGTCTGGGGAACCAGGCATGGTGTATTAAGCAACTATCCCATGCTCTTGAAGAAACTTCGCAAAGGGACCACGTGCTTGTCCATCCTCAGTGTATCTACCATAATATTCTCCACCTCTATCCGTTCTCACAATCTTTATTTGCTTTCCGCATTGTTTCTCTACTTCAGCCTTAAAAACTTTAAAGGCACCCAATGCTTCATTCTTGTTATGAAGCAAGTAGATATACATGTATCGTGAGTAATCGTCTATGAAGGAGATGAAGTATTTCGGACCATATGCGTCCATGTCTGGACAACAAATATCTAAATGTATGATCTTTAATATGTCTGTGCTTCTCTTGGCACCCTTCTTAGACTTGTTGGTCTGCTTTCCCTTAATGCAGCCCACATAAGTGTGAAAATCAGTAAAATCTAAAGTACTAAGTACTCCATCATTTACTAATCTCTTAATTCTCTGTATAGAGATATGTCCCAATCTACGGTGCCACAACATAGAGGAATCTTCATTCATAACACATCGTTTTGTACCAATGTGAACATGCATAGTGTTATTAGTGGTATCGTTTTGCAAATTGATAGAGAAAAGACCATTAGACAATGTACCATTTCCAACAAGATTAGATTTATAAAACAAACTGAAAGATGTCTCATAAAAACTAAATGAATATCCTAAAGGTACAATTCTTGAAACTGAAATCAAATTCCTAGAGAAACTTGGAACATAAAATGTCTTTTCTAAGTTTAAAATAAAAACACTACTTAAAACTAAACGGCATGTTCCAACAACCTCCACATGTGAACGCATCTTGTTTCCTGAATAAATGCATTGCTCACTTGGCATTGGCTTCCTTAGGTTTCGCATACCCTACAAGGTATTCGAAACATGGATTGTAAAACCAGAATCAATCCACCATGTGTTATAAATAACATCAACCATATTAGATTCATAACAAACAAATAAGATTGGTTTACCTTTCTTCTCAAGCCATTTCTGGAATTTGAGGCAACCCTTTTTCATGTGCCCCTTCTTCTTGCAAAACAAGCACCTATTGACCTTCTTGATTCCACCTTGGGGCGGTATTTTACTTTTCCCTTTCTTTTTGGCTTAATTCTGATCCTTTCCTTCTATTGCCATTAATGCACTCTCACCCAATTCCATTTTCAACCTTCCCTCTTCTTGAACACACATGGTCAGAAGCTCATTAATTGACCACTTATCTTTGTGTGTGTTGTAGGAGATTTTGAAGGGTCCATATTGTAGTGGAAGAGTGTTCAAAATAAAGTGCACAAGGAAGGAGTCAGACATTTCAACCTCAAGTGTCTTCAATTGTGCCGCAATATCCCTTATTTGCATTATGTGCTCTCGCACACCACTCACATTGGTGAGCCTTAAGGATGAAAACTTCATTATCAAGGTGCTGGCAAGTGCCTTATCTGAAGTCATAAATTGCTCATCGATAGCCTTCAGTAATGCCTTGACATTGTCATGCTGATCGACAGAACCACGAATACCATCAGAGATTTTGGTCTTTATGAACATCAGACTAAGGTGATTTGATCGCTCCCATTGTTCATAAAGAGCCTTTTCTGCTGTAGTGCTGGTGTCAGCAATGGTTGGTTTGTCTTTCCTAATAGCATAATCAATGTCCATGCAGCCCAAATGAAGGAGAATTCTCTCCTTCCAAACCTTATAGTTATCACCTTTCAATTCGGGAATGTCACATTTTATATTAGAGAAATTCGTAGGTTGTATGACTGCACAAAAATTAAACATACATGCTTATAATTCAAATTTGAGACTAATAAAAAAATATCATGTTTTACCAATGTAACTCATGTTCAAAAATTATGAATCTAGTGACATAAAACTTACCTATGGGCTAAAGTTCTAATTCAATTAGATCCATATAAAACCTTATGATAAAACTATCAAATTATGTTCCATTTCCTAATTCCTGTGGGTAATTAAGAAATATAATTTGATATTCAATCCTAATTAATTATACAAATATAATAAAAATTTCCTGTGGGATAAAATTTTATTATATCAAATATAATTAATTACCCATAATGTCATTTTCCTATATGTGATCCCAAAACACTTAATATATAATTTTGCATAATTAAAGATGTTGTGGCTACTCCTTAATTAATTAAAATTATATGGATCACTTGACATTTAATTAATTCACAAGAAAACTTATATAAATTGCATGAAACCATAAGCAATTTATACACAAAACTCAATATCAATGTGCAAAAATTTCTAAAATTGTATAAATTATAAGCACATTAATATCTAAAATTAAATCCATAAATAGCCTTTAAGAATAAATTTAATGTGCAAATTATTTAATTTAATGTTGTATGCACAATAAACCATTAAAAATAAAAATAAAAATATGCAGTCAACTAACAAAAATAAATAATCTAGCACATAAAATATCCATAAATTTACATATCTTAAAACACTAAATTTTATGATTTTTTTTTTTTTTATTCACTAAATCCATATCTCTGGCCAGGGCCGTGTCACACACAGGCGAAAGCACCAGACCTCCTGCAAGCTAATTTTCAAACCACCAGACCTCCTACAGGCCAATTTTCAACGGAATCCAATTTTCAAAGCACCAAACCTCCTGCAGGCCAATTTTCAACGGAATTTTGGGTTTTGGAGTGCTGGAGCTTTGTTGGAAAACCAAAGCCTTTTTTAAAAAATTAAATTTATAGGTTGCTGCCAGGAGGAGTCGAACCTGTGCAGTGTATGAAATAAGACCAGGCTTTGACAAACTGGGCTGCTGCCCCTTTTCTGTTACATATTTACTTATTTATATGTTATTTCCAATCAAAACGATAAGCCCTATACGCGTCTTCTACCTTTAACCAGGTCTGTTTGACCCATCTACAACCCGAAATGAAACCCTACGGTTTCCAGGTATTCCAGACACAAGATTAATGATTTAAAACACCGAAATGTTAGGAATCTCATCTCCTAATGATTTCTAACAATATTTTTCATCAAAAACTTCCAAAAACCAAAACTCACTGTAATTGAAAAACGCAGATTGTAAAACAAACAAGGCAAAGGCATACAAGGCTCTAATACCAACTGTTAGACTAGATTAATCTAAACATGCTATAACAATATTTAAATAGCATTTAGATCATAGGCGGAATTATAAATAGATCAGAAACATACCTCCCGTCATTGCCATTCTACAAGTTAAAATATGTTTTTCAATTTTCGGGTTCAAGTGCTTCTAAACCTTCCTCAATCTCCACTTAGATGGTGTTTTGAGAAACTGAAAGAGATTGCAGGCTTAGGGAACCTTACCCATTAATGTTCTGCCTTGTTTTAAAGACTCTCTCCATCACTGAGTCTGCTTAGAGCGTGCACAGAACATGGGGTAGTGCTGTGAACGTGGTTCTGAGCATGAATCATCGTTCCTCAATTGATGGAATGATGTGGACCACATTCCGAATCACGTCTTAACCGAAGATGTAGGAGAAATAAAATCCCAACAATCACTCCATGCTGCCACCAAAGGTAGTTCCATAACTTCCTTTCCTATAACTCGAAAGGTTTATGCTAATACAACTTGGGAGCTACATAGTAAGCATTTATTATCAAACAACTTGCCAATCATAGAGAATACAACTAAAGAAGGTAGCTCTTCCTACAACTTGGGAGGTACAAGTAGGCAATTATTAACTATCAGAGAAGACAACTAAATGGAAAAAGAGAGTATAACTCATTAAAAACAAGTTAGAGCCTAGTAGTGCTTAGGCAATGGGCTTGGAAAAGGATTTTCATGTATCATAAAGGAAAATGAGGAAATAAATGGAAAAAATTTCTCATTTATCATAAAGGTAGTTGCTCTTACAACTTGGTAGTTGCACAATGGGCAATTATTAACTATAAAAAAAGACAACTAGATGAAGAGAGAGAGACAGAGAGAAAGAAGAACTAATTAAAAAATTAACAAAGAAAAAAAACAATTTAGAGCTTAGTGATGCTAGTGTTAGCTCTTGTGTTTGCAAAAAGGTTGGTCTAAGGTTCCAATTATGGAAAAAGAAAGCCAAGACAGTGGGCTTGGAAAAGGATTCCTCATGTATCATAAAGGAAATAGGGAAATAAATGCAAATAAGCAAAACATTCAAGAAAGATTCTCATTGGACTATTAATATGGTACATGGCTCAAAATTCCTACTCCCCTATGCTTCTATTAAAAAAAATATTAAATATATTCCTACACAATTAATTTCTTTTTCCATTAATAAATGCAAATAATCAATAATAGAGTACTATTGATCACCTATGCACCATGTCGAATAAAAGATCTCGACCTTCTACATCAGCAATTGGGTTAAACTGTTCTTATAGCACAAGAATGAGATGGGAAAGTAGTTTGAAACTAAATAATAGGTTGACTTAATTTAATGAAGAATGATCACAACAATATCAAGAAATTTTACTGGCAACTATAATGATCTTTAATTCTTTGAGTTAATAAACTTAGATAGAACCTAGGATGAACCATTAGGGATATTCATATAATCCAAAGACTAATTAGTTCTGGAATTTTATAAATGATATTCCAATTTCACTTTTATCTATCCTTATTAGTTTATGATGGGGTGTTTACCACAATATGCATCAAGGATGTTTATAATTATCTATAGTATATTATCCCTTTATCGAGCCATTACCAAGTGTTTACAACTCAAGCACATAGTGTTATTATTATTTACATTGGATATTGGAGTTTCGTTGATTCTTTACAGTGAGATGTTGAATCAACTTCAAAATTGGGTTCTAAGGGAGTTAGTACTCCTATGGGTCCCAATGGTCCCTACTATAAGCTCAAATACCTTGTTGGCATGGGTTATGAGGGTTAGATTGCCTCTAGGTTCAATTTTGTGCATAAGGGGGTTTTGGTAATTACACAAAGTTGAATAGGAGTAAGTGAACAAAGTCTCAGGATTGGGCTAATTAATTAATTATTAGGCCCTGTTGGGTAATATAATTAATTAGAATGCGTATTGGGCTAGATTAAGTGACCCAAATCCTTAGTGGGCTCAAGTCACTTAAACCCAATAGGGAACCCTATAAATACCCCCTTAGGGGTTAAGGTTTCCATAGCTTTCCATAGAGTTGTCTTTGACCTCCAAAGAAAAAAAGAGCCTTAGCCTTCACCTTCTCTTCTCCCTATCAAAAGTGTTCTTGGATCAAGAAAAAGCTAACGGGTGGAAGATTGTAGGTCTATGAGACTTCTGAGGACATCATTTGATTCTTTAACACTTGGGATTTAAGGTTTAGGAATATCAAAACCTAAAGGTTAGTACTTTTACCCTAAATATCTTTTTTTTTTTTTAATAAAATTACTATTGCTACTAATGCTTAGATCTAAAATGCCAACAATTGTATTAAAGCATATTGTTATAGGCATGTTGAGATCATTATTTAGGGTATGTTAACTTCTTTTTTGCAATCTTGATATTATCCAATGGCCAAATGACGGATGTAATTTTTTTTATTATTGCATGTTTTGATTGAATTTGATAATTGTTTTCTTTATTCTTCATATATTTGGTTGTAGGTTCCACTAAAGAAGCATAGGTTTTTAGTTTTTCTTATAAAGTTTTAATATTTTTCATAGATTGGGATGTAAGCTCCATTATAGGAGCAATTGATTTAATTTTATGTTGTAAAGTTATGTTTTTTATCATCTATGGAGGGTTAGAAGAAAAGAATTCCTCAATGATGTCAATAAAGATATGATCTTTATTGGAACATCATATATGAAGTATCAAGGAATTTAATGGCTGTGGAAAATGATGAATTTTTCCTTTGAGTAAAAAAAAAAAAAAAAAAAGTAAAAGAAGATTTTTGAAAGTTTATTGATTTATTTATTTTAGATCCATGGCAACACAACTTTCACTTTGACTCAAAATCAAGGTTGCCTCCCGTGAGTGTATCAAGACAAGCCATATATGGTTTTGAAACTTAAGAAGTCAAAGAATCCAATGCTTCAAATGGTTCGCAAAATTAGTATGTCTAATAACAATTTAGTTCTTTTTTTAAATAGAAGGCATCAATTTTTATTTGAAATCTCTAATATATGTTGAACATAAACAAAAAATTAATATATTAAGTTTTGGTCAACTCTTAAAAAAATGATATGATATCCTCATAAAAAATCAAATTTTCTTAATAAGAAATTAATATACTAAATTGGTTGCTAATGTGGCCATGAAAAGAACTAAAATATTCTTATTGAATATTTATAATGTTGTAAAATGGCTAAAAGCACATGTTAATGATCTCTCTTAGATTGACACTAGAGATTTGGACATCATAACTTAGATAAATTTAAATTATTGAGAAAAAAAATGTGAAAAGAATTGCCCTCTATCCATTACTAAGATAAATTATATGAGGAAAACTTGTTTGGAAAACATTCTTAAGAAAGATACTATAAGAGGAAAGAAGTCTATAAAAGTCATTAATGCATATGTTGATAAACTTTTCCGAACTTTTCTAATAATAATAAATTTTTTTATTCTTTATTAATCATTTTAGTCAAATTACTTGGCAACATTGTTTGAATTATTATTTTTTAAGTATTTAATGCTTTTAAGAGTTTGAAGAACTTGTTGAAAAATAAAGTGGTTATAATATAAATGTAATAAGAGCCTATAAAGGATGTCAATTCACAACAAAATAATTTCAAAATTGTTGTGAAAATCACAAGATTTCATTAGTCCTTAATCTTTCATACTCTCTAAAACATATTATAGCAATTGAAATTTCTTCTTGTTATGACATTAAGAAATGTGTAAAGAATTTTGTGAAGAAGCAATTGATTGTTTAGTTAATTTTTCAAATTGCTATCCTAGCTAATTCATGTGTATGGAATAAATTAAGCACCACAATAAGCACTGAATGGACAAAAGTAAGATATTTTACATTTGAGAGGGTTTGGAAGCATTAGGTATACTTATATGCCCAATCAAAAGAGATTGGGTTAGATACAATATTAGAAAATATATTTTTATAGGTTATAACTTAAGGTCAAAGGTTACAATTTCTACAATCAAAGTAATGAAAATATCATCATTAAAGGATTTTCCAAGTTTAATGAAAAAGAAAATGGAATTCCATTGCCTAAGAAGACAACTACAAGCTCCCTTCTTTGAGAAAGAAGAACAATTAAACTTGAGAAGGCTTGTAAAAGCTTATTGTCCTTGTTAAAGAATGTTTATTTTTAATTACTTTCCATGTTCATTTGTTCATTAAATAGACAACTGCAATTAAAAATTAAAAATTTAAAAACTAAAGCAAAGATAGATATAATTGTATGATCATCTAATTTCTATGACACCTCAAATAATAGGCCCTTTTATAAGACTTCAAAGAGGGCAAGTGTCTTGTTGATAAATATATGACATACATATAAACACAATATAGGAAATAAATTGATAAAAACTTATAAGTTGGTTTCATCAAATATTCAAATATCCATGATAGTAGGTGTCTCCTTGATAAATTTGTGACTAACACACAAACACAATATAGGGAAAAAAAAAAAAAAGGATAAGAAAACTACATTGATTTCATTAAATATTGGTAAAATATGCCCATAAGAAATAACATAATGCAAAATTTAGAAAATTGTGAAAATGAACAATAGTAGAGAAAAAGTAAAGTTGTCATGCATATGCCAAGGAATATGATATATTATATCATTATTTTATTTTATATTTCATTCTAGTTACTATTAAGATACTCATAATTTAAAATAAAAATTTCACAATTTATTACTAAATAATGAGGTGTATAAAATAAAATTGTATACCTTTTTTTTTTTTTTCTGACTCCACACTTTCCATTTAAATTTTGTCTCCACACACTTGAATAGATCATGAAGAAAATAAAGATTTTTAAAACAAAGGTCAAGAAAACTAATAATCACATATAATCTATGTAAAGTATTAATTTCCAAGTAAAGATAAGACATATAATATTCAAATCTCTAGGTGTGGGAGTCATTAGCCAGTTCACTAAAGGAACTACCAAGTGCTTTGTAAGCCAACCACAAATTGCAAATTTGAGTATCTATGTCAAGTTATATGCTAAAAAGAAAATGGACAAAATAGGTCAGTATTTGCTACTAAAAGTTAGAATAATGATTTTATTTTCCTTGGTGGAGAGATAGATTCTAAGAAGAAAAAAAAAAGTAAAATTTTCAAACCTATTTATAATCATATATATATATACATAAGAAAAAAAGTACATAGATATAGTGATATCTTCATAATTGAACATGCTAAAAAATAGGAAAAATATCAAATCTAAAAGAGCAAAATGTTTTATATTTCCCTAAGAATCACTAATTTTAAAGAGATATTGGGAGAATGAAATACAAATTCTAAAAGTACGATTTTGCAGACCCTTTGTTTCTAAGAACTTATGATAAAATAAATGGATATATATCAGTATGAATGAACAAACTAAAAATATTAGTATGAATTAGAAATTTAAATGATTTTTTCATCAAATATTTCTCAAAATAATTTTATAAAGGATTAAAACTAATCTAATTAAATAAAAAACCAAGGACCTATAAGAAATTAAGGACATGTTACAATGAATTTATTTTTTAAGAAATTGAAATTTATACTTAGTTCTTACTATCAAAATCATACATGTTAACTTTTCTATGTTTTTTTTCTAACCAAACAAGCAATCCTATAATGAAAATAAAATTGAAAATAAACCACAAGATTGAGAAGATGGTTGTGAAGTTACTGATGAACAAAATTTTTGGATTACATAAGAGATCTGAGAACTTGGAGAAGCTTTATAGAAAATCTAGGACCTTTACAAAGAGAGCATCAAGTTGTGGATAAAATGAGTGAGTGAAACTCTAGGGTTTTGTTATATAAGATAAGATTTTGTAGGATACAACTAACAAATTTTTGAAGCACATAAGAGATTTGAGGACTTGGAGAAGATTTGAAGAAAAGTTAGGAGCTTCATCAAGAGAGCTTCGCACAAATGATGAAATGAGGGAGGGGTGCAATTCTAGGGTCTTGTGATATAAGATAGGCTTTGATAGGAAATGATCAACAAAATTTTTGGAGCACATAAGAGATGTTAGAAGTTAGAGAAGCTTTGAAGAAGGGTTAGGAGCTTCCAAAAAAGAGCTTCACACAGAGGATGAAATGAGTGAGGGATGCAATTCTAGGGTTTTGTGATATAAGATAAGCTTTTATAGGATAATTTTACATTTGCTTCCAAATGAATACAAATGAGTAATAAGTATAGGGTTGGTTAGAAATAAATAAATATATATATGATGATTTAATACACTTTTAGTCAACATTAATGACCAATCGGTTTTTTATTTTTTATTTTCCTTTTCTTCTACTTTTGCTTGATTTAAAATTGAAAATTTTAAATGAGATTTGAATCAAATATTAAAAAGAAAACTCAATGTGAAATTTGAATTTGATAATTTTGGGGTATATAGAAGAATTTCATTTTACAACTATATTTTATAAGCAATATATTAAAACCTGCATCTTAAACTTACATGTTATATGTACAACATATAACCTTTTTCTTTTAGCTTAGAGTTATATATTTTATATCAAACATCACATTTTAGACTTGCCATTTTATTTATATATTTTAATAAATAAATAAAAAAAGTAGTGCAAACGAGTAGTTTTACACTGTTTTGAAAATCTCGCATTGATCAATTTGTGGTTTTTAGTTATGTGTAACAAATATTGTATTTGGTTGGTCTATCATGCAAGCATGAAAAGTTCCACCTTACATAAAATGTTTCAACTTCTAAATTTTATTTTCTATTCCATATAGACCCAATTTTTTTCCAATTTGTATCAACATGGAAGTTCACGCAAGTTTTGTTGTAATGTATAGCTAAATATCATACTATTTATCTTATGATTAGAATGAGAATAACATATAAGTAATTAAAATTCATTATAACATCACAACTTCCATTCATATTGAATGTGACATAAATATCAAATACAGCAAGATTTTAAGAAAATTTTCTATAATAACTCCAAGGATAAGATGTCTAAAGTTTGAATAATTTTTTTTAGAAAATTAGACATGTACATTAGATCCATTATACCATAATATGAATATCTTTTATATCTAGATGCAATTTTGATACTTTATCTAATTAAAATATGAGGAAAAAAAATTGAAAAAATTAAGGTGACACTTAACACACTTTCAATTTTTTTATTATTAAAAATAGAAATTTATATGCAAAATATTAAAACTCCAATACAATACACACACACACACACACACACACACACACACACACACACAAATAGATATCAGGATTTTTTTATTTTATTATTTTATTGGAATTTTCGCGACATTTTCACAGTGAAGGGCTTTTGTTAGGAATCAAGTCAAGCCTCCAATATGACAACAATAACTGCCAACCACTTAGGCTACTTGAACGTTTGATTTATTTTGCATAAATTTTATGTATATTGTTTGTCCTCCTAAATTAATTTTAATTATCTTATCTTTAAATTTTATTTAATAAATTGTTAAAATATAAAAAAGTAATAATCTTATAAATTGTTAAAAACACAAACTCATACATATTAGATAAATCATTATTTTAATATAAATGTGTGTTCAAATTTATATCTTATTGCTAAATGTTGTATATTATATTATATATGTGAGAACAATGAGTCTTCATTATATGTTGACAATTTTGTTTCATTTTATTTTTTGGTTTGGGAATCTTTTTAGATAATGAGTTACTCTCTATTGAAGATTCAAGGTTGTTGTCTGCTCAACCACAAAGTCATAGCTAAGTCTAAAAAGGTTTGACTTGTGGCAAGTTAGGTTTTCAAAGGGTTAAGTGGATCAGTTTCCTTTTATTGAATCAAAAAGATTAAATTAATGTATTTTAAAAAATGATGGACCACTTGAGCGATAGAACAACGCTTAAGCGCTAGGATCACCCAAGCACTTAAGCTGAAATGAAGCTCCTGAGGTCCTTGAGTGGTGGTTAAGTGCATTCAAGTGCTTGTATAGAATATGGTAGAATATTTTCGGATATTTCACAGAAATTGAGTTTGGAAAGTTTGAAGTTTCAATCCCCTTGGACTTTTATGCCTATGTAAACCCTATTATAACCCTTCTAATGGAGGACACTTTCCATGAGAGTAAGTCTACCTTGCCACACTATTCTCGATATCTCATCACGCATTCGAAATATTGAATCTAGGGTTTGAAGACCTGCATCCCTTCAACGAGGTTGAAACATATTCATTGGAGCATTTGAAGATTGTTGCATCGCAAACATGGATCAAGTAGTAGGTACTGGAAAGTAAGTCTTTAGGGTAAAATAGCAAGGTAAATTTGGGTAACATGTTCTCAGATAGTGGAATTAGATTAAAGGCCTCAGATTCTATGGTTTTTTATATCTACAGTTAGTGTGGGGGTTTTCCACATAAAAATTCTTGTGTTTCATGCATACTTATTGGTTTGTTTGAGTATTTTGGTTATAATGTTTAAACACAGCTCAAGAAACACTCTTATTTTTATATAATACTAAAAATTTACGTTTTTGTTCTTTTAACTTCAAAACAACTTTAAAAACATGTACAAGAAATATGGCCAAACCGTCTTAAATTTTTTGTTCATGTTTTTACTATCTTCTTTGTATCAGAAAATAGAGAGCTCTCAACAAGTCTGAATTTTCGGTCAATTTAGTTATTTTCAATATTAGTAAGGTGTAGACCCTTAATTTTGTCCTCCTAGCTCATGTCCTATTAGGTATTTGTTCGGTACTTTACAGCAATTTCCTGGTGGCCCATTACTACTCGTGTAGCCTATCTTTTCTAAGTCACCTTGGGGACTTTGGTTGAGGGATTTATCTAACCCTGTTGTGACTCTTGGTAGCTCTAATTTAGACTTAGGCACCTTAGGCCCACTTAGGCATCTTAAGCCCACTTAGGCATCTTAGGCCCACTTAGACACCATAGGCCCCCTTATACACTTGGCCTATTAGGCACCGTCTTAGGCCCACTTAAGCACCCTAGGCCCATTTAGATGCACTTGGCTCATTTAGGCACCATAGGCCCACTTAGGCACCTTAGGCCCATTTATGCACCCTTAGGCTCACTTATGCACCCTAGGCCCACTTAGGCACCTTAGGCCCACTTAGGCACCCTAGGTCCATTAGGCACCACCCTAGGCCCACCTAGGCACCCTAGGCCCATTTAGACATATTTGGCCGATTTGGCACCATCTTAGGTCCACTTAGGCACCTTTGGCTCATTAGGCACCACCCTAGGTTCACTTAGTCACCTTAGGCCCACTTAGGCACCCTAGACCCATTTAGGCACCCTAGGCCCATTTAAGCACCCTAGGCCCATTTAGGCACATTTGGCCCGTTAGGCACCACCTTAGGCCCACTTAGGCACCCTTGGCCCACTAATGTGAAAATTATACATGGTAAATATAAAGATGCATTAATTTGGTATAATGGTCTAAATTTGATTATTTATTGAGCTAGTGACTTAATTTAAAGAATTAACTTCATTAATTATGTTTAATACAATAATTTAATAATGTCACTTAAATATTCCCACTTATTAATTATTTCAAATGTTTTTTTAACTATTTTTGTAATAACTATTTATCAAAAATTACTTTAAATAGAAAGCTTTTAAATATATGTGAACTGAGCATAATATTAGTATATGAGTTAAAAAAAAATCATAAAAGATATTGAAATTAGTTTTGAATTTAAGTCAAATACTTTTTTATTGACAAACAAGCTTGGGAGAAGAAGAATTTGCATTAAGGTTTGTTGAGAAGAAAACATAAAATAAAAAATACAAAAGACGGTGTATGAAAGAGAAGAATGAGAAGAGTATTTTAGGTGTATCGATGATATTTAAATGAATTAACTAATAAGATTTATGTTTTAAAGTGGATGTGTAAATAGGATAACTATATGGAGATATTAGTTGTATGCAAATATAATCAATTTGTTGATCGGTAACTTATTTAATTTTTTACATTTTAATATAATATATTGCTTTATTTTGGTAGACCATTAATAAGATGTTTTCATTTTGGAAGATAAATGTCTAATTTTATTTTAAAAGTGGAAATAATTTTACAAAATACATTAAATTACTTTTATTTAGTTACTTCTATTTTTATATTTAAATTAAACAATTATTTTTATTTCTAAAAGTTAGAACGTTATAACCTTTAATTTAATAAAAAAAATTCTTATTATTTTCATAATTTAAATTACTTTATAATTCAATTAAATACAAGATTAAAAAAAATCTTTGATAGAAAAAATTTTAACCCTCACAAATGGCATACTAAGCAAGGGAAAAGCTAAGTATAAAGTACTTTTATTCTTAAAAAATGTAGAGAATAGCCCTTTTATAAGATGTTTACAAGTGTCGACCCTTCATTGGCTTCATTATTTATTTTTCCATGGACCCACCATGTGACGTTTATAAGATTTTTCTTTTTCAAAAAGTAAATTATTTTTTATGGACCCACATTTGATTTATAAGATTTTTCTTTCTTGTTTTTAAAATTCAAATTTGTTTTTTTCCTCTGGATCTACTATGTGATATTATAAAATGCTTTCATTTTTCAAATGTCAATTGTTGTAAGATGTTTTTAAAATATTCTCAAGAGTGTCTTGTCTATGGACCCATCCACGATGTTGCAAAATATTTCCTTTTTCAAAATATGAGTGTTGACCCCCTTTTTTTTTTCTTTGGAAAAACTAAAAGATTTAATATCCTATTTTTACAACCTTATCATTCATTAAAAAATAATGTGATTATTTTTTACTCTGGAGTAATTATACATATATGCCTTATAAATTTAAAAATAATAAATGTGATAAAAAGTTAATATATAAAAGTTTAAATGACTATATATATATATATAATTTCCCGGATCATTTATCAATGGCTTAATCAATTTCTTTCTTAAAATGCTAAAAATAAAATAAAATTACATGGTTTTCTTTTATCTATGCTCATACTGTTTTTCCTTCATTAATTTGATTCTTACGACAAAGAGTAGAATTCATATTTGAAATGATAAGATATCTAGGAATTAGACTCATAAGAGTAGTAGTTCACTTTCGATTATTGTAAATTGCTTGTAGTCAATACAAATCAAAGTAAAGAAATAGAATTGGGGTGTTATATACATATATGTAATTGTATCAAACCTCATTATAGTGATAAGTTTGAGAAATAATTATTGCCTTACAAAAATCTTTTGATAATTTATTGCCACTTGTTTAAAAGTATCATTTCCACGATAAAATATTGTTGCCGCCCTATGACAAAGTAATTACTCTCTAAACTAATTGTTGATTAGGTTGGCCTTTGGACCAAGTCCGTCTAAACCCACATCTAAAACAATTATTATTTTATTTGAAGGACTTCTTTATTTCTAGACCTTCAAACAATCATCTACCTCTTCTTAAAGCTCTTGAGAAGCATTTTTCATCACAATCAGAGGCCGCCTGGATTCTAAAGCTCCTCTTAGACATATAATATAAACCAGGTAATTAAGGCTTATTTTTGTTTTGTCTTAATCATAGTGTAGCTTTTCATTTATTTATTATTTATTTTTTCTTTCTAGTTAATTAGTTTACAAGAAGCGAATTATTTTCAAACTTAATTATCATGCTTATCTTTATGTGATTATGCATCTGGGTTTTGTTTGGAGAAACAAATACACCATATAAAACATGTTGTTAGATGTATTTTAATTTCATCTATGGGTTCATTTACTCTGCAAAAGTTATTTTAGATCATTGATCATTGGTTTGTAGTTATATACCATTATTTGTTTTAAAAAAATTAAAAACCATTCTACAAAGAATAATTTTAAAATTAATATAGTTTGCAAATTTACATAGAACTCGTGGACAAAGTGCTGAATAAAAACATGTTTAATTTAAATATTCATATTGAAAAGATAATAATTTTAAGGATTGTTTAAAGAATTTGAATTTTTTACATTAATTAGTTATTATGCCTTAATTTTACTTTTAATGTTGATTTAGCATTTGATTGAAGAACCAAACATATGAGAAGTCCTATTGATCTCATACTTATACTCACACATGGACATAAAAAGAAACAAATAAGTCTATAAATAAATAAATTATAGGCAAATCTCCTTTAAACTTTCTTGGGAACTCACCAAATTATATTTAATATCATATTAAGCAATTAATTTTTCCAGAAAAAATGGAATATTAGGATTTATACACATATATGATACACTAACACATTTATCTTTAATTCGAGTATTACCCTTTTTTAAAAAATAATAATAATTTTGTAAGACAGCTCCCTATTACATTATTATTTTCATTTTTCCTTCATTATTATCTAAAACAAAAGATAAAAAAAAAACTTACTTTCATATTAAATAACTAAATATAAATTACATAATATACTCCTCAAAAATATGATAATCGAATTTCAAATATCACTATGATATTAAAAGTCTCATACTTTTCATCAGTTTTATACTATAATGAGTAAGCTTTTTTCCTTTTTTGTTGCTCTTTTACCAAGAACGACAGCCTAACCCCACATTTAAATGAATTATTATTATTATTTAATTTCTTTGTCGTTAATTTTTATTTTTCTTAAGTTAATTCGTTGATAAGTATTAACTCATTCTCAAACTTATAACTTTTATTGTTGAGGTTTTTTTTTATTTTAATGATATATGTTGTTAATTTAAATATTTATGGTACATTAATTTCATATAATCAGGTTGTATTTTGCAATGGAGTATGTGGGGCTATTGAAAAATATGTGGTCATTCATTTCTAATTACTTCAACTACCACAAAATTCTTAATGAGAATCGCACTACTCTAAGAAAGAAAAGGAAAAGACTCGAGTGTTGAGAACAAGATATCAATACTGAGTTAGAAAATGCACAGTACAACCATCGAAAGAAGGCAAAGAGAGAAGTTGAAAATTGGTTGATGGAAGTGCAACTTGTAAAAGATAGTGCACATCAGATAGAGCAAGAAGTTGGAGAGAGAAGATATTTTTCAAGATTCAGTTTCCTAAGCCAATTTAAAGCGAATATGAAAAAGGTAGATGAGATGTTTGAGTTGGGTAATTTTCCTAATGGGATTTTAATTGATGTACATCAAGATGAAGGAAATGCATTGTTAACAACACAACTAATAGGTGAAACTACGGCCAAAAGAAATTTGGAGAACATTTGGACATGCTTAGAGAAAGGTGAAATCCAAAGCATTGGAGTTTGGGGAATGGGAGGGATTGGCAAAACAACTGTCGTTACTCATATTCACAATCGGCTCTTGGAAAATAGGGACACTTTCGGCCATGTCTATTGGGTGACTGTATCAAAAGACTCCAGCATTCATAGGTTGCAGGATACTATTGCTGGAAAAATAAATTTACATTTCTCAAAAGAGGAAGATGAAAAGATAAGAGCTGCTTTATTATTAGAAGCATTGCAAAAGAAAAAGAAATTTGTTCTTATATTAGATGATGTATGGGAAGTTTATGTCCTACGGGAGGTTGGAATTCCAATTGGAATTGATGGAGGAAAACTAATCATAACCACCAGATCAAGGGATGTGTGCCTAAGAATAGGATGCAAAGAAATGATCAAAATGGAACCACTTTCTGAGGAAGAAGCATGGGGGCTTTTCAACAAAACACTTGAGCGGTACAATGCACTCAGTCAAAAAGAAGAAGAAATAGCCAAGGATATTATCAAGGAATGTGGTTGTTTGCCTCTTGCCATTGTCACTATAGCTAGAAGTATGAGCGTTGTGTATAGCATTACTGGATGGAGGAATGCATTGAATGAGTTGAGGGAACATGTTAAAGGGCACACAATTGACATGGAAAATAATGTATTTAAATATTGGAATTCAGCTACAATCGCTTGAATGATGAAAAACTTCAAGAATGTTTGCTTTATTGTGCATTGTTTCCTGAAGATTTGATGATCAGTAGGGTGTCTTTGATCAGATATTGGATTGCTGAGGGGCTGGTAGAAGAATTGGGAAGTTGGCAAGCAGAGCGTGATAGAGGGCATGCTATATTGGACAAACTGGAAAATGTGTGTTTGTTGGAAAGATGTGGGAATGGAAAATATGTAAAGATGCATGATGTGATCAGGGACATGGCTATCAACATAACGACAAAGAATTATCGATTCATGGTTAAAATCGTAAGAAATTTGGAAGATCTCCCAAGCGAGATAGAGTGATCAAATAATGTAGAAAGAGTTTCATTAATGCAAAGTGGCGGACTTTCAAGTTTGATGTTTGTACCAAACTGGCCTAAGCTTTCCACCCTGTTTCTTCAAAATCTCGTGCGTGCTCATTCAATGACACTTTGTTTAGAAAAAGGTCTTCCAAATTCATTCTTTGTGCACATGCTGGGCCTTAGAGTTCTAGACCTGTCACGCACAAACATTGAATTCCTACCAGATTCTATTTATGACAAAGTGAAACTTCGAGCTCTAATTCTTTGTTATTGTCCAAAATTAAAGCGGGTAGGTTCATTGGCAAAGCTTAAAGAATTGAGAGAGTTGAATCTTGGTGACAATCGAATGGAAACAATTCCTAATGGTATAGAGAAATTGGTCCACCTTAGACATTTCAATTGGTCGTCACATCCCTCCTATTACAATCCTCTTTCCAATCCTCTTTCCAATCTTGTTCAACTGTAGTGTCTAAGACTTGTAGATCAAAGACTTCCAGATGTAGGAGTGGAGGAGCTGAGTGGGTTGAGAAAGTTGGAGATCCTTGAAGTCAAGTTTTCTAGTCTACATAGTTTCAATAGCTACATGAGGACAAAACACTGCCGAAGACTTACTCACTATCGTGTTGGATTAAATGGATTTGGATTTTTTCCAGGAGAAAAACTTGGATTTTGTAAAGAAGTAATAGTGGAGGCATGTAATCTAGAAGGAGACAATGATGACTACCATCTTGTGCTCCCTACCAATGTCCAGTTTTTCCGGATAACAAAATGCTATCGTCCCACTGGCCTATTGGATGTTTCTCCATCTCTCAAGATGGCCACGGATTTAAAAGCATGTTGGATATCAATATGTGAGGGGATAGAATACTTGTGGTCGGTAGAGGACTGCATTGCCTCATTAAACTGGTTGTTTCTTGAGAAATTGCATAACTTAAGGGTTCTCTTCAAATTGAGACAAAAAAATATTGTACGTTGTTCTAGTCTCAAGCACTTGTACGTGAGTAACTGTGGCAATCTCAACCGCTTGTTCACACCTGAGTTAGTGAAGTACCACCTCCAAAACCGTCAAACCATCCATGTCAGTGATTGCAGACAAATGGAGGATCTAATAGTAGCAGTAGAGGAAGAAGAAGAGGAGGGAGAGGAAGAAGAAGAAGAAGAAGAAGAAGAAGACGATGACATTAAGGAAATGAATAATCTCATCCTCTGTTTTCCCAACTTACAGAGTTTGGTGTTGGAAGGTCTACCAAAATTGAAGAGCATTTGGAAAGGAACAATGACTAGTGATTCTCTACAACAACTTACAATATCGAATTGCCCAAATCTTAGAAGGCTTCCTCTTTCGGTGCATATAAATGATTGTGATGGTGAAAGACGAGCTTCAACACCGCCCCTCAAACAAATTAGAGGAGAAAAAGAGTGGTGGGAACTTACAGTGTTGAAGTGCCCAGAGCTTAGAAGACTTCCTCTTTCGGTGCATATAAACGATGGTGAAGGAGAAAGACGAGCTTCAACACCGCCCCTCAAACGAATCAGAGGATAAAAAGAGTGGTGGGATGGGTTGGAATGGAACACAGCTTCTCATGCCAAATCTATGTTTCAACTCCTTACTCAGTTTGAAAGGCCCTCGCCACATCGTTCAGTGAGTATCATTTTATATAATGGATTAATTTCTCTGAGAACACCTTAGGTTTGGTGAAAATACACTTAACCACTATTGTTTTTAAATATTGTCAATTAGTACTTCTTTAAATTTATTCCATTTACAAAATTAAATTTTTAAAGAGATTTAGGTAAAAATATTTTATATAGATGTGTTTAATAATTCTCTAAAAAATAAATTTTATATATGAAATACATTCATAGAGGTACTAATTGATGAAATTTGAAATCAATGGTAGCTTCATGAAGATATCTATTCAATCAAGTTAACATTATCTAAAAATTCCTTTTTGTTTTTGGTTTAATGCAGTTCAAGACCAAATTAGAAGATATTTTGGAAGAAGTGTAAGTGGCTCTACTTTGAAAATTATTATAAATATTGACATTGTTTTAAGATGTTTATATTGATGTGATTATTTATTTTCATTTTATTAGTCTTTGCTTTATATGACATAAGGATTAAACCACACGATGGAAAAAATCTCTTATAATGACATTGACCCAAACATTTAATACATGTATGATTATATCAATATAATTTTCTATATATTAAATTGCTTGAACTAGTATGTTGATACATTTTATCATCTTTATTTTATTATTTTGTTGAGAATGCATATGGAGTTCCAATATATTTGTTTTAACACAATTTTTATCTTTTGGATAGGTGTTTTCGTCCTATGTAGATGATGACTAAGACAATGTGAAATCAATTAAGGAGATTCTTGATTGGGCAACATAGCAACAAAATGCATTTGTATATATATTGATCCTTTTATGAACAATTTGCAAGAAACTAAAAGTTTTAGACTTTTTTTTTTTTTTTTTTTAAATCTCATGTCTAATTATAATAATGTTGTATTTCTTTTAAAATATTATTAAGATGACTCATTGTTATATTATGCTTGTAATGTAAATATTTTTATGGTATCATATGATATATGAGTTTATGATTGTCTTAATATTCAATTCATGACCTAAATGAATCCTTTTATTAGAATTAGAAATATTAAACTACATTTATGCAACTCTAGAGAAACCTTGCATAAATGACATATTTTAACATTCTATTATAGCATTTTAATAATTCGGTAACTATATATTTCACAATATATCAACTTTTATCTTAGTTAGGATAAGCTGTTATTGCAACTTTTAAGAAAATCACTTTTAACTAAACTAAAAGAAAAATCGGTTGTGGCATGGTATTTAAAAAAAAAAAAAAAAAAAAAGTTGTGTGAATTGGAAAATCAAACTACATTCGTTGTATTCCCAAGAAATTTTGCCTAAATGACACATTTTGATTTCCCATTTTTTTTATTTAATCTTTTAGCAAAGCTAATTGTATCTAATAACGACTCTTCTTCCATTTAGGATGTGTTATTATCTGTTCTATCCAAAAAGATAAAAATAATAATAAGAATTCAAACATGGAGACTGATCACTTAAAATTACATTTATAACCTTTCATTGAATACTAAGACTGATTTCACTTAAAAAAAGTTAAGCATGTACCAAACATGTTATAGGAACATCTAATTTTTATGATGAGTAATATGATATAAATGAGGCTAATGAAAAATTGATAATAACAATATAAATCAAACTTCGTTTTTTATTGAAATGTAATAAAATGTTAGTAAATCTTACTTTTATGGAACAATAAAAATTAAAATATAAATCAATAAAACCTTTTTCCATAATTATAATTGTTGCATCCTTCCTTAATTCTATTGTTTCTAATTTTACAAATGCTATTGGATTAAAGTCATTTCTTTGCATATTCTATGATTTTCTTATCTAAATATAAAAACATTATAAATGTGTAAAGATAAATCAAACAATAAAATAGCATATAATTTTTGCTCAATCATAAAAATGAATAATAAAATATCAAATTATGCATACATTTTTTCATTGTAGATAACCAAACAATGTTGAATATATCAGTGCTCTTTTAGATACCTTTTTTTATTCATTTATTTTTAAATAAAAAATAGTAATAAATTCTACATAAAAAGTAAAGCCTCTTATATAAAGAAAAAAAAATGTAGATTTACCTTGTATCCTTAAATTTTTTTTAATATAAGCCTTTGATATTTCTTGTATTTTATATAAAAATTACTACTATTTTTTAATTTTAAAAACAAAAAATAGGAAGTGTATCCAAATGGATACTTATTATAAAATATTTTTGTTCACCATATGACATTTGGTTATCTTTATTTTATATATTTATTACATAAAATATAAAAATTATTTTTATTGATAAAAATGTCCAACCTAGGTCTTAAAGTAAGGTGGTATTCAACTTTGATCGACTTCTAACTTGTCCAACACATCTTAAATTTAGGATTTTGGGCTAAACCTACATAGACCTAATAACAGCCCAAGATTCTAGAGGCCAAGATTGGGCTTGGGCTCTTCAAATTTCTAAGGTCCAAACTAATGAGATTCTATCCAGCCCAACTACCAAATTGTTCCAGGTCTGTTGGGCTAAATCTACATAGACCTAAAAACAAAGCCCAAGATTCTGGAGACCATGATTGGGTTTGGGCTCTCAAAATTTCTAAGATCTGATCTGAATAGATGATACCCAACCCAATTATCAATTTATTCCAAGCCTGTTGGGCAAAGCCTACATAGACCCAAAAACAAACCTCAAGGTTCTAGAAGTCAATGAAGGCCATGTGTGACCTACTGCCCCCAAGAACCCTTTTTCATCAATGGGCTTGGCGCATCGCATTTTTTGTCATGATCAGGGGCACGTGAGGGGGAGGCAGCAAAAACGTTCACATCATGTGGTGTGGGGCCCACTATATTCACATGTGCATGGGACATTGACATCTGCCTTGCTGCTCCCCTATCATTAGCCCCAAGGTCTTCATCGTAGACCCTCACCAAACGATTACAAAGTGTCATTCTATCTATCTGCCATGTTTAATGCATATGTCACCTTCACTCATGGACTCACGCGCTCTTAGATACCTTTTTAACACATTATTTTTTCATGTGTTGGTTTTCACTTAAATGTCTAAACTACCCTCCCACCTTTTTTAATTATACATATTTTTTAAAATGATTATAAAAGAACAAACATTATCTAAAAATTTACTTATTTTTGTTTTGTTACTTTTATTTTACGTGTAAATATTTTTATTTATTTATTATAGGCTGGTAAAGTAAATTATAATTTTATTTTAATATTAAACAAATAATAATATATTATAATAAATTATAAAATTATCCCTATATTTTCACATTAGTCCCTAAAAATATAAGGATAATTTTTATAATTTATCTGATGTGTTAAAATATATTTTAAAAATAATTTATAAGGATTTGATCATTTTAAAAGCTTGAAAAATATGATTTCATGTTGGCACACATAAAGATAGAGAAACAATTTAAAAATTCATCTTTAGACCATTAAGAAAAATTGTTGGATTTTTAAGCTTTGAAGGTTACTATTTTATTTTCCTTACCCCTAACTTTCATGGCTATTCTTAAATGGTAACTTCTCATAATCTTCTTGGAATTTTTTTTCTCTGCTAGGGTGTTTGGACGATAAGAAAATAATACCATACTATTTTAATGGTCAAAAGGTGGATTTTTCTTGGTAATAATAACCACCAAATCAAGGGAAGTGTGCTTAAAAATGGGGTGCAAAGAAATCATCAAAGTGAAACCGCTTTATGAGGAAGAAGCATGAGAGCTTTTCAACAGAACACTTGATCAGTACGATGCACTTAGCCAAAAAGAAGAAGAAATAGCTAGTGATATTGTGAAGGAATGTGTCGGCTTACCTTTTGCCATCGTCAAAACAGCTAGGAGTACGAGTGTTGGGTATGACATTGTTGAATGGAGGAAAGCATTGAATGAGTTGAGGGAACATGTAAAAGGGCAAGAGCACATAATTGACATGGAAAATAATGTATTTAAAATGTTGGAATTCAATTACAATCACTTGAATGATGAAAAACTTCAAGAATGCTTATTGTACTGTGCATTGTTTTTGGAAGATTTTGCCATCAGAAGGGTGCCTTCGATCAGATATTGAATTGCTAACGGGTTGGTAGAAGACTTTTTGGTTTAATGTAGCCGCCACATCATTGGATGAGCAAATTGAAAGATATTTTTGAAGAAGGGTAAGCAACTCAACTTTTAAAATTCTATAAACACTAGCAGTACTGCTTATATTGATATGACTATTTATTTTTATTTTATTAATTTTTGTTTTTTATGACAGATTAAACAAGGCATGTTGAGTTAGTTGATTTATCAAAATTCTCCATTAAATAACACGTAAGAAAATCCCCTTTATCACTATGATGATATTGATCCAAACATTCAATGACCGCCTATGATTACCTTAATATATTTTTTGTTTATTAATTTTATGGAATTAGTAGATTAATACATTTTGACATCTTTATTCTATTTTGTTGAGAACTTATATCGAGCTCCAATTTATGTGTTTTAAGTTTTAACACAATTTTTATCTTTTAATCAATGTTTTTATGTGATATAGGTGATAACAAAAACAATATGAAATCAAATTACAAGATTCTTGATTGGGCAATGTGATAGTGGAAATTGGAAGAAATCGAAGGTTTTAGACTTTTTTTAAAATATTTTTTTATCTCATATCTAAATGTAATTTGTATTGTCCTTAAAACGTTATTTTAAGATGACTTATTACATTATACTTGTAATATTGGTATTTTTAAGGTATTATGTAATATGGGTTTATGATTGTTTTAGCACCAATTATTTTAACTATGAACTTTTCTCTTGATTAGAACCTTACGGAAATGATATATTTTAATTTACTCTTTTTATTCTTTTAACAAACTCATCATCTAAATCATTGTTTCTTTTATTTAGGGTCTATCGTTACTGCATCTAATAAAGATAATCCTTTTAACAAGACACTAGAAGGTACTTTTGATTTTACCAAAGGAAAAAGAGAAAATTGAGATGAGGCATATAAGGTTAAAGTGTATGAAAAGTTATAAACAATTTTCAATATTTCAACCCAAAACAAATAAAAACATATTTTATTTGATATTCTTAAAATTATATTTATGAATTTTTGCTAAATAATACAAAAATACTATATTTTGTATAAATAAAATGTCATATAAGCAAATAAATTTTCATGCCAAACAACAATTAATTAATGAATGGTATTTATAAAATCCCTATATGAAACTCTAAAATCAAAACTCTTCTTTTTAATTACCCTTTTAAAGAATTTTATTCCTTCTCATATTTTTCATACTCATTTTTAATACCTTAATGTCACCTCGTGGTTGTAAATTCTTTCTAAGCAAATACCAAAAAATTCTAGGAATATATAATTAATTTTTATGATGAAGTAATAAGCAATGTAATATAATATAAATTAGGCTAACATTACAATGCAAACTTCATTTTGCTTAGAAAGTAAATAAAATGTTAGTAAATCTGAATTTATGGAACAATAAAAATAAAAAATAAAAAATCAAATCAAATGAATATAAATATTAGGATTTTTAGCTACTGTTTTAAGTCATGTTTTAAGTCAAGATTATCTGATACTTCTTTTTATTTATTGTTTGGTTTAATGTATAGCTGTCATTGCTTTGGTTTACCAAATTATGTGATTATTTATTTTCATTAATTTTAATAATTTTTGTTTTGTATGATATAGGTATTAAACAACACGGGGGGAAATTCATCTTGATCTCTATGATGATATTGATCCAAACATTTAATACATGCATGATTAGATAAATATATATTTTTATATGTTAAGTTTCTCTAACCAGTATGTTAATACATTATATGATCTTTATTTTATTTATTATAATATTTTGTTGAGGACATATATTAAGTTTTAATATATTTGTTTCAATACAAATTTTATCTATAATTGATGGGTTTTTTGTGTGATATAGGTGATAGTTAAAACAATGTGAAATCAAATCAAAAGATTCCTAATTAGGCAACATAATAGTAGAATGCTTTTGTACATACATAATGATTCATTTATGAACAATATGAAAGAAACTAAAAGTTTTCGAGTTTTTTTACCTCGTGTCTAATTTTTATTTTGTAATTTTTTAAAAATATTATTTTAAGATAACTCATTACATTATGCTTGTAATGTTGGTACTTTCATGATATTATGTGATATATATTTATGATTGTTTTAATATTCAATCCATAATATAAATCAAGCATTTTATTAGAATAAGGAAAATCACACTACATTTATATCAATGCAAACGGTAGAGCAACCTTTACATAAATGACATATTTTTGTGGTAAGTATTTAATTATATACCAACTTTTCTCTTAGTGGGGAGCAATTATTTTTGTAGCTTTTAAGAAAATCACTTTCAATTGAGCAAAAATAAAATAAAATCAATTATTGTAATTTAAAAAAGTTGTATGAATTAGAAAAATCGAACTATATTGATAATGGTGGAGGGAAACCTTGCCTACATTTCACTATCTCAATGCAAAAAGATTAAAACAAAAAAATTAATTTCATATGAAGAGACAAATCACTTAAAATTACATTTACTACTTTTTATAAATGATAAGAAAATATTACTTTTTTATAAGTAAAATATTATATAAGCAAATAACATGTGACAATGACATTTATAAAATCCTTATATAGAACAATAAAATCAAAACTCTTCTTTTCAATTACCCTTTTATAGAACTTTATTTATTTATTTTTAAATTTTCACCTTTATTTTTAATACCTTAATACCATGTAGTTGTTCTATAAATTTTTTTAAGTAAATACAAAAAACATTCTAGAAACATCTAATTTTTATGATGGAACTAATTATAACCAATGTAATATATAAATTCTTTATGTTGATAGCAAGGAAATGACATTAGAATTCAAACTTCATTCTTCTTAAAAGGTAAATAAAATGTTAATAAATTTGAATTTATGGAACAATAAAAAATCAAACATCAAAAATCAAATCAAATGAATATAATATTAGGATTTGTGGCTACAACCACTCTCGCATATAGAATATGCAGATTGCAGTGGAGATTTCTTCACTCATTCCAAAAGCAATAGCATGCAGGCATCTTGTCTCCCACCTCAAAAGTTATCACTTCTTTATTTGATTATGGAACTTTACTAACAAAGCAATTCCCATCGTTTGAAGAAGTTAACATTCTACCTTCTTTATTTTTTCTTTAATTTAAAGTAATTCCCACCTTTTGAAAAACCTGCACCCACTATAAGCACTTCACCAATAAAGTATTTGAATGATTCAAACAATGATAATATTTTTTTTTGGAAAGTCTTCTTCTTTCTTTCAACCTATCTTTCAATATTGTAGTTAGAGATAATTTGTTCATCTCCTTCATTTCAAGCTTCTTTCTCCTTTGTTATTCATCTATGAGCAAGGTCTGTTTTATTTTAATTTTATTTTTTTCTTTATTATCTTTACTTTGGTCCTTCTCTGAAAAATGTTTAAATGGTATTATATGCATTTGATTTGAGGATTATCATCAACAATTATGATATATTGAAAACTTTCATTCTCTGTTTTGAATCTAACAGCATACAGATTGTTCATCTCCTTTAACCCCTTGTTATAATCTTGTTTCCTTCCATCAATCATCTAATCGAGAACAAGGTTAGGTTTATTTTATTTATTTATTATTATTATTTTTTTTTTTTTTTGCTTAGTTTTCTCATTCCAAGTTGTTTAACCTACATGTTATGATTTAAATTGGGTTTAACCTTTAGAAAACATCAATATTATTAAAAATTATGTTATGTTGCTAGAAACTTCAATATTATGAATTTAATGCAATAGAGTCAATATAAAAAATAAATTATACACATGAAAATATTTGGGGTTATTAATACAATTTGGTCAAATTATATTTATATTTATGATACATGCGAGAGAATTATTCCATATTATGACTTGAAATTTCTTACGTTAGCCGTACTCTACCAGTATCTTTCACTCTTCCTTAATATTCACACCCTCACTCTACAAGTAAATGAATGAATATTTTTTGTAGGATCTGTGTAACTCTTGTTCTATATTCCCATAGATATAATAAGATTTTTATGTTTGTATAAGCTTTTGGTTTTATTATATAAGAAATTTTCCATTAATGGAAAGTAATTTGAATTTTAAAAACTCTTTCATTTACCAACGTCCTTTTGTTTTTATAGGAAAAAATATTTAGGACTCAAATAACTGTTTTATTTAAGGACTGTTTTCTAATCATATAAAAAGGTTGATTTCATTTTTGGAGAACAGTTTATAAAACAATAATAAATAATAAAAAAGATAAGTAAATAATTTTTTTCTGCATCCATCTTTTATTCTAATATTTCTACTCTTACAAATTATTAATAAAAAATTAATTTAATTGAAGTAGGTAAAATTTAATTCTTTTTCATTTTCTAAAAATAATTTCATCTTGAAAAAATGAAGTCTATGAAAAATGCAATGCATAAAACATTTAATTTTCCTATTTAAATGAAAAATATTCTAGAAATGTATAGATACAATATATTCTAGAAAATAAAAATTCTCACTGCGTTACATTTATATATATATATATATCGACAGTGGACTTGTTATTTACTCATTCCAAAAGCAATAGCATGATTTCTCACCTTTATTCCTTATATTAGCTCCCACCTTTTCGAAAAATTTAATACTTCTTTATTCTGTATTGAACCTTTTACTAATAAAACAATTCCCATCTTTTGAAAAGTTCAATCTCTACATCCTTTATTTATTTTTAATGACATTTTATTAATAAAGTAATTCCTGTCTTTTAAAAAAGTTCAGTCTTTATATTATAAGGAATTCATGGAAAGTCTTCTCTTACATACAACATGTTCTTCAATCTTGTAGCCATTTATAATTAGTTCATCTCCTTCGCTTCAAGTTTCTCTCCTTCTATTGTTCGTCAAAGAACAAGGTGAGCTTTATTTTCATTTTATATTATTTCTCATCATTTTTGTTTTTTTCCTTTCCTAGAAATGCATAAATGGTATTGTATGCATTTGATTTGGGGCATATCATCAACAATTATATATGATATATTGAAAGCTTTCATTCTCCATTTTGTAGCACACATCTATGCATTTTGAAGTCACAAACTTCATTCAAAGGCAAATATGTGATTTTCACTTTTGTTTACATGCACATAACTTGTCGTTTAATATTGCAGCATACAGATAATTCATCTATTTCAACCCTTTGCCCTAATCTTGTCTCATTCTGTTAGAACAAGGTCAGATTTATTTTTATTTCTATTCCAATACTTTTTTTTTTTTTTGTTGCTTAATTTTCTCATTCCAAGTTGTTTAAACTATATTTTATGATTATAATTGGGTTAACCTTTAGAATCATTGAATGCTATTAAAAAATATGTTGGGATATTGGAAACTTAACATCATGAGTTTAGTACAATAACATAAATACATTAAAATAAATAATCTACATGCATAAAAATACATATACTTTTAATATGGTTTGGTCAAATTATTTATATATCTAAGGATAAGAAAAAATTATTGTATATTGAGACGTGAAGTATCTTATATTTCTTATTCTTTGTATCTATACAAGGACAATACTTGTTCAGTTGATATCCCCCACTCAATACAAGTGTTTTGTACTTTATTAGACACCTTCAACTCTTTCTCACAACTCTACCTATTTGGAATAGACTTTAAATATCATTTTTCATTTTTCCTCTCACCAATTAGAATATTTATAAAAATATTCCTAATTAATAAATTTTCTTTTATATATATTATTTGTGCAATCAACTTATCAAAAAATAATTCAAAAGTTTAAACCATACATAGCAAAAATAATTAAAATCAATCCTTTGTGAGGTTTTACTTTATTTTTATTTTTATTTTTATTTTTTTTTTGAGGAAAATGCTTAGGATTTTTGGTAGAAAGATTTGCTTTAATAACAAAAACCAAAATATCATCTCCTAATCTCTTTCTATTATTTGTACTTAAATAAAAGCAAAAATAGAAGTATTTTGGAATTTGGATTTTTTTTTTTTTTGGAATAAAGTTAGGAGGGAGAAAAATAAGAGAGATATTTTGCATTGAAGAATTTGTTTTTTTGTTTTTTAAAGAAAATTAGGTCTCAATATACAAAAAATTATGAAAGAAAACTTCCATTAAATAATGTTCAATTTATTTGATTTTTATTATAAAAAATTTCATTAAATTGAAGTCATTTGAACTTCAAATAGAAATGAGATATTCTAAAAAAACCTATGAACCGTGTATTAAACATAGAAAAATATAAAGAAAATGGAAATAAAAATATAATGAACCAAGAAAGTTTTTAAATTTTTTTTCCTTATTTAGTTATATATAGAAAATTTCTGTTTCTTATTTTTTTTTTAATATATTTTTCCATGATACCTAAACTTTAAAAAAAAAAAAAAACATTTTTAAACATTTTTTTTATATAATTTTTAAGAATGAAAAATGAAACATGGTATAAAATATTAAAATGAAGACTTGGATTAAAAAATTGGATCAAGGGCACATACGATGAGCAGTGAGCTTAGTGGTGCGCCTGGTGGCATAGTTGCTAGATTCTGCAAGAATCACGCACAACCATGGAAGAAGGTGATTCTTATTTGTTTTATTTTATAAATTAATCTAACCCCCATATTTTTTTTTCAATTATAGATAATAATTCTATTTAAATTTTTGGTCTATAATTATTTTTCCTCCTCTCTGGTCTTTTGATTATTTGATAAATATATGATATTTACATCCTCGGTGTACATTGACAAATGTAAAAAGATCTGTACAAGTTGCTATTTATTTTGAAAGTACTTTTTTTTAGTCTATTAATATATTTTGATTCATTACACACTCAAAACATGTCATTTTATACTTCCAACAAGTAGCTTTTCCATATCATATATAAAAGTGATGATAAATTAAAAGTAACCGTGTGAGAAACACGGTCTCATTTATTTTTAATTGGATCGTATTTCTTTATATTTTTATTTCGTAACACATCAATTTTTTTAAGTTGTTACCTTAATAATGTAGATTCAATAATAATAATAATAATAATAATAATAATAATAAAATTGTTTTATAAAAGTTACAAATTACGACATGGTAGGTTTTGGTGGAATGATTACAAATTCTAGGAAAATTCTTTTACGTGGGATTTATAATCTTATATATTTTAAAAGAGGATAAAATTATTAATTTATTTGTTTTAATAAATCTTTTAAAAATTGATAACCAACAAATCTCTTTATAAAAAGCTTTTTAAGTAATGTTAAAAATGAAGGTTTTTTTTTTTTTTTTTTTTTGTCAAAAATAAATAGAAAAACATACATAACAAGCATGTGGATAAATTAAATATATCCAAACATTTATACAAAAAGTTATGCCAACATATGTGCTTATTACATAAGTTCAAACATTTATACAGAAAGTTATGCCAACATATGTGCTTGTTACATAAGTTTAAACATTTATACAAAAAGTTATGCCAACATATGTGCTTGTTACATAAGTTTTTGGGTTCATTTCTAATTGAAAATGTTGACTGAAGAGTCTATTCGACATTTAAGTATAATTTATGATTGACATTTTTTCAAAAATGTTTAGAGATTAAATTGAGATTGACATGAGAATATAGAAGTGAATTTTGTAATTTACCTTTTAAGTTTCTCAAAGTTTGCCTAAGAAATGTCTTTATGTCGCATTTTATTTTTATGAGCCCATCTAACACATATTCAATGGTCCAAATTTGGAATTGAGTAGGTACCAATATAGCACCTTAATGTTTTCATATTTCTATATGCATTCAACCAAGGCCTAAATTAAATCAATATACATAATAGGGTTTGTAGGTAAGGCCATTGTCATAACAGGGCTTGTGCTTTACTTTCATGATTTTTCACTTTGCCTTTATTCCCTAGCTTGTTTTCCATCTTTTCCAAAAGTCGACACCTTATCTTTTTTTGTAATGACAACATTTTATTAATCAAGCAACATTATGTTTGAAAAAGTTCATTCTTTAGACATAAATACACACACACAACATTTTTTGTAATGAGATGCACAACCAAAAATTAGTTTTTGAAAACATTATCTATCAAATGTTAGTTTAAGAATCACTTCAAGTTATTCTCTAAGTTTTTAAAAATGATTTTTAAAATTTTTTAAATATCTAATATTATAAGAAAAATGCATTCAAGTATTAGAAAATATTTCTAACCTTCCAAAAATTATTCTCATATGAACTCAATGCTTTATTGTATGATTTCAACAATAAGAATTTGTTGCTTGGGAAATCACTCCTTACATGCATACAACCTCTCCTTCAATTTTGAAGGCAATAATTGATTTATCCCCTTCACTCCAAGTTTCTTTCCCTCTATAACATTCTTCTAAAAACAAGATCAGTTTTATTTTGATTTTATTTCTTTGTTATTTTCCTTTACTTTTTCCACCAAAATATGAAGATTATAAGCTTTAGGGACATAAGAGAGAAAGAACTTTTGTAATGGGCCTATTTATAAGAAAAAACCCTAGTGGACTTAGACACAATTTAGAAATTTTAATTTTTCAAAATTGTTTAATGAAAATCTAAGAAAATTAACAATTTACTCAAAAATTACCAAAACAAAGCAATTTTACCTTGAAACACTTTGAGCAGCCCCACAAAATATTTTATAATTATTTAAAGTATAAGGAGAATAAAATGTAATAAAAAGCTACTTAAAACCTTGTATGTTTTAAAATTCTTTATTTTTTTTTTATATAAATGAAGAAAGAAAATGAATAAATTTTGAGAAATATATCGGAAACATTTGCTATGTATAACCTATTTTCAATTTCCTACATTTATTTATTTTTCTTCTATTTCCCCTTGATTTTCCTTTATATATAAAAAATATACTTTTTCTCAAACTTTCCAAGATCTAAACAACATGTAAAGGCCTCAATCAAACAAATTTTATTTTTATTAAGATAAATGTGTTCAATACAACTTCAAAAAGTTTAATCTCAAACAAAAGATTAAGAGGATGTTTGATAAAACTTATTACTTATTACTTAATAACTTAAGTTAATTTTAAGTTAAATTATTTTTAAATTGTTAATTTAAAACTTATTACTTAATTTTTACTTCAAGTATTAAGATTATTTGGAAAAATTTATTTTAAATCATCAAATTGACATATTATCCTCATTGATTTTAATTAATATTTACTTTGACTAATTTTAAGTAATAATTTTTTTTGGTAAATATGTATTGCAAATGTACAAGATAATTAAAAAAATTACTATTAAAGAGGAGTTGTGAATGTGGAATCATAATTATATAATACTCTCACTAAACATGAACACATAAGGTAGAAGAAATGTGAGATTAAGAGGATATTTGCTAAAACTTATTAGTTGATTACTTAAGTTGACTTTAAGTTAATTAAATTTTTCTTAGGTTATTGACTTAAAATTTATTACTTATTTTTTATTTTAAATATTAAGGTTTTTTGGTAAAGTTAACTTAAATTTTATTCTAAATCATCAAATTGACATATTTACTTTTATTAATTTTAACTAATATTCATATTATCACTAATCTTAAATAATCAGTTTATTTGTTAAACATTCATATTTAATGTATTTTAGAAACATGATATAACTACAAAAATATATACTATAAAAGAAGAGTTATGGATATAGTCATAGTTGTAAAATATATTTTCACTAAATAGAGGTAAATGAGGTAAAAAAAAAATTGAGATTAAAAATAGTTAATATTTAAAGTTGTTTTTTACTTTAAAATGTGATATTAAGTTATTTTACTAAACATACTTAATTTATTTAATATTTTTAATTAAGTTATTAAGTCATCCTTAATCATTAAATTGATTACCAAATACTCACTAAGAATAAGTAAATTATTTTGACTTCATATTTGAAATTATTTTTAACTTTAAGTTATGGTATTGAATTATTTTATCAAATATGACTTAATCTATTTAATAATTTAAATTAAATAATTAAATCATTAATTGGTTTGATGACACAACCTCTAAGTCTTAACTTTAGCGTGCATTAAGTTTAGATTTGGGCCCTAACTCTTGATTTAATCAGAGTATTAATGATTTGAAGACTTATTTGGTTTTAGCCTAGTATTGAGTTATCACTTGAGTGTTTGACTCTTTCTTATTAAGACATAGACTCATTTGAATGATGTGACCAAGGCTTAAAGAGATTAATCTTAAAGGAAAAAAGCTTTTTGGTATTTGAATTTCTAAGTTTTCTGATTTTTCATCAAAAGCTTTAATGACTTAATCTATAATAGAAGAAGGTTTTTTTACAAATTTGAACCAACTTAGAAACTTGAAGTTTTGAAAATCTTAGCATTTTGAACAAACTTTGAAAATCTTAAAAATTCTTTGAACAATTCCAACATCTTTAAAAACTTAAAGAAGTTTTATATTTTAAAAACAAACCATATACTTTTTCACTTCTCCTCACCTTCTTAATTTTGAATTGTGTCTTTGGAGGGTTTGACTCATCCCTAGGAGTTGTCATGATGATATTTGGATTGCCTTTAATTTCTCGAGATTTTTATATTTTAAAAAATAGCTAAAAAATATAATCATGATAATTAAATGATATTTTATTATCTAAAAAAGAAATCATTTTTTTAATCTAAAAAGAACTTGTCTTATTCTCACATGACATCATGTAATATATAGGCTTTTTGTTAGGCTAATTTTTGTTAATACAAGATATTCTTCAAGAATTTTATATCCATTTAAGTGTCTTTAGAATACAATATTTATAGTTATGGCATATCTGTATATGCTCATAATCATTTGATTGAATTTTTGAAATATGAATTAGGCTAACAGTCTTGTAATTGCACAATTGAACTTCACACCTCATTTTCATACTTTTACACAACTACTCTCATCCTCTAGTATAGCCTACAAAAGTTGCTTATTCTATACCATATAGCATTCTTTTGAAAAGAATTATATATCAAATAAGAGTGTAAGGCAATTTAATAAAGTGAAAGAAAGAAAAAGCTTAGAGACTATTATAACTTAGTGGTAGTTTTATAAGGTGATCAAATCCTGATAGGCTCAAAAGTTGTTACTTTTACTGTTGAGGTTTTTTTTTTTTTAATAATATATGTTGTTAACTTAAATATTTATGGTATATTAATTTCATATAATCAGGTTGTATTTTGCAATGGAGTATGTGGGGCTATTGAAAGATATGTGGTCATCCATTTCTAATTACTTCAACTACCACAAAATTCTTAATGAGAATCGCACTACTCTAAGAGAGAAAAGGAAAAGACTCGAGTGTCGAGAACAAGATATCAATACTGAGTTAGAAAATGCACAGTACAACCGTCGAAAGAAGGTAAAGAGAGAAGTTGAAAATTGGTTGATGGAAGTGCAACTTGTTAAAGACAGTGCACAACAGATAGAGCAAAAAGCTGGAGAGAGAAGATATTTTTCAAGATTCAGTTTCCTAAGCCAATTTGAAGCGAATATGAAAAAGGTAGATGAGATGTTTGAGTTGGGTAATTTTCCTAATGGGATTTTAATTGATGTACATCAAGATGAAGGAAATGCATTGTTAACAGCACAACTAATAGGTGAAACTACGGCCAAAAGAAATTTGGAGAACATTTGGACATGCTTAGAGAAAGGAGAAATCCAAAGCATTGGAGTTTGGGGAATGGGAGGGATTGGCAAAACAACTGTTGTTACTCATATTCACAATCGACTCTTGTTAAATAGGGACACTTTCGGCCATGTCTATTGGGTGACTGTATCAAAAGAATCTAGCATTCGTAGGTTACAAGATGCTATTGCTGGAAAAATAAATTTAGATTTATCAGAAGAGGAAGATGAAAAGATAAGAGCTGCTTTTTTATTTGAAGCATTGGAGAAGAAAGAGAAATTTGTTCTTATAGTTGATGATGTATGGGAAGTTTATGCCCCGCTGGAGGTTGGAATTCCAATTGGAGTTGGTAGAGGAAAGTTGATCATAACCACCAGATCAAGGGATGTGTGCTTAAGAATGGGATGCAAAGAAATGATCAAAATGGAACCACTTTCTGAGAAAGAAGCATGTGAGCTTTTCAACAAAACACTTGAGCGGTACAATGCACTCAGTCAAAAAGAAGAAGAAATAGCCAAGGATATTATCAAGGAATGTGGCCATTTGCCTCTTGCCATTGTCACTACAGCTAGAAGTATGAGTGTTGTGTATAGCATTGCTGGATGGAGGAATGCATTGAATGAGTTGAGGGAACATGTTAAAGGGCACACAATTGACATGGAAAATGATGTATTTAAAATATTGGAATTCAGCTACAATCGCTTGAATAATGAAAAACTTCAAGAATGTCTGCTTTATTGTGCATTGTTTCCTGAAGATTTTAAGATCAGAAGGGTGTCTTTGATCAGATATTGGATTGCTGAGGGGCTAGTAGAAGAAATGGGAAGTTGCCAAGCAGAGCGTGATAGAGGGCATGCTATATTGGACAAACTTGAAAATATGTGTTTGTTAGAAAGATGTGAGAATGGAACACATGTAAAGATGCATGATGTGATCAGGGACATGGCTATCAACATAACGACAAAGAATTCTCGATTCATGGTTAAAATTGTAAGAAATCCAGAAGATCTCCCAAGCAAGATAGAGTGGTCTAATAATGTAGAAAGAGTTTCATTACTGGTTAGCCACAACATTTCAACTTCGATGTTTGTACCAAACTGGCCTAAGCTTTCCACCCTGTTTCTTCAAAATAACGGGCTTGCTAATCCATTTATTCGTGGTCTAGATGGTCTTCCAAATTCCTTCTTTGTGCACATGCTGGGCCTTAGAGTTCTAGACTTATCACACACTGACATTGCATTCCTACCAGATTCTATTTATGACAAAGTGAAACTTCGAGCTCTAATTCTTTTTGATTGTCCAAAATTAAAGCAGGTACGTTCATTGGCAAAGCTTAAAGAATTGAGAGAGTTAAATCTCGGTGACAATCAAATGGAAACAATACCTGATGGTATAGAGAAATTGGCCCACCTTAAACATTTCTATTGGTCCTCAGCTTCCTTCTTTTCCAATTTGCTTTCCAATCCTCTTTCCAATCTTCTTTCCAATCCTCTTTCCAATCCTCTTTCCAATCTTGTTCAACTACAGTGTCTAACACTTGCAGATCAAAGACTTCCGGATGTAGGAGTGGAGGAGCTGAGTGGGTTGAGAAAGTTGGAGATCATTCATGTCAGTTTCTCTAGTCTACACAATTTCAATAGCTACATGAGGACAAAACACTGCCAAAGACTTACTCACTATCGTGTTGGATTAAATGAATTCGGATTTTTGCCAGGAGAAAAAATTGGTTTTTCTAAAGAAGTAATAGTGGAGGCATATAAGCTGAAAGGAGGAAAAGACAATGATGACTACCATCTTGTGCTCCCTACCAATGTCCAGTTTTTCATGATAACAAAATGTCATCTTCCCACTAGCCTACCGGATGTTTCTCAATCTTTCAAGATGGCCACGGATTTAAAAGCATGTTGGATATCAGAATGTGAGGGGATAGAATACTTGTGGTCTGTAGAGGACTGTATTGCCTCGTTAAACTTGTTGCGTATTGAGAAATTGCAAAGCTTAAGGGTTCTCTTCAAATTGAGACCAACAAATATTGTATGTTGTTCCAGTCTCAAACACTTGTACGTGAGTAACTATGGCAATCTCAAGCACTTGTTCACACCTGAGTTAGTGAAGTACCACCTCAAAAACCTTCAAACCATCCATCTTAGCAATTGCAAACAAATGGAGAATCTAATAGTAGTAGTAGAGGAGGAGGAAGAAGAAGAAGAAGAAGAAGAAGAAGAAGACATTAATGAAATGAATAATCTCATCCTCTGTTTCCCCGACTTACAGAGTTTGGCATTGGAAGGTCTACCAAAATTGAAGAGCATATGGAAGGGAACAATGACTTGTGATTCTCTACAACAAATTACAGTATTGGATTGCCCAAAGCTTAAAAGGCTTCCTCTTTCGCTGCATATAAACAATGGTGAAGGAGAAAGACGAGCTTCAACACCCTCCCTCAAACGAATCAGAGGAGAAAAAGAGTGGTGGGATGGGTTGGAATGGAACACACCTCCTCATGCCAAATCTATATTTCAACCCATTACCCCGTTTGAAAAGCTCTTGCCCCGTAATTCGGTGAGTATCATTTTGTATAATGGATTAATTTCTCTGAGAACACTTCAGGTTTGGTGAAAATACACCTAACCACTATTGTTTTTAAATATTGTCAATTAGTACTTCTTTAAATTTATTTCATTTACAAAATTAAATTTTTAAAGAGATTTAGGTAAAAATATTTTATACAAATGTGTTTAATAATTCTCTAAAAATTAAATTTTATATATGAAATACATTCATAGAGGTACTAATTGATGGAATTTAAAATCAATGATAGCTTTATGAAGATATTTGTTCAATCAAGTTAACATTATCTAAAACTTATTTTTTGGTTTTGGTTTAATGCAGTTAACAATTCATTTCGTGAACGAAGTAAAAGA